>CM026203.1:25536027-26176027 GCA_014839995.1 Xenentodon cancila | reverse complement strand
TTTGAAATATATGCAATCAACTCCTAGTTATATTTATGAAACAAAATATTCTCACCTTAGTTGAGGGACATTTTTGACAATTTTTTTGTGCAGTGATATTGGTCAACCAATGGAAATAAATAAAATGAAGGGGGAAAAAGATGAATTAAAAAAAAAAAAAATCAGAAAATGAAAAAAGATAAAAATGATCCGCAAATGTCATGGCATCTCTTTTTCATGTAATACGGGGCGACATGTTATTGGGAAAACATGCACATGAAGCCAACTCGAACATGCCCACTTTATGTCAATCAATGTCGGCCGTGGCCACCAGCTCAATCAGTCCATTCACAATGGAGGAGCTGCTGGCGAACGTTTACAGCGGAATATTTCGTTTCACATATCGTTTTGGTGGTTAAATCGGAGACGACCACTGCGTTCAGGTGGCGCTGGGTCTCCAGAGAGCACAAACTGCCGATTGCTTCACTAAGCTTCATAGCATGACGATGACTGATGAGGAAGTGATGATGGCTAGCCAGTGGCTAAGCAGACTACCAAAATGAGTAATTGCAATCGGCGCATCTCTATTTTTTTCTTTTTAATTTAATTTTATTACATTATCAGTATCACTATTATTATTTTGTGCCATTGTTCTCCCAGATCCGTATCCGTGACCCAAATCAGGGCGGCAGGGATATCACAGAGGAGATCATGGCAGGGGGCTCTGGCAGCAGGAATTCAACACCTCCTGTGGGTCCCCCCTCCTCTACACCTACTCCACCACAGGTATGACTTCAGCATACTCGCCCACCTCTCAGCCACAGTAGAAAGAGGAGGGACTTCTCATGTTGCATGGGCACAGTGTGAACTATCCGCTCTAATCTTTCTCTGCTGCCAAATGTGAGCCAAACAGTACACGGTCTTTGTGATTTATTAGGCAATCATGAGACTCTTTAAGATTCTGTCACACCTGCTGTTTATTTGGATCTATATTTCTTAAAGGCATGGTGAAATAATCTCATTAGCTTTTTTGTCACTTGATTTATTATTGTGATTGAGGGTTCAAGGTCAAAAGCCTACATGACATTAATGCCACCATTATCAAACAGCACATATGTGTAGACGTAGTGGTGGGGTTAAAGTTCATTAAAACCACTTAACAGTATAGAGGCTCATACCAATCCATGAAGTCTCTGTAATCTTGTTAACTGCTCTTTCAATTTTACACCTGAATTCTTCCTATCACGGTTTTCACCCACTTTCTTCAACAGTAGATTGCATAAGTACTGTCTGCATACTCCTACAGAACCCTTCAGATCCTCTGCTTTACCAAGTGTGTCCAGCCTGCTCTTGCAAAAAAAAACAAAAAAAAACAAACTAATTTGATGTATTTGATACACTACTTAGAATAGCTATGGCAATGTGGTGAGAACCAGTTCTGTTCCTCAGACGAATGATCCCAAATTGGACATCCTCCTTGGGTTCTGCAGAGGGATGTTGTGACGTCTTCCTCTGTGTGTGCTCCTGTGGATGTTAACAGTCTTTCCTCTTTCTCTTTCTCTTTTTGTTCCCCTTTGATTTTTTTCATTCTCACCCTGTTGCTATTTTATGCATTGTTCTGAGCCTTCATTTTGCTCTTGCCATTCCTCTGGCACTGACCCTCATCTTCTTTGTTTTTCCTGTGTTGTCATCCATCGCTCCCCTCTTAATCTAACCATACTTGGTCGAATTCTTTATTTCTGCTTGGTTCCTACTCGGGCCTGTTTATTTGGATGCACATTTGCCTACATTTCTGTACCTCTCTTTCGGGGTTTCTGTGTTGCTAGTTTTTATGGCCGCACCCTCATTATCCTCACATTTTCTACCTCAAACCGCAGCAGCTGAGCAGCAGCCAGACTCCGGAGCAGCAGCAGTCGCAGCCTCTGCCTCCTCATCAACAGCAGACCCATTCTGGAGGTTACACTTTGGAGCCTCCACAGATATCGCAGCAACCACTGACAAGTGGGACTTCAGACCCCAAACCATGGCCAGGTCTGCCCTGACATCATCTTTCTTTCTTTGTAACACTTATTAAAGTCCTGCTATGTGGCTTACCACTCTTAAAAAAATCTAACCAGAGTAGTCTGAAAAATAAGTCACTTGTAAAATCTAGAAATTGATTTGTTTCACTGAAGTAATAACAATAGTGCCTCCATATTCTCTATGTAGGAAGAGAAAATTTTGTGCATTTTTTTTTTTTTTTTTTTTTTTAGCTTAAATTTGAAACTGCACGTTTATGAAAATGTTAAGACATTTTGTCTGCTGTGTTTGTTATATCTCTCCTATAGTATTACATGGTACAGTTAAGTTTTTCTGTCTGAATTCTGAAAGCTGTTTCTTTCTTCCTCTTTTCAGATGATATGCCAAAATTAGAGCCTGTTGTTCAGAAGTCTTCCTCACCAGGGCTTGTACAACCTGAAGTTTCTTTGGAGCGACTACAGGCCAACACTCCTGTATCAGAGTCCTCTGCCGCTGTTGAAGATGAGCTGCCCCTCCCTGCCTCTCTGACCACCTCTGTCACTCTCCCAGTTACTATGGCCAGCACCAGTGAACGCCCCTCAGCACTGGCTTCATCTCCCTCTTCTTCTGTCGGGGAGAGCAAAACATCACTGGCACCACCACAGATGCCCAACACAGACAAGCCTCTTTCAGACCACCCTCAAACTTTAGCTGCCTCTCACTCTTTGGCTCCTAAGGCTCTGAACGGACTCGCAGACTCTGGGACCGAGCTTGACGCTGCAGCTCATGAGCCCTCTCTGCTGCCTCCAGCTGCACTCCATTCCCAGGCCCTCGTTTCTGCTTACAGAGACACCTCCTCTTCTGAAACCTTGCCCTCTGACGTGAGGCCAGAGGTGCCAATTGCTGCTGCGTTGTCCCCTCTGGCACCTGTGGCTGTAGTGCCAGTCACCTTGACCTCAAGCTCCATCCCAGCTTTGCCAGTAATGCTTCCCCCTGGCCTTCCGCCTCTAGTGCAGGCCACAGCAGAGGCTGATGAACCGAACAAGTCCTTAGACACTAAAGACCTCACAGGGACAGAGGCTCACAGTGGCATTATTGAGAGCAAAACAGAATCCCAGCAACAAGCACTTACCAGAAAAAGTCCCACTACAGGTAATGTATGTGTGATGCTTTTAATGTGATATTTTAAAAGTGCCCAATTAGCTTGTGGGACATTTGGTCTTGAGCCAATGAGTTCGATGTGCCTTTTACTTTTTTATTCTGTTATACCATAATATCTTTATCAAATGCTTCTGATGATGCATTAGGGCGGTTTATTCATATCTACGCAGCACACATTGTAGATGATCTCTCATCATACGCTGTGCTGGTGTGGCCTGATTCTCAGGAAAACACATACAAGCAGCATAAACTTGGCTCAGTCAGGGTTACCATCCATCCAGAACATCTCACTGAGAGTATCCGTTTGAAGGTTACTGGTTTTTTGGGGTTTTCTTTCTCGCCAAGATGGGTTTTAAAAAATGAAATAACATTTCTATTTCCTTGCAGTTGATCAGACTTCTTCTGCTATACCAAAGACCTGGAGAAAACCAAATGAAGGGATCTTTGCTGGAGATGCATCTCAAAAGGAGGATGAGGTAAGCTTATGATTTAGGATTAGGAGGGGGCAGAAAATACAGATATTTAAACTTTGTTTTTTTTTTTTCGCTCTACATGTCATGAAAATCTTGTAGTCAAGAATAGAGAAACAATCTTTTATCGTTTGTTTGATACTTAGTTTTCTATCAAGGTTATACAATGTCAAGGGTGGAACAGTGCGGCTGAAGGATAAGAGCAAAGGCACAATGTAGGCAATAGTTCAAGTGGAAAATGTTTCCACATGTGTGGTGAGGGAAGGATGCATAAATGACTTTAGGGTGTTGTTATCATCCACGAAAGACAGCAGTGAGTTATCCTTGATCTTCAATGCTAACCCAGATCGCTGTATGAAATCAGCTCTTGGCTTTGCTCCTTTATTTTGCTGCTTGAAGCTTGTTCATGTAAGAAAGTTCTCAAACCACCAAATACTGGCGAAAACACGTTTCTATAAAGGGCATCTTTTAGGCTTTTTTTTTTTTTTTAAACAAACTACCAGTTGTATCGGGCTTTTAAACATGTACTGGTTTGGATCATTAATGGGTTCAAGTTCAGTGTCTATTAAAACTCAGCGTGTCAGTTTGTACATAGAAAGAAACGGCGCTGACAATAGATTAAATTATAGAGTATTTCTGGTACAGTGACACAGACATAGAATAATAGTTGAAAAAGTTCTCCTAAAGGAGAAAACTTGGTGACAGTCAGGAAGTTTTGGATTGGTGGAAAAAACATTTTTAGAAAGTGCTGCTTTGACTACGGGAGATTTGTCAGTGATGTACAGCCAGCATCTTTCCACCTAAACATGACTGCATGTTTCCCTCTCGTTTCATTGTTACACGATTTCTATGCATGGCAGCAAGTAAAGACGGACGTTGAGGAAAACTTGAGGATTTAATTCTGTTTGTCATTTGACAGTGATGCTTTTAAATCCTGAGACAATAACATGAACTAGAAACTAACTGTTGAATCTCACTGAAGGCAACTTTTATTTGGGCTGTTTGACATTATTACTGCGGTCAGTCATCCTGTAGGATGAGTAAGAAGAAATTTGGTACCACTTTATGATACTGAACACATACATTGATGGTGTCACTTCTATATTATGAGTATTGCTGAATGCACCAGGGTGTTCAAATGATCAATTAATGACTGCAGGGAGAATGCAGATTAAAATACCTCTATAGGTTTGGGGTTTGCCTTCCATCTCTGATGTCGGCTCTTTTACAAGATTTTTGCTCTTCCATGTTGCCCCTTTTTTGTCACTATGAACTGCGATTCCACTTGTGTTCATGTAGCTGGCTGCCAGACATTTACATTTATAGTGTTTATACAAGAAGTTCAAAGATTGCTACAGAAGTGCAACCACTCGGATGTATTATCTTGCCAGAGGTCACACACTGGTAGTAAAGTATCTCATAAATTAATCTTATCTTCACATAGGATGAGCCCAAGGCAGTAGAACAGGCTGCTGGAGAGCAGGCCCTGCAGTCAGTCCCTCTGAGCTGCAGCCCAGTACCCCTGCCATCAGTCTTTACCTCCACCGCTGCTCCTGCGTCTGCTCCTGCCAGCAGCCCGGAGGCTGACGGAAAGCCAGCTGCTCCAGAAGAAAATGGCGAGGTAGAAATGGAGCCCATGAGAAATGGAGCAGGCCACACTTCGGAGACGGAGAGCAGCGACAGTGGAGCCACCCCTGGAGACAAGGACAACTCGACGGGAGCAGCACAGGACATGGAAGGTAAGAAATAACCGTAGTTAAGTTATCACAAGTTTAAACAAAAAAGGTATTTTATTTATTTTATATGTTTTATTTGTAAACCTTTTCTCTCTAATCATTTACTTTGCTCGATTGTCCAGACCTGGCAGAATCCAGTGGGAAACGACAGTACGAAAGAACCTTCCTGTTAGGCTTCCAGTTCATGCCTGCGTGCATCCAGAAGCCTGAAGGACTCCCTCCAATCAGCGATGTGGTGCTGGACAAGGTAAGCTATAGATAACCCTGCTAATTTCTAAGGCCATTTTGGTGCACCTTCTTTTCTGCAGTGCTGCGGTTTACAGTGCCAAGCTTCTTTTGATAGCAAAGAGATTAAACTTTCTACTTGGCCTAAAAACAGCGAAGAGGTATTAATAGCTGGAAATACAAAGTCGTAGAGCAACAATGCTTCCGAGTGAACAAGTCACATTTATTCCAGGCTGCATCGACTTGATGCGTAGTACATTTGTGGAGAGGTGCATGTCACAGTACGATGTAGCTTATGTTCCCCACTAAAGCATAGATACCTCGTCAGCTTGACATTGAAACATAAACCAGGCTTCACTGTGAGAGTTTGAAGCCTCTAACAGTCAAATAACTTTGACAAATGATAGAAGAGATGACAGAAATATTCCATACTTCATGGTTCAATAGTGTCAAATGCTTTTATAATTGTAAATCCGAAAACTTTCTGGAGTGATATATCATTCGTAGCCTAAAACAATACACACATTAACAGACAAAGTTGGGTGTCATTTTAGTTAGATTGACTGGATCAAAGCTACACCAGCTTGCTTTCTTCCTCAGATCCACACATATGTATGGGTGGAGCAAACAGTCTGCTGAAATGCTGTTTTGATTAAAATCACATTGCTATTATGTCACCCTTGGCAGTGTTAAAAGTACGTGCCCATCCCCCACCTCTTCAAAAAAAAACAAAAAAAAAAAACAACCAGACCGGTGACCAGTTGATTGGTACAATCCATAAAGTCTCGTTTCCTCTGTGGGAGAAAGTGGATTTTCTCTGGAAAAAGAGTTGAGAGGAAGTTGAGGACAGCTGAACGACAAAGAGCTGGATTTGTTCTCCCCCTTCCTCCCCCACAACTATCTCTGCTCTCCTGCGGTCCTTTTTTGTACTCCTCTCCTCTACATCTGGTTCAGACTCTTTCTGACTGATCAACCACAGAACAAGTCGAGTAGAATTTATTGCCAGCTTAATAAAAACACATAAACCAAAAGCTGATAATGTAGTGTACTCGTCATTTACAGCGGGTCACCTTTAGAGGATCACTGGGCTAGAAATTCTCTCACACACACACAATCATCACGCTTTTTTTTTTTTTTTTTTCTTCCTGTTGCAATGGGGCCACTGCTCCCCCTGCTGTTCACCTAATCTTCTGAGACTGCGTACGTGTGTGACGATGTACTTTTGTATGCTCTGTGTCACAGATGAACCAAAACAAGTTGCCGTCTCGAGTGGTGGATTCCAGGGTGATTTCCAGAGGACCTGATTTCACACCTGCTTTTGCAGATTTTGGAAGGCAGATGAGTGGAGGACGTGGAGCTGCAGTGAGTCACTCACAGGCTATTGCCCTTGTGCAGGCAGCGCTGGTTTGAATCCCGGCCTGTTGCTCTTTCCCACATGTCTTCCCCCCTCTCTCTATATACCTATTTCCTGTCCATCTACTTTTAAATAAAGGCCACTACTGCAAAAAAAAATATTTTAAAAAATTGATAAAAATGAATTTATATTAATTACATTTTCTCTTTACTGCATCACAGCTCATGAATATTGGGTCTCGGCGACCTCCACCCAGGAAGATCATCATGAATGTGTCAGTTAATGATGATGTTCAGCTGAAAAAAGCAGAGAATGCCTGGAAACCTGGCATGAAGAGGGAGGACGTTCCAGAGGATCCAGAGATGCAGAAAACGCAGGCAAGGTTTAAAAAGAAACAAGCACAAGAAAAATATATAAAACTGAACAACCTGAGTGTTTGTGTGTATTGAGAAAGTCCCCAAAGAGTGTGATTGATTGGTTGATGAACTCTATGATTGCTCTTTCTGTTTGCTTGCACACAGGAGCTTTTCAGGAAGGTACGAAGCATCCTGAACAAGCTGACGCCTCAGAAGTTCAGCCAGCTGATGAAGCAGGTGACTGATCTAACCATCGACACAGAGGAGAGACTAAAGGGGGTCATCGACCTGGTCTTTGAGAAGGCCATCGACGAGCCCAGCTTCTCCGTGGCTTATGGAAACATGTGCCACGCCCTTGCCACAGTAAGCCAGCTATTGTACTGATCTCAATGGGTCTAATGAGAAGATTTAAATACCAGTGCCTGTGTTCACCTTTTTAGAGGTTCATCTTTTCCTTGCTTGTCTTGAAACTCATGGCTTTTGTTCTTTCTGTCCAGCTCAAAGTGCAGATGACAGACAAACCCAACTCCACAGTGAATTTTCGCAAGCTGCTGCTAAATCGTTGCCAGAAGGAGTTTGAGAAAGACAAGGTGGATGATGTGGTGTTTGAGAGAAAGCAGAAAGAGCTGGACTCTGCTGCAACGGTTCGTAGTCTTGGAATTATTATGTTTTTCTTTTCATTTTGTGCCAATGCATTTTTTCATAGGAACAGATTGACGCTCCTAACTGCTTCAGCTCCGGTGAACTCCGGTTTTGTAATACCCTCCGGGGAAAATGTTTGCTCTCCTTCAGGCGATGGAGCGTGAGCGGCTTCAGGAAGAGCTGGAAGAAGCAAAGAACAAGGCTCGCCGGCGTTCTATTGGCAACATCAGGTTTATTGGCGAGCTCTTTAAACTCAAGATGTTGACAGAGGCAATCATGCATGACTGTGTGGTGAAGCTGCTCAAGAACCACGATGAAGAGTCTTTAGAATGCCTGTGCAGGCTGCTCACCACCATCGGCAAGGACCTTGACTTTGAGAAGGCCAAGGTGAGCTGAAAAAAGTTATTCATGAGAGAGTTACGTGACAAAATTGCAACATCTCGTGTCTGTTCAGAGAATAAGAAGCTACAGAACGGAGATTGTTAACTCAGATTAACAACATTATGGGAGCTGGAAGAATAAGCGTTCCCACTGCTCTCCTTGGATTACCTTAAAACCAACATCTCTAAAGCTCACAAACCGATATCTGATATGTTGTTTTGTGTATTGGAAAGGAAAGTGTAAACATAGTACATTGTGGTTTTATGTGTGGAATATTACTTAGCTGAAATACCATCCAAAACTGTGGTTACGTCAGGAAGTCAAAAAGAAAAAGTCATTGATCTTTAAGGTCAAACAGACTTTCTCTTTCAGTTGTGAGACACGAAGTTTGTGGTGGTCAGATGTTGTTTACCTTTGACCCAATCCAAGTTTACTTAAACCTCGCTAATTTGTTTGCAAAGCACACTATCAGTTGGTGGAAAATTGGTTTTGATTTAAAATTTTTATACTGTACTGCACTTTTAACATTTCTTTTAATATATTAAATCAGTGTAACTTTGATGTAACTAATTTATAGTCATGTTGTCTTTCATAGGTTTAAATATAAACAGTCATGAAGGCTGTTAGTCCACTTTAGATGGACCTTAAAACATATTAAATATTGTGTTTTGTATTTGTATAACATACAAAATGTTAAAGGAATGGTCCCATAGACTCCACAATAGACATGCTGTTGGTGTGACTCTCCCGAAGACATCACTCACTCAGCTGGACACAGCGAGAATCCTCAGATGCTTGCACAGGTCCAAAACCTTTCTGGCAGATCTGAGATGTGTGTTTGATCTTTATCATTTACCAGTCACCCAGCTAAAGAAAAGCCTTTTTACCAGCAGGGAGACTGAATTCTGCTAGAAAAAAACAAAAAACAAAAACGTATGCTCTGCCTTTGTTTGGTAGCTACTGGGAAATGCTTTCGCTGTTCATAAACATAAAACCAACATTTTTGAGCCTTTAATCAGAAGGAACATGGACATAAATCTGGTATTTCACCATATTCGCATGTTCATTTTAATTGTTACTGATTACAATAGATTGCGTCCATTCTTGGCAGATTTTGAGAACTTTTTACTATATTTTGCTTTCTGCATCCTTAACATCACAAGATCATGTTGCAGTTTAAGACAGCTTCTACTCCAAGTAATAAACTGAACAGTCAGTCTGTGGATTGAGTTAATATGAAAGTCCCTGAAACTGCTGTTTTTATAAACCAACAGCCAAAGAATGTAACTCTTATTGTCTCCCTCTCTCCCTCGCCAGCCTCGGATGGATCAATATTTCAATCAAATGGAAAAAATTGTGAAGGAGAGGAAGACATCTTCTAGGATACGGTTTATGTTGCAGGATGTTATTGACCTGAGATTGGTGAGTGTGACTCCTATTTGCTTTTAAAAACACTGATCATAATGGAACATTCTTGTCAACATATTAGTTTTATTTTGGCACAGTAACAGTTAAAAGGGGTACCATGCAAAGCTTTCTCAGCTTGATCTCTGATATTTCTTACCTCATTCTGGCTCTGATTTGTTTGGATTCATTTCCAAGCTTATAAACACTGACCCATTAGTTCGAAAATTTGGAACAATAATTAAATATAAGTGTGAAAGGAAGACGGTGTATTAATCCCTGAAAAGATTATTTTGCCAACATGTCAGTTTCAGTCTGAGGTTCATTAATACAAAATACTGAATGAACTTATAAACTTCAGCATTTATAAATAGTGTATAAAAATAGAAAAAATACTTTCCAGGTCTGTAAATTACAGCAATCCCTGGATCTGGTTGGATTTTCAGCATAATTTGTAAGCTCTTTGCCTCACTGTGACTTTTACTGTATTTTTTTTCAAGCACATAGCTTAGCTGAATAATAAAAGCATAAATGTATAAAATGGTTATTATGATATGTTAAAGGTTTGTGAGTCCAAGCCAATGAAAATATGCCTAACTGAGCTTGAATACTACTAATTCGGCTTTCAATATACAACAATCACCTGGACTAAGAGGAACATTGCATAAAATGTGTTTATTATATTCAAATACAGTTTTTCAGGATGCTCTTTCATCTGTCTTTTAATTGATGTAGAAGGTTCAAAAAGTAATTGTATTGTGTTGTCCAACCCCCCCTCCAGCACAACTGGGTGTCCCGAAGAGGTGACCAGGGCCCAAAAACCATTGAGCAGATCCACAAGGAGGCTAAGATTGAAGAGCAAGAAGAGCAGAGAAAAGTGCACCAGCAGCTGCTCAATAAGGACAGCAAGAGACGGCCAGGTCAGTCCTGCAGCTTAAATCCTCTTTAAGGCTTAGTCACATCGGCACAGTTACAGTGACTCAGAAAATCTATAGGCATTCAGGCAAACTCCCACCACTGCAGGCAGGTAGCCCCTTGTTCTCTCCCATCTGTCAGCTGAACTATGAGATTTCATCATTTATGTCCGGGAGCATGAGAAAATTCCACCCTTAGAGCTAATATTTTGACTTAAAGCCACTGAATTTCCACTGAAGTCATAAAACTGTACTTTACCTGCCTGTATGCTTTGCACCCGTTTACACTCCTGTCCCATAGATCCCCGTGAACAGCGCATGCCAAGAGAGGAGACCTGGAACACTGTGCCCATGACGAAGAATAGCAGGACCATCGACCCCAATAAGATCCCAAAGATCTCCAAGGTGAGTCATGTCACCAAAGTGGTCTGTGGAAATCGGTGAGCTTTGGCCATCAGCTGAAGAGATAAAGTCAGAAAAAGATGTTGTAGAGTCTGCATCATAATTTAGATTTGCGAAGGTATTAGTGCAGGTTTGTCACGCCTCTTTAAGTGTTTTCACTTTGTTTTTCATTTCTCATCGTGTCACCTTGATTTTTGTTCTGTTGCCGAGTCTTTCTTCTCTTCACCTTTAAACCACAAGTTCTCAAGCTTGTTTTTAAATCACTGTGCAGCCTCAGATGGATGAGAAGATCCAGCTGGGCCCACGGGCTCAAGTCACGTGGGTGAAGGGCAGCAGTGGAGGAGCCAAAGCCAGCGACTCAGGTGAGACAACTCAGCAAGTTCATCGTAACTGAAAGCAGGATAGAGCAAATATGAGGGACAGCAAAGAACGCAACAAAGAAGACAACACCACTCACCATACAGATAGTAGTTTTAATTTTGTATCTTAGTGTTACAACAAGAAGTAATCATCCAAACATTTTTATTTATTTTTTTTAATTTTATTTTTTTTTCTTGTTTGCACATCTATTAATGGTTGATACCAAATTGGTAGGACCCAAATGGACGGAAACCCAACTACCATGCATGAAAACTGTCAAAAGAGGCCATTTGCCACTTGTTTGGTTGAGAGCGTGTGAATTTAAAGCAGGGTAAAGCAGGTAACATTCAAATGTGATCTTCTGTAATAATTTCTATTTAAGGTGTGTTTCTGTGTCTGTCTTTCGCCCCTCCTGACAGATCTGTCTCGGACAGCTGGCCTCAACCGTTACTCTGCACTGCAGCAAACATCCACGCCCTCACCACAACCCTCCACCACACCTCCACAGAATCCAGAGTTTGACTCCAGGAGAACTCTGGGAAGGTAAAGATTCTCCTGATTAATGCTAAGTAATTTTGGTTTTTCAATAATCCTTGTGTACATTGCGATCTTAATTGACTAATCTGCTGGTCTCTCCCTTCCCAGTAGCCGTAGCAGCACAGTCAGAGAGCGCAGCGAGAAGCCACTGATGACAACCCAGCCATTGTCGCGGCCCGGCGCTTTCAACAGAGGAAGTAGTTCAAAAGAGCTGCTGGACAGTCAAAACACAGAGGAGCCACGAAGAGACCGGGAGCGAGAAGTAGCTGAACCTCGGAGGCCGAGCGTCACAGAGGACAAAACTGAGCCCGAGCGCGTCAGAGTCAAGGAGACAGGTGAGAGACCTGATGTAGACACATCAGGTGGTGACAGATATCAAGTAGGGTCAGAAATTCTACGACTACTGAGTGACCAGTTAAACTAACCTAACAATGCAACCCAGCACAAATCCTTCAAAAAAAAAAAAAAAGTTTTGCGACACTCTGACAAAGACTTAGATTGGGTGGAGTTGTGGTAACAGATGTCAACACTATGAGGACAGATGTTGCACATAACGTATCTGCAGCCTGGGTCACATCATGGTATTCGATGCAATCTGACATGTCTCTTGAATCGTGACCGGGAGCAGTCTGCTTATATTTTTCTTTTTTTGTCTTGTTCAAAGCTTTTTAGGACGCATTAAAGCTACTACAGAGTGGTTAATTTTCTGTTTGTTTACCACTGCACATGCTGTTGACACAACCTACATCTGCATCAGAGTAATGATAATGAACTATATTTTCATAGCACTTTTCTGAACAATGTTACAAAGTGCTTAACATGGGAGCAGAGATTTCAGTTCAGCTCGTACAACGTATACACACCGCTTGTGACATCTTGGACAACGTTAAGCAGGTCAAAGTCGTACAGCGTGGCTTGTATTGATCATATGAGACTGTGAAAATCATACAGTGTGAACCCAAACTTAAGCATTCTGTCACCGACGTTTGTGTTTAATCACAGCAGAGCAGGCGTGGATGTAAATCTTGATTTATTTAATTTATTTTTTGTTACAAGCTGACACAATAATGACTCTTGTCTGTGTTTTCATAGTGAAACCTGAACCAGTGGTCCAGACCCTGGACAGACCTGCCCTGTCTGAGGAGGAGATTGAGAGGAAGTGCAAGTCTATTATTGACGAGTTCTTGCACATAAACGATTACAAGGTACGGAAAATTGTCCTCTGGGAGAACTCTGGAAAATCATGTAGGGAAAATATTGTGCCGGTTGTGTTCAGTGATCTTTAATGAGCAACAACATCAAGCATCTTCATCATAGATATTTGCTTTTGATTTTTACAAACATAAAGCATTTGTTACTTTTGCTTTTATATGTTAAACATTATAACTTCATCATTAATTAACTTGAGGAAATAGGGAGTCAACAAGTAAAAAAAAAAAATCTTTAAATTGTGTTTCATGGAGTGTAGTCTCGAGTCACATTTAACCTCAGATGAGCTTGGATGCAGGTTCCCTCTTGTTGCTACTTTCTGATTCTCATTTCTTCATCTGCAGGAGGCTGTTCAGTGTGTGGACGAACTGGACTTGGGCTCCCAGCTGCATATGTTTGTGCACATTGGAGTGGAGTCGACCCTGGAGCGCAGTCACATCACACGGAACCACATGGGCCAGCTCTTCTTCCAGCTGGTGCAGCAGGGAATCCTTCCCAAACATCACTTCTATAAAGGGTCAGTTCACCTTTTAAACCATCGAAAGCCATTTAAATGATTGATAATCAAGCAGTTTAAGAACACAAATGTTCTGCTTGCAAAACCTGTTTGTTTGCAGTGGGAATAGTAAATTTACAAATGTTAACAAACCAGCGATAAACCAAAAATATTGATCGATTTCTTTGTTCTGTGCCCACTACCACTGTTGTGAGTTGGTTTTAGACAAAAGTGAATTTCTTTAAACTAATTTAGGATGTAGTTACCAGTAGTTTTATTTATATATAACATTTTATTTTTTTACTCTACTTTCATTTCTATGCAGGTCTGAATGCCTTTTTCAACTGGCTTGTTTTGTTTGAAATTTGGTTAAATTCCAAAGCAACTTTAAAATATTTCAAGTTGTGTGCATTTTACAGTTTTTAAAAACTTTGAATGGAATACATTGCCAGCCCTCTCCTGACTTACGGTCTGGAGCTCTAATATGTTCACTTCATCCACAAATACTAAAAGTGATCATGCTTTATAACTTAAGACAAAGTAAAAGAAAAACAATAATGGGATCAGACATGTCTAAGCATCACTGCCACCTTGTGTTTTCTCAGGTTTGTAGACACGTTGGAGGTGGCGGACGACATGGCTATCGACATTCCCCACATCTGGCTGTATTTGGCCGAGCTGCTCAGCCCTGTGCTGAAGGAGGGGGGCTTCTCAATGAAGGAGCTCTTTAGGTACCGAGATGTTAAGGTTACATGCAATGAATCAAGGAACACTTGATTTGTAGTTGAGGAAAAACTGTCAGTTTGCAACCAGTTGTGCTGTAGAAGCATCCGTCTGTGTTCGCAGCTTTGTCTGCTGAAACTCTGCACTTCTTTTATTAACAACCATCTTTATCTCCTGTTTTCATGCATTATTTTTTGTGTTCACAGTGAATTAAGCAAACCTTTGCTTCTTGTTGGAAGAGCTGGGATCTTAATATCTGAAATTCTGCACATACTATGCAAACAAATGGTAAGAATCACTTTTCTTTTGTCTACTTTACACACGAGTACATTTGTTGGTACCTGAAAAACCGACAATGGTTACTGAAAATATTTCAAACTGACAAGTAGGCTCAGTCATGTTCTGGAGCTTCTGTGCTGCATCTGGTACAGGGTTTCTTAAATCTGTGAAGGGACAAAAGAATGTCAAGAGCATCAAGACATACTGTGGAGGCAAATGTTCTGCTCAGTGTCAGAAAGCTTGGTCTCAGTTGCAGGACATAGGTCCTCCAACAAGATAATGACCCAAAACACAGCTAAGAATACCCAATAATGACTAAGAACAAAACACTGAACTATTCTGAAGTGTCCTCCTGTGAGTCCTGATCTAAATCCAGTTGAGCATCTGCGGAAAGAGGTGAAAACATTCAGTTTGGAGAAGAAACCCTTCAAACCTGGCACAGCACGGGCAGTTTGTTCATGAGGATTGGATCCGAATACCTGTGTACAGGTGCACAAGTCTCACTGAGAGTTACTGAAATCGCTGGATTGAAGTGATTACTTCAGGGTTGCCCACAAAATACTAAGTTGGAACTCCTACCATTTTTGTCCAGGCCAGTTTCATCAGTTTTTGTTTTTAATTATTTCTTTGAACCACAATTCAAAAAGCATTGTCTGATTTTCTGATTAGTCAATGTTCAGTAAGCTATTATTTATTATTACTTTTGTCAGTTTCAAGTGATTTCAGTGACCTTTGTATTGATGTAATTATACTGTAATGGTAAACAAGTACACCTGTGCACTTCAACTACACCAGTAAACCTTGGAGAAGATGTATAAACTGCAAGAGAGATGTGATGTGTCCTGTTTCCACAGAGCCATAGAACTGTGGGGTCGTTGTGGAGGGAATCTGGCCTCAACTGGACTGACATTCTGCCACAGGGAGAGGATGTCCAGGCTTTCATCTCACAGCAGGTTAGGACAGAAAACCACCATTCAGACCAAGAAAAGTTGGTCCCCAATCCATCAGCTGTGTGAATACTTGTTTTACGTAAAAGCACTTCTTAACATCTTTGTCTTTGTTCCTCCTCCTGCACCGTGTTTGGACCTCTGACTTCCCGTGTCGGCGTAAACAGAAACTCCAGTTCCTTGAGTTGGACGGCTCCAGTTCTGAGATGGTCCAGACCAAAAGGATCTTTTCTCCTGAGGAGCTGAGCCAGCAGCTAGAAAGACTTCTTTTAGAGGACATGGCCAGTGATGAGCAGATCTTTGACTGGGTGGAGGTATGACAGGCCAGCATTGCACAGAGTTCAGTGACACAGGAGGGAGGGAACCATCTGTCATTTATGATGAGGGTGTTGATGTGGCATGCATGCTGATATCCTGCATATATTCTTGTTTTATCCACCTTTTATCATTGATTTACTTTAGAGTATTACAGAGCAGAGTAATGTTCTCATTAAATTTCACATATATTTTACTGATGGCAGATTCAGACAGTCCATGCTGATTATTTGCCAACTAATACAAGAGGATATTATTATTCATCTGTCAGTGTATCCATGCAAGACACTGAACGCCACTTAACCTTAATGTTCATGTCAGCACCTCACGTGGATGCTCACTGCACTTAGAGAGAGAGTGTGTGTGTGTGTGTGTGTGTGTGTGTGTGTGTGTGTGTGTGTGTGTGTGTGTGTGTGTGTGTGTGTGTGTGTGTGTGTGTGTGTGTGTGTGTGTGTGTGTGAGAGAGAGAGACTAAAATGACAAAGCACTTTAGATAAAAGCAGTCCATTAATGTAGTCCATTTCCACTTTGTTTGAGTCTACCTGAGATGATGGATGGTGAGTGAGGCCACAAAGTTGGTTCCAGATCTTTTGTGGACAAATAGGTGTCAAGTGTTGTGAATAAGAGAGGATGATGATGGGAAGCTGTTGTGTTTTGGAAGGGGAACGTCATCCAAAAACTCTCAATGCTACAATGGAACGCCGTGTAGACACTTGTCCTGTTGTGCACAGAGTAATGACGATGGACAATCAGTCCTTGCTGCTCACGCTCCGCTCCCACTCACATTCTCTGATCTCGGATGCTGCATCCAAGCTATGCTTAGTCAAGTGAAACATGTGTGTGCGCTCCTTTGTGCTTCGTTTCCCAGGCAAATCTTGACGAACCTCAGATGAGCTCGTCTCCCTTCCTGAGGGCTTTGATGACAGCCGTGTGCAAGGCAGCAGTGAAAGGTAAAATCTCCACCACCTGGAGGAGACACTTCTACACTCTACATTCTAAGTGCAGTATTTACATCCTGGCGAAGTCGGTACTCTCAGTACACCCTGCATCCTGCTTTACTTCACAGATGATAACAACAGCTGTCGAGTGGACACGGCCATCATCCAGAGGAGATTGCCTGTATTACTCAAGTACCTTAACTCAGACACTGAGCGACAGCTGCAAGCACTTTATGCACTTCAGGCGCTGATTGTTGCCCTCGATCAGCCACCGAGTGAGTGCTGCAAATATGGGTTTCTAGTAACTATATTTGTTTTATTACAGGTTTTAGCAATGTTAATCCAGAGAACATGGAAGTTCATTTGAAGTTGTTGATCAGCAGAGAAAACTTCTTTTTTTTTTTTTGGGGGGGGGCTAAAGAATCGAGGAACTTTTCATCTGTTGTTCAATTTTGCTGTTAACTGCAGTCACTCTTTGGGTTGTACATGATCAAATTTAAGTTGCTGTAGGTGGCGAAAACAGTCACTCAGACTCAGATTTTCAAGAGTAAGAATTTAAATCTGATAAAAAAAATAATAAACAGCTGCAAAACTCTTGAAAAGTATTGATAAGTAGTGATTACAGCAGTGATCATATTCAGCATATGATCATCAGTGATCACTTCCCTGATATGCTGAATATAGTGACACATATTTTCACATTTCTTTTTTTCTTAAGCATAAAAGTGGCAAAAAAAAAGGAAAATTGATGAGTGTTTCGTTCTCCTCTTGAGGCATAAAACATCATCTTTTTGGACTATGTTAAGTTTTCCTTTCTGCACCACCAAACTGGATTTGATTGACATGATCAGGGAGTGTTTATCTGCACTTGCAGCCGCTTTATGTTTAATTAAGGTATAAAAAACTAGAAGCTGGGAGGAACAAAAGACCCACAGATGAGCCGTGACTTTAGGCAGCTCAGAATGTAAAGACCATGGTCAGCAGGTGACCAGAACTACAAATGATCCAGGTATCAAAACTGTCGTGTGACTGGAATTGTAATCAAAGCTCCTCCTCCAGCATACTTGGATAATCCCATCTCCCAT
Source organism: Xenentodon cancila (assembly GCA_014839995.1). Classification (NCBI taxonomy): domain Eukaryota; kingdom Metazoa; phylum Chordata; class Actinopteri; order Beloniformes; family Belonidae; genus Xenentodon; species Xenentodon cancila. The sequence continues at coordinate 26,158,116 of CM026203.1, read as the reverse complement.
TTTCTGCAGATGGGAGGTAAATATTACTCTTAATATGAAAAACGTGCATTTAATTTCTCTGTACATCTTTTAAATTCTGCTCCTGCACACTGCAGTTGTTTCATTAATGACTCACATTTTTACCAGAACATTGGTGCTTGTTCAGATGTCAAAACTATTGCATTTATATATAAACAAGCCTGAAAAAAGTTCCATGAAGGTTCTGATTTCACTCAGCATTTGATGTTTCACCTGTCGGTGGTTCGTTTTAAATGATGAAGACCGTTGAGCTGGAGTGACAGCGATTCTTTTGCTCTTTCACAGACCTTCTCCGGATGTTCTTTGACTGTCTGTATGATGAGGACGTCATCTCAGAGGACGCTTTCTACAAGTGGGAGACGAGCAAAGACCCTGGCGAGCAGCAGGGCAAGGGCGTGGCCCTCAAGTCCGTGACGGCCTTCTTCATATGGCTGCGGGAGGCGGAGGAGGAGTCGGAGGATAATTGACGAGGGAGACACCCGGGACACGGCGTAGTAGAACTGCATCCTTAACAGCAGAACAAACTTCCAAAATGGCTGCGCGGACAGGACGAGAAGTTCACGGCTGGAATTTTTTTTCTGCGGTACGGTTCTGAAACATGCCGCCATTTTGAGTTTGGATTCCGACGGTGGAAGCACTAAATACCTGTATCATACATAGAAAATATTTTTGTTTTAAATTTTAACTTACTTTTCTTTTGTTACTTTTTAAGAAGAAACTTAAAAGATACATAGGTTCTGGACTCTTTAATTTATTATTTTTTTAAGGACTGCAAATATGGAAGTTATTTAACATTTGCAGATGCTCACGAAGAGAACATGACAACAGAAATAACAATATAATTAATTATAATAACAAAATAATTGTGAGATAGATATCCTCCCTGAATTTCACGCTGTTTGGTTGAAAACGGGGTTAAAAAAAGTTATTTTGGGATGAGGTGAAAGCGGATATTTAAAAAAGGAGTGAATAAACGGGAACCGTTCATGCTGTTCCAGGTCAGAGGTTATCTCGTAATAACCATAAAGTGTTTTTTTTTTTTTGTTTTTTTTTTTTTTGTTTTTTTTTTGTCCTCAGCCTTGACTTGCTCTGCATTGATATGAACACACGCCTCGTCAGAGGTCGAAGTATGCATCCAAGAAGCTAATCAGAACTGTCTCATAACGCAGGCGAACAAACCAGAAATGAGCAAAAGTGCAACTTTAAAAAGCAACTCGGCCAGGGTCACTGAACATGCGATGCTTGTAATACTTAAAACCTACAGAGCAGATTAAAGCTTGTAAATACATTAAAGACAAAAAAAGGTATTTAAAAAAAGTGCTGATTCTCTTTTTTTTTTTTTTTTTGCCGGAGGTGTGGGTTTTTCAGTTTCATTATTTGTCTGCTTGATGTGTGGCGTGTGCCTAATAAAGTCAGGGGATGTTTCAGTGTCCTGGACCAAGAAAAGCCGTTTGACCGACGCGAGGGAGACCCGGCCGGAGCAGCTTCAGAGCTCCATTCAGCTCCACTGAGAAACTCCAGCGTCAATCATCAGCGTATTCACTCTGTTGTTGGCTGAAATTGTTGCAGCTCTATTTAAGTGTTTTCATTCATCCAGGTTTTCACAGTACTTAATGTTTTAAAGTGAAAACTGGGTAAAAAAGAAAAGCCCACTTACATTACCTTGAAACGGTTCAAGGAGTTTTGCAGAATTTCTTTTCCTGTTTGTATTTAATGCGTACATGTGTAACACAATGTCAGCAGTTGATAACTGTTTTATCGTTCTCCTTTTGCCACTAACAGACATAAAATACAATTTAATAGATCAAATGTCTCAACAGACAATTAACTGGAAACTGGTATGAAGTGCATCCAGCATCTGAAGTGTAGGAATTTGAACTTTGATTGGATTAGACAGAAGAGGTGGCTTTGAGCTCAGTTGAATCTAAACACTCGATACACTGAAGTGCTGATTAAGGTGATCAACAAGTGATTGAATGCAAACAGGGCAGGTGATGGAGTACTGTGCATGATCAGATTTGAGTAACGATTTGTTTTTTTTCATGTGTTACGTCTTCTTTTGTGTTTCTGTTTTACCAGACTTTCACATATCAGTGTGTTTGGGGGTTTTTTATGCCCCTGAAAGGTATGGTTTTTTTTTTAGTTGTCTGATTTCAAATTCAGTCCTTTTTGGTAATATTTAAACCTAAACAGAATGAGAGTAACTGCAGATCACAACAACAGTTGTTAATGGTGGCGGTCTAAAATCCTACTTTCCACAAATTCAACACAAAACAGGTGAAAGGCTGTTGATGGTTGAAGTTTTAGAAGTTATATATAGGTAGTAACCGATTTATAATGGCTAAGATAAGAATCTGAGATTTTTTTATTTATTTCTTTTTACTTTTTGGCCAGCATAGATTTACTGAAACAAGTGTTTTGGTCAAAATACCACAAAAGCCTTTATAATATTTTCACAGCTGGTTTTAATTAGTTAAAATGAGACACTAGATTCCACTTTACGACCCAGTCCAATAGGTGTGTGTTGTTTATAAAACTTTGTGTGTTTCGGTTTTTTGTCGTATTTATTTTTGAACGTTACGCCGGCGGGAATCCTTCGACGTGTTGCGTGACGTCACACGTTGCCAACGGTCCAAGCGGGGCGGGGCTCGTTCACGGAGAAATCGAAATAAAGGATCGTGCAGAAATTTGCCCTAAAATAACTCACTTTTTCCCGACAAATAAGAGGTAAGTTTAATTCCAAATAAGATGAGTTGTTTGCTTAACACACAGTTGCACGGACGCGCTGCTGGAAAATGCCACTCTTTGTTGGGTTTTACTCTATGCAACTGAAATGTGTTTCATCTGCCTTGTGCGACGCCATTACTGTGTTCCAAACCAACGGACAAAATGGCGAAATTGACGAAAAATTAAAGCAGTGCATTAATATGATTTGTGCGAATATGATTCAAGCCTGCTAGCAAAGGTGGATAATCCACACGGCGTTGCGGAGTCTTGGAAGGGGCCGGTGATTCGCGAAAGACTAATTGCAGCTTTTAATTCAGGTCGAGGTGGGGGTGGTGGACCTTAATGAATGAAGGGGGTTTGGCTGTCGCTCGTTGGAACCATACACATTTTCAAAAAATATCCCCGAGCCACTTCTGCATACACTGTGTTTTTCCCCTCTTCCTTTTAGGTAAATTATCCTTGTGATGCCGATTCGCCGAGCAGCAGCGACTCCATCCCCGGAGAAGGCCCCCTCTGCGGCCGCAGAGAAAGGTGAGGCGGGGGGGGGGTGGAGGGGGTTCGTCCATAACCTGAACTGTAGACCCATGAACGCACCATCGTCACTGTGCACAGCGGTTTGGTTCAACACGCAGCCAACTGGCTTTCTGGGGGGGGGGGGGTTCTGTTCAGTTGGGCATACTTCACTTAAAACCCTAAACTCGACACAAATAAACAAAGATGTGTTTGACAAAACAGCAGGGGTCAATCCATTTTTTTAAATCATTTTTGTATGAAGCCTAATGGACTCTGTGCTTCTTATAAGGCTTTAAAACATACTGATTCACACACACACACACATATATATATATATATATATATATATATATATATATATATATATATATATATATATATATATATATATATATATATATATATATATATATATATATATATATATATATATATATATATATATATGAGAGTAATTGCATGTTTTGATTCAGATTTTTACATTAGGTGATATAAGATTTTAATTGACATCTGCAATAACAGAAGAAAGCTCACTTGTGCATGTTTTAGTTTGAGGGTTATTGTATTGTTTCTATCCTGTTTTTGATGTCTTACAAGAGCCAGAAGCTTCCCCGGAGGAGTCGCCCTCTGCTGGCGAGGAGCAGGCGGTCTCCTCGGCTGTAGCTGCCGAGGGTGAGGAGGGGGAGACGTCAGGTGGGACCGAGCCTGCAGAAAATGGAGAGAAGACCGATGAAGCTTCAGCAGAGAAAGAAGGAGAAGAGGTGGCAAAGAAAGAGTGAGTTACAACAGAGACGACGTATGCGAGTGTAAATACTGCGATATTTCACTTTGATAGCACTTTTATCTGTTTATATTATCCTTACCTCTGCTGGATGGCAGCAGGCTGCTCCTCTCAAGGCTGCAGTGTTGCATTTCCAAATGATGTGACCCGTCACGGCCACATAACTCCTTAAATGATAGTCATCAGATAGATGTGCCCACAGTCATGAAGGAGCCCGGGAAGAGAAGCGTCACAACAGTCTGATGGTTGAACACCTCCCTCCATGTTTTCCAAGCCAAAGAGAGGGCATCATTAAGCTTTTATTTTCTTTTGGGGGGTTTGTTTAACTGACTGGATGCTGGCAGCACTCCCAGTCAGGTGATGGGTGACCACACAGCCAGCAACATGTAAATAATATGGTCATAACAACACAAGTGTCAGCAGGAAAATTCAGTGTCCAGATGATCTCCGCCTACAAACTAGCTTTTCTGTCTTCATTATGAATAGTTGTGACAGATTAACTTATAAGGTGGACAAACGCAGGCGAATCAGCCTTATTACCACTTTCTTTGGTTACCAGGGTCACAGTTAGGTTTTTTTTTTCCACACAGTTTTTTTTTTTTTTATGTGATTGGTTAAAAGCAGTTATTACACCAATAACTTGCCCTAAAGTTCAAGATCTTTATAAATGTAAGTACTCAGGATGGGATACAAAGGGGATAAATGCTGCCTCTTAGGGGAACGTTCCTCCCTATCTTATATATTTTAATTGTATTTGACTGTATGTTATTAAAGCCATTGGGCTGTTTGGTAGCCTCATTGAACATTTAATGAAAAAAAGCCAAAATATGTGTAAACCTTGGCAGTATTAACCCTCAAGGTTTAAAGGGTTATAATTTGACATTTTAGTCTAGTAAGTACAGTTTGATCCTCCTCTTTCTTCTCCCAGACCTTGACCTCAAAGCATCTTTTGATCACATAGATTAGTGACATTTCAATTCACTCGAGGTCAAATTACCATGCTGGTCATTAAGGCAGATGTTCTGAAACTTGATTTTGTGTTTCCTGTCGGTGACAAATGGACAAAGTGACAAATGCAAGGACTGCGCCGCTGGACAGTGCGCAACACACTGCTATGTTCTCCTACTAAGGTGAGGATGGGATAAAGATAAGGGTGGTGACGATCACAGTGAAATATCGCTTGTAAAGAGCCGAGCCGCTTCACTGAACTTGTGTTGCTCCCTCTGGTGGCAGGATGAAGGATGGCTACAAATATGAGAAATCTAAAGCCAAGAAGGTGAAACGGACGATTCCTGCGTGGGCTAGCGTGACTGCAAGCAAAAATGTCCCCATTACCAACTTTGCAGGCACTCAGAACAAAATGGATAACATCCTCGTGGAAGCGATAGCGGTGTGTACGACGTGTACAAAGACCAGTAGCTGGACCTTTGACGGCTGCTTTTATTAACTCTGTTTCTTTGTCTGAAGACGTCTGTGTGACTTCTCGTCTGTTTTCTTTTCAGTCTTCTAACGACAGGGCCGGGGTTTCGTTCCAGTCTGTCGTGAAATATATTTTAAAAAAATATCCAGGGATGGACCTTAACAAGAAGAAGTTTCTTCTGAAGAAAGCGATGAAGAAGCACTTGGAGAGGGGTACTATCAAACAGGTGATGAGTGTTTGTTTTCTTGGAAAATATTAACTTCAAATGAAATTTTTGTTAACTAAAATATTTAAAATCCTGAGGAATAGATCGAGTTTGCTTAGTCCTGTTCTGTCTGGTTTCACAGCTGAAGGGTAAAGGCCTTTCGGGGACTTTTGCCATCGGAAAGCATCCTCCACCATCCAAGGTATGCTCTTGTAAATGTCACTTTGTGCAGGACTGGCATGTTTTTTTTTTTTTTTTGCAGTCCCCCCCTCATATTTATGAACAAAATTAAAGCCTGTAGTGCTCGTCATGTGTTAGTCTGAGTTATACTCCTATCATGTCAGGTCCCATTTTAGTTTTATAGTTATATCACTCCAAATATCTCCAGAACATACAGCTACGCCTTTTATATTGCGTCACAACTTATGTTAAAGATTTTCTGTCTCCCTCTTTCAGTATCCCCCGAGACTGTAGTATGTTTGCTTTCAATCCTCATAAGTGCTGATGAATGTTTTAGAAAGGTGCTCAGAAGCAGGAGTCCCTGGGAGACGCACTTCCGCTCATCATCACACGGCTCTGTGAGCCTAAGGAGGCCTCCTACAACCTGATCAAGAAATACCTGGAGCAGCACTTCCCCAGCCTCAACATTGAGAACAGGTATCGCAGAGCGTTGCAGTCATCTGTTCTCTGATGAGTTTATTTTTGCACCAAAACAAAAGCGTAATAAATAGAAATGGGGTGATAGTTGACATTTTTTAATGTTTGATGATATCTAGATGATAATCATTCAGGTGCATCTGCAGGAAGGGCTGTGTTGTTGTTGTTGTTGTTGTTGTTGTTTTTTGTATAAGTAAGGGAAACAAAACTTTTTTTCTTTTCTTTTTTTTTTGCACACATGAAAAAAAGATTTTTGCAACTGCAAATATGATTGTATGTCTGCAGCCTTCATCTCTGATGGGGACTCGGCAATAGCTGTAACCAAAGTAAATTGGTCTCAATCTACCTTCATTCTAGACAGATGGCGATATTTGATCATAAATAAATTACTTGTAAATGACAAGCTGATGCTGTCATACATTCCTGCTCTTCAGGCAACTGAGCATAGATATCAACCGTGACAAAGCACGTGATAATGGGATTTTCTCTTCGTTTTTTTCTAAGGCCTGATGTCCTGAAGACGGCCCTGGTGAAGGCAGTAGAGAAAGGACACTTGGAGCAAATCACTGGGAAAGGAGCTCGGGGGACTTTCCAGGTAAGTCTCTGAATAACACTGTCATTGTCATACTTATCCAAATTAAGAAACACTTATAATTACAAAGAAAAGTAATTTAGTCTGAACAACTTATGGTGTACTCCTTTACATAAAGAGCATAAGTCCTCGGGTCATCATGCAGCATGTTTCATCAACCAGAAACGTAGCAACCACTCGCACTCAACATCTCAGAATTTAGTCTTTAATAGAAAATTGCCTCAGCACTGAAAGCTCTGGTATGTTGTTCCAGTGAGAGATGAAAGTCAGAGTTAACCTCACACATGTCTCTCCTCCCTCAGCTGAAGCGCACTGGCAACAAGAACCTGCTCAAGGGCAGCGTCTTGGAAGATGCAATCACAGTCGCTATCACGGCCATGAACGAACCTAAGACGTGCAGCACCACGTCTCTACGCAAATATCTAGTCGACGCCAACAAGGACGTAAGGGAGAACCAGTTGGGTAAGTTGCTCTGTCCTTCTGTGCTTGCATGCGTGAGCAGGACTGAAGATGACCTCTGAGAACTTACTCAAGAAGTAACACATCAAGTTTGATTCGAAGGCTCAAATATGTGGATCACTGTGTGGAAAGAATCTGACGTGATCAACGAATCATTTGACTGGTTTTGTTTTTATCAAACAAAGTGTAACATCACAGTTGAATTTCACTTTCACAAAGTAAAGTCAGTTCACACTACAGGACTGGCTGTCTTGTAACTGACTGAGAGTTTTGGAGTCGCGTGGCGTTCACACTACATGATTGATGGGCGATTGTGGGTCACACATGTCTCTGTCGGACAGTAACTGGGTCACCCAAGAGCTGTACCCCATCTCCAGACCACGTTTCATTAGGAAAACGCACACCACCGGTGAAACATCGCTGGAGTTATTTTGATTGAGGGAAGAAACTAGCAGTGCAAACCTTCCTATGTTGTGACTTGATTAGAAGAGGAGCAAAGAGAATAAAAGCTTGTCATCTGTTCTCCACCTGAGCGTAACCTCCTTTCACAGGTATTCCTTCCCCCACTTCGTGGCTTCATTTTGCTGTAACTTGAATGGGGATTTTCCCAAATGGCTCCAAATATTTGGCATTTAAGGTATCCGTTGACCATCGGAGAGGCCAGGATAATAAGTTGTTCACACAGGGGATTCCCGATATGACAGTTGAAAGTGGCTACGTAATGATAAATGCCAACCGTCTTATTCTAATCTTTGGTGCTTTTAGAGAAGCGTTACACCAAAGGGCCATAGTTAAGACTGACAAATAAAGGAAGATCCCTTCTGGAGAAGCAGAGATTTCCTCCACGTAAAAGGCCAGTTAGTGTTAACTCTGAAGTATTTGTAGGAATACGCAGACCTCAACGCTATAAGGAAACAACCTAATATGGAAGGTGGAGTCAGTTATCTGATAAGATAAAAAGACTGGTGTGACGGAGTCATTATTCAGTTTTCAGTCTTAACTGATGTTTGTTGGCCAAAACTGGTCGCTCGTCTGTACAAAAAAAATCCCAACACTGTCGGTATGTGTATGTGTGTTTTTAACGCTAAATGCAGTGTTGTTTTGTTTTGCTCAATCCAACTAATATGGTCACCCCAGCTGGTAATAAGCTCCTTTTAAAAAGTGCTGACTTTACCAGTGAAATGGTTCCTTGTAATTCACTAACTCGTCTTCAAACTTGTACACAGTCTGGTCAGTCTTTGGCCGGGTTGTTGTCGGTTCTGCTGAATCCACAACTGCACTTCACTGATCGGCTCATTAGCCGACAACAAACACGGAGCTGGTTTTAACCACTGAAATGCAAGAGACCGCCATAACTAAACCACAAACATCACATTGGATATTGTTAAATGTGGCTCATTAGTTTCAACGTGCAACAAAGATTTTTCGTTTAGAGGGGAACACGTTTCCTTGGATCAGATTTGATTCACTCAGTTCAGACGAATTTGCTTTCTTCTTCAAACCCATTTCCTTTTTGAATTGTCTTATTAATTTACAATGACACACATTAATGTCAGAGTAAGACATTTTTTTTCTTTTCATATGATGATACATGCAACAATGTTGTTTGTAAATAAAATTGTTTAAAACATAAGTTATGTTCAGTGGAGACTGGGAGGTATTTGACAACCACGTATGGTTTTTGTGCCCCTTAATGGATGTTTGTTTGTTTGTTTTAAATGATGCAGACCCGAGTTTAATAAATGCAAAATCGTGTCCTGTTTTTTTTTTTTTGTTTTTTTTTCTGTAGTTGCCAATCTTAGGAGGACCCTAACGAAGTGTAAAGTGCTCGGCTGGATGGAGCAGATCACCGGCCACGGTTTCACTGGGACCTACCAGCTCTCCTTCCCTTTCTACCCGAGGTACTCCAACTAACTCCGTTATTTCACCACTCACTTTTCAATAAAATGTTTTGGTATTGTCATTAACAGGTTTTGTGATGTGCCAAAGTATACTGTACTACAGCTTGTAGTTTGTATACTACTGTTCTAAATGTGCATTTGGGCTTTTAAAACATGCAAACTGCCGTCTGCTCAACTATTTAGATCTTGTAGTTTGACGTTTTCACCTTTTGTTCTTTTTAGTCCTACCATCTTGTACCCAGACAAGTTTAAAGAGCCTCCAACGAAACGGGATGTCAAACGGAGGCAGACAGCTAGATCTTCAGATGAGGAGGAGGAAGAGGAGTATGAAGATGATGATGATGAAGATGATGATGATGATACATCGGAGGATGAAGCTCCGTCCCGTAAAAGGTGTGTGTGTAAATAGTTTTTTCCTTGCACTTGCTAGCGGTCTTTAAGGCAACAATTACAAATCTAACCACTGTAACTCTTGAAATTGCTCTCAGAAAACCTCAGAGAAGGCCTCCACCCAAAGCTCGCCGTCCCCCGCCCTCCAAAAAATCCCGGAGCACCAGTCAGTCAAAAGCTAAAAGCAGGGGACGCACACTCGCAAAGAAGTCTCCCGCCAAGAAAGAGAAAGCGCCATCTTTGCCCAAGAGTTCGGGACGGAAGCAGCCAGCTGCTAAGAAGGAATCTGCGCCGGCACCTAAAGAAACGCCAGTAAAGAAAGGCACACCCTCAAGAAAGCCCAAAACACCAGCGGTTAAAAAGCTTTCCAGAAGGGGATCGAAGAGACCTACAAGCAGGGAGTCATCCCCTGAGGAGCCCGTGGTGGAAAAGCAGACGAGGAGTGGATCTAAACGATTTAAAGCTGAAGAGTCGTCCCCCGAGGAGCCTCCAGTTAAAAAGCAGGTAACCAAAGGCGGGTCCAGACGGTCTGAGCCCAAGGAGTCGTCCCCTGAAGAGCCCGAAGTTAAAAAGGGGGCAAAAAGCAGCAAGCAGTCCGCTCGAAAGTCCAAGAGAGGGAGGAACTGAACCCCGGAGCGCCTTCCACAAACTGGGCTGCGCTGAATATGCAGAAGTCTGCCTCTTTGTTTCAGTGCTCTATTTTTACCATTGTTCTCGCCGTTTTTAAAGGGCGCTTGTTTTTGGTTTTTTTTTTTTTTGTTTTTTTTTTTTTTTTTGTTTTTTGATTCATTTTCTTTCTTTTTTTTTTTTTTTGTTTGTTTGTTTTCCTTTTTCTATTGTAGAATAAGAACGTTAACCTACCAGTTACATTAGCTGTACTTTGAGAATTTCTTAAAATTCCTTTTTAATCACAATCCATAGAGAAGCTCGGTTAGTGTGGCAGTTAAAGCTCCAGAAAGCAGAGCGAAACCCGACTTACTGTAATTAGAGCCGCATAGCCACTTCTGTTTTTATATGTTCCTCATCTACTCTTTACTTGCTGGCAGCACACATTCCTGATCTCAAAAGAAGTGAAATATGTGTTTTTTGGAGGGGCTGTCTGTTTTTAGGTTAAATGTGGGTTGAAGAGTTAAAATGATAACTAATGTTAACACTTTATAAAAGGCAGTTGTGAGGCTGTTGTCCAGTGTCTTGCGATAAAATTGCAACACTTTGGCAATGTATTATCATATTCATATTTAGTCATTTTATTTTTTCATTTTATAATTATTTTTTTTAAGGGGAATAAATCCCTGAAAAGCCTGCAGGATTTAACACATGAAAACAGTCAGTCAGTATTCAAGTCACATTCAAGGAAATATATCTCAACGTGTGTGAAAGCAAGCATATGCAGAACATACATCTTTATTTTCTTGGTTTGCAACATTAACTCGGTACCAAATTAAAAGAAATGTGTGTTGTGAATAAGAACCAGGAGGACAATGGCTCATACATACCCTGCATGCATGTATTCCTTGTGTTGTTCAGCTTCTTTCCAAGTCATTAATAAAATGGCTATATTTGTAAACCTGTAGTGAGTATTAATCTGCTGTAATTAAATTCTGCTGATCGGACGTGCTATGGTCAAGGGATGTCTGTACATCCTTCCCCTTTTTCATAATGATTCAAATGTTAATTATCAGTATATTTACACAAATATATGTAAATGTTTTATATATCTAGAAAGTCACTTGAATAGCTTTGCGAGAACAGCCTTTCTGAAGCAGAACAATTTGGCATAAAGATACACGTTGAGAAAATATGCTATATTTGGTCATGATGATTTTGTGCCACTTACGTTGTTGGGTTGAAGTTGTGACGGCGCCAGAGATGTAAAACAAGCCTTTAGCCGTAGTTTAGTGTTTATTATAACAGTTAAAAAATGTATTATATGTTTACCTTTCAAGTACGAAAATTAAAAGCTTTTTTTTCCATCTTTCTGCACAAAATAGCACCAGTATTTATTCCACGTGTCATGCTTACCACGATGATTTACTGGCACTTGACTAAAACCTACACAAAGTATTTATAAAACATTGCTTGCTCTACAAAATTAATTGTAGACCATTTGGTAAAATTGCTTATCTGTATGTTTTCGTAACTGTGAATCAATTTTTTTATCGCAGTCACATGAGTCAGTTTAGAGTAGAAGACGGGTTGCGACTAATTCTTCATTGAACGGAAAGCCAAAAGAGCTGCAGATCATCCACTTCACACCAGTTCAAGAGCTGAGGTGGTTTGAGCATCTTGTCAGGAAACGTGCCAGATGTCTAGAGGAAGGTTTTAGGCTCTTCACAGGCCGTCGCCTCTCGGACGAGCAGCGGACGATGGAGGGTGGAGGTAGTGTTAATGACTGGTAGAAATGTATAAAAACACTAATGTTTAGACTTTGGTGGATGAGTTAGGTAAAAACCTGGTAAAAGGAGCAGTTTTCTTTAAAATCATTGCGATCAATCATTCATACACCACTAATCCTGTTTCTGTAGTATTTGAATGTTTAAAACCATTTTCCATATCTGTTCAGGTGGGGAAGAAAGGTTCATGAGTAAATAATAAATGAAACCCAACTCGAGCTGCCTAGTCATTTAACACTCCAGTTTGTTTCCTCTTAACTGAGGGAAATGTCCGCTTTCACATCCCTTACTGGATCTGACAGATTGACGGGTGGTGCAAGTAAACTGGAATTCCTGGAAGATTATAGGTAAGAATCTTGAGAAAGCTGATTATTTCAGAAAAATGCTATGTGAAGATGAGTCCTCCTTTCTTTTTTTCTGTCTTTCTTTTTTCTTTATTCCTAGTATTATTTTTAACCTTTTTTGTCCTCTTTTCTCAGCCTTTAGGGGTCACCACAGTGGATAATCCATCAATCTCCATCTTCCATTGGCACACACCAACCAATCCAGAAATCTCCTCTTTTGTCTTCTTTTTTCCCTCCTGCCTGGCAGCTCCATCTCTAGCATCCTATTATGAGTCTGTTTGAATGCATCCTTTTATTCATCCTCTTTATGTGCCCAAACCATCTCAATCTAGCCTCTCTTGCTTTATCTCCAAGATATCCGACCCTGATGCTCCTATGATGTGCTCATTCTGAAACCCATATGAACCCAACCGCCAACGTTATAACTTCCTGCTAGATGCCAGTGTGAAAATAAGAACATTTGCAGTTTATCAACGGATACTGGGGGCTGGTTCAAAAAGTGAGTCAATCTCCACTGACCCTCAGCCTAAAATGCTCAACTTTGGCACAAAAATGCACATATTTACAGACTGATTGAAAAGAACTGTGGGTCTCCATAACTAAATTTCACATATATGGCAACTGTACAGGGATTTCTTTTTTCTTTTTTGTTTTGTACTATGTGAGGTAAAATAATGCAAAGAAAATTCACCCTCCCTCAGAGTTGTCATTGGACTGAAATCAAAAGATTGAGACCAAAACGTTTTTTTTGAACCAAGCTATAAATATAACTTCTGTTCCAAAGGGTTTGTCCACAGTAATTACACAATGAATGGGCGTATTTCACTATATATATATATATATATATATATATATATATATATATATATATATATATATATATATATATATATATATATATATATATAGATATATATATAGATATATATAGATATATAGATATATAGATATAATCACACACACACATCAGTGCTCATTAATCCTACCAGTAAGTGTTGCCGGGCCTGTTGTGTGGCTTTGCATTGCGCAATAAAAAGGAATGTGTGTGGAGCTAAAAGTATCTGGAGAGACAGAAGGGGAGGGAGGTCGGTTCAACTCCATATCTTCCGCTGACTTTCCTATCGGGAGAGAAGTTTACTTCAAACAGACGCCTCCAGCTCGTCTTGGTCCTCGCTGCCCGGAGCCCCGCCCTGGTCTCCCGCACACCTGAGCCCCAGAACGGCCGCAGCGACAGGTAAAGGGTTAACCGTGAAGTGGAGCTCGGTGTGTGGAGGCGTCAAAGCCGGGGGAGTTGGAGTTAAAGCCCGGACTCTGAACCGTGAGTATCTACGTTTTTAAAAACGAATCTCTGAATTAAGTTCAGATACGTCGCGGGCGGAAGCGGTTCAAAGTTTTGTATCATTACAAACTGGTGTAACATTAATTCACACATTTTGGATTTAGCCGAGTAATAGGGTCGTTTAGAGAAAAGCTGTTTTCCCGTGTAATGGCAGCGAATTTAACCTTGAAAAAGGGCCGACAAGGCGAAATGTCTCTGTAGGACACTAGAATATCTACTGGGTCAAAACGACCTCATCTGTCCGTGTGGGGCGCGGCAGCGCGCCCAAATCCCAAATCAGGACTCCTTCATATCTGTTCTTTCTGAGAAATGGATTCTTGTTTTCTAGTTTTCCAGGACAAACGGCAGCATGGGTGAGGCACCGGTCAGAGAAGATGGTACGGTGACTCGATCCGCAGAGGTATGTCTGCAGATGTGATTGCTGTCCTGTGTTTCTTCTTTCTTTTATTTTGAGTATGCTTGTTGTTTAAGTCCATGTCTTCCCTTGTCAAGTACGTGGGTTCATTTCCTGTGGAAGACTGCTGTTTGGATGACCAGATAAAGCAATTACACACACAGCTGAAGTCCCTAAAAGTGAGTCCTTAGCCCAGATTTGTTTGCTCACAGCTGCAGCTGTGAACATAATGCAGCGTTTGTTCCCATCAGGGATGCAAGAGGAGGAGGCCGGTATCCCTGAAGTTCTCCAATAAAGGTGTGAAGATGTATGATGAAGATGAAACGGTAAGTGGGGCATGGCTGTAATGAAAACATCCAACAGGTTGTGACGATATTGTTTTAATCTTAAGTGTTGAAGGACTCTCTGTCTCCAGACCCTCCTGATGGCTCACGCTCTGCACAGAGTCTCTCTGTCCACCGCCCGCCCCGTCGACGCTCAGTTTGCTTTTGTCTCTCATAATCCAGGCAGTATGGATGCACAACTCTACTGCCATGTCTTCAAAGCAAGGCATGCCAGAGCGGTAAGTAGGCTGCAAAGCAACTGCTATAGTCACCCAGGATGCATAATACAAACGAGGTCTGTGTAATTGTATTTGTTGTTGTGGTGGTGCAATGTCTCCTTTTTAACTAATAAGATGTAACTGAACCAACATAAAGCTTCGGTAAAACTTTGGAGATTAAATTCCAAATGTTTGATCTAAGTCAAAATGGCATACTAACTGACTTTTATGGTTAAATTAATCTTGTTTCAGCTATTTGGAAATCAGATTTATAAAACATTAATCAAGCGCCATCGATGATGTGGGCTATTAGGTTATGTGTGTTGCCATGGTGATTTAACCGGATTAAAAGATGGCCATCTTCATGATTTAGGGAAAAGTTTAACAAACAACAGATGTCAATCTAACATCAAGGCGAGCAAAAGTCCGAGGACACAAAGGGAACAGGGCTAATATCTAAACAAGGGTGTACTGAATATGGGAAAATAGAAGAGGCCTTCTTCTGGTAGGCCTCACAAACAAGCCAGACGTGTGAAGTCTTTTCCTAACTGTATGGTTACGAACATGCTGCGACCTGAGGTGCAATACTTCTGGGTGTTTTGCAATTTCTTTGACTGCCCAGTCTAACATGGGATAGACCTGCTGGGACATAAACTCCTGGCAGTTATCTTGAGTGTTTTCCACTTGTCAATTGCCAAAACACTCCTTTTTTTTTGTTTTTGTTTTGATTAATAATGCCATGTGGTGTGGTATTTTACCTGGTGTCAACTAATACATAAAACCTAAGAAATAGAAGTGTGTGCTTTTTCTCATTATTGCATACGTTTTGATTTTAATCTCATTTCACTGTGTGATTAATGTTCCACACCCCCGTCAGCTAAAGGTGGCTGCTGAAAACATTTCCACAAAGGATAAAATGATGTATCACCACATCCAGGCTTATGCCTCTTCCTCTGGGACATTTGTCGCTCTGTTCTCCTTTGGACCCATTTCTGGGTCACCTTCAGGGGAACAGAAGAGGCTGGAGACGAGGAGGCAACAATTTGACACTGGGTTAACCCTCGTGTGTCGTCTTACTGAATGTTGCCAAATTTGATGATAATTGAGTTTAACTTTTTATTTTGGTCTCCACCTTCTCTCCTAAAGGCCCAATTCCTGAACCTGCTGCTGTGCCGGTGTTTCCAGTTGTGTTATTTGGAAAAGCACCCAGAGGAGGCACACGATGACTCAGTTGGCTCATTGCCTCGACGCAACCCCTCGCTGCTTAACCACGGCTTCCCTCTCAGTGTTAGTGCGCTGGTTTCCTTCAGGAGAGCCCCTTTTCAAGGACTCCTGCTCAGCACAAAGGTTTGAAACCTCCCCACTTCTTCTGCTCCTGATGTTACATCTCAATGGAAATTTAAATCTGCTATTTTAAACCATCCCTAGTCATATATAGTTTAATTATAGACTATTGCGGTTTTGGATGTTAAGCAAGGATGTAGTGCACAAATAACGGCCTCAAACTTTAACAAACTGCATAACTTTTTTTTTTTTTTTTTTTTCCTGTAATAGAAAAGCCTGAAATCTTCCAAAAGTGTGTGCAACAACCAAGATGAAACCTTCACCATGTCGTCTCCTTCTCTGATGCGCAAGAAAGCCATCCGTGCCAAAGAGCTGCGTTCTGGTGCTTACCGCTCCTTCACCTTCACGCCACTGAAGCACCGTAGTCTGCAGGAGCGACTGAGTGTGTCACAAGGTGGGCCAAGAGTTAACAGAGCGCTATCCAGAGTCAGAGAACTAATTAGGTAAAGCCAACCCCTCTGCTATGGGCAGGGCAGTCACTCGCTGTGGTGGGGTGATGTGGATGATGATGTCATTGCACCTGGGTTGCAGTCGGTCAAATCACCTGGTTTCCTCTCGCTGATGTTCCAGTGAATCACTGTCTGTGGAAATTGCTTCATCACTGCACTCCTTTCACTGAGTCGCTTTCCATTGGCCACTTTCCCACACAAACATGGCTGGTGGGATGTGTTTTCATTTTTTTTTTTTTTTTTTTTTTTTTTTTTTTTTTTTTTTTTTTTTTAAATCTTCTTGGGAGAAAAACAAATCCTAATTCACAGTTATTTTTCTTCTTTAACCCTATGTTAAACAGGAAAGGATCAAGACAAGAAGCCAGCCCGGAGATCCCGGGCTCCGAGCTTAGCCGAAACAGAAGAAGCACTGGCTCAAGCTGTGTGGTGCTGGGCTGGTATCGCAACGTCGGTGTAATGTGCACCCAACATACCTCAAATCTACGCATTTAATACATTTTTATTTATTTATTTTTTTACATTTTTTTTGTTAAGTTTTTTTTTTTTGTTGTGTTTTTTGTCTTTGCCATTGCAGTGACAGTAGCTATTCCCTCCTCGCAGATGACGTTCTGGGATCATACCTCCTGTGCCCACATCCTAAAAAACCCAAATCTGGTTCTCTCATCATTCGCTTCCCCTCTGGCCTGTCCACCTACCTCATTGAAAACACTCGTAAAGGGAAATTCTTGCTTGAGGTAATTATTAACTCATGGCAGATGTAGATGGGAACTAATAAGACGTTGACTGAAATTTGGAGGAACTTGAGAGTTTTGCTGTAACTGCAGTATTTTATTTTTTTTTAATCTTTCTTTTACTGGCAGAAATGCAAGACAGAGTTCAGTTCCATTGCTGAGCTGATTGAACATTACACAGAGGCCCAGGATGAGCTGCCGTATCTGCTGAGCTGTGCACGGGTGAACCACTGCTATGAGTGGGAGGAAAATGCTGATGCACAGAAGGCTGCAAAGCTGCAGAAGAGCCCAAACAAAGTTAAAGGGAAGAGCACTCATAGAAAGGAATGGGTTTGAACCCTGGTCATAGGGACACGTGCAGTGCCAACATCAGTGGATGCAAATAAGTGGCACTTATTTCTTTTGCACATTTATCATCCTTAACTTTTTAAACTAGTGGTGTTGTGGGGAGACTTAACTAACTTAAAACACACTGCATCTATTATCTGTGTTGGCACTTGTACTTCATTTATGTGGCATTCTGTCAGGGTACTTTTTTCGTCAAATATGTAATATTTTTGGGCATACTGCTTTTTATGTTGTTTTTTTTTTTTTTTTTTTTTTCTCACAATGAAATGTAAATAGTTTTTATGTACCTGTAAGGTATCCGTTTGTTTTTAGGTGGAAAACTAACAACTGGTTGTGAATTTGTCTAATGAAATTGGCGATGCCATGATTAATTTACTTTTTTTTTTTTTTTTTTTTAAATGAAAATAGTTCTCTAGTTTGATCAAATTTTACTCTTGACATGAACTTTAACCATATTTCAAATGCACGATGTAGTAATGTTTTACAGTCCTGGACACATTTCTGATGAGTCCTTATTGAATCAACATTCAGATTTCACATTCTGCCTCTCACCTTGACAATAAATCCTTTTCTACATCAGTCCATGACCGGCTAAATCCTCAGTGTCTCATTTCACCATGCGTTTCGAGCATCACCTGCAGCATCCAGTCCCATGTTGGGGTTCCTGTGTCATGGATTACAAAGTGAGCTGCTTGCAGCACTGTGCACAAAACTCCATTAAGTTTTTGTTTCCTCAAATGACAACTTAATTACTTTTCCCAAAATAATCAACCGTTACTGCAATTTCAAACTTGAGCAGTTCTACAAGAGTGAGAAGGGCCAGTTAAATAAAGGAGTGGTTTAAATATGAGATTAAATATGAAAGGGACAAGGTTTAGGCTTGGCGTAGTAAGCAATTTTTCACAAAATAGCATCAAATAGTTCAGGTCCATGAATTAATTTTTTTTGTATGTTGTCACTTTTGTAAGCAGAATTAAAGTTAAAAACGGTATCACAAAACTTGAATTGGATCATTTTATTTTCAATGCTTTGAAACAGTCGTGTCCTTCCCAGTTCCTTTTTGTAGGTTTATTTTATTAAATCGATTTACTTTTTCTGTTTGAATTCAAAGACTTTTAGAGTTTCATATCAAAGAGGAAGGGCCAACTCAAATATATTTAAATTACGCAAGTAGACCACTCGGAAATGTGTAAATGCCTGTCTGCTTAAATGAGTGGAAGTTTTCATTTTAATTCTTTGCTGGTTTAGTTAACGAAATATACGTCTAGTCATGACATACAGTGAAGTATAAGCGCTTTTCTTTGTAAATGTAGGCACTGAATCGGTAAATGTTAAATGTTTAGTTTGACTCGATGCTCGATGTCGCTTTAGCCCAAACAACTAAAATGGCTCGCGCTTCTTCTCGCCCTGTGGTCATTTACGGTTGCTAGGCAACGTCATAACGCAAAAAGTAAAGAAAAAATAAAAGAGTCGGCAGCAGAAGAGCTGAAACGACAGCAACGAGGTAAGACGACACGGTTTCCCTAAACATTTCTGCCTCTGCGTAGTTTGTTATATGTTCTCACTATATATACATATCTTGGTAAATAAACTAATTCACTTCGGTTGGCGGTTATTGGCGCCAACAGAATATATGTAAAAGCTAGTAAGGACCCTGCTACGACTCTGTCTGTCAGTAAACGTGTGTGACAGAGGTGCATGTTACTCACTTTATTTACCTTTCGTTTGACATCCAGCTGCTGTGGGGTGGGTGTTGGGACATGGGGTCCGAGTCGGTGAAGGTGGTGGTCAGGTGCAGGCCCCTGAACGACAGGGAGAAGGCTCTCAGCTCTAAGATGGTGCTGTCCATGGACCTGCTACGCTGCCAGTGCTTCATCGAGAAACCCGGAGCACTGGACGATCCACCCAAACAGTTCACATTTGACGGGACGTATTATATTGATCAAACAACTGAACAGATGTACAATGAGATAGCGTATCCTTTGGTTGAAGTAAGCTTTGTTTTTCTTTGCATAGTTACAAAAGCAGTGGCCTCATCATTTACTAATTACGTGGCCGTCAGTCCTGGAGATCCACAGGTCGTCCTTTTTTGTAACAAAACTGTGTTTTTACAGGGTGTCACTGAGGGATACAATGGCACAATTTTTGCATATGGACAAACTGGAAGTGGCAAGTCTTTTACCATGCAGGGGGTGCAGGAGCCTGCAGCCCAGAAAGGCGTCATCCCACGGGCTTTTGAGCACATCTTCGAGAGCATTCAGGTATGTCGGGGAGCTCTTCTCACACCAACCAAATATCCATAAATATGATGAAAGATGTGCATAAGATTTCTTCATTCTAGTTTTTCATTACAGCTTTGGTTATTCTCTAGATTTGTCTAAGTTTTGCATGTTTAGAGATATATATTTTTCTTTGCTTGTGTGCAATACAGTGTGCAGAAAATACAAAATTTCTTGTGAGGGCCTGTTACTTGGAGATTTATAATGAAGACGTCAGAGATCTCTTGGGAGGTGACACCAAACAGAGACTGGAGGTTAGTCTGTTATTTCAAAAAATAAATCCAGTGGGTGTAAGAGTAGAAGCCTAAAGGATTGTTATTCTTTGCTCAGTGTAATAATTAAGAAAGCAGTTTCTTGGACTGCACGGACGACACTTACTGCACATGTTACCGTAGTGACCCAAAAGTACAGTTGATGAATGAGTCCACAACGGTTTAGGTGTTTGATCAGGCTGACAGATTTTGTTTTTGTGTGTTTCGTGGTTGATGAATGGATAGCTGAAAGAGCACCCGGAGCGCGGGGTGTATGTGAGGGGCCTCTCTATGCATACTGTGCACAGTGTGGAGGAGTGTGAGAGAATCCTGGAGCAAGGCTGGAGGAACCGGGCAGTGGGCTGCACACTGATGAACAAAGACTCCTCCCGCTCCCACTCTATCTTCACCATCCACCTGGAGATCTGCAGCACCAGTGAACACCATGAACACAAACAGTTGTAGTGCTTAGTTTTCCTTCGCAAACATGTAACATGCAATCAATTGTGGACTATCTATCAGTTGTCAATATATCAAGGTGTTACTAACTATTTTACTTGGTGAAAATCCTTCCAGAGAACCCTGACAAAATACAGAATATATAGCCAGTTTTCAGTGTTTATGTTTAGTTGTCATATTTCAGGATGTACCTGAAAGTTTATTTATTTATTTATTTATTTTTTACTTATTTACTTTGTCACTTTAAATGTTCAGATGCTGCTGATCAGGATCATCTACGAGCAGGAAAACTCAACCTTGTGGACCTCGCAGGAAGTGAGCGTCAGTCTAAAACCGGTGCTACTGGCGAGAGACTCCGGGAGGCCACGAAGATCAACCTCTCCCTCTCAGCTTTGGGGAATGTCATCTCTGCCCTAGTGGATGGACGCTCCAAATACATCCCCTACAGGGACTCTAAGCTTACCAGGCTGCTGCAGGACTCTTTGGGAGGGAACACACGCACGCTTATGATCGCCTGTGTCTCCCCTGCAGACAACAACTACGAGGAAAGCCTGAGCACGTTGCGATATGCAAACCGGGCTAAGAGCATCCAGAACAGACCTAGAATCAATGAGGACCCCAAGGATGCTCTGCTCCGAGAGTATCAGGAGGAGATCAAGAAGTTGAGGGCTCTCATCTCAGGCCAGTTGGGAACTGCTGACCTTTCAGGTGAGGGATAAATTCTGCCCTTATGACTTAAGATAAACTACAGCAAGTTTTTATTGTGAAATATCTTGATTGATTTTTTTCTCTTTTCTGTTTTTTATTTTGTTGATCTTGCAGCTGTGCTGACTGCTCAGTTCCCAGCTGTTCCTTCAAGGTTACAATCCAGCACTCCCGAAGCAAAGAAGGAAAAGATTAAAGAGGCAAACACAGACTATTCCCACACCAATATATCACTTCACATCTAGGCGTTCATTGTTCAAGAACCAGGTGATTTATAGTTCCTATTCAACTCTCTGTAGGAGTATGAAGAGAAGCTGGCCAAGTTGCAGGCCGAGTACAATGCAGAGCAGGAATCCAAGGCAAGGCTGCAGGAGGACATTGCTGCTCTGCGGCGCTCATATGAATCAAAGCTGTGTCATCTGGAGAAGGCTCAAGCCAGTAGGGGGAGCTCTGTCCACAGGAATGGTAAAACCATAAAAATCCAACAACAACTAAATTAATGGGTTCTGTTGCTCATCATAATGTCACACTATTTTTTTGAAAATGCTTGCTGTTGTTTCCACTATGTGTATAGTAATTTCCTTTGTATTCATTCCCAACATTAGTGAGCTCCAACTGTACAGAACATGCTGAGGAAGAGCGCTGCCTCAACCCTGACTCCATGTGCCACAACACAAACGACACTACCTCTCTGGTAAAGGTACGGCCCGCTGCCACACGACCGCTGATACTTAAAAACATGCCGTAGTTTTGAAAGGCATTGTGAAAGCAAAGCAATGCATCCAGCTTATTGAATATTTACCTATTTTTGCGAGCCAGCCTGCTGTGCCGTGTGCTTCAGTGAGTGACCGAAAAGATCCAGATGGAGACCAGCTCATGCAGTCAGCTGATATTAACACAGCCAAGCCCCTGGACCAGAGACATGTCCTGGAAAGGTTTGTATGCTTCCATAATAAACAGACACCCTCTCTCTTCCTGTGGATGTGTTTGTGTACTGTACTCAATGTGTCGGGTAGTACAACCCTATTTTCAAAACAGTTTGAACACCATCTACCCACGCTGCACAACCCCATTCCTCCACCTCCTCCCCCACAGAGGTTGCTCTGTGTAAGTGTAAGCCTTGGGGAAATGCTGCAGATCAAATGTTTAAAATGAGGAACTGTGTTGTATTAAGGAAAAAAAATTGTAATTTTGGTAACAATACTTGAGCTTTGGGTATCGGCTTGTTACTGAGTATTGATCTGCTGCCGATATTTTAAAATTAATAATTTAAACAATATGTTTTGTTTTTCTTTTTAAAATAAAAGATATTCATATTTTTGCATTTGAACATATTTAGTGTCCAAATGTCCGTCATAAAGCAGATGTCTGCACTCTTTCTTCTAACTGACATGAAATATGATCAATAAGTAAATACTCGCCAATACTGATACCTGTAGTTTCAGCAGCATCTGCTAATATTTCCGATATTAGTTTGGTATCGCTACAACTCTAATTCTGTCAGAAGGTCTGGAGATCTTTGGTATCCAGTATCAATGTTCAGCCTTGTTTCATGTAAACAGAGATTTAAGCCACTTTTAGACTAAATGTAGACTAAGACGTCTGTATAAGTGTGTGCTGATGACTTGTAGGGTAAATTGTTTTAAATGGTCAAAACAAAAATAACACTATATGAATTCAATCCATTCAATCCATTTACTAATTAACCTAACTAGTTGCTACCAGGTGTTGCTTTTTAATGTTATTTTTCCAACTTTGTGCTGCCACTTTCCCTATTTTAGTGTGTCATTGCCATCAAATTCAAGATGATCTAGTGTTTTTCATGAAATGGTAAAATGCTTCACTTTTTAAATAATATTGTATATGTTCTAATGTAAATACAATATTAGTTTATTAGATTTGCAAATCATTGCTTCTTATTTTTATACACATTTTAAATGTCTTCACCATTTTGGAACAGAGGTTTTAAAAAAACTTCCCGACTTTGCAACAGTTTCACTCCTCCATTTCTCCTCAGACTAAAACAGCTGGAGCAGGAGGTGGTTGGAGGGGAACAGGCCAGGAACAAAGAGTTGCAACAGAAACACCGGCAGAGGAAGAAGCTTGCTGACCAGAGAAAAGTCCAGCTCATCCAGGCTCTGTCAGAGGACAGTGAGGAGAGTGAAAATGTGCTGTTGGATGTCTATAACTCAATCCAGGAAGAAGTCCATGCCAAAAACCAGATGCTGGAAAAAGTTCAAAGGAAGGTGGGTCACAGCAGCTACACCATAAATGTGAGAATTCAAAGAAATTCAGATTTGAATATTACCAAAAAACAGACACGGGGTTTTCTCTTACCAAAATGGTACATGCCATAATTTTGTGAAACCTTTAAAATTATTTACACTTTGATTGTTTTATTTAGAATCTGTAGTGGTGGTGTATAAAATTAAAATCATAAATACCTATGGACCTGACTGTATGCCAAAACTGTCCCAAATCAGTCAAAACTGACCCAAAATTCAGCGCTGCTTATACACTCAAGACTACTAGACCTGGAAATTTCATTGACTTCCTTAACCTGAAAAACTAGGCTACTTCTTTTTCTTCTGGGATTTACAGATGTGACATGTTAAAACTAGTTCTTTTACTGCATGTTAAAGCACATGAAAACATATTTGATAAAATTGCTTTGGACATATAGGACAAAATACCACAAAACTTGAATTTAGAAGAAGTTCATACAAATTCAAATTGTAGTCTTTAAAGCTTTTTTTTTAACTGAATAAATTGCTCACAGTTTAAGCAACTTCACATTAACTTGTTGTAACAGCTGAAAGCAGCCAAAGTGGAGATCCGAGACCTGCAGGCAGAGTTTGAGGTGGAAAGGAAGGACTATTTGGCAACCATTCGACGGCTTGAGAGGGAAGGTCAGCTGCTAAACCACCTGCTAGAACGTATGGTGCCCCTGGTGCGTCGGGACTGCAACTACAGCAACGTGGACCGCATGAAGAAAGAAGCTGTTTGGGATGAGGACAGTGGCATTTGGAGGCTGCCAGATGTGATGGTGCAGAAAACAGCGTTGCCCTCAGGTTTTTTTCTTTTGTGTGCAGCTGCAAGTTTGTAAATCCTGTTTCTTTCTTTGTGAATTTCTGATGTAATATTGTTTAAATTTGATTTCTTTCCTGGTGCAGTGGCCTCAAAGCCTTCAGCTCGCAGAAGCTCGGGTCCTGAAGCTGGAGAGCCATTTTTGGTGTGTCTTTATACATTGCCTTTTCGTTAATATGCACACAATCAAACACAAAGTGAGGATTATAGCTGTGTGTTATAGCAGGTGGTCAAGGAGTCGAGGAGAAGCA
The DNA here is from genome assembly GCA_014839995.1 of Xenentodon cancila. Classification (NCBI taxonomy): domain Eukaryota; kingdom Metazoa; phylum Chordata; class Actinopteri; order Beloniformes; family Belonidae; genus Xenentodon; species Xenentodon cancila. The sequence continues at coordinate 26,133,538 of CM026203.1, read as the reverse complement.
GCCAGCTGCTGGGAGGTGATTCAACACAGGGACACGGTGAGTCAAAGATGACAGTCACAAAGATGATGCATGAACAGTTCAGAATACTAACTGGGTCTACTGCAGTATATTATTTCATTCTCACTGTAGGATGGATTTTCAGGTTCTGATCGGTTTCTGTTTCAGTGTATTATTTACACTATGAACTGTCAGTTCTCTGTAAGAGAGATATTAATTAGGCCAAGAAACTTTTAAACATATAACATCATTAACTTCCCTTCACGGATTAATAAAGTATTGTTGAGTTGAATCATGTTGAATTTGAAGAAGAAAAAAAAACAGAGTGCCATATTTTACTTTGAATAGTTTCTCTCAAATGTATAAGTATCATGTGTCCAAAAAACTAGCCATCCACTTTTATCCAAGAATGGGTTCGGTTGAGACGACTTTGCAGCACTGTTCAGCCAACCCAGCTGTGCTCCTGCATGTTGTTGATCTTCTCCTGCAGCCACCCAGTCTCCCCCGCCGGGTAACATCACAGCTCACGTCTCTGCGAGCCCCCCTGTCAACTCAGACCCCGTCCTGCCCCGTCCCTTTCGTCTTGAGTCCCTGGATGTCACCGCGTGCGGTGGAAAGGTAAAGCGCAAAAAAAAGCAAGTCTTGCATCCATAATGGTGAAATTGGAGAGGACTTGTGCACTAATTGCTGCAAACTCATCTCACTTTGACTTTGGACACCGACTGATCAAACAGGTTATACTGACCTATCAGGTAATAAATGTTTTTATAACTACTGCTAACCATAAATGAACACAGGAGTCATTGTTGTGGAGATGACAAGTCCCACCTACAGCACAATCCTGTGCTTGAAATTTGACACCATACTTAAAACATTTGACGTGTTATATTCAGTTTCTGTGATTTCTGATGTATATTTTTCCTTATTTTCTTTACTAAGTGCTTAAAACTAAACGTGTTTCTTTCATGAAGTTGATCAAACTGATAAAATTCATGACTGATTTCCTTTACAAAAAGCTATTTAAACCTTAAATTATTAATTGTTGTAATGAAAATGATCTCAGTCAACATGTTAAGCCATTATCGTGTCTTTGCAAATGCCTACGTCTATAAAAGCGGTTTAGGTTGTCAAGACAGCAGGAGGTAGTTAGTAATCTCATGTTACACATGAGCTCTATTGTTCTTGTTAATCATCATTAAATGTGATCGGAGTGCATTATCAAAGCATCCTGCTGATCATTTGTTTCAAAATTATTATTTTTTTAATATCTTTGAGGCACACCTTTGTTTTTGTTTTTTTTATAAACATGGTCATAAGTCAACTGCAGAGCAGTTCCCAGAGTGAGCATTACATTACTCTTTTTTTTTTTTTTTTGCTGTGGCCTGATTCCTTCATCTGTTGTTTAATAATACTTTTCAAAATGTGATACTTTCGCATGCAGATACAGACACATTCACAGGGCTGTTAGATGAGTCTCCTGCCTCGCTGAAAGATGACACTACACAAGGCTATTGTGAAAATCTCCTGCAGTAATTAATAACATAGTAAGAGACTGGCTTCCACATTGTTATGTAAGAGTCACTAAAATATGCCAATGAGATAAACTGTCGGGGATATGAAGAAAACAAAAAGGAAAACACAGGCCTAAGCTGGAGCACTGCTTTCACATGGAGGTGGTGCTCAAGATAATCGGATAATGGAAGAAGAGCTGAGCAGGCTTTCTCATCAATTGAATGGTGTGTAAGATGAGTGGCGAGGAGGTCTGGCTCATAGGTGTTCTGTAATGGGAGTGCTGTAACAGTAAAAGGGCCTGTGGGTTATAAGCCAAAAAAAATGACAAATGCTCAACAGTCAACATGAAATACTCGAGGTAAATTCACAGAAATGAGGTGAAAAAATTTAAATTGTGAGCTGAACTTTCTCACAGAAGCACAGGGACTCAGGGCATGTGTAATTCCAGGTTTAGACTTGCAAAGATGAAAGCTTTCAATGTGCAATACATTACATGCAGACGCTTTATTTACAGTGGCATTTATGGAAATGATGGAGTGCTGATATATTCATATCATGTATGTTTTTCATCCTGGATGAACAGTTTCCAGTTCCTAAAGAATTAAAGCAAGAACGTGTTCACATTTTTCAGACTATATTACACACATTTGCAGTAAAAATAATAGTGGAAAGGAACAGAGGAGGCGTTGATATAAATCATGCAAGCTCTTGCAGTTGATGAAACGCTGCAAAAACACCAAAGAGGCAATTTTTAAAATGATATTATCAATAATAAAAACAAAATGCATAAATAATGTACTTCTTTAAATTACAGCCCTGGTTTTCACTAAACAACAAACCTATAGGCACATCTGTGAATATGAAACAATCAACACAAATTCAACTGGTTTCAGCACGTCTGTACGATCTTCAGCCAATTTAGTGTTCTATTGATGAGTTGCAATTATAAGTAAACAATTGTCTTAAATACACACAAATGTGGAACTTCAGGACTGAAATGTGTGCACAAACGTATAGTAGGGACGTAGCTTGGAATAAAGAAAAGAAAGAAACCTTTAAATGAGTGAGTATATACTGTCCTACTTCATTGGGGAAGAAAAATGTGACCACTTGGAATTAACCACACATTGGAAAAGTACTGGGGTAATTAACACGTTTCAGCCAAAAGCATGTTATTTATTCCTAACTGATAAACTTATCTACTTATTCCTCACACAACCATGTCGGAAAACACATCCCGTTGTTGTTAAAACTATGTTGAATGTTTACTGAGATCTATTTGAAGAAAATAAACAGCAGAATTTGTGGCAAGGCATTGGGACTAAACAACTGTGCAGCCTTAGAAAAAACATTTATCAGTGGTACTAATGGGGGGAAAAAAGACTAGGGATCATAAATGTTTGGACTCTGGTGCAATGGAAAAAGGTCACTGATCCGGGTAATAATATTGGTCAGTGAAGGGAATGAAATTCACCTTGTGGGGGAAGTTTGAAGGTGTCAGGTCAGTGAGATCTAGCAAAAAGCTGAGGTCAGCTGACTAGGTTCTTATACTGAATGACCAGGTTTTCCATCAAAACATTTTTTTTCTTCCCTGATGGCCCAGGCATAATCAAAGATGACAATGTCAGGATCAATTAGGCTCAAATTTTAAAATATAGGTTCACGAAGCATGAGACAGTATTTTCACACATGGATCGGCCACCACAGAGTCCAAACCTGGACAACACTAAAGGTTGTCTGTGCTGGTGAGGACTTTCACACTGGGTTCTACCTTCCACGTCTTTGTGGGATTAGTGCAGCTGTGGAAGGATATAAATGTTCTGACATTACATAAACATTGAAATGAGCACATCAAATGTGTGCCATATAAAAATCAAAGTTGGTCCTGCAGGTGCTGTATAGTCTTTATTACTAGTACTTGTACTTCACTTGAAGTAATTTATTTTCTTTATGTTCTTCTGCTTTGGTTTTCAAAAGTGCCAAGTGCTAAATTCCTGCTGAAAGCTCTGGGGTTCTGGTGGTACTCTTTGATTCTTTCAGCATTACCGCGTCTACCGGCTTCAGTTCTTCAGCAGTCCAAGCTTTCTGAGTGCCTCCTTCCGATCAGCACCCATCCCAGGCACCACCATCACAGTATATCCCACTGGGTTGGAGGGTTTTTCGGATGCAGGCTTATCTGTTGTTGTAGTTTTCACTGGCTTTGCTAACAGGCTGCCTTGTGGTTCAGGACCGTTTCCACTGTTTGCGTGGTTGTCAAGGCTAGTAGATCGCTCCAGACCGGCTCTCTTCAACCCACTGGACTGAGAAGGGTGATGGGATTCTGACGTAGGCTGCCGGTCATGTCTGGAGTGGTGATGAAAACTGGCACTGGTCTGGAGAATTTTATTTTTGGGCATCTGAGAGGAGTAAAACGATGGGCTTCTTGAAGGATTACAATAAAATGGATCTCTGAATAAATTTTTGGGTGTTGGATCCAAAGAAGAGTGACATTTAGCAGGAGGAGGTGGACCTACTGCCCCATCTTCTGGCTCTTGGTCTTTTAAGAGACCAAGCTTCTGCAAAGCTTCAAGTCTCACTACCTGGGGATCTGTTGCATGCTTGATACCATTTGAATTGTGCGATACTCCCTGTCCTTTAATTTGGGTTTTCTCAGGTATGTTTGTGGGAATTTTATTAGGTTTTGGGGTGACAGCTGGAGGCTCTGTCTTAGACTTGGAGACCTCAGAACGGAATTTGTCAGATCTTTGGAAATTTCCAAAGTTTGGGTCTTTTACTGTGGCAGGGTGACATTTATCAAAGTCTATGGTGTGGTCGACTGTGGGACATAAAGGTGTCTTCTTTGTGGAGGCATTCCTCCGTAAATGAAACAGTGCATCGTAAGACAGAGGTCCTCTAGGTAAAGGACCTTCAGCTGTCCTGAATGGATGGTTATTGGGTTTTGTGGAAGCAGGTACTACAACATTAAGCTCTGAAGATATTGGTGGAGCGGTTGGTTTTACGTTGCGTTTGTGAGCAAATTTGTCATTTTTTGGCATGGACTGAGACATAGAGTTGCCTGTAGGAGGGACTGGTTTAGTACTGGTAACAGAACCCAGAGAACCGCTTGCCACAACAAGAGGTGTAGGAACCATGTAGCTCTGCATGAGACTGGTGTCAACGTTTTTCTTGATTTGGTCCTTGGAAGCGGGTTTCTGTGAACCTAAAAAAAAAAACCAGATGTTTGCTACCAGAAATAAAATGTATCCCTCTTTAAAGACCTATAACTAAAACTGTACCACTAAATTTGCATCTGTCCTCACAGATGAACTCACTGTTGAACTTGCTTTTGCACATAGAGGCTGAGAGGTCAGCGAGTTTGGTTGCGAGGTTGCCAAGGTTGGGCAGCTGGTCAGGTTCATCGTTAGATAGTCCACTGTCCTCCTCAGCATCCAAAGACTCAATAGTCTCTTCCAAAAACATGAGACAGGCCTTTTCTTCCGCAGACAGGTGCTCCAGACTGTCATCGCTCTGAAATGCATACAAATGAATGCTAAAACAAACTCCAAAACCCAAAAGTGGCAAAGTTTTTTCAAGCAGAGCAATGGACGCATAACAGTCAAAAACCTCCCTTGGCTTGTTTGTTTCAACTCTCTCTTGACAGTTACAGCTATGATGAACTGCAAAAGAGCTTTATAGTTTCTTAAGCTCGGTTTACTTACACAGCCAGAATTGCCACTGACGACACTGTCGCAGCTTCCAGCACTGTCCATACTATTCACAGTCTCCATTCCAGCGCCGCCTGGCCACGTATCACTTTTGGGCATCTTAGTGCCCTAGTTATCCAAGGATACTTACACGGGCTGCTGCTTTAGTCTATAAAAACAGAAAAAAGGAAAACTTCTATCACACTTGGCATTGTTTCTTTTGAATGAGAGAAACCATTGTTAGAAAACAACAGTCTGCTTACTGAACCCGGTTTTTAGACATGAAACACGAGTCAATAGTCTGTGGCGTTTTTACCCAGTTTTTTGTAACATGTGTGGAAAAGATCCATCTGATAAATAACTGATCATGTTTTATAATAACTTTTTAGGTTATAGACATTTTCCAAATTAGTGATACTTTATGTAGTTTGAATTGTAATTATAAAATAGAATAGATTTGACATGAAAACTGTAAAAATACTGCTAATGAAATATTGCTACCTATAACTCCTCTCTCTTAATATATTGAAAAGTTACGATTAAAGTGGTAAAAGCCTAGTTTTGGTCCTTAAATAAAACGCAGATTGAAGGTATTGCAACACTGACAGATCATCTCATTTAATCTATTGACAAACTCAAAGAGAGTTTTATTTTTGTTTCGTTTTCACTGAGTGAATATTTAATGTATTAATGTCATAGAAATTACAGAACTGTTTTATTTAACTTCACATGTACTTTGTTCGTTAATGCGTCGTTCCTGCCGCAGGACCTCAGAGCCAGAAAAAAGCACAAATGAAAACTGACTTATTGGGAATTGAACTGTTTCAGAACATATGTAAGCACAAATAATATCACAGAAGCAAACAGATGGTACAACTGGGCCAACATTGCAAGTATGTTGTTTTTTTATTATTTTATTGCTTTTACTGTTTTATGTTTTTATGTTTTATATTTGGTTTTAGCGTTTATCCTTCTGTTGAGTTTCATTTGTTGCCATGTTGTACTTTGGCCAACTGTGTTTTCTTATTTAAGATCTCACTTGCTGTAATATTACAATTTTCACTTCTAACAGATGCACACTGGCAGTGATGTTCAGGTTTGTAATGTCATTTAGTGCCTTAGTGCATTTACTGCCATGAAAAACTTAATGTAATGTAATGTTATTTTCCATATTTTGACAGAAATATTTTGTCTTGACACTTTGAACCCTTCTGTGACACTGTAGCGTGCCTCAGATGGACGTCTATAGATGTTTACCTGCTGACAGGCTGTCATCGCTTCGTGTGACAGGTCTCTAACTAGTCCTGCCTACTGCATGGGACTTGGATTACAGCACACATGGCACTCCTAATCTTCCTTTACCGGATCAGTTTAACAGGACGTGGAAGGAAGCAGCAGTGATCTCCTGAAGGCTATACGATACACTTTGACCACGTGGTCTTACTATAAAATGCTCATATTAGGATATTTTTGGTTATTCCTTAAATGTAAATGCAACGCAAAACATCTCCCGGATCCTTCATATCCTGCAAAATGCAATTAGAAACTAAAGAAACAGCTATTTGAACTTCTTTTCTCTTTTAAAAACAGATTAAACAAATGTCTTTACTGTTACTCTTGTTTAAGTGAAACTAGTGTTTTAGTATGAAGACACCCTTTTCTGATTATGGAGAGAAGAATTTCACCTTGGGATGAGTTTCAACACCTGATAGGAACGCGGTGCAGACAGACAAAAGCGATCCTGTTCTCTGTACTTGATCTGTCACTCCCATCTATAACATTAAAGCCCCCACTGTCCCCTTGTCTGTCCCTTTACCTGTCCCTTTACCTGTCCCTTTACCTGTCCCTTTACCTGTCCCTTTACCTGTCCCTTTACCTGTCCCACTGCAGAATCTGAAAATGGAGCTTTATTATGATTGAACCTGATACAACCTGAGCTGATCACATGCAAAAAAACAAGTCAGTGTTTAATTAATTGGTAATTAAAAACATCAAATTATCTTAATAAAGATACACCACAGTAGCCAAGGGTAGAAAAAAAACTAGATGAGCTTATTGCTTAAAAACTATGATTCAGAGGTTGAAGCAATAAATTTAACCACCATGTCAAACTCCTTGGAATATTTATCTGTGGCTTAGTCACACTGTGGCTTTTTTTTCTTTTTATTTCACTCTGTTGCTGTAAAAGAGCAGCTGGCCAGGCTGCTCTTATCTACATATAGTATTTGAAAGGGATTATGTAACAAAGTGAGAATATGTTCATTTTCTTATTTTTTAAAGCTTGTATTTATCACTGAGGTGTTAAGTATACAAAGACATTGCACCACAAAATAAGAGTTTGGCTTAGGAGCAACAGCCAGGCATTGTGTATATAATAGATATGACACGAAACACAAATACAGATGTAAAAAAAAAAAAAAGAAAGAAAGAAAAATAAGAGATTTCTAGGTCAAAATAGCTCGACTCAGCTGATTGTCACCTGTTCCAGTGCGTGGTTTAATGCAACTACTATACGGATGTTAACAAGCAAAAAGGTCATACCTGAGTGAGTCTCTGGGACGTCGTCAGGTGGAAGACTCATCCTCAGATCCGTTCACGACTGACGATGATGAGCGCACGAAGCTCCGTAACACTTGTGTGGACTTTGTGCGCTAAGCTTTCAGCCAATCAGAAAGCAGCACTGTCGTTAAGCCCGGGCAGAAGCCCCCGACGTCACCATAGCAACAACGGCCGCGTTTCACACTCACGTTTAATTAACTCCGCGTTTTAAGTTATAATTAAGGGGAAAGCGTGTATGAATATTATCAGTCTGTCTTACTTAGTTTCTCTCTGCTACTTGCTGATGGTCCGGTTTGATGCTACATTTGGTTGAAAAAACATTCACATGGGCACTTGCCAGTACAATCACAAACCACATAATGTTTTAAAATGAAAAGACACAGAAAATGTAAATTATGAAAAGAAATTAAGAAATGCAAATTGTGAGGGAAACAGTGTAATGCAGGTACATACCGTTTTAAACAAACAGGAAAAAAATAGGTTTAAATATTATTTAAATAATCAATGGGCCTTATAAAATTAAAAACGTCACTAATCGAAACCAACCAACTTTCCTTTTGTGTACATGGGTTCTTCTTACTAACAGTGACAGTTGGTCAACAGTGACTAAACAAAGCTCTAATCCTATTAAGAAAGAGTACCTTAAAATAAAATGTAGAGTAATCCTGGAATTACTCCATTGGAAGCGTTTTCCCCACCTAGTGCCACTGTTTCTTTATATGTAAAAACACTTAAAACAGGATCTATATTAAAAACTAGCTCAATATTCTAAATTTTGTCTGAAAAGAACAAACATCATTTAAAAATCATAAAAGCAGCTTTTATTTTAAATGTTCAGTATTTTCTGTCACATACTTATAATGCTACTGCAGTAGATAATGTAGAACACATTTGACTAAAACTATGACAGTTTTCGTAAGAATTAAGCAAAGTGGTAAATTAAGTTTGTGAGTGAATGTACCAGGAAATAGTTCATAGAAAGATTCATGCACAACACTGTTGGCTATTTCTTTTATTTGTGACCACATTGAAGAAAAAAAAATCAAGTAAATCCAGTTCATCTATAGTACTTTGTGTGCAACATTCATTGTTGTTAGTCATGAGAACTTGGTTAATGCAAACGACCCATTCCAGTTTCACCTCTATGCAACCTGATTAATCCTTAATCATTGTTAAAAATAAAACTACCAAATGTAAACGATGAACAACTTGCATTAAAAAAAAAACAACTTTTGCATTACTTTTCATTAATTCCTACAACCCTTTGAGTTTGATTTTAAAAAAAAACAAACAAACAAGCTGAATTAAATGTCATCCCCTTTTAAACTTTTTTTTGGCATCCACGTGATTAATACTGCCATCAGATACTGCTCCTGCACATTGTGAGGCCACAATGACAAGTACCTTAAAAAAAGAAAGAAGAAATCAACAATTATCTTTATGGCCTCTTCAAATTTTTGATGTGATTTTTAACACCAAGTGCATGCAAAAAGATGTCTGACTGAGCTTAAAATGAGAGAATGTGTTTCCAGTTGTGCAAAAAAACATACAGTGAATCAGTGGTAATGTCTGCATAGCACGCAATACATATTAAACCAATATGTGCTTGTACTCATAATTCAAGAAACCAACTTAAACAGTAGAAGAAAAGGTAAATGGTTGATGTTGAAAAAAAAAAAGTACATAATACACAAGCTGTCCCTGAAAAGTGAATGCATTGAGTAGAACTGATCTCATCCAACAAGCCTGGGACTTGTTTCAGATTTATGATCAATGATCAATGCACTGCACGACTTTCCTTGATTTTGTTACACTCTAACAGCTCAATATTTCCAAATGCACAGCAATTGTTCTTACAGCAAAAGAACAACAAGCATAACAGCAAAGTAGCATGGCTGATCTAACTTGAACCACAATTTGGTATATGACACTATACTTCAAAATCCATAACCTCAGTCTTGGTGGCCACTGTTTAATAAATTCAGTTATGTCACCAACAGCACGTGTACATGGATGACTCCAGCTTAGAAATAACACGTTGTGCTGAACATTTGAAAACCGAGTCAAACCAAATAATCACATTATTGGAAGAATTTCTGAAATCTGTCTACAAAAGAGAAAAATAATAATAATAAAAACATAAAACCAATATGATGAGTAACAGTCATACTCGCTGTGCCGTGTTTAAGACAACAGTACACTGAATCACGCTGCAGTGCAAATAATTCTTAGTGGTTGTTTTAAATGCTCTGCAGAGCCTTGTAGTGGACCTTTAGCACATCCAAGTTTAGTCTGTCATGGTTCTGGCAGTGGCAATCTGGTGAATCTCCCACTCAACATACGTGCCACCATTAGATTTATCTCAAAGTTGAGTAACCAGAACAAATCAAAACAAACCCTAGGAATTGTTTGTGTACTTTACCAACCCCATTTGTAACAGACTAACATGATTTTTTTTAGTGACATTGGAGCACTTCAGTAGAGTTTCTGACTTTTAAGAGCTTTCAGCAGTTAAAAAGTAATACTGAAAATGTTTGAGGTTGAACACAGTGTGTGCAGACTCTCCAATAATGTCACAGGGTAATGTGAGGTAGAGGATCACACAAGCAGACGAACCAACAAAGTTGCCAGACATAGGGCACAGGGGGGTTTGGTGGTTGTTTATAGAGACTGAGAAAAGATCATACAACTTTCAGACTTCCCCAAAATTGGTGTGGCCCGTTTCCTTGGCATGCTCACGAGCCTCCTTTTGTCCCACCAGGCCCGTCTGGCAGACCATGCAGCGCAATGCAAAGCGGTTAACGTCTGTAAACTGCCGCTTGCGGCGAGCCTCGTCTGCCAATTCAAGGGCCTGGGCCAGGATTATGTCATCTGTGGTGGAGAAGATAGTCTGAGGAGGGGTGTCGGATCCGGGGAGCTCTTTCTGCAGTGGATCGTAGTGGATGCCGTCATAGATGAGCATCACACGTTTGCGATAGCCGGCATCCTCCCCGAATCTATCTACTCGGACAGTCTGAGTGTCCACCACGCAGATCTCACACTGGTAAAACTTGGACAGGATGGAGACCTCGATTGCACCTCCCCAGGTATCATTGCGTTTTATCCAAGAGCAGTACTCCTCGTTGGTTTTTCCCAGCACTGCTTCAGAGTAAGCCGCAGGGTCACTTGACACTATCTGGGCAATAAGGCCACGCATCTCAGGGGCACATGCTGGTTCATACACTCCCCCTTCCACAACATAATAAACGCTGGTGAAAAGGCAGGAGTTGTCAGCGGGGACAACTCGACGGGCCAGCACGGGTGAGGGTTCCAGGTGTGGTGATTTCACAATGGGTGGGTTCTGAGGCTTTGGCTTGTTTTTCTCTTCCTCAACAATGAGCGTGTCTCCTGCAGGGGAGGACACAACAGCGACACATCAATGGTCAGCATTTCAAAACAGCAAGGTGCAGCACAAAAGAAAAAGAAAAAAAAACAACAAATACAACTGTATTTGTAGTGTGAATTCAGAATATGAGGAGATGTGGCACTGCTGTTTGAGGTAGTAATTACAAATATGCTGTGGTGATATTACAACAACAAAAAAACAGAAGGTGAATATATGTGATTGATTATTTCATGGGTTTACACCGCTGCTGTGACTTAACATCCATGCTGGGATTCAGTAAGCAGACCAGCTCTGGTCTTCAACAATTTTTGGTCTATAATCCGGATCCATATCCCTGGCATTGGTGGTTCTTGGTTCTAGGTCAGCTCAGAGTTTGTGCAGCTCTAGAATCAGCTTTTTCTTTTTTTCCCCCCCTTGTTAGGAGCAGCTTTTCTGGGTGTTAAAATGCAAAGAACTAGTTTGACATTGAGCTCTGGCTCCAAACAAGGACTGAAACTGCCTCAGTCAAAAAGGGTAAAAGTTTACATGTGGTTTTGGAAGGCTTAAAGGTTTTTTTTATAGGCTTACATTTTCCTTGTATGTGAAGCCTATAAATCTATGAAGCATCCCTTAATTATACTGTAATAAGCTTGAGTTGCTGGAGGAACCTGTTATTCCCTTCCTTTTCCACTTTGCCTTTGAGCTGTCTCAAAACAGATTTACTGAGCTTCTCTCTAGTATAATAATGTGTTATGTGCTCTTTTTATAATTTAACTAAATATAACTGGTCATTTATTTTTAAAATACCTATTTACTTTCTAATAGTGTTTGTATTGAATTGTTTAAAGGGTCAGCTCAGCCAGTCATAGAAGCCAATTGTAAGAAAGTTTTAAGTTTAAAAAATAATTATGCCCCATCAAAATTAGATTGAGGTGAGCTGACTGTCTCTTTGATTTTAACAGTACTAAAGAATAAAAAAAATCCTTAATACATTTTGTTTTTGGATGATTTGAAAATGTCTGTTGTTCCTGAATGTTGTTCTCAAGCCTAATTTATGTAAAACCCTTTGCTTAAATCCTAAAAGAAGCTTCAGGCTATTTGACAAAATAGTTATATACGATTAACAGTGACTTTGATGGGATACCTGATTTGATTGGGTAGTCCTTTAAATGAGCATCTCCATTTCGAAGATCAAGGCTGGAAGGTGGGTAACCAACCATTATCTTCTGCACATCACAAGGTATCCCTGTCAGCTCTTCCACCTTACTCTTCAGCTCCTGTACACAGGACTGGTGAGTCAAACCCTGCATTATGTGGCTCCCATTTTTGGTTTTACAGCGAAGCCGCAACATCCTGCCTGCAAAAACACAAAATGGTGAAACTTTGACGTGCATTAACTATTTTACAAGAACTTGGCTTATCTTCAATAATAATTGTTGGGAAGAAAGTTATCAAGTGGTCATCTGCATTGGTAAATGACTATAAAAACCTAGGTGGTGTTTATCAAGTATGCTGCTCAAAAAGCTAAAGGAACACTTTCATCAGAGTACAGCATATTGATTTGGTCAATAACGCATCAGAGTAGGTTATCAATCAGTTTCCAGGTGCAGCAGAGGGGCATCGATGAGACAGCCCCCAAACAGGAATGATTTTACAGGTTGAGGCCACTGAAATTTTTCTCACTTTTTATGACCCCGCCACTTCTCTTGCAAGGAGAGCTGGACAGGGCCATAAAAGGTCTTTAACCCATCACCGGGAACAGTATCTTCTCCTTTGTGCAAGGAGGACCACGATGAGCACTACCACAGCCTTACAAAATGACCTCCAGGAAGTCACTGATGTGAACATCTCTGACCAAACAATCAGAAACATACTTCCTGAGAGTAGCCTGCGGGCCCGACATCCTCCAGTGGCCTCTGTGCTCACTGCCTGGCACTGTGGAGGTTGACTGGCATTACCCACAGAACACCACAGTCGGCAGGTTCGCCACTGCCGCCCTGTTCTTTTCACAGATGAGGGCAGGTTTGCCCTGAGCACATGTGACAGATGTGAAAGGAACTGGAAAAGCTACGGAGAATGTTATAGTGCCTGTAACAACATTCAGCGCGATTGGTTGGGCGGTGGGTCAGTGATGGTCTGGGAGGTAAATACATGGAGGGATGCACAGGCCTCTACAGGCTAGACAACGGCACCCTGACTGCCATTAGATATTGGAATTAAATCCCTGTACCTGTGCTCAGACCCTACATTGCTCCAGTGGGTCGTGGATAAGTCTCTTGCAAAACAATGTCCAGTCCCATGTAGTGAGAACATGCAGGCAGCTCCCGGAGGATGAAGGAATTGATATCATTGACTGGCCCCAATGCTCGTCTGACCTACATCCAATAGAATACCTCTGGGAAACCGTTTCAGTCTACTGGATGCCAGCAGGTTGAACCTCAGGCAGTACAGGAGATCAGTGACGTCTTAAACTGGCAACTCATTAGGAACATGACCCGACATTGTCAGCCCTACACAGAAGCACATAACGGGACCACTGGTGCTACTTTTTTCATGTTTTCACTTTGATTTTTTGGAGTGTTTTTTAATTGTTTAAATTTTTGGGCAATATTTTAATATCCCATTACCTTGTAATTACATCTACTACCATTCTATTATAAACTACCCATGATATGGTTTAAAACATATCACCAATGTGATTGAGAAATGTGGCAGAAACATCTTACATCCTCAGACAGTTTTTCCCAACCCTGGTCCTCGGGTCCCCTTGTCCTGCATGTTTTAGATGCGACCCTGCGTCAGCACATCCCGACACAAGTAGTTGTGTCATCCACAGAGTTGTACAGACCTTGATGACAAACTAATGAAATCAGGACCGTTAATTAGAACCAGGTGTGCTGAAGCAGGGACGCATCTAAATAAATGAAGGACGGGGGGCCCGAGGGGCAGGATTGGGAAACTGTTCTCAAATGGTAATTGTTTATGCTTTTTAATTATTTATCATTCTGCATCTATGGTCTGTGGGACGTTGCTCCCCTTACTTATTTGACCTCCAGTATCTTCACTACCACTGACTGATTGGCTGCATCCTGGTATTTTCTCTGCGATTCTACTTTTACCAAATAAAACAACGACCGACGTGCAGCTCGGCCTACAGCTGCGGCTGGTCGCTGTGTGATAACGGCAGCGGCCAAACGGGTAAACAACGGGACTGCTGACGAGCAGGAGACGAGTGAACCGCCGAACGGCGGCTCGGGTTCGGTTTCTTTGTTACGGTTAACTGACGCCCGAACGGCAGCAGGCGGACCGGCTAAGCTCCGAGCTATCTATTCAACGAGCACATCCAGCGCCGTTTAACACAACATGCTCTCGCAATAATAGTAATTATATCGCAATAAAGAGAGTTGCCTTTAAAGAACAGAAATACCTGTTCACAGTTGAAAAGACGCGTTTACGTTCGCTCCACATCGATCCTCTGTGCGCTAGCATGCTAACTTAGCCACCGACTGAGCAGGTCCGTGGATAGTTCAAATAAACACATCCACAGACGTTCAGGCTTTGACGCATCTAATATTTGACGACCAACGAATACTTAACATCAGCGCCTTTAACAGGCAGCCAGGTAAGTAGCTGTGTTTACTTACGTGCCGTTGACAACAGCCGGTCGGACCAACAATGCACAGACACCGAGGGGCCTACGTCACGAGTGACGCCATCACGCTCCCCTGTGAATGGTCCGTGTGTGCTGCGGTTGCGGACGACTGTGTTCCGTGGGTTTTCTGTTGGTGTACAGAGGAACGAACTGGCCACAAATTAGTATGTTGTGGGCTCCGAATAATGTATTTTTAACCGCTTTTTCAAATTAGTTAAAAAGAAAAATCTCAAAATAATAATAGGAAATTATTACGAAACCCTTTGTGATATAATAATAATAATAATTAATAATAATAATGCAAGATTCAGGCCTCAAAATGTTAAATTGTGTCTACAAAATATTAATTTGTGGCAACAAAACAATGACTTGATAATCACAGCATGCTAAGTAAAAGTCATATCATTGTGGTGTCATTACCTTCCCTTGTGAATGATCCATAATTATAGTTCTTAGTATTTTGTGACCTTATTATATCTTGAGTGACGAAGTGCTTATTTTAAGACAAAAAATGGTAATCCAGGGTCACAATATGCGTATGAGTCCACTAAATGGTAAATAGTTCATTTCAGATGTCATGAATGAGGCTCTGTGCAGGCTGAGTGTTTTGAGGGTGCAATTACATTTACCAGAAGTTATCTAAACATTTTTAGAACACAAATTTATTTAGTAGTTGTAATTTTGTAAATTTGTCACATCGTGAGCTTTTCCAGGTAGATTTCCCAATTTGGTTGTCTGTCATGAAAGTGGAGTTGAGTCTTTTGGAAAATCTACACCCAGTCCTGACACTTTTAACCTGTCATTTAACAAATGTTACCCAGAATCCACTGATTTTGGAGTCTTTCAGAGCAGTTACTTGCCTAATATCAACTCAGTCATTTATTTATTTATTTATTTATTATTGTTTGGGGGGGGGGGTCTCTGTCATATTTTTGAGCTTGTTCATGGCATTAAATTCTAGATTTAAGAGTTTAAGAATGCATTTCATCATTTCAACTTATGTCGACTAAGAGCCAAAATAGATAAAAAGAGATTTTAGTTTTCATACTGTATTTAAAAAAAAAAAGACTTTTGCACTCTTTTGGAAATAGGTTTAATTTACATATTGAGTTATAAGACTGTGATAATAGGTCTGATGTCTAAAATAAGTGTTTTCTGTAATAAAAGACAAAGAATTAAACTATTTATACTGTTCTGGTGGAATAATAATCAATCATTTTGTTTTTATATTTCTGCAGTTGGATGCAAAAATAATTTATTGTATGGCACCAAAAAAAGTGAGACCACATTTAATTTAGTATTGTAACAATTGTAAATTTTCAAAACTTATAAATTGAGTGTCACAAAAATATAAAAAAAATCTGTAACACATTTGGATATTTTCTCTTGAAGGATAAAAAAACCTGCAAACTTTTGTATTTTATTTTATTTTAAACTTATGTTTTGTATTTTTTTCAAACAATTTCATAACAACAAACAAGCAAGCAAACATTCCTTCAAATTCTCTTTTATTGTCTCCTTAAAAGGCACAGTAGGCTGCTCTGACAGGGTGACTTATCGACAGGGAAAGTTTACAAAAGCAGTCTTTCTGTTTAAAAAAAAATGAAGAAACATTTGTGTCTGTGAAGAAATGTATCTCAACACATTCACAAGAGCTGAATAACTTGCATGTGCTTTTGATTCGTTGTTTTGTTGCTTATAATTCCTTCCCAGTAGACCAACAGTTAATATTTAGTGTTCACTGCAACAGTCACCAGATTTGTATGTACTGTTTGCAAATTCTTCTCTTTAAATATTGTAGCTTGTCCAGCAATGGGATTTGATTCCTAAAAGCTCATGTAACAAAGAATGCTCCAAAACCAGAAAGAAAGGCGAGAACACGGCAACATTCTCCCAGTTAGGGACATAATAGGTGATGGCTTTGCAATCCAGTTGACAAGGAACAACTACAGAATCGTTGCATAGTATACACATAGCTCTTTATTATAAAATATTTGTATAGCATCTAATTCATAATATATTCCTCTTGCTAAAGTGAAAACTGACTTACATGATATAAACAGGTATTTTGTAGATATTACATTCTGTGGTATACAGAGAACCTAATTCTGTTAACAAAGTTCAAGTTCAGTAAGGCATTGCTGTTTTTACAGAGAACGGGTCACCAGGTCTGTAATGCACTACGTTCTGATTACTGATTTCTATTTTACATGCAGAAGTGTGTTTATGATACCCGTGATGAGGCTTCCACTTCAAAGCCTTGGCATGCAGAGTAAGGACGGCGAGCGTGAGATAAATAGGATTACTTTGTGCGCTTGTGGTCTCATTTTGAGAAGAAACTTCGTCCTGTGATCGTAACATTCTGAATGACCCCCCCCAAAACTTTGACCGACTGTGCCATGAAGACAGGAGGAAGAGGATCCGACCTTCACTCAGAAACGGACACAGCCACTAGTTTCTTCGGGGCTGTCAAAGTCGATTCCTTCACACAGGGACTCCTTCAAGAAAAAGGGAAATGTCACTCTGACATTCTCTAATTAATTCATTACTGCAGCAAATCCATTTTGAGGCAACTAATAGCCTCCCAGGAGGCCAGGAGTCTTAAACGAGAAGATGAGGTCATTGTGTAAAGTGTGATATATTAACCACATTAAAATATTCTCAGTAACTGATTTAGTATTACTCTGATTAAGACATTCTGGATGATTTTCTCAAAGCATCACTTTTTCTTTAATTTATTCAGATATTTCTTTTTTTTAGTATTTTCAAAGTCAAGTGTCCCTAGTATTACCAGACTTGAATTATACAAAAAAAACAACAGATATTTACTGAATAAACAAATAACAAAGAAGGGTTAAAAAAAAAAAAAACGAAAAATGATGGAGGGCAGGAGAACCCCAACCAAGTGAAAATGATAAAAATAGAGGAAAACCACTAAAATTGTCTCCGTTTACAACGTATTTACATAGACGTGGACAACAAAGGCATGACCTGAAGTATGGAAAAGAAAATGAAAGGTCGGCTACGAGTACTTAGTCTCCAAAATACTCACAGACAACTGCTTCCTATCCGAGTCTGTAAAACAGGTTTGGAGAAAGCGGGAAAGAGAGACACAGATAGAAATGTGGAGAAGGGCAGAAGCACTACACCCACAAGACAAGGCCAATGATTACACAACACATAAAACAGAGAATATGTTGGTTTTTTTTCCCTCCTCTGGTTTAAATGATTTGAATGTTTAATTTTGTAACACGTTCAATGGCAGTGACAGTATCACGTTAAACTATTACAAAACCTAAATCGTTTTTGGGTGTTGAATGATTTCTAGTAGTCATGTGCACACCAGTTATTTGCAACAAAATGCTGCACCAATTTTACCTGATGTTTGTGTGTCTTTTTGTATACAGTGGAGGTGAACTCAGCGATGAGCTTTCCTCAGCAAAAAGAGTTGGCATGCTGTGCAAATCCAAACCGTAAGGCAGGCTTTTTGGTGAGGAAAGGGTCGTGCATGACAAATATCCAATAGGGACAACATTAAAATGAGAGAGCAAACTGCCCAAGATGCGAGAGCATGCCCTGAGAGTGAAAGACAGATGCAGGGGTGGGTTTCATGTACGTCAGTTGCAACACACAACTATTAAATCCTCAATCCAAAACGGAGTCAAGGGAACCCGAAACAGAGGGTTACAACTGTGGTGGGGGGTGACTGATTACAGCTGACGGTGACATATTTAGGGGGTTCGCCGGTGACTCTGTCACTAACTTGGCTTTGCAGTCCCTCTGGCATCAGAGCCGATGGGGTGGGAGCGAGCGGTAGCCAGGGCTGGTTGCCCGCACTGTAGAGCCTGGGTCGCTTGACCTGGTCGTGACTGGACAAGGGAGTGTAACTATTCCGCCGATGTATGAGAGCAGAGTCCCTCGGATTTTTACCCTGGTTAGAAGATGGAATACCGCATGTGTTAAAGGAAACATCATCTGCAGACATACAAGAGCGGGGCGGAGGACACCACACGAGACACAGCCAAGCTGAGGATCTGCACAGAAGTATTCATGACCACGCACAGTGGAGCGCTGACATGTCAGATAAACACCTGCGTCAAGTAATTAACAAAATATTTAAACATGGGGCTGAAGTTTATAGTCTTAACATCAGGATGCAACCAGAGTTCAATAATGATAATGATTAGATCAGCCAAGCAGGTAGCAGGAGCAGCCATGAAACAGCTAAATCTCATCTCAAACAAGGCTGATAATTAAAGATCGAAGGGGCAGAACAAAACGGGGATATAAGAAAAAAAGTCAAGGAAGCAAAGCCTCATGTGGGGGATTTAATGCAAGTGCACTGCAATTGTGCTGAACTTACAGACACCGCAAACAACGGCTCACTAGACTTTTAGTTTGGTGTGGAGATTATTTTGTATACGTGAGAAAAAAATAAGCACAAGTCCTGAATATGTCACATCTGAAGCTTTAATTCAACAGTGATGCATGTGAATAAATGCAGGACTTTGCAGCTTGAGTTGGAAAAACTTACAAGTGGCCGGTCTCGATGCGTGTTCACCGCCTCCACGTTCAGGTAAAACATTTCCACTTTACAACCTGTAGAACAAAAAGGGGAAAAAGTTAAAACTCTTTTCTTGCATTGTTTTATTGTTGCTAAAGTCTTTCCAGGCCTTCAAGGATTTCAAGGCAAAGACCTACCGTACGCAACAGGAGTGAGCTTGAGCACTGTGTGAAGTGGACATTTAATGTACGGAAGGTCCTCTGCAGAGTGAGGAGCAGAGTATTTAATAAATCATTCTCTACATGTAAAATCCCAACATGCATGTGTATGTGTGTTTCGATCCGGGTTCATTTGACCTGCACCCTTATCCAGGAAGTAAGCCAGGAGGCAGCGCATCACAGCCTGGTGGCAGATGACCAGCACGTTGCCCTGCCGCTCCAACTCCATGATAACCGGCTCCAAACGCTGAACAAGATCTTGGTAGGACTGACGAAGAAGACATAAAAGCATATAACAGTAAGCATAACAACAAGGCTGCTAGGGAAATAAGTTATGCACTAGACAAATTCTATAAATATATAACGCTGGGGGTTATTTCCAGTCACCTCTCCTCCTGGGTAGCGATAGTGGTACTTATCCTGGTCCCTCAAGGTGAACTCCTCCGGGAACGTCTCCTGGATCATCTCATAGGTCATCTCTTCACACACACCCTGGAAAATGGTAAAAATAAATAAATCCCCTCATGGCATGGCATATGTAAAAGAGTCAATGTAGGGTCTTTCACTGAACAATAAAGAAGAAAATACATAAAATAATCCTTTGGAAAGAGGACGAAAGCAAGAATTCAGAATGTGCTTATCACTTAAACAAGGTCTCTTCCAGATAACACATCCAATGTTGGCCCAAAACCCAGACAACTATGGCAAATACAACACGGTTCAGACTTTAGAAAGGGAAGAATAATACTTTTTATGTGCCATCTTCCTAAGTGTACCAAGAGTGCACAGAAAATGTTTTACTTTCTGTGACCGTGGGCCGTTCAAAGTAATTTTTTTCAGGCTCCATCAAACTAATGCTTGTTTTAATGGGAAGGTTAGATGACGCAGCACTAACGGCATCAATCTCATTGAGGATCTTCCACTGTTCATAAGGCACGCCGAGCTCCTCTGCTGTCTGGATGGTCCTCCTCAGCTGGCTTGTCCACACCTTCAAGTCCGACAGTTTGTGCTCGTCAATGAAACTGCACAGGGCGTGGGCAAACTGGGATGTGAGAGACAGAGGGAGGTTGCAGTCTATCGTTAATGGTCTTTCTGCTTTATTGGATTTATGCTCGGGAGATCGAGAAGATTTAATCAAATAAAGGTCACAGCTAGAGTGTTTGTAATATTGCAGCTGTGCACTGACTGTGCAGTTCAGATGAGGATGATAATAAAAAAGCTGCCAAACCTGCTTCCCACGCGGGGAGAGTTCAGAGTCTCCTCCGATGCGTCCCTCCATGTTGTGGTTGCTCTCTCCATGGCGACACAGGTAGATGGAGTGTGAGTGCACGTGGATGTTCATGAGGTAGTAGACTATCTTACTCTGGATGTAATCCTGCACCCGGTTCACCAAGAAACGCCGGCCCACGTTCATAACCTTGATAAAAGAGAGATCCCTGCAGTGCAGGTGGCCATAAATCATGAAGACAAAAGAAATGTTGCACACTTTCACCATCTAGAGATGAGTTTTTACATCGCAGGATCACTCCACAGTGGCAGTATTATTAGTCAGGAAGGCGAAGTGGAGGAACACCAGGAAAATGTATTCACTTCAAATGCTGAAAAATCAGTGTGATGTTGGATTATTTCTTTTTCCTTACTTGTCATAGTCATCTGGATCTAACGGTTGGTAAGTGACCTTGTAGCACTCGATGCGTTTCAGGAAGTCATCCATGACTCTTTCTCTGTGTCTTTCAGGGTAGTCTGGGCTGGATACTTTTACTTCCTGTAAGATGCATTGAAACATTCAAACACTGAGCAAGCAGTTCGGTGATTACGTAACGCTGTCCATACTGGGAATATGAAGAGATGATGAGTTTGACGTAGATATCAGAGGAGGGGAGGTGACAAGTTGACACGAGGTCGTACCAGAATATTGGCAGCAATGACATCCGGATCGTCGCACACCGACTCCACAAAGAATACCTGTCGAAAAAGGAAGCACACAGTCAGTTTACATTACTTATATAATGGACAAAGTAAAGTTGAAAGTTTCTTAAAGAGAAGGTATCCCATTACCATGTCTTAATGTTAGGGGAATAAATAAAGATGTTTCGCAGAAGCAGCATGTGAACCAGTCTGATTGAGCAGCTGTAAGAGGTAACGATCATCTCTATGACGTTATCAGCCTCTCTCATTGTTGTGAGGGAATTTTTCCCCATTCTTCTTTAGAGTGTTGCTTCGTTTTATTGAGATTTACAGGCATTGATTTCTGCATAGTTTCCTGCCACAGCATTTAAACAAGCTTAAGTCCTGGACTTTGACTGGGGCATTGCAACACCTAGATTATTTTCTTTTTCAGCCGCTCTGTTGTAGATTTGCAGAGTCTTGCTAAATGACCCAGTTCCAGTCAGGCTTGGTCTCACATTCGGGCCTAGAAAGCTCTGGTATACTGAGGAGTTCAGGACTAGATGCTGAGGTCCTGATCTGCAAAACAAACCCACATCATCGCCTCTCCTTGAAAATATCCTTGTAGCATCTTGAAAGATGCTACAAGGTTCTGCTGATTACGTTTGTTTCTCTAAACATGGTGCTGTGATTTAGGAAAAATATCTCCATCTGCAGACCTAAACCAAACTTTAATGTTCTTTTTAGATAAATAAAACTACATTTACCAACTTAACTAAGACTGATAGTTTGAGATGTAGCTCTTGGGATTTTTTCTGCTCGGTCAAAAGTAATCTGACCGGTTTTCATACCACAACTCCAATCTGCACAGTTTGTGTGTTTAAATATCAGCAGGAAAATATGAAATAACCTAATATAGTTTTACCTTGAAGCCATTTTCCTTCACAAAAGCTTGAATGAGGTCCCGTCGTTCTCTTGTTGTGTTTGTTGCATCAAAAACCTAACACAAGAAAAACACATAAAACCATGAAAATGCCTGACATCTGTGCTGAAGTGTTTTGAATACCACTAAGGCCGCCTTCACGCTGGATATGATTCAGTTCTGGATGTGTGAAACAAGTTGGAAAGGAGCCAGATGAACATAACGTCAACTCACTGCGATCTGACCTCCCTCGTCTGTCAGGTACGCCTTCACATCCTGCAGCGCTACCAGAGCACACTGCCTGCACGAAAGGAAACAAACGCAATCCCACACGCTCTCATATCAGTGTCAGTGCCAGAAAAAAACTGGAAATAAATGCATATACGGTGTATTTTTTCCGTTCTCCCGCGTGCCTCTCAAATTGAAGCTACAAATATATAATTACTGTGAGCTCAAACTGCAAACTTTCAGCTTTAATTTGAAGACATTCCCATCGAAACTAGAGGAACAGTGAAGTCATTAAAGCTCTACAATAGAAATATCTCTTTTGAGCAACTGAAGCAAAATGCGCCGTCAACTTAAAAGCCGTTTTATGAACGGTTGTGAGAAAATCCTTTGTTTTTACTGGTTAAAGAAGTGAAAGGTCTGCGGTGAACAGAGACTCCCGGTGGAAGAGAAACTGTTCAGCCTTAAGCTGCAAAACAAAACAAATCAATCAAAGACGTTAGTGGTGACATTAGGAGCGGCCAAACCAATATTTGGCTCCTTCTGTGGGGAAAAAAGAATGTGCTAGTTAGAGACGGAAGTCAACAACGTTGGGAATGAAGAGGAGTTTCTGGGAAGTAAACACTATCATTATCTAAATTTACTATAAAGAGGAAACTAAATCGAGTTGGTGGACTACCAGGTACAAACCATCAGCCTCGAGCAATGAAACACAAGATTAGACTTCAGCAAACGTTAAAATCAAGAGTCTGCTTTGCCGGAACAATTAGAAGAAGACACGCGATCTGAAGTGGACAACACCGTCGTGGATACAGAGTGATGGGAGCGGCATGGCCCGGTCTTCCCGGCACTTTTTACTGATGGACTGACAGACGACAAGAGCAGCGAGATGATTTCGAAGCACAGTGAGGTGACGTCTGCTGAATGCTGCTAAGATAACTGGTCAGTACAGAATAATGTTTGACCTCAAACGCACTCAGGAAGCAACCCAGAGCGTTTTGAATGTGATGTATCAAACTTATGCTGAAATCCCACAAAGAACGAGTGACGACGTCTGAATTAACAACCTGGAGAAGCTTCAGAAAGGAATAAAAACAAACATTATTTCACATCTGCAAGATCCAGACTTCAGGGAAGCATCAGCTGCAAAAGATTCTTAGGAAACCCACAGATTGGATCTTTACTTCTCACATAAACAAAAAACAAAAAAAGAGAAGAGGCTAATGCACAGAAGTGTCAAACTACTCTTTGAATTTCATCCAGCGAACACGTCTGCTGACAAAATGACAACTTCTTGGAAACATTGACAGTGTTTGACCCCGGCTGCCCCCCCCGTAGCCCTCTGGAGGGCTCGCGCCAGCTTCAGAGTGACAGCGACAGCTTGTGTTATATCTGGGTCAAATTCAGCGCTGGGACGCTGTCAGGAGCCTGTCACATGTTCATGGTAGCCATGCAGGACAGACCCCATTCCAATTACAACCACCAGACAAAACCACGAGGGATGGGCGCCTTTTTAGACTCGGTCTTCGGAGAGCTCGGCACAGATTTAAGGTGGACATGCACAAGAATTCAGCACCAAACTTTGTTGTGCGTGTGTGGAAATTGGTTTAAATTAGTGCAAACATTTGGCCGACTGTGGCTGGATTTTTACTGTTGGCCAAAAAAAAAAACAGCTTAGTCACTGATGATGATGATGATGATGATGATGATGATGAGATTGCAGAACACTAAATGGATTTAGGATGAACGCAGCGGACGTCGGAGATATTACAGCGCCTCTTACTCACAGTTACAGTAGCACATGAAAGTCCTTTATGATGACAGAAGAGGAGCGCGGCATGAACGCAGGAGTGAAACTTACTTTCTTATTTTCATGGCTTCCTCATTATCATGGCGGAAGAAATCGTAGGACTTATAGGACCTGACAGCCTCTCTGCGGTACACGCCCAAGTTAAACACTGAAAATAAACACAACACATCCTGTTTTCAAGGCACAATATCTGACAAGTCATTTGAGATTTTTTTTAAAGAAATTAAAACCCTTACTATTAAAATAATAAGTTAATTTTTGTTCACATATGAATTTTAAGTGCAGAGAGATTTGGCTCTGAATGAGATTGAATCTTTTTTCTTCTACTCGAGGGGCCAAAATAACTGGACTATTTGAAAATGACTTAACAGCTTTATAAACTTTGTAAAACCACATAAACCAGACAACCCTGCTCTGGTAAACCTCAGTCAGGTTTGGAAGTGGCAGGTAACAGATTTTGGAAACGATAATCAGTACAAGTAACAACTTGTAAAAGGCATAAAGAGCAGTCACTGGTTCTTGGATTTGTTTTTATTGTATTTGTAATTTCAAATTTAGGAAGTCATGTCAAACTGAAAAACATATTTGAAGCTGTATGTACATTTAGGGACTTTTTTTTTTAAAGTTGGGACATGCTGTAAAATAAGAGAAAAAAAAAGAAATCAGTAATTTGCAAATCTACTAAACCCCTGTGTTATTCACAATACAACATAGAAAACATTTCACAATTTGAAACTGAGACATTTTACAATCTACTGAACAATATTACCTGCAAACGAAACTGGATGGATGGATGAACAATATTAGCTCTTTATAAATTTGATAGCATCAACAAATCTCTAAAAAGTTGGGATAAGATGACGGTTACCGTCAAGTATCGCCGCCTCGTCTTTTAACAACCGTTTGTAAATCTGGGAAGCGAGAAGACCAGTTGCTGGACAGGAACGTCGTGACATTCCTGTCTTGATATAGAACTGGAGCTGCTCAACTGTCCTATGTCTTCTTTGTCACTTATATATTTTCCTTTCATTTTGCACCAGATGTTTTCACCTGGAGTGTGGACAGGCTAGTTAAACACCTGCACTCTTCTGCTACAAAGGTTTGCTTTTGAACGGATGCAGAACTCTTTCATTGTCCCGTTCCAAGATGCACGGCCTCCCCTGAAAAAACAAAAGCTTGTCTGTTGCTCTAAAACGTGTAAATACACCTTTCAAATTGATATTTCCTTTCCAGATGTGCAAGCTGTCTATTCTATTGTCACCAATGGGCCCCTGCACCATCAGAGATCCCGGCTTTTGAAGCGAGTACTGATAACAGACCAGACGGTCCTTAACCTCTTTAGTTCGGAGGACGTGACATTCACGGTTTCCAAAACAATTCACCTAACCACGTTGCAATTCACTTTATCTCAGTATTTTTTTGTTGGTTTTCCTCTTTACGTGTTATGGAGGCCACAGCCAACTCTGTTGTTAAAAAGTAATTTCTGAAAAAGTTCAATATGTTGCAATATATATATATATATATATATATATATATATATATATATATATATATATATATATATATATATATATATATATATTACCACCTACCGTTTCAGGCTTTTGTTAGTTACCAGTTGAGATGAACTAAACCGAAAACAATGTCAGATGTCACATGCACTACCTTTGGTCGGGACTCCTATCCAGTTGAGGTAACGCGTGAGCTTCTTTGACATGTAGGTTTTTCCTCTTGCAGGCAAGCCAATCATCACGATCATTGTTGGAGAGTTTGTCATATAGGATGCCCATGCTGCACAGCACAGACATGCACAACAATATTAGACATTCGATAGATATAGCAGATATTTGTGGATGCCTGTTGTGTTTCAACAGAGCTTATGACTAAATAAGCAAAATTCTGCATCAAAAACGGTATTGTGTTGCTGAGATAATAACTAGGCTACGGGACAAACGTAACTATCTTTAGACAAAAACATATGTGGTCTGTGTGAGTTCAAAGATGTCATTTGAAGAAACAGCAGAAGGTGTCAGGAGCAGTTTTATTTCACTGCATGCTTCATTATTTACATTCTATTCCTAATTCCAACAGGTAATATCAGTAAAAGCTGGACTTAATGGTGAAGCCTTTACATACATAATTCAGTTAGGGGTAAATGGGTGGTCTTATGTTACCGGTGCGCCTGTAAACTCTTAAAGCAGTCATCCACAACTAATTCTAATCCAATTGTAAGAAACGTGGACTTTACTTACAGCATTTCTTCTCATTCAGTCTCAGGTCTGATTTCTTGGCCTCTGAGTTTGCAGAGACTCCTCCATCTCTTTGAGTGCTTGACATGTTGAAATATGATCTTAAATTATTTTGTTATGACAAATAAAATCAGAGCTCTCCCAGAGGAATCTCACCAAAAGCCGATCTGGAGATGAGAAACCAAGAGAGACAAAAACGCTACATGTAATGGATTATCTCCATGCATCTATCAGAAAATAATCTTGCGCAATATGACATCTTTATTGTAGGTAACACGCATATGGCTTTATGTTTCCCTGGCAACATGAACTGCAGAGAAGCTGAGGACGAGGAGCAAAAACGCTGCTGCCACATCATCTGGTCGAAAAAAAACGCGGCCGGCTTTAAGCGCAGATGTTTCGAAGCTGCACATGTTAATAAATGCACCGAGTTCAGACTGATATTACGTAACACCGTCTCCATAAGATGCATTCCCTACATCGCAACATTGATTGAGGTTATTTATTTATTTATTTTTACCTGATCGGCAAGCAAATATGATGACTCCTGCAGTCTAACAGCACCTTTGCGAGCACCGTCCGAACAGAAGCCTGAGGATCTGCGGCGGAGTCCGCTGCCGAGGCTCTCTGGTCGGCTGGCCGGCCTGTCCTTGGTGCCGAGGTGCGTTCTCGGCCAGCTGGTGTCTGCCCAGGCTGGAGGTGCGCTTATACGTCGGATTACCCTCCCCCTGCCGTAACTAATAGATCTGACGTTGCAAACGCCACTGCACAGCCCAGTGGTAACTGGTTCAAAAGACACCGAGGACAAAAACTGTCAGGACTCTGCAGAGGATCAGGAGCTGCACTGAGGAGCAGCTGAAAGGAAACATTAAAAAAAACACACCTCTGGATGGAAACTTTTTATTTTTCTTTTATTCTCCTCTATCAATCTTCTTTGCATAGTTATTTCATTCAATAGTCTATAATACAAAAGCCAAACAGTGGTCAAAGAACAAGGTTTACAGGTACCATAACAAGTGCAAGAGCTAAAACAGAAGCCCAAATAAATAAAGCACAGACAATAAACTGTTCCCCATAAATATACAAGAGTCCTATGAGACGTACTTTAATACATTTTAATATCCAGGTTTGAGATACCACACTGTTTTAACGTTTCCTTTTCCTAAAGAAGAAATTTGTACATCTGCATTTACATACTAGGTTTACACATCTGTTCAAGACAGATTTGCAAATGTCAATGCCACAGAAGCCCGGAATGATTTTAGAACGCCAGTTTGCTGCTATATTAAACCACTTTAAGAGGGACATTCAAGGGTCAGAGGTCAGGCACTGAGTTAGTGGCACGGCTGATGGAAAAATGTAATGCCAGATCAGCTGAGCAGCAAGTCATGGTATGTGAGGGATTGTCGGAGCATCTCTGGTGTGGGAGTGACTGATGCTTCAGCTAGAAGGCACTGCCAACAAAATATACAGTCAGTAGGTTTGTGTAGTTTTAGTATTTGAAACGGCGAGCGCAGCAGGGGGCGGAGTTACTGAGCTCCAGTGTCAGACTGTCAGTAGCTTGTTGTCCTCGCATCAAGGCTTGATTTTCCACAGCTGGAAATGAAGCAAATAGGATATTTAGATACAGAAAGAAAGAAAAAAAAAAAGCAGGAGAAGGTTGTAAACAGGATTTCAATGCATATTTTCTTTTTAGCAGAGATTTGATAAAGTGAACAATGTTACGCTTGTGTAATAAGAATGAAGCAAGTACCGGGAGCAGATTAGATTATTTCATCTGCGCAGTAAAATTAACATGATACATGCCTGTTGTTGAACCTTTTCTTAAAAGCATACAAAGTTTAAGTTTGTGAAATATATTTCTGAAAATATATTTTACATATATACACAAGAGGGCAATAATTTGCACTTAAAGGGAACAATTTAAACATTTTAAGATGTTTCTGATTGAGGTCAGTGAGAGTTTTATTAAGTTATCAGACAAAGAGGAGCTACAACATTAGAATTAAGCTTCAGAAGTGGACTCACTCTGATGTTGAAGCCGAGCAGGTCACTGACCACCGCAGACACGGCAGACAGGATGACCACCTTGGTGATGTTGTAGATCAGCGGGTTCACGGTGAGACCCAGCAGTCTGAAGGGAGTGTCCAGCTCCTGGGGGGTGTAAGATGGGGTGCAAGCTTATTTAGGATTTATAGCACAGGTACTCCGACCCTGAAGAAGTGTCTTTATGATGAAAGGATACTTTCAAACAGATGTTTTATTATTACACTGCATTTAAACCTTTGTGTAGGTATTTAATAGGATTAAAATCTGGGAGCACAAAGGTGAACTTATGCTGATCTCGGGTCTTCCTTTGGATTGGGTCATTATCGGGTTGGTGGATCAATGACACCGAACCTTCTGACACTGTAGCATGCTTTACTGCAGGACAGCCGGACAGTCGTCAGACCCGTTCAACAAAGTGGTACCAGTACTGGTTCTTGGTCAGCGGATAACTTGGAACCAGTTTTTTGTTTTTCTTTTGTGAGCCAACTGCAAAGAAAGCAGTTCATACCCCCCCCCCCCCCCGTAAAAACGGTGCCGAGCTGAGCTAGATGCAAGAACCGGTTATATGAGAAGTTAACGCCCAGCACGGTTCATCGGATCATTTCTTCATCACGGATCATTTCTTAAATTCATAGTCTAACTGGTTCAATCTGCCAGATACTGAAGCTTCGCAGGTTTATATGAGACTATTCATCTAATCACTTTACAATTGCAAAGGTACCAACAAACAATTCGTCCTCCAGTTACGTTTTGCTAAAATACTTCATGTTAAGCTTTATTCAGTTAAGTGTCAGCCTTAAGACGCACTATATTCTACTCATGGAAACGACCCAGACCACAAAGGTTCACAGCTAAAGTTCACGCTTACCTTCATCAGCTTTGTAGCCAGTTTTAACACATTGTTCACTATGCTGAGTTGTTCCTTCTTGTTTGGCTTTTTCTCCATCTTCAGATACAAATTGATCTGCAACAATGAAAACGCTTCACTCACTGAACTATTTATTTTGTAAGTTGGTGTTGGATGCAGAGATAACCGTGCTGAAGAACACGCGCTCTGCAGCCAGGGGACTCTTACCTGCTCCGTGAGCAGAACGGAGGAGTTGCTGTATTTGCTGTTGGTTTCTGAGCCCAGCGTGGCCAGCCGCAACAGAAACAGGATGAGGGAGGAGCCCCACACCATGAGCTCCCAGTTTGTCAAAGACTCTAGGAATGTCGTGTGGCTGTGCAGAAGCTGAAGTGGAGCACAGGCAACAGCATGTGTTCAAAATCAGAGTTCTCCAAACACCAAAAATCTGTCCCAGCATATTTGACCGACCTGGGCACAAATGATAAATGAAATGGAAAGTGCTGAAAGGAAGATAGTGGAGACGATGACATCAACGGAGCGCTGCGGCCCTCGTCTCTGCAATGACAAAGCAAGACAATGACACCCTGTTACAAAGAGTCCGTGTCGGCCTTCCAGTAGCAGAGCAATATATATATTACTGAAAGCAGTCTGTTAAAGGAACAGAATACAAACCCTGAGAAACGAGCGAAGTGACAACCACATCTTTATGTTCTGCACTTTCTTCAGCCTGAAATGAGGGATCTCGGATTTCTTGGCCTTGCGAGCTGAAGTGAGATGGCTGAAGAACTTGGCAAACAAGAGTCTCTGTTGGGGGAAACGTAGACATGAACTGTAAAAGATGACAAGTACTTCAGCGGTAAAGAAAATAAGGGAAGTATACTTGACTGAAACACTTTTGCTCCTTTCTCTTTAAGACTCATGTTTGAGAAGTTTCAAAAAAATCGCAGTCCAAGACAGACAGTCAAACCGCTTTTGAAAGGGGATACTTTATGACCATTATGTACCGGTTTTGTTCAAATATATATGAATATAGACAAATAACTACCCAATTTGTAGTATGTAAAAAAATCAGGATGTTATCCAACTTCTGGAAGTAGTTCTAGTATGCACCTGACCACTGCAACTTGCATGCTGTATCCCATAATCCTCTACCACGTCTGCGTGGACTCATCATTTGAACTACACACACCTTATACATGCACAAAAAGCTGCACAAACTGCCAACGAGAAAGCCTAAAAAAGCATTATATGGCTTCTTTTAAGCTGATAAAAAAGAAAATACTGTAGTCAACATTTGAAGCAGATAAAAAAACCCACACAATTACATGTTATGCAAGAACTTTAAACAATGTGTATTGTTGATCACACGAATCAGTACGGTACTGAGCGACCACACACCTGCTTGTAGGTTCTCTCTGCCACACACATCATGAAGAAGAACAGCCCTGTGAGGCAGACTCTCTGGAAAGTGGTGATGAAGAAAAAGGCACAAGTCTGAGCATCATGCGGCCCAACCGCTATTCCGACCAGCTGCGGTAGCGAGAGGGAGCTGAGGCTCGACATGTCCAGACGCTGAGCCAGACGGAAGGCGAAGGGAAGCAGAACCAGGGTGGCGGTCATGAGCCCGCCGAGCACAAGGTAGCCCATACCCTGCTCCACTAACTTCACCTGGTGGCAAGAAAGAAGAAAAAAAACAAACGGATCTGAACCAGAAGACATCTGCAAGTGCTGCCTTTTTCAAATAGTCTATGAACATTTGGACAAAATATCTGCTTTAAATCAGAGATGTGGAAGCTTTTTGCTTTTGCAGAAACAAGTGTCTTGGTAAAAAATGTTTTTCAAACAGGTGTAATTATGATTTGGTACAGAGTTTAAAACAAAACTAGTATCTATGATGTGCTGTGTCGTTCAGGATCAAAGACGGGCAACAAACGTACAAACATGATTATGTTTGAAGCTTTTGTCCTGCATTACATCACATTCAAAATGCCACATAAAACTTGATCGTGAAAAAAATTGCAGCTTTCTGTTCATTTTTCATCCAGAGGTGCGGTCGCCCTCCCTGGAGTTACGGGACTCTGGGAAGCATCACGTGGTGGAAACCTGTTCCGAGGTCAGATGAATTGGTTTTCCAGAGCAGAAAGTGTTGAAACAACATACGGATTACCTCTGTACGCTTTTTAATATTATTGCTTGACATAAAAAAGAGACAATAAAACATTTACGATGCTTCAGCGGTTTGTTTCATTACATCAGTATATCTTTTGAGTGTTATAAGGAATGTCAGCATTCAAAAGTTTTATTGTTTCTGGTATTGAGAAGCAAACTCCAACTCCT
This sequence comes from Xenentodon cancila, assembly GCA_014839995.1. Taxonomy (NCBI): domain Eukaryota; kingdom Metazoa; phylum Chordata; class Actinopteri; order Beloniformes; family Belonidae; genus Xenentodon; species Xenentodon cancila. Next base: position 26,101,723 of record CM026203.1, on the reverse strand, counting down.
TAAATCTGTAACTGAACTGAGCTCAAAGTACATTATTGATAAGGTTTTGCTTGTATCGTATCCCTCTAACATTTCCTTAAAGCATTAATAAACTATAGCCCCGTCTCTACTGAGCGGTTCGGTCCGGCCGGTATGGTTCAGAAGTGTTGGAATGGTCCAACCAATTCAGGTGAGTGTTGCCACTGCAAGTCGGAACGCCACCAGGCATGCAGAATATAACCCAAATGCCTAGCGTAGTGTCATACCAGTGTAACGCCACAAAGAACGTCGGTCATCCAGCAGGTCGTTCTTGTTCTGCTTGGGTTCTAGTACTTTGTATGTAACCGTACTGTACCTTTTTCCTATGGACCTAGAAATGAAGGGGGCCCAGAAATAGTGTGGTTTGGTTGTATTGGACCCTTTTATAATGGAAATACACAAAATAGCATATCCGACCGTACCGGTCTAGGACCGAAACAGCTCAGCGGAAACGGGGTTTAAATCAGCTTTTGAAAAAAAGGTTGTATTTCTCCTTCAAAGAAACGTTGTATGTTAACCAATACAACTTTACATGATAAAGAAAAAAAAAACACATATAAATGTGTGTGTGTTTGTGTGTGTGCGTGTGTGCGCGTACCCGTGTGAGGATGATCCCGCTGATCTCCATCACCGACATGTCTGCTTTCTTACACTCGCCCTGCTCCCATATTATGGCACTGACACGGTCCTTGGATGGGTGACAAGCCTGAAGCCAAGTCAGCTGGCTCTGATGCAACACACAACACATCCAGCAAACAGCGTAAATTAACATAAACGTACTAAAAAATACGAATATATAACAGTGCATTTGAAGTAAAGTGTGTTGTTTTTTTTTTTTTTAACTGTTGGGACTGCTTTAGTCTTTCAAAAATTAAACTTCAGTATTTACAATAGTTGTGGAAAAAGCATGCCTCCTTAAGACAAAACTACTTTAAAAAAAAAAAAGGAGAATTAATAATTTTAGCATATTTACACTGGTAATTCCTTGCGGGAAGCTTTCATCGTCACTGCTCAGAGGAGCGTTTTGTGTAAACATCATTCCTGTGTTGTATGACCCGTTCCCTTCACTGTCACTGCTGCCCGAAGAGGCGGAGTCAGGGTCCTGGAGAAGCTCCTCCCACATCGTGTCGTCAGTGTCAGAGGCGGGACGAGAGCCCTCACTGGGCCTGAGGCGCTCCAATTGACTAATCTTGATAGACGCCCCGCTCAAATCCTGCAATCACATCAAACAATTGTGTTTCGTAAAAACACACTGAGGTATGGTTACACAAACTTTATTGTAATAGCACAGTTAAACACAGATATTTCACAAATACATTTTTAAGATGAGTTTTTAACCACTATCTGAGTCATGTGAATGTTTATTTATCATAACATACACTAAAATGCAACTTCCAGCTCTAACTGTACTTAGTGTCTGAGCTTAAATTTGAATTTACCTGAGGTCTGAGGGCAGGTTTGGGATGAGACTTTATGTTTCTCTTCCTAACGGAAGACACGGAAGCTGATGCCGTTTTGGGATTCGTATGGGGTACCTTGTGATGGTGTGTGGATCGAACATTTTTTTCTGATTGTGTGCCGGGTTCTTCGTCGCTGGAGAGCTCGTCAGAAGCCCCAAACCCCGACTGATTTTTGTTCTGAAAGACATTATAGAGACAAATGCCCAACTTCTAAAATACTGTCAAAAATGATATGCCATGTTTGATGTGCCAAACAAACTATCATCCAAAAGGAATAATGACTTCATGTTATCCCGTAATGTAAACAGATAGGTAAATTCATTTAAAAAAAAATGCCCTAGAGGTAAAAAGAGCAGGCCATAAGCTTTTTTTTTTGGTTCCCAGAAGTGGAGTTTGCAACATTAGTTGCTTCATCAATCATATGAAGCAACACGACAACTTGCACATTAGTGTTTCTCAAGGATATGACCTGCACAGCTTTCACTTCCTGCTTATAATGGATGTACACTAACAAGCACGGGGACTGCTCAGTCTAGATAAACTTAAACTAACCTGGATTTACTGCCTCTGATGATTTCTGTGTTGCTGTTAAATGGAGAAGAGAGGCTGCAGCAAAGCTGAAATTCAACCAAATTGTGAAAGAGCGGATTTAGCAGTTTGTCCTCTTCAGCTGGCTCTCACATTGCGGAAAAAGCAGAAGTTTCAGCACTGCATCCAATCAAAGTATTAATATCCTATAAGTAAGAACGTTTAGGAAGCGTTGCAGTTTATTTTATTACAATCTAACTTTAATGAAGGGTTTAAGTTTGTTATCTGCTTTAGATATTCAATAATATAGTAGGCGGCATTCCCGCGTGCGTATGGATTGATTTTTCCGTCACATCAGTTAGCTGTGTTTTCATGTGTCCAGATTAAAAAAAACAATGCTTTAATTAGATAATAGTATAAATAATAGTAATTACTATAGTAAAAAAAACTATAGTTTTGTACTATTATGAAATTAAACATTTCAAGACACATGCACTGAAATCTGTATGTGATTTCTCTCACTGTAAAACCCAACTCATTAAAAAAAAAAAAAAACTATTAAAAAAAGTAATTTGGGTTCAAAAGAGCTGGCGGTATGATAACAACCACCCTGACACGACAAGACAGACAGACGTTTATTGAGTCCAAAGAGGTAAGTCGCTGTACCCTCCCCTCGCCTCTGTATGACCCCTGGCCATCTTCAAACTGCCAGGGCGGCTCCGTGTTCCAGCTGCCATTCGTTTCCTCAGACTTTTTCAATCCCCTGCCTTTCCTCAGCCTGAAGGAGATGAAATGAAAGGGATGGATAAAGAGAGAGGAGGGTAAACAGAGTCAGAATTGTCTCAGTGAGAAATAAAAATACAGTTTTTAGACAAATTTTTGTTTTTCATATCTTGATTTTTATATTCATTGCATTTGACTTATTATTGTATTTTGTATTAACACAAAAAAATAAAATTAAGGTAAACATTGATGTGTTTTAGCTCTAAGGAAATTACATGAGGAAAAAATAAATAAATAAATAAATTATACATTTTGCAGCCAATACTTTGAAAACCACTAAAAACAACAGGAGTGACAGAATTTGAGCATCTAAACTGCACTGCACTGTTAACAAGAAGTCTTTTAGTCTGTGCGTTTGACGTGAGACTTTAGGCATGGGCCATGAGCATGTTCATGTAAATGAAACAAAGAGAAAAGCACCTCCTTCGATGTGCAGGGCTGCTGCTGCTGCTGGCAGCTGGACAGCCTGGCCACCGGCTGGACTCAGTCGACACAATCTGGCAGTGCACGGTGCCCAGCAGCAGCATGAGACACATGGGCTCAAACACCTCGCTGGCACTCGCCCGGGGGACCTCCAAGTACAGCACCACTGCCGCCACTGAAGGGAGCAAAACATTTGGCAACAGCAAACATAATGGTCTCTGAAGGGAGACATTATAGCTGAATTCATTTGTACTAATGAGGTCTCCTCTGTGTTGCTCAGGTGTGAGGGGAACAGGTTTATTGTTGTGCATAAATGAATTTAAACAATAAAAGAGCACCTGTAAGAGACTGGATTATGATTAAGAAGAGACTGCAAAGCATAATTAGGAATTTGAATAACGTCTTGTGTACTGAACAAATTGAAAAACATGCATCTTTATATGCTACCAGCTTTGCTCAGCAAAATTGAAAGAAAAAAAAAACTAAAGTATATTTGAAATGTCACCACAGCAGTTTAAATATTTATACCACACAGAAAAGACTAGAATAATCAGAAGCAAAAACTCAACTTAACAGTGTGAGTCAGTTTGCAATAACAAAACAGATTACAAAGACTCTGATACACCCCATTTAAATGATGACTTTAACCGATAAATTTAGACCAGTCTTGTTAGAAAACTACAGCCTCGGCATGAATAAAGTCAATTTTAGAAATAGTGAGCTCACCTTGCATGAAATATAGCAAGAGGATACATGAGGAGATGGACTTGGAGGTCACCTGGATCCACCACTGGAAGAAAAACGGAAACAAAAGAACTCGGACCAGACCCTTTCGAGTCAAAGCTGTCCACGGACTGTCTGGTTTGGCTTTGCTGAATGTTGATCCTACGAGGGTCCAAAAAAACCCAACATTTGAATGGTGAATCAACCCTGAATGCAATTCATCAGAGGCAGAACAATACAATGGTGTGAGACAAGAAGAGCATTGAAGGTAACGAGATGGTTATTTGGTTTATTAAAACAAAACAAAACAAAAAAACAAAAAAAAAAGTTGTACATCTTCTCTCCAATCCCACTCACCTCTCACTAAGTCCACATCAATGAGGTCTGGTTTGATGTAACCTGTCTTCTTTGGTTTGCTCTCAAGACCCTACACGAATGGCAAAAGGTATTTGAGCTAATTTACAAAATCACTAACATGTTTATTCCTTTAGAGAAAAGTACAAGTGTCTTGCCACTAAATCCGCTTTCTCCAGTGATTTCTCCCAGACTTGTTGATCGTAAGCCCCAATCTGTAACCAAAGCAACAGTTTTCTAATTATTTTTGATCAAACAAAACAGAAAATAAAAGCTATATAAATGCATTCATAACCGACATAACTTGGTTATATTTTAACTTGTCAAAATAGTCCAATTTCAGCTGCAGGAAACACCCCATTCTGTGCTTCTCTGCTTCTTCTTACTCTTATGGCAAGAAGTTATGCTTGTTTTAAAGTCTACGCATGACGACAGAAAAAAACCTTTAGGTCAAATTTTCTGAAACCTGATGAAAATATGAAACATGCGCAAAAAAAGACTTGAATTATTTTAGATTTCTTTACAAATCCTCATGGGACAGGACTAGAAGACTGTGTTTACCAACCGTGAAGATCCAACCTCTTACAATTAAATGAAAGAAATTACAGCAAAGCCTCCAAATGTAATTTGGAGCAGACTAAGTAAGTATTCTTCTTACCTACTTTTTTTTGTTTTTTTTCAAGAGAAAAAAAAAATCATAAAATGTAAAAGTTCCTGAAGAATCTTAAATTCATGGTAGAGAAAATGTGGGAAAATGTGAAATTGGGTGGAGTCAAAGACAGGGAATTATAATAACAATTAATAATAACAATAATAATACATTTTATTTTTAGGCAACTTTCAGAGCACTCACAGAAAACATTAATAACAAAAATAACAACAAAAACAATAGATTAGACCATCAGCAAAATACCAACAAATAAAAATAAAATACTGTACAATAGAAAAAAAAAACAGTTTACAACTACAAATGCTGTTTTTCTTTTTTTCTTTCAAATAAAGTTATGACTCACTGAATGGCAGATTTTCAGACAAAAAAGACAAAAAAAATGAAGTTACAAGGTTGAATTGTCTCAACAAAAGGGCCCTTTAACCCGCATGTAACTACAAAAGAAGAAGGAAAAAAACCCTCAACTTCAGTTTTGAACCGGTATTGGTTTGCTTCTTGATTTCACGGATGTATGAGAAGACTTTGGCAGCATTTGTAGATGCAGCAAACGTGAAAGAGGAAACGTTACCTTCTCCTGATACCAGGCGATTGCGGCCATGTTCGCGTGAAACTGGAACCACGAACTCGGAACTCGGAGCTCGGATCAGGTCCTGGAACGGGATCGAGAGGAAGACTGGGCGGACGTCCACATTTGTTCACTGAGCAGAGCGGAAAAGAGACAAACAAATCTGAATAAAACTAAGTAAAGTGAGTGACAGATTAGTCGTTTCTGCGTCAAACGATAACGGTTAGCGGAATGTTAGCTAACGGTAGCCGCTCGTCATAAAGTAAATAAAACTACCTACCTTTAATTAACAACACGCTGGGTTTGGTAGAAACGGGAAGAAATCTTTAGCTGTCATCATAAACGGTTGTTTAAGTATTTTCCAATCATTATATCAGGGTTGTTGCGGCATCTCGTTGTTGACGGTCTGCTTTAGCTCTTCAGCCACGTCTCGACCCGAACAATGGCATGTAAAAGTTAGATTTTAACAGCTCTTGCCATCGTGCCTATTTCGGCTATTTTGCTGATTTGTTTATTTCTGTTTTTCCTGAACTTTCAGCTAAGTCTTCCGTCCCCTTTTCCTTTTCCGGGGTTCATTGTGTTTTTAATAATGACTGCGTACCTGATTTTTGTCTTCCAGGAGAGCGTTCAGCTCTTTCGGGTACATCCAAAATCTTTTCTAGTCGAGTGATTGTTGGAAGGATTGCCACTATTTTTTTAGATTCACTTGTAGAGTTAGTGGTTTTCATGTTAATTTAAACGTTCCTTAGTGCTACAATTATGAATACGGCCAGCAGCCACATGCTGCCTGAGCAGTCAAACGGAGGACAAAAACATAAATAAACGCCCTCTTACAACTCTAGCCAATCAAACATCAGTAAAAAAAGCTTCAAGCTTCGTAATCATAACAATTACAAACGCATCTTTTACATATATATATATATATATATATATATATATATATATATATATATATATATATATATATATATATATATATATATATTCTGTATTTATTAATAAAACTAACACTTTCATTGATTATACTACTTCACCCCAGCAAAAGGAAGCGATTTTTATAACATTTCAAAATTAAATATAGTATAATACAATTAAATATCTATCTAGATATCTACTGAATCAACACAGTCTAGCTGTAATTAAACTGCTTTTGCAAGAACAACAATCCAAGACATGAAGATGATTTTTAAAGCAGAATTTTCCTAAAGTGAGATGCTGAAACCAAAATGACATTATTGAAATAAAACTAACTTCTAAAAAAATTCAGTTAAAGAATATTTGATGCAAACTACCTCCAGATACTTTGATAATTGTTTTGGTGAAAATGTAGTTTATGCTGTATTTTTTTTTTGAAAAATTTACTAAGAGACAAAATTCTAATAGCAGTACTTTCTACAGGACCCACTGCTGAACATAAATACCAGCCAATTATGTATAAAATGCACAAAATGATTGAATGTGAACAAAAAATTCTTCTGCTATGCAATCAAGTCAGCAGGCTATGAAGCTACGGACAGAGTCATTTATCAGTTGACTCTTGAGTGTCCACTGATGGTTGGTCATGCTCAGCTGCACACACAATCTTCCCCTTGACCTTCTTGTTGGAGGAGATGATGAAGTAGGGGCTGAGAGAGGCATAGCAGGATGAGAAGAACACCCTCATGTCAGCCACCACCGGTGACACCTTTGACACTGTCAGCATGTAGATCCAGATCACGTTATCAATGCCGAAGAAGACCACGTAGAGAATCACCAGGGTCAGCACTGTTTTGGCCGCTCTGGTCTCTGCTCCACCGCCTTGAGACCGACGGATGCCTTTCACCTGGTGGCTGTGGCGATGGAGAAGCAGGAGGATGTAACAGCTGGAGCCCACCATCAGGGCAACAAATACAAAATCCCTCCCAGATACAGCCACTCCATTAATAACATAGGACAGGTTGTCTCTGAAGTCTACATGACAAAAGCCAAGGTTGAGGGTGAATGCAGGGACAGTCCCATTACGTGGAGCCATCGAGAAGAAAGGGGCTGCAATGCAAATGGCCATGTTGAGGAACCACAGCCCTGCAAAAGTGGGGAGGACCAAGGCGGGAAGTGTGGGCTTCAACCTGGACAGGCGGGGCCCAGCAGGGGCTATGGTCAGCGCCTGAAACACGCTGAGCATGCAGGTGATGCAGACTGACAACGCCCGGCCGATGCGGTAGGCATAGATAACCACTTTACATCCGGGATCATTCAGAAGGTCCCTCAGCCCGAAGACGGTCATGGTCTGGGGGATGCAGCGGGTCAGTAGCAGCATCAGGTTTGCAAAGGCCAGGTGACACAGGATCATGTCCACTGGAAGGAGCTTGGGCTCAGTGCAAATAATGCTGGCATACGCCAGAAGTACCACGACGTTTCCCAAGATGCCCATACCTGTTTGCAACAGGAACGAGACCCCTTTGATGGTCACACACAGATCCATCGCAACACAGCCTGCTCAAGTCAAGATTCACAAAGAAGATAGAGAATTAAATCTGTCATAAATGCATGCATACATACAACATAAATCGCCCACATTGGTTAGAAAACAACTCTCACCTGAGCTTGGAGCTGAAAAGTAAATGCCTGAATGTAAATGAACTGCGAGACAGCCGGTGTAACCACAGTTTATAATCGCTGAGGTCCCTCAAGACTATTAGCCAAGATTACACTATTGAGCCCACAATTTGGAAAATTAATTCAACAACCAAACTTTGACTCAAAAAGTCTCAGAGGAGGAGCGCTACAAAGGAAACAGCAACACTATCTCAGTGAAGTGGTGGGCCATATGGATGCGCAGCAGCGATCGCCTGCAGTTCAGGCTGGCTATTTGGAAATCTTTAATTAAAATGCTTCAAGTGAGGATGACAATAAATCGAGTTTGTGGAATTGATTCAAACATTTATCCTAAGGTGGTACGGGATTTCAGCTAATTAAAAAAGTAGGAATAGTAATATGTTTCAGTTACTTCTTGCAGTGTTTTCAAAAACAGTTCAGGAAATGCACACTCATTCATACAGTTGATTCCAGAAAGACCACCACGCCATATCAATCCACCACTAATCAATTCATTAAGTAATTTTGCAAGAAGCAAACATTTTGGACCTTATTATGCATATTTTGCATTAATGAGAAGGAATCCTTACAACTGGTGTACTGTATGTGTTCAAAATGTAGAAATGAAAAGGGTGTTTTTGTTTTTAAAGAGGGCTTTTATCATTTTTTTTCTGAATATTAAAAACTTTCTATAGTAAGAGACCTGTGTGACCAGAATTTCTAGCACTTTTACAGTTTCTTGTTTGAAAAATGTTTTTCCATCATAAAAAGTAATTAACCTGTTTTTGATGCTACAGTATAAAAAAAAACACATCAGTGGTTAAGTGGATTCTTAACTCGAGTGGTATTTTCCTGCACTTCATAAACAACAACATTTTTCAGTTTCTTTTAAAGGTTAAACTTTTGAAAAGCCGTCATCCATTTTCCCTGCAGAGTTAAAAACACGATTAACCAGCGCCTCTGGAGACGCGAGTCTGAGCTTATTGTTGATGAGAAGAAGCCATCAAGCAGCTGCTGTGGCGCACGTGGTGGCTCAGCGTGCGCTCCTGTCCTTCTTCATTTCCAGAGCGCGCATTAAGGACCCAGAGGAGCAGGACAATTATCTATGTAACAATGCATTTCTGCATTAATTAGGTGCATAGAATAACATAACTATATTGATTTAAGTTGTAACTTAAATAACGACATAGGTAACAGCGGACGTTTGAAACATACATCCCAGAGTTTTCTATCAGTGTAAATTGTAAATTGTTTTTAATGTTAGTTAGTTGCTGGCTTCGCATTGTATGTTGACACACTTTTGTTTGAGAGGCGTGTTTTCTCCTGGGAGTAAGCTATGAAATAAATCACCATTGCATTTATTCTTTCCCTCCTTGTTTTTAACATGTTTACATGTTCAGAGAACTAATTAAAATGGCAAGTTCAAGCATGTCCTTCTCAGGGGAGTCCAACATGTAATGTTTGCACCTCTGCAACTTCAAATATAAAGACTATTTTTCTCTGACATGATTTTATATTATTATATTTAATCCGTAGCTGATGCACATTGTTTTTACCAGCTAATTTCCTTTTATGTTTACACGATTAACTTAGTTACAATAATATCCTAGAAATAATAATAATAATAAAACAAAAGAAAGATAAGCAAAGATACTACACTGTGTATATCATAAACTCTTTTTAACACATAATTTATTTATTGATTGCAAAAGTGAATAGAAAAATCCATCCATCCATCCATCCATCCATCCATCCATCCATCCATCCATCCATCCATCCATCCATCCATCCATCCATCCATCCATCCATCCATCCATCCATCCATCCATCCATCCATCCATCCATCCATCCATTATCCAGAACATAGTCCCAGAGGCAACAGAACAGAAACACAATCTGTGAATCAGATCCATTCTCTCTCGTTTGCCAAAAGTGTTTTCTTTTGTCTCAGTTCAGTGGTTACTTTCTAAGCTCTTGCTCTTGTTAGCATGTTGATGAAAGCAGCCGCTTTGTCTTGTGAATCAAGGATATTTGCTCCACTTGTTACTGTGCCAGCTCATCTGTACCACAGCAAAAATGCTGTGTAAGAAGGCCTCTTTGGCTTAATTTGCATTGAAGGGAACAGTGAAGAGTGACATAAATCTACAATCGTGTTCACATCCACTTGTAGACAACATTCGTGTTATACACTTATTCTTATAAAATGATTTTGTGTAGTACAAATTAAAAGCATGTTTTTATTTTTTGTCATTTTTAATTGCCATGGATTAGTGCGTAGAGTAGAATGTGCTCCATCCAGAAGGTTGGAGTACCAATCACAAGCTCAACCATGTGAAACATGTCATAGAATACATAGAACACATTGCTCCACAACATGCTCACTAAGATATAGTTGTCGAGACAAAGTCCTGCAAACTGCATCTGGAGTCTGATGTAAAACCAATAAAAACCCTCAATAGCAGAGCATGATTGGCTGTGGTGACCCCCCCATACACAGGACAATGCAAAAAATAGCTTTTTAAAGATGTGATAGTAACAATAATATAATAAAAAAAACACTTTATGTTTATTTGTGTAAATGCGTAAATGAAGAACGCATTGTGGATTGCTTTACAGAGCACAAACAAACAAACAGTGATATGTGAGTTGAGACGACTCACTATTTTCTTTTTTAGAACATGAAGTCCACAAACACAGTTAACTGTTTAGCTGGCAACCTGCAGTTTACTCCCTGTTTTCTTTTCTTCATAAAGAATTCAATTATGATTAAATTGCTTAATTAAGACAAATCAATCTCTGCTATGTGCAACACTCCATTTGTTCAAGGACCTCGGAAAAACAGGAGAACACAGAAGTGGAGTGACAGAGCGGCGCCTCATCTGCACTAAATGTTTTGCATGCTTAAGATAAGATCCCTTCAGGCCTAAGTATTTTTTTTATACATGCAAGTCTTCCTTCAGGGAAATAGAAAAAAACTAATTAAATTTTGGAGATAAATTCAAAGCGGAAGTTTTCTAACATATAAACGTAATAATAACTGGTTGCTTAATCAGCATCACTATCAGCACCTGTGTTTTCCTTTGTTTTATGTTTTAAATGTAAATTAAATGGGGCTATTTCAGATATGAAGAATTTAATTAATGGCCATGGCGTAGAATCATAAGAGAAGTGTCTTGTAATTTTTGTGGAGGATGTGTATCAGCATGTTCTTTTAAGAAATTACTGAAAGTTTCATCTCAAGTTCCCTGACGTGGAAGCTGAAGTTAAATCAAGCTGCCTACCCTCACCGATTTGCCCTCTCAGCGTCTTCGCAGTTTAGGTTTGATTCCAGTTTAAGAACTTTTTTTTAATCACTATGGGTAAATTACACTATCAACAAAAATCTGATGCTGCGTCATGCTCTCCTAATTAAGAAAATGGGTGATCCTGCGGAGTGAGAGGAACGTCCTCTGGCCTTGACTTGGTTTCATCTTTCTCCACTGGGGGACACTGTGGTGTTGGTATCTTATTAAGCCATACGTAAGCGCTCTGTAACTGCTACTTCAGAAACTGAGTGTAGAAAGGAAAAACACAACAACAATGTACAGGATTGTTATAAAGAGATGTGTGTTTTGGTTCAGGAATAAGAGAACAACTAAAATATTACCTGTTTGGAGATGGACATGATAAAAATACCAGGATTGTTTCTGACTATGGAATAACTCTTTATCATGTAAATGAATTGGCTCAGCCTGGTCTGTGTTAACTTGTCTGTCTGAAACCCACTGAGGGGACCGAATCAGTCACCTGAGTTGATCTCAAATAATTGGAGGCTGAGGGAAGAGAAGTCAGTGGACCGTGCAAAAACAGATTTAGCAGCTGCTATTTGTTTGCAAGTATAAGGAGACAAACAATCTGACTACATCAGGAGGGGATCACAACGTGTCTGTGACAAGATCCACTCCAGACTTCTCAGCTTTGACTGCTCACAGGTAGCGCATAACCTTCTGCAGACATTTATGATGTTTGCTTTTACAATATCTGGATAATGGGATTTATTAATTTGTTAAATGCTTTCCCCCCCCTCCTTTAGGAATGCCATCAGAGGAGTTTGTTCGTGGGATGCTTTATCTGTCGCTCACAGTTGTGGGAGTTCCAGGCAATGCTGCTGTAATTGTGGCATTTCTTCTCTTGATCTATGAAGACAACTGTCTCCTCGCAGCCGACGCCATTGTCCTGCACCTGGCCTGTGTCAACCTGGTTCTGGTGCTTGTCCGCTGTCTGCTGGAGGCCCTGGCCTCCTTTCATCTGGCCAACATCTTTGGAGACACAGGCTGCAAAGCTGTCATCTTCATCTACAGGACCTCCCGTGCCCTCTCAATCTGGCTCACCTTCCTCCTCAGTGCATACCAGTGTTTGAGCATTGCCCCTCCTGGATCGCACTGGGCCACTGCTCGTACCTTATTAGCCCAAAATTTGCCCTTAGTGTTCTTTTTCATCTGGGTCCTCAACACCAGCATGAGCTCAGCAGCCATATTGTTCGCTGTCAGCACCAACAATGGCTCTTCCCAGGCAAACAATGCTATTAATGTACAGTTCTGCCAAGTAAACTTCCCTTCGAAGGTGTCTAAGGAGGTCTTTGGGGCAGGACAAGTGGGTAGAGATGTGGTACCCATGGCCCTTATGACTCTAGCCAGTGTGATCATTCTGGTATTTCTTTACAAGCACAGACAGCAGGTGAAGGGACTTCGCAGTGGTGGGAGTGGAGGAGGTGGTGGGGCTGAGCAACGGGCTGCTAAAGTGGTTGTGGTGCTTGTGACTTTGTATGTGATCCTCTATGGAGTAGATAATGGGCTTTGGGTGTACACCCTTACTGTGAAGAAGACCATGAGCTCTTCTCTGGTCTCTGACCTGCGTGTATTTTTTGCTTCCCTGTACGCAGCACTGAGCCCTCTAGTTATCATCGCATCTAACAGGAAGGTGAATCGCAGGTTGAGGTGGGCGTCACAGGAGAAGTCTGTCCTAGAGTCTACCGTACAAACTACGACCCTGTGAGGCCCGGTCGCATGGTTGATTACTCACAGGGCTGCAGAGGAAGCCGGGGCTGAGCTGAAACTGAATGTTTCTAAAGTCCAAGTCCAGGTCATGGATGAGTCATTCTGTATTAGAAATATACTCTGATAAATTTGTGATGGGAATTGCACAGACTTTTCTTTTCTCTGTAGTGGTAGATGTAGGCTGTGAATTTATATTTAGGAACTCATATATAAGACTTCTTAGATCTGTTTTAGTGGTGTTATTGGACATATTGTGTCACTGCTCATATAAAAAAAAAAAAAGATTCCTGTAACTCAGCGACAAGCAGTCTCTAATGTCGTATCATGTTTCTTTGTTGGTTCATTCATTATGTTTCCTTGATATTAATTGGGTGGAAAAATTATAGTGTGGTAATCTAATTAAATGTAGCTGTCAAATGATTTCCAGCGTCCCATTTAGTTATCATTAAGTCTTTGAAATAAATCTGGGAAAGGTCTTGTGCTAATGAGGGAGGTTAATTATCCCACAGGGAGTTGGTTAAAACCTAATGGGAAAACTAGATTCTTCGGAACAAAGAGATGAAAAAGCTGTTTGTTACTCAGTAATTAATTACCCAATACAATGCGGACAATGCCTGTCTTAGTTCTGTGGTTGTAGCTCTAAGATGAGCAGGAACAAAAGCACATTTTAGCACAAGCTTGCTGTGGATGTGGCAGCATGGGAAATATTATATGTCATTATGTAATTACCCTAACTTAGAAAATCACGGGTAGAGAGATGGGATGAGGATTTTACAACCCTTGAGAGTGACAGCCTAAAAGACATGAAGCGGGGGCTGCGAGCGCTGTGATCTTGCAATAAGTCTAAAGTGCAACCAGTTGTCGCACTGCAGGTGAGGAGGAGTAGGAGGAGGAGACCTCTTTAGGTGCTTGTGCAGAACTGTTGCATTTTCCACCAAGTTAAAACCGAAACCATCAACGATTACACATTTAATGTAAAAGCTGCAACCATGAAAACTCTTTCTTTTCTTTTTTTTTTCCATATCTTTCTCCAGATGACAAATTCCATGTGCCTTACTCTTCAAACCACTGAAATCTGAATGGTACTTTATACAGACTCCGGTGGAATGAAGGATAGAATACATGGATGGTTTCAAAAGAGCTGCAACCGCGTCGTCGGTGAGGGTAGACACTGACGTGTCCCGTCAACGCTCTCAGTGAAGTCGAACCTTTTCTGTCAGGAGAGAAGCAGCAGATTTGTTAAAAGAGGGAAACGAAACATGCAAAAGGCAGGCTGCACAGGCGTGTGTGCTCAAGTGTTTACCTGTGTGTGAAGGGTGTGTCAAGCAGGCCTCTCCCTGCACAAGACACAACCTGTTTTTACTGTTTCCATCCTTCTCAAGTCTTTTGAGCCTGATAGAAGCAAGGAGCTGTTAAATATGTGGAGACCAACCCAACACAACCATGACCAACTGTCTCTCTCCCTGCACTTTAGATATTTGGCATCTAAGACTCACATTTTCACACTTAAAAAAAGAGCCTTCTGTTTCAGATCTGCGCAAAACCTTTCTCTTCAAATAATTTTTGAGTAATGGAAAAAAAAAACAAAAGCTCCAACAATTCACTTTTAGAACTAATTAACCTATAGATTCTTCAGGTGAAGTCATATCAGGTACACAATACAAACCTGTGAAAAAGCAACACACACACACACAAAGAAGCTCCCGGACTGTCCCAAGTGATTAACTGAATAAATTCACAAAATCCCTCCAGCCGATCTCGTTAGGACCTCTGCTGTGCCTGATGCAAATCTGTTTACCTGTAGCAGGTACAGGCATTTTTGTCCCCCTGTCCACCAATGGCAACGCAGCATCGGGGTTAAACCTCCCCCTTTTCCTGGCTCAGAGTGAGTCCACACCCAACTGCAACTGAATGTTACATCAAATCCATCTCCTCCCCTCGCTGTAATCTTTATCAATTACACAGAAATACGAATCTGAAACACGACAACCACAACTTACAACTGACAGTAAAAGTGGCAACCAAAGCATGACTTCTACAGCAACATCTGCAAATCTGTAGTTTCAAAATTAACTTTTTTATTTAAAAACACAGTAGTAGTAAATGATTGTCTTCCTGTTTAAAAAAAGAAGAAGTTTTTTTAAGGGAGTAAGGGAGAGGATGACTGGAGCAACAGGAAATGCCGGTGTTTATTTCTGTGGTAAAAACATATCAGCCATAAAAATTTCCAGTAATACCTTCAAAATGTCATGGGAATGAGAGACATGTTGCAATAAACCAGTTTTTAAGTTTTCAAATAACTGTGGGAGTTTTTCTTTTGGGTGTCCTGTTTGGAAGATTTATGTCTGAGTGGAGCTACTGGTGGAAAAAACCTTCATAGTAGAGGTTTTATGTATATAAACACCTGTTTATTGATTGTTAAGATAAAATAAAACATTTAAAAGAAAAAAAAAACCTTAGAAGTGTAATTTCTACATAAAGTCAAAGCAATATTCTCTAAATCTGACCTCAGAAGACCCAGCAGAAGTGAACCAAGTTGATTTCATTTTTCTAAATTCAGATTTTTTTTTTGACACTCCTAAATTGCAGAGTTTTAACGTGTGTGACCCTTTTCCTTGCATCAACTGCTTTTCAAAGAAATGGAAGACACATCCATCACAGATCATGTTTCAACTTGCCTGGAATGCTGCGCTGCACCTAAGCGAGGAGGCCTGTGATCAAAGTGGTGAAAGGAAAACTTACACAACAGGTTAGAAAAAAGAAGTAAGAGGTTTTGTCTCAGCAAACATGGCATTACAGCTTGATGTGTTCCTATTAAACCTTATTGTATAGAGTTTTCCATATCAAACTTCAGGTTGAGGGTAGGGGGTGTTATGTCGTTGACTTTGTCGACATGTCAACGTTGCAGTTTAAAATGAAGGGAATCAGGCTTGTCCAAATTCTGAGCAATAGCTGTTTATTCGTGCAGATGGGCAACTCATTTTAGCACACCCTGGCAATTTTCAAAAATAACTCAATCTAAAGATCACAACTAAAACCCGTTAATTAAAATCTGGATACAAAACAGAATCTACACCTTTGTAGTTTTAAGGTTCAGTCTAGACAAAGCCAGACTGAGGCAATGATGGAGTGCCTTTTAACTCATTTAATTAAAATATCCTCATGCAGGTGAAAACCAAAGCTGCATTTTTTTGCATTTTGCAATGAAACTACTACGCCAACTTGACACGTTGTATTATATATGACAGGCCTCTTATTCAGCAGCAACCAGGTCGCAGACCAAACGGGAGACTGGGTGGGGGTGGGACGGCCGTGGCTCACAGCCCCGAGGGATGGCAGGCTGCTGCAACCCCTCCACTCGCAGGTGAGATATGCGCTGCTGTGCTGAGACTTGACAGACATTCAAGACGCAGCTTTATATCCAGCAGTTTATCACAGCGTAAGGAAAAGCAGAAGAAAACAAGCTTTGGAGGAAGCTATATGGGACTTGTGAGAAAAAGAAAAAAAAACAAACTGCTGAAACAAAAAATGGAGATGTTGTTATGTGCACTTCTAAAGAACATCTGAATATTACCAGTTTCTCAGCAGAAAGATGAGGAACGCAAGTTGAAGCGAAAGCTGAACCCCGCCTTGATGTAAACTAAGGCACGAATAAGTGTTACATTAATATTCTCTCAACACGTGGCCTCTTTTCTTTCATTTTTCAGGAGCGATTTTCTTTCTTTCCTCATCTTTTTACAGGTATTCTTAACCAGATCTGGACATATTTTTATGGGCGAAGAAATAAATAAATTGTAAATCAGACAGAAACAGGCTTCAATGACATGTCAGTTTGGGGAGATTAAAACTTTGATGAACCAATCCAGAGTCCCAGAGGGTCACTAAATCACGCAGAACGCTGTGTGAATGTAAAATCTCCGCACCCAGATTTTAATCTGTATACGTGACTGAAGTTAAAAGGCGGTGGGCGCAGCAGGGGCTCCAACTGGGGAGGTTTCAAAGTTGAATCAAACACTAGGAACGACAGTTGGTTTTCTTTCATTTGAATTTAACTCTGAATCGAATTTAAATCAAATTTAGAATCAACATTATAGTTCACACAAAAACTGTGACAAATGTGTCCAGAGCGTCATGCAGCACTTACACTGTGACATTCATCGCTCTTCAGCTCTTGGTCTTATGTATCTTTACACAATCTTCGACTGGCAGCCAGAATTAAAATAATAAATCCAGAGTTTTGTGTAACACTTTTAAAATTAGTATTCATCAGGGGGAATCTTGAGAGAGTTCAATCAATCACCCTGCCGGTGGATAACGACTGCTGGAGTCCAACTGTCCAACTGCAAAAATGAGCCAACATCTATGTCATGGATGGTTTTGTCCCCAAAGTCTTGATGTGACATCATGGAGTCAGAATGAAATGTAGAAACAGTGAAATATGTGAAATGCATAATGCAGAAAACAAAAAGGAGAAATAAAATTCAGCACTGAGGATGTGAACCTCATGGAATCAACAGGTATTGATCCGATCTTCATCTTAGTCATAAAAGTAAACAAACACAGTGTACTTAGCCTGATAAAAGAGTTTCACGTATCTTTAATGAACATATCCGTTTAACATCCAGAGAGCTTGTGGAAAAATGAATCAAAGCCTTGGAGTTAATGGCTGATCAACCTCAAGCACTTTCAATAGCTTTGAATCAGGCCTGCACATCATTCAGGAGGAATTTTTCATCATTCCTCTTTCCAGAACTGTATCGACCCATTTGTAGGACTTCCAGCAAGACTTCTTCTTTAGTTCATTCCACAGCATCTTGAAGGGGTTAAGGTCTGGGTTTTTTTTTCTCACAAGCCATTTTTTGGAGGATTTACTTTTCTCCTCAGAATTCAATATTTGCTGCAACCACCCAACTTCTCCAGAGGACAGACACTCTAACATTATCCTACAGTATATTTTGGTAAAATTGTGAATTTATTTTTTCCCACAATAGTGGCTGGTGCTCCAAGCCCCGAGGCAGTGAAGCAAGCCCAAATAATGATGCACCCTTTACTGTAATTCACCGTTGGGAAGATGTCTTGAAGATAGTAAGCTGTGCCCTTGTTGTGCTTTTACAAAATTCTGATTATTGTTCTTAAAATGTTAACTTTTGTATAATCAGCTGAGAAAACCATTTCCCTGCACCATTATGGATTGGCAAAGTGCTCTTTGGCAAACTTCAAGCACATGGCAGTGATTCATTCATTCATTTATTCTTTTGGACCGCTGAAACTTGTTCTGTAATGTTCTGTCATGGACATGCTGCCTGCATGATAAAGCTGACGAACAGACATGTTTGCCAGTTCCAGTGATGTCATAAAGCTTTTAGCCGTTGTGCATTATCAGCTTAAACACATTGTGTTTGTCTGTTACTGTGACTTAGATAAAGATCAGATCACATTTTATGTCAAATTAATGCAGAAAACCAGTTATTTCCAAAGAGTTCACAAACTTTTCCTTAATAATGCATTTTAGAAAATTCCACATGTAACAGCAAAAGCACAGAAAAAACAACCCATTTCTGAATATAAAACAGTTCAACAATCACAACGTTTGTTTGCAGTTTTGTTGTTTGTCAGTTTTTGTTTTAATTTTATTGGGATCTGTTCATCAAAGGAAGTCTCTTGTTCTGTCCTTATATGGTGAATTGAATGAATCCTGAGGTAGAAACTATGTCGTCAATGGATCTGGGATACAATAATTCAGTATGGCAACAGACAAATACACAGCAGTGGCTGTATTTTAGTGGAGCAGCCAATACCAATTATCTTAAAGTATAGAAATAAAGACAGGATGAAGTTAAAACTGGCATCTTATTCATATTAGTCTAATCTGTCAGGTATTCTACTTTTTCTTTTTTTTTTTTTAGCAGAAAACGAAGATGAAGCTCAAACAGAGCTTGTGATGCACTTCAGATTTTTGTATTTATTTGTGATGTATTTGTGATTTATCCTAAATGTTTAAATGAAAAGCAGGGATGGCGTTAGTATTGCAGTGAGCGCGGACTGGGATTGATAACCCTGCTGATCACGCCGGCTCTTGTGCTTGCTGATTAATTCATGGGTCTTCCTCTCTTCCATCACGGTCATTTCTTATTTCAAAAAAACAAAAAAGACAGAAACAACCAAAAGCAAAACTTGAGACTTTGAAACCTTTCTAGATTAAAAATGCGCCTTGATTATGTTCCTACTTTGTCAGCCATGTAAACAATTTACTGATATTTTAATCCGCATAATTAATAAATTGCTAACTGTGGTTTCATATTTACCGAACAGATAGGTTAAGTGTAGTACTTTTCTCATAAAACTTCAGAAAAGAAGATAATCTTATCTAAATTAAAAAAAAAGCCTGTTTAATATATTTGTGTTAAACTGCAAACTGAAGTGAAATTATTCCATATTTTCATAAGTTACAGACTTTGATGTATCAGCCTGCAGATTAAACAAGACCTTTAATCAAAAAGTAACATAACCTTTTTCAAGTTAAATTTACTCTGTAGCAGGAAGAATTTTGCCCTTTATCTCTATCATCTCACCCTGTAAATGCCTCAAAGGTGGAATTTTCCATAAGCCACTACCCTGAGTTTGCTGTGGAATTCAGACAAGATTCAGCAAGCCTGCAAAGGACGGCATCTCGGCAAGTAACAGTATGCTGAGGTGCTCAGCTCTTGCACATCATGCTCTCCCACCTTAATTCTCCTTCGGGGTGTTTGTTAAGCTATTACTCAAAGTGCAGCCTTGTCCTGTAGAGTGGGTAGACGCCATTGTTTTCTGCTGATTGTTGTGAGGATCCTGCAGTGGGCAGTAACCTCAGCAGTTTGCTGACTTTGTCTTACTGGCCAATTCATAAAGGCAGAAGGCTGTTAAGATTTATCTAATGAAAGATGCATTTTAATGTGGCGTTCACTTTATTTGTCCGAGTAAGCAACTCTTACAAAAGCCCTAAAAGGAGCCGGATGTTTCAGCACAACTGTAAATTCAAAGTATTTGGGGACATTTACGACTGCTCCGTTAAACAGGCTGCAATCTGTGCTGCAGAGTAACAGACCTTGTAAAGTTATACAACGTGGGGCATGTTCTAACACAACAGCTGCACGTCTCTCATCGTGCCACTGACACCCTTTTCACAGGTGAGGGAAGTGCAGAATAAAACATAAGGAAAATGGTGAGAACAGAATGTCTCCTCCGAGCTAAAAGGGCTGTCTACAAGCAGGAAGTTGGAGAATCCAAACACGTTTCACAACTCGGTAATGTGCTGTATGCATTTATAGAGCACATAAACAAACCACGCAGTCCCATGGTGTCAGTAGGATGCACATGAGATGACAAATTGCTCACAGAGGGAAGATGTTGTTGTAAGGAGCGTTGCTCCGGCACACTATAAAATATTGAGACTACTTGTGCCTTTGCAGAACAAGTGGTGTCACTCCTCCCACCTACAGCTGAATAATACATCTGTTGGACCCTCTGTGTATCATACATCTGCTGTCAGAGTAATTACAGAGGACAAGAGTGGAACTCTCACGCAGCCATATCAAGGTTTATACCAGCATCAGTGCAACTCGTAGGCTGGGATGTGTCGGCTTTCCATGTTCAGCCTCAGAAAGTAAAAGCACTCCCATGGCATTCGTGTAGCTGCCCCTAGTGAACCCCAACTTCATTTTCACTTTTAGTCAGTGTTAGAAACATTAGCAATGACAGAAAGAACATTCTGGGAGTTTGAGGTGTTGCTGGAATCAAAAATTAAGGCAGTGCACTTTTGAACATTTGGAAATGGCAGAGGACAGAGTGCCACCTGTTGATTTTTCTAAGGTATGTCAAGTAAGGGCCGGTTTGAGTCTCGGGGCAGTGGCAGTGGTATAATATACCAAAAACATGAGGGTGAAATGAAAATTAAATAAACTAGTTAATCCTGCATACTTGTTGCCTGCTAAATTGTACGCTTAATAATTGATCAGTCAGAATTTCCCTGCACTGTCCAAATTGTAGAAGAACATGGCTGAAGAAGAAAGTGCGGTTATGAAGCCTACAGTTAGCATTTTATCTATAAAAATGACATTTTATCTATCTCTCTCTCTCTCTCTCTCTCTCTATATATATATATATATATATATATATATATATAAATATATATATATATATATATATATGTATATATATATATATATATATATATATATATATATATATATATATATATATATATATATAGAGAGAGAGAGAGACCATATTTACACAGCTACTGCATTTGAATGAATTTTAGCCAGAAGCTGCTGGTAATTTTTAGATTTTTTTCAAGATTTTTATACAGTAAATTTGCAAGTGCTAATTTGTGGATTCTTTAATCGTGTAGTAAACACAACTTCATAAAGAAATAGTGAAGGCATCATAATCTGTCATTATTATAGTTTTAAAATCCCACTTGCAATGCATAAATATTCCAGGTTCATTAGTATTGATCTTGCTGTAAGTCATGCAAATTTCCAATAAACATTGGAAATTAAGATGGTTGAGAGATTTTAACGTTGCCTACTTTGCCCATATTACACATTTGGGGATCCAGTATCCCATGCATCTTTATTTAGTTTATTTTGGTAGCTCATTTTTATTTTTGCATCTTCATGTATCAAATGCAGACAACCGTCATTGCTGGCAAACAGCATGAGCTCACTCTAAATTAACATAACATTTTGGAGTTCTGTAATCTTGACAAAACCTGAGACTGAGACAGAAATTTAACAAACTGGTTGAAAGTTTAAAAAAGCCACCCAATTAGACTGAATACTATGCATGCATGGACACAGTCACAATTCAGGAGTTGTTGAGTAATAAGGTTGAAACCATCCAAGTAAAAAAACAAAGAAAATCTGTTTCAAAACTAAAAACAAAAATGATAACTTTGTAAGTTGATGAATCCTGCATCCTAAACTGGGGTTTAAGTATATTTGAGACATTTTAACAGACAATTCTGTAGTGTTTTGGATACGACAGTCCTGTTTTGTTCTTTGAAAATGACGTGCATCAAGTACATTGCCGGTCAGTAATGGTGTCCAAATAGTAATAGTAGTTAACAGTAGATGAATAATATTCTGCGCATCAAGGATTTATATCTGAAACTAAAGGAGCATGATGCTTTTTTGATTGATGATTTTTGGCATTGAGTAATATTACAAAATGTTGAACTTTCCATCCATGTAAACTTTAGACAAACATTAATCATTGTCTAAGTTTCTTTCTAATAATCATGCTTCCAGTACCCAAATTTAAAAAAGACCCCTCATCTACTGTATACCCTCTCTTCAACCTTCAACATGGACAAAAATACACAGACATCTGGCCGATTTGGGCGGGTGGTGGGAGACCCTTTCACCCGAACCTCTCACGTTCGCTTTTTCCCTCCTGTGGTTCTTCAAGATACCCTCATTAACGGCTAAGAGCATTGGACACATGACCTCATCCCCTCCCCACAGGACCGAGGCGCTTTACCTAACCTTGGAAAATGTCCAAGCCAGCAGCATATCAGGCCTCAGGAGGGGAGAGAAGTTCAGCTTCCATGATGAAGGTCAATTTTTCTGCAGCCTTGTTGCATGCTGAAGAGCTCTGCTACTTTGGAAACAAGAGGGACTATGTTGTTTTTTCTTCTCTATCACTGTCAAAGAGAATCACTGAGTTTATGTAAATTCTGTTTAATCATATCTTGCTAAGTCAAAACAAAAACAGGTCATCTAGGAGAACAGAGAAAGTAAAACTTTTTACCACAACTCAAATTAAATATATATACATTTTTAAGTCAAATTCAATCCAATTCTATTGAATTCAATAGAATTCCTCATTTCAATCCAATACAAATGTATTTACACGTCAGTTTAGAAAAATTTGTTCTCAAGCATCAAGGAAACAAGTTGATTGTATAGAATCTTCACTTTGATTCATTCCTCCCTTCTGAGGACGCATGTAGTGCCAGAAGACAGTTGAAAAAAGTCATTCGTAACAGGAAGACAACTCCAGCAGAACCAGACTCAGGGAGGACAGCCATCTGCCTTGAACAGTTGGGGGTGAGACGGGAGAACAGAAGTGCCAAAAAATACAAAGACAATAGATGAGAGATGGCTGCTATAGGGAAAAAGAAAAGGATGAAAAGAAAAAAAAAGCAAAATTATTGTATTGAGAGGGTTAAGACTGTTCAGACTTTGCACTCCTGAAAGAGGAGGCAGAGACGGAAACAACGAATTTCAATACAAAAGTAGAATAAGCCTAATGTGACATTGACCAGAAGGTCTTTTAATTATTAGTAGTCCAACATCAGTCAAGTACTCCAAAACAAGAACATTCAAAGGGGACGAGGGGCTCAGAGGAGTCCGCTTCCACTTCAATAATCACTTATCCAACCGCTGAACAAAAAAACTCTGCTGCCAGAAACCGAAAGGTCTCATTTTAATGCATATGTATGTGCGTGTGTGTGTGTGTGTGTGTGTGTGTGTGTGTGTGCGTGTGTGTGTGTGTGTGTGTGTGTGTGTGCGTGTGTGCGTGTGTGTGTGTATAGATAGATAGATAGATAGATAGATAGATAGATAGATAGATAGATAGATAGATAGATAGATAGATAGATAGATAGATAGATAGATAGATAGATAGATAGATAGATAGATAGATAGATAGATAATTTGGCTTAATTTGTTATTATTATTAATTCGCTATGATTCTGGGATTAAGAGTGTAGCATGCAATTTTCCACTAAGTGAATAAATGGCCTCTTTTAGTGCCAAAAATAAACTAAAATTGTCCATTAGCTGAGTTTGGGACATAAAAAAAATATGTTTCTTTGCAACAAAATGTCTTACTGCAGCACATAAGTCTTTTTCCCTGAAGATACCAAAATAATAACAATAATTACATAAAATTATATTTATATATATGTATATACATATAGTTTTCAGTTTTCAGCAAACCTCCAGTTGTAAACAAAGTTGTTTTTTTTCCAATTTCCATTACAGATTTTATTTCTAATTTAGGAAGAATGTTGCTTTTGATCTTATATTGCTCTTATTGTCTAGAAGAAAAGATTTTTGCTGCAATTTGAATCAAGAGTTTTGCTGTAACCTCTGACTCACTTATTCAGTCCTCCCTAATACATCCATGGCTTAAGACCAGCAAGTGAGCATTTTTTACATGTCAGGCAGCCGGCTGTAAATACTAAGTACTAATAATAAGTCTTGGACCGGGCCAGGTGTACAGCGGGTGTTCTGGATCTGTTTCAGTATTTTATAATGCAAATTGGACCTCTGGACCTGTACGAAGCCTCATCTGTAAAGCCAGATGCAACTTGACTATAACACAGTCATTTATCCATAATGTCATGTAATGCCATGATGCAAGTTGGTAAAACCTCAGCTTTGGCTGCTCAGGCAGGACCACAAAATATTCTGCTAAGAACCCTCAAGCTCCCAGGCCTCTGATAGAGGACCTGAGCTCGAAGAAGGGCAACCGCTCACAGAGGAATATATAGGTATATGTAGAGATCTTTGTTCAAGTGTTGCTGAAGTTACGCTGAGTTGAGTGGTTGCAGGACAATAACCATGTACACGTGGGAGCTGCCTTGGGAAAAGTGGCTCAAGTACAAAACTAAAGATAAACTACTTGTGTGTCCTTTATTAAGAATGGAACAACAGAATTCTGCAGAAGTCAAGTTGAGGTACAAGTCAATGTAAACACACCCCTGTGTATACAGAGAGTATTGCAGGATTTTGTATTTGCAATGAACATTTCAGGAAGATTACTAGCACTCAAACAGGAGAAGAAATCCATCACTAAAGGATGCCATGCTGAAGATAAATGCTGTTCCAGCACTGAGTGTTTTGTTTTGTTTAGTTTTGCAGGAGTTCATCCCCCTCCAGTTAGCCTTCATCTCTATTTCATCTGAATTGTACTTTTCAAGTACAAATATAAATGTAAATTCAACTACTCTTTTCAAATTGACAAAAATCCTGTACAAACCCAGGGCTGAAGTGGAAATAAATTAGTAGCTATCGGTTCCTCTCTGTCTTTGGTTGTTACTGAAATAAATGGTAAAGTCTGCTCAGGGTCTTACTGGAATCATTGGGATTTCTTTTCCAAACATCACATACCCTGCTCCCTTTTGTAAATTACTCAGTCAAAGAAAAGTATCACACAATTGAAACTGTAAAAAGAAAAAAGTAGACAAATCAAATTCTTTTGGCATCCTTTGCAGTGGGATCAGTTTCGAACTCATGCAAATACTAAATTGCAATATAAATGCTCTTTACAAAAAAAAAGAAAAGTTGGATTTGCAACAAAGAGACAGATATTGTTTTCTGTCAGCATTACAAACATTTTTTCCTTGCCAGTGTCTTGAACCCAAATCCAATAGCCCCCTAAGTCAAAATGAATGAACTGTATTTAAAGCCTTTAACATCCTCAAGTAAACAAGAGAGTGCAGTCTGATGACAGTGAGTCAATGATGTTTTAAATTATTCTCCACTGCAGGTCTTGTTTCAGTTTTACCACAATGGAAATGATGCAGAACTGCTACGGGGCAGCATTTTTGCTGAATACTTGGAAAATGTTTAAAAACAAACTAACAAAAGTCTTATGTTGCTCAGGAAGTAGCGTTGTCACCTTTAGGTCATCAGAAGGTTTCTGGTTCAGTCTTCAGCTTCCCCAGTTTACACGTTCAGCCGTCCTTGGGTAAAGTATTGGAGTTTGCTGGAGCCAATGAAAGCTCTCACCAACTGAAAGTGCCACAACACTTCATGCACCATTGATTGTATATTGCATATTTAACATAATATAATGTTAATACAGACTCTGAGGGCCTTCAGGTGACCCACAAACCCTAGAGGTCTCCTTAGCAGAGGCTTGAATAAACACAAAGGTATTTATAGTACTGTACCTTTGACTGACTTGTTTCCCATCAACTATTCCTGATCATTAAAAAAGGCACTCACATGTTCATTAAAATAACTGACTATATAAATACACAAAGTTACTGAAAAAGTACACACTGGTTTATGAAATAAATCTGTATGGTAATTTATATGCCACTACTTTTATAAACTACTTTTTATAAACTACTTTTATATAGCTCACAGCTAAATTCAGCAAGGATTACCGGAAAATCCCAACCTAATCTGCTCACTAGCCCTTAGGAGAAACTGATTTCACAGGAGACTAATATTTATGTATTATTCGCAGTTTTAGCACAGGGTCCGGGGGGCAGAGCGAAATTCAAACTGATGACTAAGAGTGAATGAATTTAAATAAATGTGTACTTTCATGAACACCAAAGCCAAGCATTAATTCCACAACACAGTTTCTCTCAAGAAATAGCTCAACACGTTAGTAGTTTCAGAGTCAAGAATAAAAAGCTCAGAAATTTTGAAATATGTTTTCTGCAGTTATAAATATTTACACGCCCACATTTCCTTTGCAAATTCCAGCACGTACATATTGTGAGTTGCATAAAACGTTCACAAAACTGATATTGCACAACTGTAACACTTACAAAGAGTGTTGTCAACAACTCTTTCGCTTCACGTTTAGTTTGAGATATTATTGAATGCAGTACGGTGGACTGTGGTTAGTCCCAGCTGGGACTTTTCTCTGCAGGATTTGTACTTTCTACCTGTGCTTGCGTGGGTTTTCTCCACATACTCCAGCTTCTGACCCTGTTACTAAGCTACTGGTAAGTCTCGTCCCCTGTAGTTACTGTTACTAACTTGCACAATCTATTGGCAGTGTTTACAGCTTCACAATAGCGACAGCATTTTTGAAAACTTTGTCCCGAGATTTGTGGAAACAAAAGGACCCCCTTTCATCAAGGAGCACTCAAATGGGACGCAAGTATGCTGTAAAGGGATACATAAAAAGTCTAAAAATAGATGCAGCTGGTAATAAGGTTTAAGTGGAGGCAAAGGTTTGCAGATCAGGATGCAAGCAGGAGCTGTTGGAGGTCGTCATTTGCAGTCATCACAACTGCATATCAACATCCAGGATCAAAACTCCCCATGCACTGCAGGATAAAATGAAATTAATTTACTTCTGATTAGTTTAATTTGAAACAGCATAATTTTAGATCTATTGCTAAGACTAAGGCCTTAGCTGCTATGTTACATAGCAGCTAAGGCTGCTATGTAACATCCAAAGTTAATTTTTTTTTGCTTTGATCTACCTTAGAACTGATGTTGACTTTAATCTGGAAGCAACAGACATTTAGCTCTGTTTTGTTTGGATTCAGGAAATGGAGTAAAATCCCCTCCTTTGCCCATCCTTTCTGAACCTTGAGTCAGTATTACGAGTACCCCAGACAAGTCATTTTAAATGTCCTCTTTGGCTTGAACTCCATAAACAGATGCAAGTTTAGGATCTTGCAAGGTTTTTCTAAGGATCTGAAAGGTTCGAATATCTGAGCTCCAGTCTCTTTGCAACGGATACTCTATAGCTATTGGCTCATCTATGTTCAAGAGGCGGGTCTCACTGATAGGTTTAAGTAATTCTGAATCTCATGGAAGTCGGCTGCCAAGGGTGTAGCCCTGCCTTTTGCAGCTCGGATGGGCTCCAAGAGACACCAATGACTCTGAATAGGGAGGAATAGACATAGATAATGATTTGATGTTTAGGGTTAGTAAAAAAAAAATAAAAAAAAATGCTTTGACTCAAATCTTAATAGTATCAAACTGCCCTGTGCAAGACTACTGGCACAAAAACAACAATTCTAACACATTTGGGACTCTGTGTAAAGTGTAATTCAAAGCAGAAAACAATGATTTGCAAAACCCATAAGCCCATATTATATTCCCAATAGAACTTAAACAACATACCAGATGTTGATATTGAGATTTGCCATTTCACAGAAACAAATGAGCTTGTATTCAATTAGTGGAGCATCCCTTCTTAATCAACTGTTTCTAAACGTCTGCGAAGTAAGGTGACCAGTCACTGGGGTTTTAGAAGAGGAATGTTGTCCCGGTCTTGTCTGGTGCAGGATTCTAGCTTCTCCACAGTCCTGGAAGTTTATATAATTCTTGTTTTCATGATGTGCCAAATGCAGGCCAGTTCTGCATTTGGACTCTTCTACTATGAACCAATGCTACTGTGATGGAGGCAGTATGTGGTTCAGCAAGAGACCGATGGTACATTTCCGGATGTGTAAGCTGCCTACACCATAGGCACTCATGCAACTCATGTAACAGCTGAGATGCAGACTTTAAAATAACGTGTTGGTCACAAGCTGGGTGGTCCCTCTCCTCTGTAGTCACATCATCCATGGTTTCCAAAAAGAATTTTCTCCCATCTGACCGCAGAACAGTTTTCCATTTTGCCTCAGACTATTTTAAATCACACAAGACAGTTGTGTTTCTGGATCATGTTTGGCTTTGTCTTTGCATGATAGAGCTGTAAGCTGCATTTGTGGATTACACAGCAAAATGTGTTCACAGACAGGGATCTCTGGAAGTGTTCCTGAGTCCATGTGATGATTTCCAACAGAGAATCATGCCAGTTTGTAATGCAGCACTGTCTGAGGGCCCAAAGATCAGAAGCATCCAGCTTTTTTTTTAACATTTTGTGGCACTAGTGACCTTTATTCAAAGTAGGTGGACAGGAAATAGGTATATAGAAAAGGTGGTAGACGCGCAGCAAAGCACAACAGCGCTGGGACTCAAACCTGCACTGCTCCACGACGGCAGTAGCCTCTGTAAAGGGCGCCCGCTCAACGCACTGAGCTGTCCAGCACCCAGAAGCAGCCAGTTTTGACCTTCACCTTTGTCCCTTGAGCTTCCTCCTTGAGCTTCCTCCTGGTTCTCTGAATCTTTTGATGGGACTTTACACTAAAGATGGTGGGATTTTCTAAGTCTTTGCAATATTACATTTAGGGACATTTTCCTAAAATTGTTCCACAATTTCTTTGGCAGTTTGTCACAGACAGGGGAACCTCTGTCCATTTTTACATCTGGAAGGCTCTCCTTCTCTAAAATGTACCTTTTATACCCAGTCATGTTACTGACTTGTTGCCATTTAAACAAATTATTTGCTGCTTCTCCAGTTATTTCTAAATTTGTGCCAATTACTTTTACAGACATTTGTGGCCTCAGTTCCTGGGGCAACTTTTTAAAGATGTGTTGCTACCATTAAAGTTCAAAATGAGCTCATAATTTTTTGTAAAAAGGAGAAAATGTCTCAAATTCAACATCTGATATGTTGTTTATGTTCTGTTAGGAATAATATATGAGTTTATGACTTTTGTCCATGAGTTCTTTTTATTTACATTTTACAGAGCATCACAACTTTTGCAGTATTGAGGTTGTAAAATGTTAACCTCTCCCAATTTCTGTATATTTTTGTAAACCTGCAATGTTTTGGGCACGTGGACAAAACATACCTATGATGTATTTTCTTGTAGACTTGATTGGACTAGATTTCATAATGATGCTGTTTTTTTTTTTTTTTAATCAAAATCCTACACAATGAATCATGAAAAGGTCAAACTCTGCTAAGGGAGCATAATGAATGGCAGAACTGCACAAAAGTGACTCCTGACATATTTCTGTGTTTATTTTCCAATCTGTCTGCAATTTGTCACATTTGCGATACATTACGTTGTCCGGCGTCAGCCGTCTCTGAGAAAAACATGCTGTTCCTTGCTACACTGCATTATGAAGGTTGCAAATGGCCTAATTTGCAGCTTTGACAGCAACGGGCTCAGCAAAAGCAAGCAGTAATAGGTTTTGAGGTGCCGCTTCAGTGACTGCTGTGATGGGAACAACACGGCTGAAACCAGGCATAGG
This sequence comes from Xenentodon cancila, assembly GCA_014839995.1. Taxonomy (NCBI): domain Eukaryota; kingdom Metazoa; phylum Chordata; class Actinopteri; order Beloniformes; family Belonidae; genus Xenentodon; species Xenentodon cancila. The sequence continues at coordinate 26,071,751 of CM026203.1, read as the reverse complement.
TCAGGCTTCTCTGGAAACTCTGACAAATTAAAAACAGCAAACCTTTGGCATTTATCATGCTAGGAACCTGCAAAGGTCATTGCCTGTACTTGCTGCTTTCATTTTCCTTCCATGTCCCCCAAGACATGTTTTTTAGTGATTGCTTACACGCTGCTGCAACCGGAGGAATCAGGAGCTGTGATTTCAGAGAAAGTCTCGCACAGTGGCCTTATTTCTCACAGAGGAAGCAGAAATATGGGATAAACAGGAATTAATAAGGAGTCCTGAAAGTTTCTTCCTGTTTATTTTTCACACCATATGGTTTCTTAATGAACCTAACATAATGATTAGCCATCACATCAGTTTAATCAGGATGCTATTTAGAAGTGGACTACTGTTGTGTAAAGAACAACCGTCGCCATGTAATAACACATTAAAATTCATTTCTGATTTCCTCACGATTCATCATTCCACATCATAAACACTCAAAACTTGTAATCCCACTGGACCATGACTGTCTCATTTAAATGTTAATATAATTCCCATCATTCTTGATTTAATGTGCTCCCTGGCATTTCCCGTTCATCTCCGTAATGCTATCTTATGTGACAAGCCAATTTACTGCTGGAGTTGACCAAATGGCTCCAGCATTGTAATGGTAAAACCATAATAAATCCTCGACACACTGTTCCTCTTCAGGTGATAAAAGAAAATAATAGAAAGTTATACACATTCACTCTGAAATCCATTTTCATTGATTTCCCCCATGTTACACACACACACACACACACACACGCACACACGCACGCACGCACGCACGCACGCACACACACACACACACACACACACACACACGCACACACACACGCACGCATGCACGCAGGCACACCCACACACACACACACACCACAAGATTATGCTTTAAATTTGGACTCGATGCAAGCAGGAGAAAAATTCCATGTGAGGAATGTGGAGTGATTGCCCTTTTTGCCCTCCCGTTGTCAGAGGTGGCATTAGTGGGGCTGAAAGCAGTGTGAGTGATGACAAAAGCAGTGCTAGAAAGCCGAATCAGACAGATTATAGTGCTGATGACAGAGTATAGAGCGCAGGGCCAGGCTTAAGGCTTTTATGACTCATTTTGTGTGACCTTTCTGGGAATTACTACTCCATACGACCCAGCGAATGTCTGCCTGTCACTGAGACAGGCATCCTTTCCTCCTCACCCTCTATCCTTCCTCTGGCAGACGTTGTGAGCTAACTCAGCCTCCTGATGCACGGCTACCTTCCAACTGACCTGATCATGGCCAATAACTATGATAATCCCCCCAGTTCTCATTAGTTCTCTAATGCAACTTCCAGTAAAATTTAGATTCTGCAGGCTTGCGCTGGGTCTGCAACATAGCTTAACCTTTGATAATAATTCTGCACGACTTAGCAACGAAAACCATGGATTAGTTGATATGTGGAAGCTATTGTGGGTGAAAAGCTGCATCAGAAGTTAATCATTGTTTGGGGGGGGGGGGTATGAATGTGGATTCATCCAATATAGAGGGGAGTCGAAGCTTGAAATCCAGTGATTAAGACATGTAATCCTATGTAAATTGTGGAACTGCAGCATATGTTTAAATGGTCATGACTCATTGTACTGTGTCTTGTAAACCAAACATATAAAATTAAACAATAAATCTGGTATTATTAAATTCTTTTTTTCCCCAAGATCCATGAAAGCACTAAATCCATATTGGTATCCAGTCGTGTTGGAATATTTTCCAACACCTTGACTGTTTTCAAGCCTCTTTGGCACCAAATGAATTGCTCTTATTGAAAAAATGTCTAAAATGTGCTGTGTACAGTGCAATTGTGCATTACAAATACTAGGAAACAAATGGCTTATCTAAAAAAAAAAAAAAAACAGCTCAAGTTTGAGTGGATTTTGGGGGTCTTTTTTTCACATTTGACACTTTCTGTATAAGGAAAATGGTAATTGTCATCCAAGTAATCCAAGCAGACTGTCTTCTAATATCGCTTATAAACTGAATCAGATATAATTTAAGTTTTTATGACCTCAAATGAATCACTAGTTTTACCTATTGACCTAAAATACGCAAGAGGTACAGTAACCCAACCCTTAACTGCATCAGGATGGCTCCAGGTGAACTCTGCACTTTGGTTTCTGTATAAAATGGCGAAATGAAACAAGGCTGGGGTTCCTGATGATGTTCCAACCCTAAATGGATTAACAAAACCCCATCGCAGAATAAGTTAACAAGTTAACTTTCTGCCTGTGATTATTTTCAAAATTACCACCAGGCGGCTCAACAAAAAGGAGTGAATTTGGATCAGTATTTTTAAATATTTTTCAAGATTGTACCATCTATAGTACTTTTGGGTGTTTCTGGTTAAGATTAGGACTAAAAGAGGATGCGTGATATATGAAAAATAATACAGAATGCTTCAACATCATGCTACATTAAGTCCCTATAAATGTAAGGCTGGACCAAATCCGCTTTTGTATTATGCAGGAGTGTAGTATGCACCTAAAATGCTCAGACTCAGCATATGCAAACATCACTCACACTGCGTCGAATTAAAATGATGTAACCATTGTGTCACTACAAGAGGTCGTACATTAATCAGCTCTTATTTTTCACATATTTATGTGGCTGACCGTGCACCATTAAAGGATCAACATAACTCTTCAATTCCTCACACTATAAAGAAGACAGTCTTTAGCAGCCACTGGCTGAATAAAATCCCTTTACCACTGCCGTGGTCTACATGTATATATTTCATATGTACTAACTGATAAAAGGACATCTGCTCTTATTTTATTCTTATATTACCAGTGATTCCATTTGCACATTTAACTTAAAAAAAGACAAAGACTTCTCAGCTGGGGTTAATAAAGTTTTAATTTACACAAATGTTATACTTGCTGAACCAAAACAGACCTCCGTCTTCTGATCAAACACATATTACAAAATAAAAGCAGCTCTTGAAACTTCTATGAAAGAGATATAAAACAAACTTTACATATTACCAAATAGCGAGGTCCAACAAGGATGAGAGCCTACATCCAGTGCACCACTGAAATACTAAAACAGCGCCACCAACGGACTCCGACGGATTTTAGGGTGGCGGCCTGGTGGGTTGGTTCATAGCACTGAGAGGCTGTACTCCTGCCTTTTGACCAGGGAGAAAACCAACATAAACATACAGTTTCTTCCCCCAGGCTTTCACTCTGAGGAACTCTGATAGTCAAAGAGTGTCAGGGAATCTGTGTACACTTAAAAATGAATACTAGTGTTCATTTCCATGGATGGGGAGGACACCCTATACCCTACATGTTTGCTTTAAGGGTGCACATGTAAATGCATCACTGTACTGTGTATGTTCTTTATTATTTTAATACTGACTATGCTGTATGTTTCTATGCTGTATTGGCCATTAGCTTTTAGCTTTACTGCTTAAAACTGCTCCTATACATATATATATATATATATATATATATATATATATATATATATATATATATATATATATATATATATATATATATATATATAAACTCGTTCCTCACCCTCCGTGGGTGGTGTCCCTTCTAAGCTCGGGTCCTCTACCAGAGGCCAGGGAGCTTGAGGGTTCTGCGCAGTATCTTTGCTGTTCCTAACACTGCACTTTTCTGGACTGAGATATCTGAGGTTGTTCCGGGGATCTGCTGCAGCCACTCTTCCAGTTTGGGGGATACTGCCCCGAGTGCTCCGATCACCACGGGCACTACTGTCACCTTCACCTTCCAGGCCTTCTCCAGTTCCTCTCTAAGCCCTTGGTATTTCTCAAGCTTCTCGTGTTCCTTTCGCCTGATGTTACCATCACTTGGTATTGCCACATCCACCACCACGGCTTTCCTCTGCCCTTTGTCTACCACCACGATGTCTGGTTGGTTTGCCATCACCATCCTGTCTGTCTGTATCGGGAAGTCCCACAGGAGCTTTGCTCTGTCATTTTCCACCACCTTGGGAGGTGTTTCCCATTTTGACCTTGGGGTTTCCAGCCCATACTCCACACAGATGTTTCTGTAGACTATGCCCGCTACTTGGTTATGGCGTTCCATGTATGCTTTCCCTGCCAGCATCTTACATCCTGCAGTTATGTGCTGGATTGTTTCCGGTGCTTCTTTGCACAACCTACACCTTGGGTCTTGTCTGGTGTGGTATATCTGGGCCTCTATTGCTCTGGTGTTCAGAGCCTGCTCCTGTGCAGCCAGGATGAGTGCCTCTGTGCTGTCCTGTAGGCCAGCTCTCTCTAGCCATTGGTAGGACTTCTTGAGATCAGCCACTTCAGTTATGGTTCGATGGTACATCCCGTGTAGGGGCTTGTCCTCCCATGATGCTTCCTCCTGTTGTTAGATTACTCTTGCGGTACTTGTGAGCACTTCAAGGCATATTCCTGTCAAGTATTGCTGAAATCGCTAAACTTGAAGTTTTCCTTTCAGTATTTAAATAAGAACAGTTCATTTGTTTTATATGAGAGACAATAAATTAGTATAATGCTGTGTAACAATGTTTTATTAGATAAAGGAGGGGCCCACCAAATGAATTAGTGACATTAAAAGAATTCATAAGCTGAGATTCAACAAAGATAAAACACAAGTTTACTGGAGGTCATTGTCACAGGCTTACTTAAAATCATCTAGCTCGCAAAGAAAGTAAAATAATTACTTCAAATGTCCTATTTAAACAAATTCAGAAATGAGACTGTGAGAAAGGCACACATGGAGAAACAAAGAGAAAGCAAATTCATTAAGTGAAATGGTCATTTTATTAAAAGAATGTCTGCAGGCTTGCCTAAATTCCACAAAACAGAAAAAGAAAATCTTCAAAGACATCTTGCTTAAATCATTCCCCTCAACATTTTTCTCCTCGAAGAGGGTTTTATGTATTCATGACAGCATAGTGTTGATGTTTTCCCCTCCCTTCATATCGTTGTCTGTGTTTGATGTGCTCCATAATCCAGCCTTTGGATACAATGTGTTTTGAGAGACGGATGAGAGGAAATGATTCATTCATCAGACTGAGGCCCAGGATACAAATCCCAGCTGACCTGCTGATCACATGGTTGATATTGCAGCTCTTCCTCAGGGCAGGTGCCAGGCTATGCCTATTAGAGCTTTCAGTGGAGCATGGAGCATCAGGCGTCATCTCTCCCCGTAGTGACTCTGTGTGACAGCAAACAAGCTGATCTCACCGCTGAAAATGTGTACACTGCGTCAACTAATTCAAACGTCAAACCAGATAAGGAACTGCAGGGATGATATTGTGATATGAGAGCTGGACAGATCTGTCAAAGGGGTAATTATTTTCCACCAGAAGGAAACATGGATTTGGCCTCAGGTGTGCCCTCGCGTCTATCTGTGCTGTAACTGTCTCGGTGTAAATGTGTCACATCAAAACTCTGAGGAGGCAGATATATACAGTATAAATATATACACTATTAAAAATTTTTGTGATTGCTTTCATCTGGGAATTTCAAAAAAGTGTAAGAAGGAAGGACGATAGCTGACTGTAGCTGTCTGTGGTGCTGAAACTGAAACCTATAAGATCTGTAGTAAAGTTATGAAGCCTTATCTAAAGGTTTGACAACAATAAACATTACATTAGATGAAATAAAACACATATTCTGTGTTGCTTTTGACTATGTGAATAAGTGGATGAATGTATGTATATCAGAAGGCATTATATCTGTATTATATCTATATCAGTAATATTGAAAGTATATAGTATAGAAAACCATTTGCTGTGTTGTTTTGGATCTATTTAGATTTTTTTTTTCAGAAACATTTTAAAGTGGCTGTTTTTTCACTATACAAATACTTCTATGATTATTAAATACATAATAGATGTCTGGTTTTATTGCCAGTGTAGATTCTCAGTAACCAAGGTCATGGTCATCCAAAAAAGCTAGTACAACAGGCAACAGCATTTCTTTTGTAGGTTCTTTAAGACCAGGAATAAATAACGTTTTACTAACACATCTAAAGCCAATCTCTTCAGTTCCTTAATATTTTGATTATGTTAAAACAAGACATAGTGAAAAACAGCAGTCAACATGCCCCTGTTGAAAAGAAAAACGATATGGTTTCATTGGATTTAAATGTAGGATTCGTGCATAGACTGTATAAGGAGAACTGCACAAACCCCCTGTGATGTCATCCATAGGTTTTTTGAGCTCATACTGCATGTTGTCATGTTGCAAATAGGTGGAACAAACATTCATGGGAACCTAACTGGATATATTTCAACTTAGTTCAGTCACAATAAGCTTTTTTTAATCTTGGCTGGCGTTGCTTATCTGAACCTATGGTGCTGTACATTCTTTCTGATCTAATCTGTCCAAACATCCTCAATTAAAGTGTCACGACCAAAACAACATCTGAAAGGAGTGTGCTCCAGAGCAGAAACGAGGATTAGTAGAACTTCACTGTGACTAGCAGTCACTCTGCTTGTTTCTACCGGTGTTCAAGGGAGATTGACTGCAGGTCCCAGTAGTCCCAACAGTCCTGAAATAATCTGCTGTGGCACCCAGCTCTGTGCTGGCTACATTGGGGAGCTGCTGGCGAGCATTTGCCATTTGGACTGCTCATTTCAAATGTCCTTTTGATGATATTTAGCTATTGTTTTGGTAGCACGAACCACCTGCTGCATAGCTAAGCTTCTTCCTCTAGCTGTTCCAGGCCAACCAAAATCCAATAATAGTGTTTTTTTAGTATAATTAACAGCACAAACAAACAAAACATCCATTAATTATGAATAACTATTCATGTTAGGTCTTTATTCACAGCTCAGAAGCTATGCTCAGTAGTCAATACAGTGCTGAAGGCTATGTAGCAACATTTATGACAGCTAGCCATTGGCTATACCGGCCACTAATCAAGAGACCACACCCCTAATTAATCACAAATTTGATGTTTTTATGTAATTTTACCTGATGTGGTACATAAAGATTCACTCCCCATACAGTTGTGATGCATGTGAAATCAATCTGTGGAGACTAAAACTGCGAACCCGGCTGTAAACATGCTGCTTCTGGCTGCACGTTTGGACATTTCAACATGAGAGGATCAAGAGAGGTTGAGTCGTTACTGAAGCCGGCCTCCAGCTCTCAGTCGATGCGGTAACTTTTCTTACTATTGCATTGTCTTCAAGTTGGAACGTTGGTCTAGGTTTCATGTCATTTAAGTGATCAAATCCTGCTTTTAATTGCTGCAGACCAGTTATAGTTTGCTTCTTTGAAGAGTTGAATGGCCAACATTAAAGTTTACAGGCATCTGAGAATGAGAAATGTAGCTTTTTAAGTGCAGCATTAAAGTAAAATGTATATATATATATATATATATATATATATATATATATATATATATATATATATATATATATATATATATATATATATATATATATATATGTATATATGGTAACTAGTCTGAGATTTTTTAAGATTAGATTTTGAAGTCATTGTTTATAAAAGAAGAAAGGAAAAAACAATTTGTCTCTTCTTCCTCTCCTAAAGTCAGACACACATACCCCTTCTGATTCCCTTCCTTTTGTTTGCTCAGCCACTGTGCAATGATTTCCTGAGCCAAGGTGGAGGCGCTGCACATCACACCCTCTCTTGAGCCCAGGCTTCATCCACCCTGTGTATTGTGAAAGAATCCAATAATACGGCTGAAAGTGAAAGAAACCCTGCAGCGATCATATCAGTGCTACACATTGTCCTGTGCCAAAGACCAATATGTGCCCCAGTCAGGCTCATCACCAGTCATTTTCAGAAACCAATTTAAGAATTATTATCACATTTCTTACTGAGCAAATTAAACCAAAATCCCTTTTGACATTTGCGCTGAGATTTCCACGAGTGACTCCTGGAACATCTGTTGAGAGGCAGGTCGAAAATCTTGCTGAGCTGGTGGTTAAGTGGCAGCATCACATATTTCTTCATTTGTTTTCACTTTTTCTACCACACTAACTCCAAGAACTCAAGTCTAAATTTGACCAAATTAATTTGCAGCCCCAGGGAAAATTTTAGCTAGTTCCTTCAGAACAATCGTGGTATATTACCTTCTTACAAACAAACAAACAAAAATAAACAAAAAATAAAAACACATACCAATTTGCAAGGCATATAAAATTATTCTTGTCATCTAAGAAGCCGGATGCAAATTAATTCGCATAAAGATGGCCATATTCAAGACATTGAAAAACCTATTTACACCCTGAAGTTGATTTAATTTTGAAAAGCCTTTAAAAAAAGTGTTTGTCATAAAGATTAGTCACAAATTCCTACCTAATGTGATTCATTTGCCTAGTAAATAAAGAAATTGGCCCCCTTTAATGCACCAGAAATTAATATTGAACTTGCTGGTTCTGCTTTGTATTCCTCTGAAAATTTAATGACACGCAAGGTTGAAATATGTGTTGGGCAGGTTACCAGAGAGATTTGGCTTAAAGTCCAACCCAGTCAGGATATGGGGGAATTGCTGAGTGTGCTGATCTCATTTGGTCCACCTGTTCGCAGAGGGAATGACCTCCAGGAGAAAAACACATGCCGACAGGATAAGTTTACTCTGATGACAAATATGCAGGGATTGTGCAGTTGAGAGAAGACGGTGGAGGACCAGCGCGGGAAGGAGGACTAAAGTGGTATTGACCACATTAGTATTTATTTAATGTTTAAATTGTTCTCCTATACACCTGCATCAGTGATAGATGTGAAAAAACCCTTGTATTAAAAGAAGGACATGGTTAAAGTGAGATGGAGAAAAGATATCCTGAAATCCATTAAATAAATGGTGATTGAGTCTGGTACTCATCTGTAAAGAGGGCAAGCAACATCCTTGAAATACGTGCAAAGTCGAGAAGGGAACACAACATGATCTGTAAAAATATTATAAAGATAGAAAAGGATGGCTTGCAGAACAAGATAATGATCCTTAACATTAAAAAGAAAAAGAAGAAGCAGAATAGAAATTGAATCATCAGGCTCTTACTTTGCATGAAATTGGATGACTACAACCTCAGATGGACAACATTTAAACATTTTCATAACAATTCAAAAATTACACTGTACCAACATTTACTAAAATAAAACATTAAAGCCAAACTGCAAAAACAGTGATAGGAAACCTAAGTACAGTCGCTTCGTCAAGAATTAAAGGAGGAATGAGGGGCAGCCAAGTGCTGCAAATGAAATACAATGAATTGATTGATAATTAGAAGGTCTGCCCACCTCTGCAGAAGCAGCTTTGGCAGTTTGCTAGTCTGGATCACAGAGGTGTTTGTTAATGCAATCCCAGTAAGAAAAGACATCAGCAATGATTTTAGAGAAACATCTGCTGTGGCAGAGGTTCTTTCAAAACTGTTTGAAATCCATAATTTCACAACTATTTCTCAATTTAAAAAAGGGCTTATTTACAAATTGAAAGTATTGAACGTTTTCAACTCACAATGAAAAAGGACACTTCCACAAAAAAAAAAAAAAAATCAGAAATCAGAATCATCTTACTGTAATTGGAAAATGAACCCTACAATCAGTTAAAGTAAAGATGACTTTAATGTGTGATGACCTATGAATTTCAAAAAGGCTAAAACTTTACTGATCTTCCACTTATGCTTAATTTTCCAAGGAGTTCCAATATTGTATAGGAGCTAGAATGAACGTGAAGGCGCAAAATGTCAGCAAAGGTAATTTAATGAAAGTGCACGGCTGATGAGCCAAACTGCATGTTTCCTTATCCCATTCACACACAACTGACTCTCACTGTCTACCTCCTGCTGCTACGGGAAGCAGCAAGAACCTGTTAGTGTCAGTTGCAGCAATAAAGCAATGATTAACAGCATTCTTATAAACAGATCACAGACCTTCATTCACACATCGCTGTTTCTAATGACAGGTCAATTTATTCCTAATTCAATCAAGTGAGGTAATAAAATTCATAAAAAGAGAAATTGTTTGCCTTCATGTCCAGCCTATGAAAACGCTTGCAAATGAGGTCTCTGTCATTAGTTTAGAATTTGCAGTTTTAATTTGATCTGGGAGTTGAGTGACCAAACCGAACATTTTGGCTGGATAATACAACCGCGACACATTCTTCTTAGCAGAGAAGCTCCTCTTACCATGACACTATGAACAATTATTCAGGTTACAGCTTACTAAAATGCTTTGCAGAGCTCATCAGTCCATTTCATCTCTGTTTTTACTCACTAATTTAATCCCAGCTGCTAATGTCTTATCTCTTTACTGATGAAACACCATCGTGCAGGTAAAGAGCTGGAATACGAAGGAAATCTTCCTGAACTTAGTATGCATGGGCTTCTCTTTGAATTGCGTCTTTTTGAAGATAAGTACAAACTAAGCGGCTAAAGAAGACAGCAAAATGTAGAATTACATATTCAGCTTTAATTACTATGCAGTCTATATTCTTCACTAAAATACCATTAATCAGAAAACAATATAAATGCAAATTTTTAACTTTTAATTTTCTGCACCTCTTAATTGAACCTATCAAATAAACAGTAATAAAGAAAACATCCCAGTGTGTATCATGATAACAAATGTATCCTATATCACGGTGTAATTTCTTAACCCGTCAGTGGAAAAGGATGCCATTGCTTAAAACAGGCGATTTCTTCCTTTTTATTTATTTACTTTTTAAATACGTTATGCCTAGGAGTGCATTTTGAGGTCGCCTAGTCGCAGTGCATGTAAAGTTTTATTTTCAATCATAAGTTAAAGTTTGCGTGAAAGATGAAAGATACAGGAAGGATTGTCAGATAATCTGAAGGATGAATATTGACATAGTGCATAGTTTGTGAATATAGAGATTCATTTGATTTATTAATTCTGAATTGGAAAAATCAGCTGCTAATGCATAAAGTCATTATTATAGAAAAAAGGAAACTAATCACTGAATCTTGTCGGCAGTCTGTGTGGAACAAATCTTTTTTTTTTTCCCAACCTTATGACTTGATCACGCTATCCAGTGATCTACATCACATTAGATTCATTTAGAGGCTTCATGTGTTTAAACTTGTTCACGGTTTTCTCTAAATGTAAAACTGAACAAAGAGAATTATTATGCAGGATGTTTTCTTTTTTTTTTTTTTTGTTCTTAAATTCTGTCCTCATTAGTCTTCTGATTCTTGACAAGGCAAACGGCTTCACATCAGAGTTCACACTGATGAAGGAGGCAGATTTACAGCCCTGGATACTTCTGTCAAACGTAAGCCTTTTATTATGAATACATAGCGTTGCTCATTCACCCATGTTTAGTCAACTGACAGCTCTGGTTCACAAATGTGATCAGTTCTCATTAGCTAATGAAATTAATACTAACTCCATGAGCCCCTGAACATTCAGAGAATTCACTTGGCGACTCAATTCACTGAGACACTTAAGCTCAACAGCTAACATCTCCTTACAGTGTGCAACAGTAAAGCTTGATTTTTTTGGGTTTGGACAATGTCAAGCCACATCAAAACTGAACTGTAGCCTGAAATGCACCTCCTTAAAAATGTAACTACTGAAAAACAATTATTCTGTAAGGCAAGAAATGTACAAAATATTTCAAAGTGCATCTGTGAATGTGTCTAGTTTGCTAATATTGAGTAGCAGTTATCACAATTGTATATCTGTGTAGCTGTTTTTTGATGTACCGATGTAAATCCTAATTCATTAGTGCAGACTGGAGGTGTATGCAGCACCAGAACTCTCTCAGACTTCAAACCCCCACACCTCCTGTCAAAAGGAACAAAAAAACTTCCAGGGCTGGAAAAGTCCCTTCCTGCACATCAAACACTCAAACACCGGTAAAGAGCATAAATGTTGCACATGTTTTTAAAATGGGGCTGCAGGCTTGTTCCTGTTACTCTTATGTCTCTGCTTAGTCCTTGTTAGTGGATCTTTTTGCCTCTCTGTCTGTTCACCATGGAAGTGCGGTTTGTTTTGTGTAAACCCAAAAAGAATGACTTGTCCCGTGTTGAAACATGAATTCTGCTCCCTACATTTTCTGAAGTGAAAAAAGAGGGTTAACCTGCCCAGAAGCCCATTTGGATGCAATGAAATGTAACACTATGACCTTTTCCTCTCTTCTATACCAGTTACACTGCACACAACAGTAATGTTGAGAGTGAAGGATTCACAGTGTTTCCCCCTGCAGACTGGAAAGGATACACCGCTTTGCCAAAATAGAAAGAAAGTGAAAAGGAGTCATATTGGACCACCTTTAGCTTTATTTCTAGCGCACATTCACATGGCATCATTTTGATAAGCTTGTGCAATGTTGCAAATGGGATTTCTATTCAGAGTCACATTCATTTTTCAACAGGTTTTTGCATTCATTAGGGCAGAGACGGACGGCTGTATGAAACCTTCTTCAGCATTTCTAAGAGATTCTCAGACATTCAAGTCTAGACTCCATGATGGCCAATCCATGTGAAAATGATGTCTCAAGCTCCCTGAACCACTTTGAGCCTGATGAATCCTGACATTGTCATCTAAGAATATGCCCCTGCTATCAGAGAAAAAAAAAAACTATTGATGGAAAAATCTCGTTAGTAAGTATATTCAGTTCGTCAGTTGACCTCAGCTTGAGGCGCATAATTCTGCAGCACTTTAACCTGAGCAACTGAAACAACCCCAGATCATATGATCCACCCTCAAGCTTCCACATCAGGAACTAGGTATGAAGGATGCATCTCTTCAAACCACTGATCTTCTTCTTCTGACGCACTCAGCAACCATGGAACAAGGAAAACTTGGACTCATCAGACAGCATCATCTTCTTTCAGTGCTCCAGAGTCCAATTTTGCACTATACCTCAGAAACTGCAGCATCTTTTTCACTAGGCCTTAATGATTATTAGTTTTCTTAAAGGCTATACAGCAGTTTAGTCCTATAACTTTTGTTCTCTTTGTGCTTTTTCATTATTAAACATCAAAACATATAATTACTAAATTCCTGACGTTCTCACTGGGTCTTTATCAGTGCTTCACATTAATCTGAAGCAACACAAGACTGCAGATTTTTCCGTTTACACGTGCTCATCTACGACTTTACTGTGCAGGTAACTGCTCACAATTGAGAATGCATTCCCTTTATGTTAACAGTAAAGACTAAAAAGCCTGAAACTCACATTCAAATGTTTTGCTGCTAAAGCTCACACTTGTGTTACACAGAGGTTTTCAAAGTCTGGGGGCAACTATCGTGGACTTTCTGTTCCTGCTTTTCTTGTTTGCAGTCACCCTGTGTTTGGCAGATATCATGACAGCTCCTACTGTTGCATCACACAACACAGCAGGTTTTGTAAGTTATACGACTGTTGTTCAAGTAACGACTAAACGTATGATCTCTCAGTATGTTGCCTCACGAAGCCTGGAAGAAAATACAGTGCAGTGCAGAAGTTTTGAATTTTCTCTTTAGCCTTTCTGACATAACGATGTCCCGTCTGTGACCTCTGGTGGCTTAGGTCATCTTATCTGTGTAGACAACATTTTTTTTATCTAAACCTATGAAAGATTAACTATTTTATGATTTTATCAGCTTGTCTATAGCTTTAAAGTTGAGGTATTTTGTTCCTACTGAAGATGGAAATCTGTTTTAAAAAATGGGTCACGGATGTACAATATCAAATTGTTTTTCCAACATCCTACAACATCTGGCTGCTCTCTCTTTTGGCAAAATGCTCTCAAACGTCAGTAAAGCGTATATTTGATGGGGATTATAACGGATTTATACATTTTGTGTTCCAGTAATTTACAAATGGCAGCATAGCGGCGTATTTGTGATGAAGTAAAAATAAAGAACACAGACAGCGCTCCATATTTATTTGAGATGCTGTGGCAATTATGAGGTCTGGGTCTCGATTAGAAATTAGATTCATCCGTTGACATTTTATTTTTTTGTCTGGGATCAGGGACAGCAGCCTAAGCAGAGAGGTGCGGACGTCCCTCTCCCCAGCCATCTCCACTGGGAGGACACCAACATCTTCCCAGGCCAGTTGAGAAACATAATACATATATTTAAACTGAATCTCTCTACTGCAAGGGTCTTTCCTCCTGGGGAGCTTTCTAACCAGGACATTCATTCATTCATTCATTCATTCATTCATTCATTCATTCATTCATTCATTCATTCATTCATTCATTCATTCATTCATTCATTCATTCATTCATTCATTCATTCATTCATTCATTCACAATACTGCTTTAAGATAATGTCAAATACTGTCTATCAGGCTTTGGGACACTCAAACTACATTTTAATTCTCAAAAATGCACTCATTTTTCAGAAGGAAAGCATGTCCTGTTTATACAGGCAAAGCAACAGAAAACAACATTTCCATGAAAAAACCTCTGTCAGACCAAAAGACAAAAGAATCAATAATTGTTTTCCAGCCCGAGCATCCTTTAGATGAATGTCTCATTAAAATGTGGAGATGACGAATGTCAGCTGGATAAAGCCTGGTGTGTAAATGTGACTTTTTAGGCAAAATGAACCATATGAGGGCCTCTCAGTCCTATTCATCGTGCACTGAGACGTGGCGCTTCGCAGTGAATGGTTTTAATGGCTTTCAGTTGTCATTATTCTCCCTGTTATGACAGCTTGATTGGGCCTCTGGTTGTCTTTCACCGCTGCTCTGTTTGCATGCACCTCGTCTTGCTTCCTTCCAGAGCTTCGTGTTGTTATGGTAATTTTCATGAAGTAGATTTAATCGAGCTGGCTGCTCCACTTGGGTCCCGTCTCTGAGGGAAGCCCTGAGCAACAGCGTAATAACCATAATGAACACATCAGAACAATGCCAGAGCTAAAGTATCACGCACACCAGACACACTTTAGCTGTCTGAATGACCACTGCGATTACCAATGTAACTAATTACAAACATTAATGAAGCTGTGGATATGTTTGCCCTCAGGTTTGCATTAGGGTTTCAAGTTGTACTCATTTCCACGGCTCCACAAAGACTCTGTTTCTCCTCTGAGTGTTGAGTGAAAGTTAGTGTTGGGAGTGTAATTACGATGATTTTTTTTTTTTTTTTAATTATGGAGCAAAGCATTTTGACCTACCAGGAGCCGTCTGGGCAGCTGAGGAGGCTCTCTGTTGTTACCATCTTACCTCTATATATTTTACGTCGCCTCTTTCATCTTGCCTTTGTGCTTTTTTGCTGCTCACAAAGTTTCTCTCTACATTTTCCCTGCCATGGGTATTCTGTTGCAATAGACCTTGATGAATATGTCTGATTTTGCTAGAAATGACTAGTTAGTGATGCACTTTAGTCTCAGGAATTGGAGATACCCATCCATAAACACCAAGGCAGCATTAACAATGACTGGCAAATCGCTGCGCAGCACTTACAATCCTTCCCAGTACGTGTCTGTAGTTCCTGCACTGACATGATAGGTTTGTGCATGAGAATCAAATGAGTTGACTGTATTATTTGAACAAAGCATGCTGATTAAAAGTCTGCTTTTCAACATTAGCCTTACTGGCAACAGTTTACACAAATAAAGAAAGACAGCCTGCACTGAGGCAGCTGTGGCTCAGCGAGTAGAGTTTTGTTGGAAATTAAGATTCAACAGGCGGTTTCCAATTACGACAACATAATAGCGTTCCTCAAAGAGAGTGTTCTGTGTATCTGCAGAGGTCTCCTTCGAGTGTTTTGCACATGTGCGGCTACCCTGTGGCTTTTACTCTCACTGAATTCACTCAAGAATTATGGGCATACAAGTGCTGCACTTGAAGGAATGATTACAGGACTTCACACAACAACTCTGAGGTCTAATTCACAACTGAAACTGCCCCTAAATTAGACCTGTGGAGTGTAGATGACAATTTATAACGACTCAGCGGCACACAGTTTTATAACAAAGCAGCAAAAAACATACCAACTATTGCGAGCAATTCACATGGGCACAAATCATAATCCTTATAACACTATTTACTGTAACTCACATCAGGGTCTCTCTGGAAAAATCTTAATTTATTATGGATTTATATGATAAAATTACGAATATTGAATGTGTGTGTATATATATATATATATATATATATATATATATATATATATATATATATATATATATATATATATATATATATATATATATATATATACTACTAGTTAGACATGAAACTAAAGAAGAAATCTATTCCGTAAATGTCTAGAAAGAGATTAATATGAACACTGCTTTCATGTGGAGCTTCCCTGCAACCCTGTATGCATCTGCATACTCACTCGCAGCATTGTTCATGAGCATACTCTGCCTCCAACGCACATTTCTACTTTTGTGTGTTTGCATGTCTTCAGGGTTGTTGGTTTAAATGCTGCAGTATGTGTGTGAGCCTGTGCCACAGGGGTTCATGGACTCCACCACCTGATAAGGAGCCAGCGAACAGTAGGTGCCATCTGGTCAGCCTTCAGGGAGTCTGGTGGGCACCCAGAGCTGCTCACCCTAACAGGTAGCCCGGGATCTTACATCTCCAAGCGACCAAACAGCAAATAATGAGGGGTAGACAGCTGATATATGGACACAGCATGCATCCTCCCCAAAGCACCACCAAAAAAAAAAAAAAGCAATGTAAGCAGTGCTGCATAAATGGTGGGTTTTATAGCTACTTTTGCTTTAGAGCAGAACTGCCCATGCATTAAGGAGCAGCCTTTCACACTAGTTGCAATCGTACCTTCGAGGTTGAAATAAAAAATAACTGATAATGATGTTTGGTATGTAAGACAAAGAATCTCTGCTTTGACTCACATTGATTTGTAGTTACACAAAGCCTCCGACAGATGGCGGTATTTCAAAGGAAACTTAGGCAAGTTGGAGCGTTCATGCATAGTTTTCTAGATAAAATGAAGTAAATGTATTGTTAAAAAGGATAAAAGTGTCAAAGTAGGATATCTGCATATACAAAGCTTCAGAGAGCGTATACATATATATTTCAATTTGTAGTGTACAACTACAACAGGCATCTGTATAATATAATTTAATTTTTTTAGAATGATCTTGTCATTGATTAATAATAGTGTTGATAAATGATGCACGCAAACTTGAAACATAAAAACGTGTCGAAAAGCCCTAGTTGTACCACATGATGACGTCACAGAAACTGGGTCTGAAAAAAAAAAAACGCAAACCGTACGTGAGGTGCAAGTGAACTGATGGGTGACTTCATGTAGCACCGGCTTTCTCACACACACGCTGACACACTCACGAAGGCAGAGAGGGCGAGTGAGAGTGTAAGAGAGAGAGAGAGAGAGAGAGAGAGAGAGAGAGAGAGAGAGAGAGAGAGAGAGAGAGAGAGAGAGAGAGAGAGAGAAAGAGAGAGAGAGAGAGAGAGAGCTTCTGTGGCAGCCTGTTGGAGAAAATGATCCATCCCTGAACGAGGCGGGAGGGTCATCTGAAATTCCTCTGACCGGGAGATGCGCGCTGCTCCTCGGATGACTTTACAAGCTGCGCGTCGCATCATCTTCACAGAATAAATAAAGCGTCTGTTTATGTGGCTCCATCTGATCCCCGCTCACATTCACAGACGGACCGGTGGCGGCGGGACGTTTCCCCTGAAATCCCAGCGAAGATCCCGAATCGGAGCTCCTCATGAATGAGTCTCCCGCTAATTCAAGGTGAGTAGTCTCATCCTTTTACTGTCATCCGCTGAAAGCAGCGTAAATAGCATCCCAGCGGCCTGAAAGTTGCGTTCATGCACCTTGGAAGGAGAAAACGTGGAGGGACACCGTGCACTTTTCTAGATTTATGATGCTTCGTGTGCAAATGATCAAATATCTACTAGTCACCTGTGAAAACCGGCAGATGTGGGCTGATGCTCTGAAAAGGGAGGGACTGTAAGTCATCAGCTTCAGTCAAATTCACAGATCAGCACAGGTCAGATGAAAACGATTATGATTACTCTACTTGAAACAGAAATAAATTGCTCTTGCTTTTAAGAATTTTTCCAAAGCTTCTGGATTATCCTGGGCAGTGCTTTGGATCCCTGGTAATCAGGAGATAAAGGGGGCGTGAAATATTTAGGCTGGAGTTATAGTCAGCCCTCCACTGCTTCCCTGCCTGCCACTGTAGCCTTGGCAGTCAGGGCAGAGCAGAAGCCACTGGGATGCTGATAAGCTTGGACTGGAGCTGAGATGGAGCCTGAGTCAGAAAGCACACAGAGCTGTGAGCGGTGCCAACCTCAACAACGCTGTTGACCAAGTGCATCTTTGTTCCAGCTCTGTCACTGTGTTTGTGAGGTGGTAGAGGGGGCAAGGAGGGGTAGTTGTTGGATCCACAGCTCTTTGACTCTCACCCTTCTTGCAAACCAGATGAACCCTTCTTCTTTCTGGTCTGGCTTATCTGGCTGGCCAGTTGGGCTCTCTTTTATTCTCTTGGTCCCTCTAGAGTGGGAAAAGCTTCTCATGGAGCAAGAAAAAGAGAGGGAGAGTTTGGCTTCACTGTTGGCGTGCTCATGTCTGTCATGTGCTTCAGCATTTTATCAGTTGCCTGTTAATTTTAGGATTTAAACGGATCTCCTCATTCATTTACCCCCCACCCCCCACACACACACCCACCCCACCCCCCCCGACTGCTGCATTGATAACACTGAATGAAACTCATGTTTGTTCCGTGATGATTTCTATTTCTCTGAAGAAGCTGCAAGTTAGCAAAGGAAAATTGTTAACTTTATCCAAATAAGTAATTATACATGATTTTTTTCATGCTTACAGGACTTTTTCCCTGTCTCTGAGATTTATGCAGCAACTTTAGATTTTATTTTCTTTTAATTTCTGAAAGCAGTCATTCAAAAGCTGCATATTATGTGGTATTACAAGGAAATGCTGTAATTTCAACAAAATTGCTGTAGAGGTTATAAAATGTCATAAACAAAAGCAAATGTTGCTGTTGCAGTATTAAACGATTGAGGCGGATATAAAACAATAAAGTCAGTTAAAGTAAAAATCTTTTGACAAGCCGCTAGAAAGTTTAGAAATGAAGCAGAGAATGAGAGGTGTGGTTGAAATCTTTGATTTATTCAGTTCATTGCAAAGTATTACCTGAACTTAACTCCCTGGAAACAATAACAGGGTGCACAGACACTCCTTCGCAGTAACATGTCTGCATTTACATCATCTGCTGTTAACGGTCACTCCAATCCCGCCTTCTTTAGTCTTACTGCTTTGTCAACTTGATTCATCTTCTGTAAAAATTACCTTCTGCTGAAGTGACCTTTGGTCTTACATAGTGTTGCAGTTCCTTTGTCTCTAACACTGCTTACTGTGGCAGTTTAGTGCACAGACGAAACTCAGGTGAAACTGTTATTGTGAAGTCGTGCGACCCTGGAGGGGATGCTGGACCAGTGTAGGTGAAGTAATTTAGAGCATCTGTCTCTGTCATTTTCACCCACGAGCAAGGAGTTAAGTGTTATCTTAGACCTCCACAGAGATTAATGAGCTGCTGTAAGTTAGAGGGGATAGAAAAAGAAAATATATGTAAAAAAAAAGAAAAAAGAACAAGGGACACACTGCTGTTATACTGCAAAAAACAAAAGGAAGAAAACGCTTCTTGATTTCAATGACTGGTCCAACTTGGGACATCGATTTTCCAGTAATCTGAATATCAGCGATTAAAATGCGGTTCGGCGGTGGAGGCAACGAACAGTCACTGCAATAAAACATCAGGCGAATTAGTGTATGTAACACAATTACACGGCGTGTGAGTACACAGCAGCTCACTGTTACCACCCATGGCCGGAGACCCCCCCGCACGCCCCACCGCCAACCTTTTCTGCTTTCACCCACTGCTACCCCCGCCGCCCATAGAGACACTGATTAAACACGACTGTTCAGATGCTACCGCCTGAGGAAGGAGAAGAAGCCGAGACCCCTCTGTTATGGGGGTGTTAGTGTTTGCACATGTGTGCCCTTGTACAAATCTGCCTGTTACATGTGTGCACATGAGAAAACGTAAAAAAAGAGGCAAGCGAGTGGACCAAAACAGACGAAATGAGAGAAAACAGTCATATGCAGCCGACACTGATGGGAGACATTAGTTAAAAAAATAGAACAAATGAGAACGGATAATCGCGGGCTGCTGAAATGATGTTGTTCTAACTCTTTTTCCTCCCTCAGCCCCCTTTCAGTGTTCACGCTTCTGCTTGTTTCAGCGTGCAATCCGGGCCTGGGGGAAGTAGATACGCAGGTGGAGGAGAGGAACCTCGCATGAGTAGAGAGGGGAATAAGAGGTGGGTATAGCTGAGCACAGGGAGTGAGAAAGACTAATAAAAAACTGGGAAGACAGAGAGGGAAGGAGAGGTGGTGACAAAGAGCGGCGGAGAGAAGTAAGAGGGAGGGAAGGCACAAGTGGAAAATGTGCAGCTCACCTGCCAGATGGTAGCTTTGGCAGCGCTCAGCATGCAGAGATGGAGGTCTTACAATATGGTACATTGCCTCCAGATTGTAACTCTGTTGTTGATACAAACAGTGCAATAACTTTGCTGATGTGTTAGTTTTTCATGATTTTCTTTGGCACCGATGTAAGTAGATGGCATATGGTTGTGAGAAAAGCTGACAAAGTTGAGGATGCAACCCCCCCCCCCCCCCCCCCCCCCCCCCCCTCCCAAAAAAAAAATTAATAAAAAAGGGTATGGACTCAGTATATTTTACCTAGTTGGGGACTTCATTGGCTTTACAGACAAATACTGTAAGAACAACTTAGTTTATGAAAATCGTTCAACAGCTGTACTCTGCTGCCTACAAATCTAGACTACCGCTACCAAATTCAAATTTGCTTTGCAGGTCCCAACATCCTTCCAGATGTGGGTCTGACTAACTAAGTTTGAAGATGTTTACGGCCTCTGTTTGTAACGCGGGGAGTGCAGGCTTCAGTGTGCGTGAATGGGGCTCGTACAATCGTTTGACTTCTTCTGCTGGTCAGACTTTTATATAAAAAATTCCTACCAACAGTACTGCAGTACTAAAGCCGTGTTTAACAAGAGTCACTTCTTATTTAAATGGTATTGGATACTTTAATGACATTTCACACAGCACATCACTTGATGAGGGACTGAAAATAGCAGACTTGGAATGTTCAAAAATACTTATTTATTTAAAATATGATCATTTTGACACAAACAAAAATAACAAAACAAAAAAAAAAAAACATGGAAATGTGTAATATTACAAATAAAATGATAAAAAAGGTATTGGTATAAATCAGGTAAACAAGTCAAACAAGAGAAACTAGTCCAAGATAAATTATTGATAAAACATGTCGTATTTGAATGACTCAGCTGTTAAAGTGAAACTCACTAATTACACCCATCACAAAAGTCAAATGACTAAAAATGTGGGGTTATAATTTAAACTTGATAACTTGTTGAATTTTGTAGAGGTTTGCAGATTGCAAGTTTGTTTTTTTAAAGCTTTTATTGGCTCTAGCAGCCAGGAGACAGGAAAGTGGGCAAAGAGATGGATGACAGCAGCAGGGGGTCATGGCCTGGATTTGAACCCAGGACCATTAGGACTTTGTGCCTGGGCCACCTATCCGGACACATTTTCATGTTGCCCTCTTTATTTCAGATTTTCAACTCTTCATTCTGCAATTTCTGCTTAAACAACTGCTTCAAAGTAAAAATATTTTTAAAAAAGGGACATTTATACAGTGTTTAAAGGCATAGGCAAATTAATCTTTGTTTTAAAATAATCATTGATATTCTTGAGACAAAATCAAAACTTTAAGACATTTCTCCCATGACTTGAATAGTCAAAATATTGTTACTAATAGGAACCATTTGCAGTTAATTATAGCTTTTAAGCTTTACTTTATGAGTTAAAGAAAAAAGACTGGCGGCACTTAACATGCTGTTCAGTGTGTGGTCTGCTCAGAGAAACAGGAGGCACCAGAGGAAACTACTCAGTGACTTGAAGAGAGTCATATAATGAAAAGAATAGAATATTATTTGCTTGAAAACATATATTTGATTCTCTTAAGAGACTACTAAATCAAAAAACTCAGACAGAAGAATAGTCCCAGTACTTTGCTCGGGGCTGCCTCAGTCTGATAATATGACATCCAGCGAGTTAGTGAGATTTGCAGGATACACTAACATCACATCCAGATCAGAGTGGAATTATCCGGCTTCCCCTTCTTTATCTCCACCCAACTTCACATCACTCTGCATTTGATGCACCTCAGAAGTGGGCGGTATGAAGTTCTAGCGCTGGTTTGAAAAAAGAGGAGAGGGGAGTGGCTTGGTGTGGAGTGGCTGGCTCCTCCCCCTACAAAATCAGCTCTATGAACAAAGCTGTCGCAGACTTTTCATAAAAAACTCAGAAAAACTGAAAGTTTTGAAAGAAAGGGCAAAAATATATCTTATATTAGTGCATCTGGAGTTAAAAGTGAAAAATGAATAGTAATTACACCATAACATGTTGCAGGTCAAGTGGTTTTTCTCCCCTCTGTAACTTTGCAAGAGAGAATATTTGGGGGACTTTATGAATGCATTAACCATGTGACTGCCCTGTGGGGATCTGCATCCTGGTCCTCATCAGGTTACATGTACCAGAAGCAGAAAACCTAGTTCACAGCTCAAACTGCTGCATAGTGTGAGCCCTTGGCAGCCACAAACCAACCGGGACTTTGCTAAATAGACTTGAACAATTTTAACTGGAAGTGAGAGGAAAAATGTTGATTGTGTATTTACTGTATTAGTTTTTTATGTTTATATTTTATGCCTGAAGGATCTTGTGTGAAAAAGAATTGAAAAACAAGTTCATGCACTTTCCAGTAAACTTTTATTTGAGTGAAGTTTAACAGTATTTCTGACCCAGGTAGCTTACACCTCTCCAGGCATTTTCTGTGCAATTTTTTTAAATGAAAAAACAAACAAAAAAAATCAAACTCAGAAATCAGACTCAGACTGAGCATCAATAACCATGGAGACAGATTGAGATAATCTGGGCAGATACTTGTATTTGTTCAGAGTTTGGGTGACTGGCCACCAAAAACCTTATTTACTCTATGGATTAAATGTTAAATGGGTTTTGGATCTGCAGATACTACGAGATTAAAGTGACAGTATGGTAACAGTACGACATCCACCATCTCTTCTCCTCCTCCTCCTCCTCGCTCCTCTCCTTTTTTCACTCACCGTCGATCACTGTCTCTTCCCGCTCATAATGATTTGTCAGCAGTTGAGGTAGCAGCTGTTCCTTTTGCATTGTAATTTCTTTGATCGTAATTATTCGTGCCAGCTACTCCCAACCTTGGCGCGTTCTGCCCCACAAGACCATATGGGCAAAGAGAGGAAGTGAAGAAAACATACCGGCTTCTTTGGGAAAAGTTCTTTGATTTTTGTGTGCAGTGGGGTGAAAATGATGGACAGGACATATGTGCTTCACAGCTTCACAGCTCTGTTTTTCTGTTGTTGAGATATATATATATATATATATATATATATATATATATATATATATATATATATATATATATATATATGTTGTTCATTAAAACACTTGCTAGGCTCTAGTATCTGTCTAATGTAATGTATTTCTTTCCGTCAGAGCCCTGTGATTTATGCATGTAAAAGCAATATGGCCTTGTGTATCTGTAAGTGAATCAGTCTGAGGGAAGTAATCTTTGCTGCACAGAGAGAAAACGCAGACAAGAAAATAGGGAGACACAGAAGAAGGGCAGAAGACAATAAAATTACAGCCATTCTGGAGGATGAATACCAAGCCGGGAGTTACTGAGCAAAATCAAACTGCTCACAGCCAGTGAGTTTTTCTGTATTTGTCTCAAGGCTATTGAGTAGTCTTACATTTTTATCCCTTGTGTGCTTTTTCCCCTTCTTCAATTACAATGTCCAATTATTACTACAAACCCTGATCGGGCTCCTCCATTTAATCCATCTTCCTCTTCTTGCATCTAAGAAGCACAAAAGAGGAAGGGTATTGGACAATCAGTGCAATGGAGCATTGAGCACACATGTTGTCTAGCTCCGATGGAAACCCAGCTCGCTCTGTCTTCTTCTGCAATCACTGAATTATGGAAGACCATCTATTGCACTTGAACTGCATGGGTTTTCATCACAGCGCTGGAGGTCACTCTGACTTTCCCCTCTACACTCATCATATATGCAACGGTAGGGCTCCAGCAGTTGAAATGAGCCAGTTTGAGGTCACCATTAACCAGGAAAAGGCCGATGGTAAAATTTATGGACGAGAAAGCGGAAGAGAAGGAAGGGAGGAGACCAGCATAAGCATAGTAACTGTAAATCCAGCAGTAGCAGCAATGCCCTTCATCTGGTCCCCCTGCTCTTAATGGTAATTTCAGATATAGTAGAGTATCTGCATGTTTAATGCATAGGCCCTGAGATAATGGTGTGGATTGCAGAGCTGGCTGCTAACAGTGTTGTGGGGATGTGATGGAATTGGTCCCCTATGTCGCATTTACCTCCGTCCAGGTTCCCTGCTGCATCCTGCAGTTAATGTAAGGCTGAGCGTGTTGCAGTGACATAGTGCTGTTTTACTGTTCCCCGCAGACATCCCCCACTACTCTACCATCAAGATTAGTGGCTGGCTAGAGAGCCCTAAAGCCTGCAATATCTGCGCTGACCAATAAACTAAACAACAAGCGTGGAGAAAAGGCAGTTACGGGTCATGTTTACTGACATAAAGTAATGCTGTGACACACAGTCGGGCCAGAGGAGCTGCTCAAAAAAAGTAAATGAGTTCACGACAACTTGCATGGAATTCCAGTGTATCAGCGTCATTAATCTAAGCACTGGTTGTAAAATTCTTTTAATTTTTTTTTTAGTTTTTACTATGTCAGAGACTGAGACATGCCTGGGGGAAGCGCTGCTGTTTGAATTTACATTGTACAACAAAATGATGATCATTTACTTCAGACTGGCTGTCATAAAATCCCACTCTGTGGCATCAAAGTGAACATATCCTCTGGGTGTCTGCAGTGTAGGTATCCATGCTGCACATTACGCCTTCTGAGGCCTGAGTCTGTGTTTCTGTGATGGGAATTATGAAGGCGGAGCCCATCGCCCTGGGCCTCCACTCCACAAGGCAGCCACGGATGAAACATGATGGACTGATCACAAAAAAACGATGTTTTTTTTTCTAATAATCCCCACTGGTCCCATGTGATTCAATATGACATTCATTTAAAAGTCATCATTAATAAAGACAGCATATTCATGTCCCAATTCCTCGACTCATCACTGTAGGTACGAGCGATAGCCGCTGGCTCTGGCTTGCTGGCTTGCTGGCTCCCTCCTCTCTTCTGTCTACCACATTTGACCTACTTCTGTCTCCACAACATTGTAAACAGATCTACTAATTGCCTTCATTTATTCATTTGGAAGTCAAGTTCTGTTGCGACTGGCGCGCTCCCAGCCCATTCATGTGTAACGTATTTCAACACTGGTCCCTTCCGCCCGCTGACTTGCCTACGTGTATTTGCTGAAAACCACAGACAAAAGTAGCCCGTGTGAGTTTACGTGCTATAAATGCAAGCATTGTTCAGAAACACTGTGGCATTTTTTTATTTTATTTTGGTCTCCAAATATAAAAGGCTATCAAGAAGAAAACTTTATAAACTTCTTTTAGTGGCAGGGCCTCCACAGAACTACAGGCACAAAAGCCCTGCATGTGTCTGCACAGCCAGATTGTAATCACCAGGACAGAAGCTGTTATGACTATTGTAGTTCAGAAATCTTTCCGCCCCCATGGATTTATACTGCTATTGCCTTTGTGCAGTGTAATAAATCTAGATCACAAAAACAACACAAAAAAAAATGTTTTTATCACCTCTGATGCCACTCACAATGAGTCCTATTGTTGACTAAGTGTGAGAGAAGAGATCTATCTTCTGACCTTTGGAAAGATCATGGCACAGTCTGTCTGCGGTGTTCTCAATCTCACACAAATCTATACTCCAAAACACAAACAAAACAAACCTGAACTCTGCGCTGTGCGAATGCACACAATCTCATTTCAAAGTTTGGTTCTTTTGATCACTTGGGATTTAACGCAGCTTTATAAACACATTTCATATCAACTCACTCACCTGCACTGCAACAGAAATTACAAATATATATATAAAAGAGGGGGGAAAAAAATAAAATGCAATCAGATACTTTGAATTAACTTTGCCACAAGCATTGTGCAAACAAAAGAAATTTCTCAGCACATACGATATATTCATTTCTGGCAGATGGTGTAAGTAAGTACAAAAATAAATGAGCACCCATTCTGCCCCATGAATCATGGTGTCCATACCAGTACAGGACAGCACAATGGCTTGCTGCTTAGCGCGATTACCTTGTAACTACAAGGTTCTGGGTTTGAAGCCCATCTGGGACATTTCTTTTGTGTGGAGTTTGCATGTTCTCCCTGTACTTGCGTGGGTTTTCTCAGGGTACTCCAGCTCCCTCCCACAATCCAAAGACATGCATGTAAGGCTAATTGGTGACTTTAGATTGACTCTAGGATTCAGTGTGTATGGTTGTGATGAATCCTGTGATGGACTGGCGACCTTTCCAGGGTGTACCCCTGCCTTTTACCCGAAGGTGGCTGGGATAGGCTCCAGCAGACCCCCGCGACCCTAATGAGGATAAGCAGGTATAGATGATGGATGGGTGTTGGTGCAGAAGGCGTGATGGCCATTCAGCACGACTAAAGTTAAATCTAAGGGATGGACTTGGTTCTACAGATCTTGATCCAGGCCAAATGGTGACGTGGAGAAGAAGAGGCTGTCTTCTTTCCCCCTCTGCATTGTGATCAGTGCCCGCTGAAAGCCCGCAGCCCCAGAGGCTTCGGCAAACCATGTTCCCGTGTGTGAGTGTGAATGAGTCACGTCTGGGCTGGAGCGTGTCTGAGAGTGGTGAGGCGGAGAATTCAGCAGGGAGGACTGAGCAGGGCGAAGAGCTGTCTCTGTAATTCGGGGTAAACACTGAGCAGCATGACTGCATGCCTTAGACGTGACCAAAGCTGGCAGAACAGAAATGGATGAAATGACGAGGCTGCTGCTTCCCTGCATGTCTGGCCAGCTCTGCTCATGTTTTCGCCCCTGTTTTGTTACACATCTGAGGATTTGAGAGGGAGATTCTCAACACTAAATTAACCTCTGGGTGGCACTGCTGGTGGCTGCTATTTAAGGTCATCCTACATTCAGATCTCGCTCTGCAAATATCATTTGGTCTGCTATTTGCTGTTGGGTGTCAAGAGTGCAGTCTTAATTATTTTAAAGAAAGGACAAAGAAGCGTTTGAGGCCTGGATAAGTTCATAATGCAAACAAGGCCAAAAGTTTTGACCTGGAACTTTGTTGTATCATTTAAACAAGAAAAATAAATGTATATGGCATGATTCTGTTGGGCACTCCAGAGCAGAGACAGTACAGAGACTAAAGACAAAAACCTGCAGTATTTCTTTTTCTTTAGTGGTGACTACAGAATAGGCACAAAGGTCTCAGTCAGATATTGATGATCTAACCAGTCCACTTCCAAACAACTCTTTCTATTCTGTCATATGAATCGCCTCAGAAAGCAGAAAGAAAGATTTAGAGGAAGGTTTGCACACCAGAAAGCAAGGGTGTCTCATGACCATCAGTTCGTTTTTCTTTACTACAGACCAGCACATGAATCGAGTAAATAATTTATATTTTATCTTAAAAGGAGGTCATGAAAATGGATGAACGTCACTGCTACCTCTGAAAGTGCTCCTCAAAAAATGAGAAAAAAGATGAAAAAAAAAAAAAAACAGTTAAGGGACTCATGGTTTGAGGAATTTTCAGCAGGACTTTGCTTAACAATGATCTACCCAAAACAGATGTGTTGTTAATATTAAAGCCAACGGTTGCAGCCAAACCCCAGCCTGTAGAGAGCTAATTAAAGCTGTTTTGCTAATTGCACTGCTGGTTATCATGCGGCTAAGTTAGCGGCGGTGTAACACAATAATACTTCCTAAACCACAGCATTTCAAGTTTAACCCGCAGCTGCGCTCCAAGTTGAACATGATTGAAACTGCCTGGCAACCAGATGCCAAAGCAGCAACAGTAACGCAGCACTGTCAATACAGACGGCATGAAATGAACTGATTTCACATCAGGCAAAAAACCTGTGTTTATCTACTGTAATAAATAAAGGACATCTATTGGATCTTGTCATTATTTAAATCTTTAAAAGTGAGCTGATTTAGTCTGGGTTGTGCTTGAATAATCATTATTGACATGCACTGACACTTTAAATAGGTAATGTGTAGGACTGTAGATTAAAATATCCAAAAATAACCAAGAAACAGCTTGAGAGTGAGAAGAAATAAGTGAAATCATGTCACATAATGATGACTTGTCTGCTGAGATATGGACTTCAGTTGTCCAGCTGTACCAGCTTCTGCCCAAGTTACCATTTTAGGATAAGTAAAAAAAAATAAAAAATTAAAAAGCAGAAAAAAAGGGGGTAAACAGTGATAGACGTGACATTTTTGGAAAACAAAGGCAGCCAAGCCTCAGCTGCCAACAACAGTTCACTGGGGTTTAAGAGGTCACGTGAGTTTCTCTCATCATATTGAGGTTTATTTCTGGATTTAATTCTGAATTTTAGCAAAGCTAGCAACTTTTAGTTGCTGTGTTCAGGAACAAAAGATAGTTAAAAAAGAGTGCATGGTTTTATTTTTATTTTTTATTTCTCTGCATAGCCAGTTGGTCTAGACGGGTTAACTCCACCCCTCTCTTCTGGGAGGTGGGCTTTCTGAGATGTCACAGTACACTCTACACATCTGAATTTCTTTGTTCAGTGACAGATTGTAAAAGTTTGAAGGGCCCGACAAAGTGAAAGTGTTAGTGATATTACAGTTTTTGAGTTGGTAGTCACTTCAGACATCACAGCATATGCTTTCAAATCTATTTTTTCTCACAGTATATCCCCTTTCACAAAAAAAAAACCCTTCAAATTTACATTCAGCAATACAGTCTGACAGATATTTTTCTTCGGTGGCCAATTACTGGTGGAGCAGCTCACACTGAGCCTGCCAAATTGAGCAGAGTAGGTCGAGACACTGGAGTGACTTGTTCCCCTTTGTGAGCGCAGTGGGGACAGATGGACAGGAGGTGCTGGAGTGTAGCTGGAGCGGGCCCAACCAGCTCCGTATCAGTCCTGGCTCCAGCTCAACTCATCCGGGCATCCTGTTAGTCAGCCGGTAGAGAGCTCCCAGCGCATCGTGACCCCACCCCACATTAGGATCTGACATGGCTGTCTTCATTTAACCTTTACTTATACCAGGAAGACTCACTGAGAAGAACACTGTTTATGTTAGTGCCAGCCAAAAAGGGACAGTTGGTTTTTGAGGCGAAGACTTCTGCTGGTTTGGCAGGAAATATAGAAGCTTTTTAAGTCAGATGGGCTTTTTGAAAGAAATGCTAGAAGAGTGTGAAGCTGCTTCTGTTGTAATGGAGCCAACAAAGGGCACAAACAACCTTCGAGACCAGTTTGGGGAAGTTTCTTGAGGCTCAAAGACCTTGATGTGGCTGTATCCTTTCTCTAAACAGCTGGACTAAACATCTGTCTGTATTTTTAGATAAAAATCTGTTTTATGTATGTATGTTTCATTCACAAACACATCTAAAACACTATCATCAACATTAATAAAAGTAATGAAAAGGAAAAAAGCAAGATGGTAAAAACAGTCATCCATTAAACACCCCAGTGTCACCCTTCCTTCAATCATAAATTTGATGGACGCTGCTTTCCACGCAAAATATGCTAATGAAATTAAAGAAGGAAGCGTGAGAGTTGATTCTGTCTGGCTCCGAATCTCTAATGACTGACTCCCTGCCATCCCTGGAAGAGGCCTGATTAATTTAGGGATCTACCGCAGTGGAGAGTGATTAATTCCTCCTGGATTCAACCATTTAAATGAACAAGGCAGATGGGAGAAGGGAAAACAGGGAGCCCAAAGTATGGCTGCATAATTAATACATTTGGATCATTTAATTGGCCACACTAACAGAGGGAATCCACCGCTACTTTGTAAAAGATAACTATCCAGCCTACCACTTGAACAAAGCACTGACACAACGAGGCAAATATAATGAACCTCTCTTGTCGAAAAGGGAATAGTGAACCGTCTTTCAGGTTAGTGAACATGGGGAGACTGACATGTATGATTAGTTGTTTCTTTGATTACTAATGTGTTTCACTAAGCGGACATACAGAGGAAAGAAAGCCTTACCCTCGAGAGGTGTTAAATGTTATAGTGAAAACAGTTTTTTAACACATGAAAGAGGCAAGTTGTTTTCATTTACAAGATTATGTTTCTCTTTTTTCCAGAATGATGTGAAGATCACCTAAGGAGGGCGAGACCACACTTCAGCTCATCTTTCTTTTGGTGTAATCTTGCTCCTTGCTGACACGCAATCCTGTTTGTCTGAGCTCTGTATTTTTCTGGAGCCCTGTTGGGATGGGGATGTACTCTCACAAAGCATGGACTTATTGCAGCCTCTCTAAAGGTCAGTGCCCTCTAAAGGCCGTGTCATGGCCCCTGGTCCTGTGGCTATTGACTCTAATCACTGTGAATCAAAAGATGACTTTTGGACAGACTATGAACACCTTCCAGTCGGAGAGGAGGGAATGGCTGCTGAACCACCTGACAGTGCATCAGTCTACTGGGGCTCTATACGTGGGAGCTGTCAACCGAATCTACAAGTTGTCTGCTAATCTCACCCTCCTGGTGTCTCATGATACAGGACCAGAGTATGACAACAAGGCGTGTTATCCTCCATTGATTGTTCAGCCCTGTTCTGAGCCTCTGGTCTCCACTGACAATGTTAACAAACTGTTGCTCATTGACTACTCTAACAACCGGCTGCTTGCCTGTGGAAGTCTCTATCAGGGCGTCTGCAAGCTCATGAGGCTGAATGACTTGTTCATCCTCGTGGAGCCGACGCATAAGAAAGAGCACTATCTTTCCAGCGACAACCAGACTGGGACGATGTACGGAGTTGTTGTGCCCTCTCAGGGTCAGGATGCCACCTTGTACATCGGTACAGCTGTCGGCGGCAAACAGGACTACTTTCCAACTATCTCTAGCCGTAAGTTGCCTCGTGACCCAGAATCCTCTGCAATGCTGGACTATGAGCTTCACACTGACTTTGTTTCATCCCTCATCAAAATCCCCTCAGACACACTGGCTCTCGTCCCACACTTTGACATCTACTACATCTATGGCTTCTCTAGCGGAAGCTTCGTCTACTTCATGACAGTCCAGCCAGACACCCCTGAGAATGGGATGCCTGCAGGTGGGACACCTGGTGACCTTTTTTACACATCTCGAATCATTCGCCTCTGCAAAGGTGACAAGAAGTTCCACTCATACGTGTCACTTCCTATGGGGTGCGTACACAGAGGAGAAGAATACCGTCTGCTGCAGGCAGCCTACCTGTCTAAGGCCGGCAGGGTGCTGGCTAAGTCGCTCAACATCAGTGCTCAGGAGGACGTGCTGTTTGCCGTGTTCTCGAAGGGACAGAAGCAGTATCACGACCCTCCAGATCACTCTGCCCTCTGCATCTTCACCATCCAAGACATCAACATGCGAATTAAAGAGCGGCTGCAGTCCTGCTATCAAGGAGAAGGAAATCTGGAGCTGCACTGGCTGTTGGGAAAGGACGTGCAGTGCACCAAGGCGGTAAGTGGACCGAAATCCGTTTTACAGTTCTTAGCTTTTACATACATTATGAAAACACGAGAAAAAATGAACTAAAAAATCTGATCCTTAAGATACATTAAACATGAGACTGAACCTCAGATAAACAGCAACACATGGCACGATACACAGCCATTATTCATTTAAATTAAAATAAACACAAAAACAGACATGTTGAGTGAAAAATGTAATAAATCCCATGACTCCGTATCCTGTAGAATCATGTTTAGCAACAATAAATTGAAGTCATCATAACAAAGTTATCAAACTTCCACGTCACTGGCAGTTTTGGCCCACCTTGACAGATGTAGTGTATAGGTGCCGTAGCTGAACAGATGGCCTCATGTTTTACTGTAGAATACGTTTGAGTAAAGAGGAGTTCATGATCGACTTCGTGACTGCAAGGTGCCCATGTCCCGTGGCTAAAGCCCAAATCACCTGTCCTTCACAATCCTCCGCTGGTGGTGTGACGTGTCTTTACTGAAGTGAAGTGTCCATGTTTTCACCAAACATGCTGCTGTGCATTATGTCCTGACGTCTCCACTATTGTTTTACCTACAGGACAGCTTTATGCTGCTGCCATCAAACTGCCAAAAGCAATGCTGGCATTTTATTCATTCTGGCAACCTTGCCAAGGAAACCATACTATTAATTAAATGTCAGCCATACTACTGCAGTCTTTTTCAATTGTGATGCAATGGACTTTAACATAAAATGCTACACCTTACATGGTCCCTGAGCCTTACATGGTCTGGCACAGGGCAAACTTGCTGGATGATCCACTCATGGAAATTGTAACTATTGTGTTTAATTTCCCTCTTTAATCGTTTACTTTGCAAGTGAAACTCCAAATTATTTGCAAATAGTCTTAGATCTCTTCCCACACTTAAGGACTGCAGCAATTGCTTTTTGAGGCTTTCTTGATATCTTTCCTCAATGACATTGTGTTAACACACCAGACTACTCCAGACCATTGAAGTTTCCAAACATCTGCTGTTATAGAAGTGTTCACGCTTGCAGATGATCAGTTAATCAGTTGCATGCAGTGATAAGCTTCTATTTACCCTAAAACAAAGGTTAACTTTGTTTTTCCACAGACTGCCTTTCATTTTATCATAATATCTCTTAGTTAATAGCACAGTTCATTGAGTCATGTGTTGTTGTTTGTCTGGAGTGGAATTTATCTCATTTATGACTTGTTAAAGACCACATATTTTTTTTTATTTTTATTCATGTGCGATGAGTAAAACCTTAGTTTTAGGTGAGGGTCTGCTTTATTCCACATAACTGTATTTAGCTGATAAGCAGGAATCCTGAGCTATGGTGAAGAAACCACTCAAATCTCAGGATCTTATTATAGGAGAAGAGCTGGAGGAGATTAATTCCACAATGCTAATCAGAGGAGTTTTGTATGGAGCTTTGATTTCATTCAGAGGTTTGGGAACAGACTCCCACCTCCTTCTCCTCCCCTTTCACTCCTTCTCTCTCCCTATCTTGTCGCTGTCAGCAGTACTTGAACTCTCTAGGGCCTGTTCTTGTTCTAGAGAAAAGGTCTTTCTTGTAAATGTCCAAGTCGGAGACTTTGTGAAAGGTTTAATTGTGCATAATGAGATGCTTCTATGGAAATAATTTGAAAGCAAACCATGAAAACAATGATATCCATCACACAAACTGCTCTTGTGATTCCTGAATCGGACTTTGATTCTACCATGTAAATAAGACCTCATGTTATTCTTAAAAGCAACTGAGATACTGATGATAGGGACACATAAAAACTGAATATTCAACTATGACTGTGCAGTTAACCAAGAAGTTTTATCCATAATGCACTTTTGGCTTCTCATGAGTGCTCGCTGATGCTGGGATGTCTGGGATGGTTTTGTGTTTCTTTAGACCTTGTGACTAAATAGCTGACGAAAGATCAACAGGAAAGGGGGTCTAAAGTGTCCTCTTGAGATCAATACTGATATCATGAGTCCTGATTAATACTGCCAACTAATTAAAAGCATAATGATCTTTTTACTGGTGCTTTTAAGACACTAAAAGATGAGGAGATTTTTTAGCTTAATCTAACAAATCTATCTCATTTTAAGATCTTGAAAAGATGTTTGGATTAGAGAAAATAAAGTCTTAAGGGGAGCATTTAAACATTCTAATATATGTGTTAATTTCTTTTCATTTACAAGGATGGAGGACAGAGGGAAATAAGTCAGGTGGGGTGATGATGAGTTGACACCGCTCATGCACATCACTTAATGAAAGAACAATAGTGAGGGTTAATAACTGCATATGAAGCAAGAGATGGAAAACACAAAATTAAAATCCCTTAAAAGGTGGCTTTATATGCTAAGTGACAGGCAATTAGTAAAGGCTTGAGGTGCATGTTAGTATATCCAGTAGGACTTCTAAGCATGCGGCTCTCTTTGATGCTTAATCAGAACCTGACATCTCTTATGCTGTGAGTTTGTGTGATGTCAGATCAAGCTATTGAAAAATCACAGAAATGAGTGCAAAATACACAGTATTCCTCATGTTTGCCATTAACAATTAAGTCTGCTACATAAATTTGCCTGCTCCAAGGCCTGTTGAGAAGCCCGGAAGCTCAAACCCTTTTGATGTAACATTTTCATACCAGAAAACTGTGCACTTAATGCTTGTTAGGCTTACTGAAAGTCAGCGTGAATTCTCATCATGTATTTGCATGTGTCTACAGTGATATCAGTCAGTTATCTGCACTGGTCTCACTTGTACTCTTTACTCTGATTGCCTCCAACTCCCTGCTTATATTACTCATCCTCAGCTCTCCATCTTTACACTTTCCCGGCCTTTCTTTCCCTCCATTTTTTCCACCTCCTATTCTGTTTTCTTCCCCTAACGCTCTTGAAAACACATCTATCTTTTTCTAATTTCTTAATGCCGCCTCTGTCGTCTCCCTCTCATACTGCCTCTCGTCCCACAGCCTGTTCCCATCGACGACCACTTCTGCGGCCTGGATATAAACCAACCACTGGGAGGTTCCCAGCTGGTGTCAGGTCGGACAGTGTTCACTGAGAGCAGAGACAGGCTGTCATCCGTCACTTCCTACATCTACAACGGACACAGCGTGGTCTTTCTGGGCACCAGGAGTGGACGGCTGAAGAAGGTGAGAGCGGGAATACACTAGCAGTCACTCACAAATGAGGGACTCCAGGCTTTTTTTCACATGCATCATTTGGATGTTTTCATTTTTCATTCCAAACGATTCAATCTGATTTTTTTTTTTAACTGAGGTATAATTTTCTCTGCAAAAACAACAATTTCTCAAGGCTAATGTTGGTGTGGTGTATTGGCATCCTTACCATCGTGTTTTAGGTTTTAATTAACAATCATAGTGTAGCTTTGGTCTCAAACCTCAGAATCAGCACCTGCTTCTCCAATTTGTGCGGTTAAACTGGGCTTGATGTCGTGCTCACTAACAGCCGTGTCTGTGTCTCAGTGAAACAATCAAGTAATCACAGCTTATGCTAAATTAAAAAGACTCAGAATCAGAATCAATCAGAATCAAATGAGTGTTGTGGAGAAAAGTGGTGGTCTGGGGTGAACTGCTGAACTGTAACAGGATCGACATCTTCCACGGTCGGTTCAGCTGTTGTCTCCAAAGACACAAAAGAACACACAAAAAAAGGAAGCGCACACTGCCTACAGCTGCCTACAGCATAGCCAGTTGGCACCAAGTCAGCAGCACCCCACACGCAGCCGTTGTTCGGGGCTGTGTTGAAGTTTTTTAGCCCATGACAGGGACATCTTTTGGTCCCATTAATTTTTCCTGCAACTTCTTGTTGAGGGCCGTTCCTGATAATGGAGACACACACTATTGAGGCCCCATAAAACTATCTGGAAACCACGGCGACAACAACCCACCTGGCTGACTTGTGGCTTGCACTGCATAGACGCATCCCTTTTTCCTATATTCAAAGCTTTTAGATGCTTTTGTAGCCAAGTAAAGCTGTTTTAATTCTTGTTTTGTGGGATTATTGGGCATCCTTCCTGGAGCAGAGATTATTGGGCCGTTTTGTTTGACGTCAGTCTGCAGGGCTTTGATGGTTTTTCGATAATAATGTTTGGAGGACTGTGATGACCAAAGGCAAAATCTTTAACTTCTAACTCTTGAGATCATTATGGATTTTACAGTGTCTTTTAGAACTGAAAGACATGCTATTTTTATCTTATTTCTATTTATACACAGTGTGATGTTTGCTGTCAGTGTTTGCTGGTATTTAATTAACTGTCACATCCCTTGAGCAGTTTTTCACTGTTTCACTGTTCGACTGGCAGGAACACAAACCCATATACTGTCTTATAGCTTCTCATAACATCGTCCTCTTTTTGGGGACGTCAGTTATTTTAATTTTCAAACAACAAGGCTACTGCACCCTGGATATCTCTGTGGGTTGAGCGGGCGCCGTTTACAGAGGCTATTGCCCTCCTGCAGGCAGTGCAGGATCGAGTCTCCGCCTGTCGCTCCTTGCTGTGTAACTCGTGCATTCAGTTTTTCACACTCTTGTTTCTGCATTTTGGCTCAATTGTTTATTAATAAATGATGTCTCAGTGTGACATATCATGTGGTTTAATTCATTTAAAGATGTATTTAGCAAATGTTTAGGTCCTTTACAACTCAGAATAACTTTTAATCATGAATGAATGAAAAGGTTTAAATAATCCTACTTTTGTAGGACACATTTTTTCCAAAATGTAAAACAAAACCCGTTTAATTATGTTAGAGATTACTTAATCTCTTTCTTATTTATCAAATCACAAAGACATATAGTTTGGTTGGGGGTGCCCAAACTTTTGTCTGACACAATACAATTGAAAATAAAAAATTGAGGGAAATGAACCTCATACTTTGAAATATTACACTCCAGTTTCATATTATAAAGCTTTTGTCTGGGAGACAGACTATGAAAAGAATCGCACAAAAATACAAAATCTACACTTTCTGATGTTCAGACTGATATAATCTTTTCTTTAGACCTTCCCAGTCTCACAAAGGCTCATCTCTTTAGATCTACACAACTAATGTGTAGCCTAAAGATGTGAAAAGTCTGGGCTCAAGCCAAGATGGCATCGCTGTGACAGCTGGTTTATTTCTCAGAGCTCCCTCCAGCCTAACCAAATAATCTGATTTTAAATATCTCCGGCAAGATCCAGGCAGCTATTTTGACAGGCATGGTAGCGCTACATGACAAATATGCAAATTGTCATGTGTAAAACTTGGGGAATGCCCCTAATTGCTTTGCCTCTGTGAAACGATTTGTGATACTAAATACTGAAAAAAATAATCTGTTATCCATGAGATAGGGCGACGCACTACTGAGATGCATCATTTGCAGCCGTGTTTGTTTCTCATCCACTGATCACATAATGATCCTTAATCCATTAACACAAATTAACACAATAATGAGCTCAATTAATGATCTAATTAGCATGACTGGGAGTGTAATGTATATCATAGAGATTATGTTAGGACATTATGCAGCTGAACAAATGTACAGTTATCATGCAGCATTAAATTTGGTGCTTCAGTCTTCAGACAGGCACACATTGATGTAAATCTCTGCCAATTACTACTTGAGAAAAAACCTAATCACAATTCAAATACTTCCAATTCTTTTGTATTACAAAGAAAGGTATCCCAGCACCTGTAGTGGCTCATCTTTAATTTCATCCTGCTGGATTATGCTTTGAATTGCTTTTAGCATTACAATTTACTTCAAGGGCCACTTCAGTGGTTTAAAGGATTTTGTTTTTGTGTGTATTTAATATGATTCTAGCATATCGATCTGGTCAGTTAAGTTTCAGAGTGGGTTGTTAATCAGTGTCAGCTGATTTGGTGTTAATAAATTAACTACAGGTGCACTAGTGGCGCAACTGCCATGCCCACTCTCTGACATTGTTGATGATTGGCATTTGTCTTTGAACAGCACAATTGTCAGGTCCGCCACTGCTGCCCTGTTCTTTTCACAGATGAGAGCAGGTTCACCCTGAGCACACACAGATGTGAAAGGATCTGGGAAGCTGGAGAGAATGTTGTACTGCCTGTAACAACATTCAGCATGATTGGTTGGGCGATGGGTCAGTGATGGTCTGGGGAGGTAAATACATGGAGGGATGCACAGGCCTCTACAGGCTAGACAACAGCAGCCTGACTGCCATTAGGTATTGGTATGAAATCCCTGTACCTGTTGTCAGGTACTACGCTGGTGCACTGGGTCGTGGGAAATCCTGTTGCATGACAATGTCCTGCCTCATGTGGGGAGAGGATGCAGGCAGTTCCTGGAGGATGAAGGGATTGATACCAGTGACTGGTCCTCATCCTCGCCTGACCTACTTCCAGCAGACCACCTCTGGGACATTATAGGTGTGTTGCCATTATCCTTAGAGTTGTGCAAAACCAAATATCAAAAAAGAAATCCTGTAATGGAAATGGTACTAATTTGAAAAAACTGCCAAATATGGAATAAACCCTTTTTACGCTTCCAGGAGGTGGTTTTTAAGGCAATTCGATTATCCACTTATTCGCAAAAATGTAATAAAAACCTTTTTTACGACTTTCCACCTCTCTGGCAGAGCTGGATGTGACGTAGCCAGCCAATCTAAAGTAATCAAAATCTAGTTTCCAGCTGTTTTTGGCCTCATTAATATGATGTGTGTATATATATATATATATATATATATATATATATATATATATATATATATATATATATATATATATATATATATATATGGCCTATAATTCTGACAGGCCTAGTTTCTTGTGAACAACAGTTACTGGAGTTTATTGATGCAAACACACAATATGAGTCACGTTAAAACTGTGCTGCACAATTGAAGAGGAACAAGATATTAAATGCTGATGAAGACTAAGGTTCTAGCTTTGAAGTTGCAAGCTCTGCAAGAATGTAAAGCTGACAAAAAGAATTAGTGTCATTAAAATAGAAGTCAACTCAGTTAACTGGCTGAGCAGGTCTGGGCAAGCAAATTCAGTGCTTACTAAATTAAATCATAAGAATAAGACTTTTTACTGATTAAATTATACTGTTTAAACTACTTTTTTTTTTACAAGAACAGAGCTTTTATACCCACTAACAAAAGTTGACTGCTCTCTCTGAGATGCATGATTTTGTTTCATGATTAATGTTATATTTCAAGTTCAAACCATGAGTGTTTATTCTAATCCATTTTTTAATAAGCATCATATTTGGATCCAAATGAACTGACTCGGGAGGATAGTGGAGCAGCTGACTGAGGAAATGTGTGAGAGGACTGTTGTGACTTCAGCCTGGGGGCTTCAGTCTTATGAGGAGCAACGTGTCTGACACACAAGATACGCACACACACACACACACACACACACACACACACACACACACACACACACACACAC
Source organism: Xenentodon cancila (assembly GCA_014839995.1). Classification (NCBI taxonomy): domain Eukaryota; kingdom Metazoa; phylum Chordata; class Actinopteri; order Beloniformes; family Belonidae; genus Xenentodon; species Xenentodon cancila. The sequence goes on along the minus strand of CM026203.1, from coordinate 26,032,591 downwards.
ACACACACACACACACACACACACACACACGCACATGCGAGTCCAGACCAGGGGCACAGATAGCATCACTGCAGCTCTTTCATTTGATGAGCCATCGGGGGAAAAAGACAACATAGCCTGACAGAGGAAAAAACAGGAAGTGTGAGGTGAAGACAGAAGAATAGCCAAGTTTGGGGGGTGGGGGGGGAACAGCAGATATAAAAGAAGAAAGATACAAAGAAAGATAGAATCAAAATATTAAAGAAATATGTATAACCCTGGGGATAAAGTGGGTTTGCATGTGCCCAGGAAGTAAGCTATAAGTTCGGGTGTGCAGAGCGAGACATCCATCATTACTACAGCCAGAAGTGCAGAGCGTCTGAAGAGCAGACTTACAGTCATTACATTGACTGAACAAGCAGCCGTGATATCAGACTCCCAGGAGCCTCGGAGGAGCACGGGGTCAGCTCTCCAATTCTATTCAATCACAACCAAATGGACAGGCTAAGTGGAAATGGGGCATGACAATAAATGCCATCAGCGAATCACTCCTAAGACAGGGGTCAAGCCTGCCACAGAAAAGGTGTTGCTGAGGTGAAAGGTCACAGGGTCCATGCAGCACTCCTCATTAGCCTACTCCTGTTACAGATATAACAGGACAATTCTTCAACATGTGCTTAGGTAGTTCATTTAAGCTGACTAGTATGACTCTGTTCGATTACTCAAGGCTGAAAACAAAAGGGGCATTTTTTTTAATTTGCATGACAAACACTAATGAGGCGAATCCAGATAAAAGTCATTATCTCTCATTGATCCTTATTTTAATGTATTTTGCTCACTCGAGGCAGTGTAGATGGATAGTGATAGTGAAATGCATGAAAGACCCAGCAGCATTTCAGTCAGCACTGCAACATTAAGGTTTAATTTAATGCAACATTAATACACATTAAGTGTAGTAATGTGGCTCTTCTCATGTGATCCTCTTGAACAAATCTCAACAAGAATAACAGACTTTCCCTGTGCTCTCAAAAACCGAGACTGTGACATACTACACACACTTTCTTTGGTTTATTCTGTGCAAACATCTTTTTTTTTCTGCGTATCACAAAAAGACATCTGAAAACTCATGTAATGGCAAATGTTCATCCATTGGATATATAGCGAGAGTAGAAATTAGTAAAACACCGGTGGGTAGTTTTTTAAGTAGTTTTTAACACTTTTAAGAAAACCCTACTTGTTCTGTCTTTTTTTTTTTTTTTCTATTCTTCTATTATACATTTAAACATTTACATGCCACCTGAAAGTTGTAGTTTGAAATGTAGCTGTTTTTTTTTTCCTTGCACAAACTAACTTTGGTGCAAACTTACCAGGAAGATAAGAAGCTTTCTTAATGTTTTCCAAGTATATATAAGCTTCTTTTGTAGACTGGCAGACTCCAAATGGTCTGAAAATGGCCTTCCAGCCCTTCCGTTATTGTTTCACTAATTTCCTTGCTGATGTCTACTTATGTTAACACACTGCCAAGTGCTCCAAACCAGCTGCCAAGATGTGCGCTTATATAGCTGTATGTAAATTATTGACTCTAGTCAAGTGAATTTAGTTTGCAGCATCTAGCTGCTACTTACCACTTCTTTAAAAGGACTTTTTACTATAAAATAATTAGTTGCACACATGGTAATGACATATGTTTTAGTTCTCTGTGAAATATTGTCTCTCACTTCACTGTGGTTTACCGTCAAATAGTGTCTCTGAGCTGCTGGAGGTCTCTGTGTCAGAAAGAGTAGATGCAACAATGTGACTGTAACAAAACCAAAATCTGCAAAACAGCTACGTTTTTTCCCCACATTCCTCTTGATCAGGTGTTGTGAAGCGGATCCTTTATGTCCAGAGAATTGTTTGGAAATCAAGGGAGGAAAAAAGACCGGATAGTGTTATTATTTATTTATTGCTGCAATCTATCATATTCTATTCAAAGTTGATCATATTACAAATAAATTCACTTATTTGTTCGTGTTCACCATGCAAACTTTAATTTAAACCATGTGATGAAACTAGTAAGTAAATAGGACGGCTGTAGTTCTGTGGAGACAGGAGGTCGTCCTCCAACCAGAAGGTAAAGCAGTGTCACACGTGTCCACATGTGGGATTGTAAAATCAAAAAGTGCTGCACGCTGTGAGTAAAGTGACTAATAAGAATAAGCGTTGTGTGACTGTGGGTTTTCATGTGTGATCCAAAAACAAGTGGTTATAGTACAGATCAACTCATACCTTGCAAGAGGGCTGTCAGAGTCAGACAGATTTAAGTATATGCTCTGTTACTGTCAGAATTACAGAGTATTGTCTGAAAGCGTTCAATTCAGCATCTCATACCTGACATCACCATGACAACATTGCAGGGACACAATGTGTAAATGTATCATAATCAATAATAATTTCAATGCTGAAAAATAAGAAAACCATCATCCTGCCACCCTGATTCCTTTCCTTTTTCCTTTAATAAGACCTTATTTTTCTATTGGACTTTTGATTTCGAACATGCAAATAAATAACACGAACTGTAGAATGACTTATCTTTTGTCACACTGGAACAGTGTGAAGCGCACAACAGCTTCAGTGGAAATGAATTTCTGCAGAAATGTTTCTCTGGAGCCCGGTTCTGCTCAGAGGAACCAGACGCTCCAATCTTTGCAACTTTGTGCTAAGAGTCGTCTAGTTTCTAGTAATATTTTGGATGTTTAGTGTGCATCCTGGTTCACGGGGACATCACTGACAGGCTAGTATGATTAATTTTTATTGTGTGGCAGAAGGATTCCTCATGAGGCTGAAAAGCCCCATAAATCCAGGCAGCTGCCTCAGGTCTGCTCTTGAGTAAGGAGTGAGTTAGTTATGCCTTACTATTCAGTCACTCAAAGATGCTTACCTGTGGTGCTGGCAAATATAATTTAAAGGATGCTTTGACAAAGGGAGAGCAGTGTTCAAGGAAGAAAAAAAAAAATGGACCAGCGCATTACTCCGGTGGCTGCAGCTACTCAGCAACCATACTTTCCATGAAAGGGCTGAAAATGTTAAGCTACGGCAAACAAAACCTTTGTCAAACGTTGTAGTGCAAATAGTGGATTCATTATAGCTCACTGAGAGAGCTGAGCGGGTGGGGAAATTTTCCAGCTCGCGGCTAAATGATTTGAACTTTTCAAAATCACAGCTTGTGAAGGGGGTTGGGGGGGGTCTGGGGGTAGGGTGGTGGGGGTGGGGTTGTGGGTATAAAAGGTAGATTTGATTTAGTGATTGAAATCACTCGAATGGGGTGAAAGGCACAGACATAATAGGTGTGTTTGAGGCTAAGCTGAAAGGATTTTCATAACTGAGGGAGCTGGACCCGGGGGCGAAATGCCGCAGAGCGGATTGTCATTCAGTGTCTTAGTGCGGCTGAAATAGTGAGGCGTATTAAGAGAGGCAATTTCACGATAGCAGCGGAAGGTGTTCATCTCTCTTCTTGTCCTGACTGACTTTTATTCAGCTGCTCCATCATGTCTCTGCATCTGTCCACTCTTTTCCCTCCCTCTCTCTTTTTTTGTACCGCCCTATCATACAAATGGAAACATACAGGGACTGTGACTGCACTGTGGTCAGGAAAATTAAGACCATACGGGTGCTATGAATTGTTCCACTGTCCCTCTCCCACAGCTTTTGTTGGTGGGCCATGGGAACCTGACAAACAATGAGAATGATTGGAGGGCGAGGGGGCCGCACGGAGGAGGACAGGAAACAGAGAGCAGGAAACCATGTCCTCTAGGAGAGAAAAAAGAGGTGAACATACACAGACGGAGAGGAGACTGTGGTTAAGTTGTAGAAGCTGTGGGATGAAGACCTGGAGGCATGCCATGCAGCTGAAGCCTTGGGCTAACTGAACATTTGGCCGTTTTAGCTGGAGTGCCTTTAAGACGGACTGACTCAAAAAACATCCACGCACAAATTCGCACACTAACATGTCATGGTTGACCCCTCTCGCGACCTCCGTGGTAATCATGTTTTGTCAAAATACATCATATATCCTGGCTGGGATCAATGTGTCTCTCTTTGTGATGCCACATGATACAAATCTCCACCTCAGTGATGCTTTTTGCTTCATTAGTCGCTGCTCTTCAGGTCCGACCAGGGCTTTGCCTCTTTAGCGTTCACAGAACCATGATGAATATATGGGCTAATCAATGTGCACTCTGCTGGGCTGTCATCCACAATCAGACCATATGCACATCCGCTCAACCTTAAAGGTGAACAGTTGTCTGGCCCTTATGTCACTGCATGCCCTGTGACATAATAGAGATGGAAGCCTGCGAGCATCCACTGAAGTCTGTGCCAAAGTCTGTGTACATCTACTTTACTTCTTTAGCCTTGCCTGTATTTTCATTGCGATCAAAGATTGAACCGGACTTGGATTGCTTTTGGTGGTTCTGCATAAAACCAGTGTTTTACCTGAGATCAGATGTACGTTTCGGGGAAGGCTATTAGTTGATGTCCAGGCCCAATGTCCCAGAAAGACTGAATAGCAAAGGCTTGTTAAACAAATATATCAACCTTGACATGTCTGCTTCAACATACAGCTGATAGACTGGTCTTCGGGGACAGACTTAACTTTTTCAGCATGGCATATTGAGAATGATTGGTTGAACAGATTGCTCCTTGCCTCCTGGGTCATCATCCATATGTTTAGGTTAAATGGGCGCAGACAGGCCAACCATTTATGGGCATAGTCCCTGTATCACTCTAAAAAAAAAAAGTAGACTGCCATTAACAGGAAAACATAGTCATCCACAAGGTTTCTCAAACTGAAAGAAAAAAAAAAGGAAAAGATTTTTACATGCATAGATCCCCCGCTTTAAAATATGTGATCGCTTGTAAACAATCCCATATGTGAACGTTCACCGGAGAGACATTTAGGTAGGTGGTTTCCTCATTCAAGGTCTGGCAGCTTTACAACGGAGCCGAACCAGCTCAAACGAAGTGACATATTAGAAGTCGTTTCTTGTTTTCTTTGGCTCTCCCAGGATAAGAGTGAAGTATAGTGTTTAAGATGCAAACCCATCCATGAGAGAGTGGGGCTGTTTTCGCTGAGCACAAACAGGCTCAGGTTGCATATCTGTTTGTGGAAGCCAAACTAAGCTGGATTGTTTATAACCAGCACAGGTTCTGCAAGGGAATTTAAGCAGCGGGACGGATGTTGCTGTTATTGGCTTACATATTCATGGGTTAAAAATGTACCCTTGTCATCTGCGAAATGCTGGGAAGAAGGAAAGAAATGAGAGACACACTGAGGTCATATGAACATGTGGTATTAATAGGAAATCTGTACAGTTCTTCTCTTACATGGACCACACAGAAAGTCTACAAAAGGTTTTAACAGATTCATATTTATACTTTATCATTTGATGCATCAGTGACGTGCCAGACCTACTGCTGCAGATCAAAATAACATAAAATCAGTTGCCGCTGACTAACATTTAACTTTCACGTTCAGGGCTGTAGTACAACTTCATTAGCACTCAGACTACAATTAGTTGTTCTTGTCTCATTAAAGTGACAGAAGAGGCAACTGCATTATTAACGTGACATGCAGACTTTTGCCCTGAGCTTTTGCAGCATGTCTCTGATCTCTAGTCAATCAAATTACCTAATGATTTGGGTGTCTGGGTGATGTACCTTTAATGATGTTAATTTCTATGTGTGGATACTACTCTTGTTTTAACCAAACCCTTAAAATGAAAGATTTGTCTTTCTGAGTAACCAATGTACATTTTGTCTGGCTTTTAAGTGGGCATTTGTAATACTCCTAATCTATATGCATGTACTATTGTGTGTTGGCTAAGTGTCTTACGGATGTACTACAACCAAGCGAGTGATCATGGACGCAATTAGCAACTGCAAATTTTCACGTGCGTGTAAGTGGCCAGAGAAAAAGTTAGTTTTGTTTGCGAGCCGCGTGTTGTTTAGGTATTTTGTGTGTGTAACTCTGTGTGTCACCTTCAACAAGCATACTCATTATAAAACCAATTAAACCCGTCTTATTCTCATTATGAAGCTGTTAGGCTTAAGAAGTCATTGAGGACCTGATGTACCCCCAGAGGTTTCGCGCCTGGTCCACCTCGCTAGATGATAAAACCACTTTTAAATCCACTAAAATCAAACACCACAGATTGGTCACGATGGCTCAGTATTTGCCCAATCTCATCCCCGGATCTCTGGCCTGTGATTACCTTCATCGTACCCAACTAAAACCCACACAAGGCTCTAGTGTCTATCCCCACTGCGGTTGGGGTTTGTGTTTTATTTCTCAAAAACATAGTTTCACCACAGAAATGTTTAATTTCCCTGGTTTCTTATTTGGGCTATTTATGAACAGAAGAGTGTGGGAAAAAAATATAATGTAAACCGCTTTAGTTACTGTGTGTGACTGTGGTACAGTAGAGGAAGGGCGGGAGGAAGAGGAGAAATGGGTGCAAGAGAAGCAGAGGGTGAAAGGAGCTTAGTTTTGAAATAAGGATAAGATGGTGCAGGCTGCTGGTGTAGCAACAATCTGACAGTTGAGAGACACGCCAAGGCCTCGTAATGATCTGTAATCAAGAGATTGTCCCGTGTCACTATTGTACCTGGCACTTAGGCGCAATTGTATGAGGAAAATGAAGCCGTATCCTCACCTAAACCTACCCTCCTCCCCACATAAACACTAACTCACTAGCAAATATATCCCCCTGCCTCCATTTTTCATTCCTGGTTGCAGGCGGTGACTGTTGGAGAGGCACAGCTGCCTGGAGCGTGGAGTCGTGATTGACTGATGAAGTTTTGGCGCCTAGGGGATCCAATCATGTAATCAGTATATATTGATTGACTATCCCCACAGAGAGAACGCTGAGGACTGGACCTGGCTCACATTCAAAACTGTCACCAGTCAAATTTGTTTTGGGCGCTGAGGCCACTGTTTGGGATTCGTGCAGTGAAGATGTGGCATAATCACACTACAGACATACCCACGCCTACAATTCTCTGCTCCAGTTCTTCTTGCATTTACTTGAAATATTATGACTGAGAAATTAATTCAGTTTTACTATAACTGCATCACATGGTTAATGATCCACTTTCGCTGGAATTAAAATTGGGCTTCAATTTGGGTTTGTGTAACTTATTATGATTTTTTTTCTTTTTTCTTGTGGCAAGAACAGAAAAAGATGGGTTTTGTGGAATAAAATGATGGACAGCACTAAAAACAGAGACGAAAAAACCCATTATGCAGTTAGTATCATTAACATGTAGCTTGAATCTGCCAAACGAGACTGAAACCTTTAAGAGCATTTTCAAATCTGCACAAGTCTGGGAATCAACAGCTTCCACATCACTAAGACCCATCGTGCAAGAGCAGACCTGCTTTTTTTCTCTTATCCTCAACACAACACATTACGTCTAGTAAGTGGTGGAAGAAGATAATTAAAAAATAAATTACAGTCTGCGTCTGCATATGTCTGTGTTTTGTAAGTCAGCTGAGCAGTCCATCCATGGTGAAAGTAGAGCTTACTGAACACATTTCAAAACTAAAAAATGCAAATGCGCTAAAGGAGTCAAAGGACACATAATATTTCCTTTTCTTCAAAGGCTGACAATATTTCCTGAAGTCTCAATGACACTTCAGAGTCATGCTTTGGTCAAAATCCCATTTAGGAACAGTAAGAAAAAAAATGCTCCTTTTTCAACCATGTCTTTAAAGCTCAGCTGGTATAAGGGGGGCGGAGTCAACATCCCAACTCAATGCCATGCCACCCAGGTTGTAACCAACAGCATGCAAAGTTAGTGGAAATAAAGATGGTGAAGATGGGAAATTCTGCTCTGATCTGGTTCTGTGATGTCACAACACCAAGCACATTTCAACACCTCATTGAATGAATGATTTTCAGACCTAGGTGGCCCCAAACAAATTGGCAAGCTTGGCTATCTCATGTTTTTTCTGTTCTTAAGTCACTTCAGAAACCACACACATACACATACACACACACACGCACGCACACACAAAATATTCATATTTCCCCCTTTACCTCCGGGATGAATGAGTTTCTGACATCAGTATTTGATGAAAATCCCTTTCTTGTAGAAATTATAAAGACAGTTACAAAACAGGGGAATGTGCTGCCTGTAATGATGAATTGAAACAAAATCCAAACATCCACACATACAAACGCATTCCAGATTCACACATTAGAAATTCACAGGGGATTGGTGAGTGTCATCCAAACTGTAGATAAGATGGAAGGAAGACATATGGATGGAGAATTTGCTTCTTTTTTTTTTTTGCTGTCTGAGAGGTAGATAAGAAGATAAACTTCAATTTCATCTCTGCAAAATCCAGCTCTGAGAGGTTTTAGCCAAACACTGGCTGAGCTTTAAGACTGGAAGGAGAGGGACACAGCTACATGAAGGGAGCTTCCAACAACTAAAGCCATATTGACACATTTTATGGATGTACTGGAATAAAAAGAGGGAATCAGGAGCCAAGCAGCAGCACAGAGTCAGGACTCATTCCAGTATTTCTTAAAATTATTATTCATGGTAAATCTACCGTGTTTGGGCCATTTATTGCATCCTTCAGTTATTCTGCATCCGTCATCCTTCAGTTGCCTTGAGGTTGCCGTTTAGCTGTGGTCATCTGGAGGTTTTTAAGGGAAAATTTAAACACAAGAGATAAATGTAACCGCAACCTGTGAGCACAACTATTACAGTTAACATCAAAACCTTTGGTTTTCATATGATGTTAACAGGTGTAATGTTGATGTTACAGTGCAGTTGTTAAGAATGGGTAAAAGTGAAATAACTACGGACATATTTTAACAAGGCTCATTATATAACGCTCGCAAGCAAGATCAGGCAATCAGTATGTGCAAGTTTGTGCTCACGTACACTCGTCTACGTGGTTCTCTCTAAGTACACCCTCTAGGTTGTTGATCCATTTAAAGAGTAAAATCTGCGCCAGTCTCTTCATTGCCAACTGATGCACAACTGCCAAGCTTGCTGCTGCTCTAAAACCCACCGCCACCACCCCAAAATCCACCTAGGTGCACTCTGAGTTAAAAGGATAGAACAGATTAAACTGCTCCTCATCGCACCCTAATATGTCAGTGTAGATGCAATCCATGGGAAGTGATAAGGACGACGCCTACATGTCAAATTATGAGTATTTGTTATGATAACGACAATAAAACTGTCAAGCATTGCAGGGAAAGGACACAAATGCAGGAGATTGGAGTAATAAAACAAAGTCCTTTCATAATACTAAAAGGCACTTGAAATGCAAGAATAACAAAATGACTGATCAAACGAGCAACATAAAGAAAGCCGCTCAGGGAGCAGGACAGACAGACTACCCAGCGAGGGAGGAATGAGAAACCAGACGATATATAGACACTGACAAACATTCAAAGAGTAATAGGATACAAGTGTAGAGTTAGAACAGGGGAGAAGTGCTTTAAAAATAAAACAGGAAATAAAGCTAACCACAAAACAGGAGTCCAAACAACAAAAGAGCGCAAGTAAACCAAGGCTAAAGCTGAACATGACTCAGATGAACCTATAATCACAACCAAAACCACAATAAAAGCATTTGTAATCATCATTGTATGCACTGACCAACAAAATCTGCTTCATGGCTGTTAAAATCAATCTAAACTTAAAAAAAAACAAAAAAACAAAACAATCCACAAAACCACAAAAACCTCTGGCTCCATTTAATTTAATACATTAGTGGGAAAACATAGAGAGACGATGAAACCGGACTAACAAAACTTCTTAAAGAGTTGACTGTTGATCTTTTTTTTTCAGATTTTAGAGGCGACACAAATCACACAAGTTCATGTACCTGAGGTGCCACGTTAAAAAAAAGAGTACAGTAATGACTCAGTCACTGCTTCTTGTTGCGTGGCGTTTAATTAACCTCTGAATGTTTGTCTACATCTGTGCAGATCAGGGTGGACAGTGCTCTGGAGGGCGGCGCGCTGTACGAGACAGTGAGCGTAATGAGGAGCAGCAGCCCCATCCTGCGAGACATGGCCTTCTCCCTGGACAGGAACTCTCTCTATGTCATGTCTGAGAAACAGGTGAGGAGACACCCTTGTTTTGGTGTTGCTGTCAGGTGACACCTTGTGTTGGCCGGCGATGTAGCGAGAGTCTACGAGTTCAAGGCCCTTTGACAGGGAGCGTTCTTACTGAAGCGTCGTCTCACAACATGTTGAGCGTGTAGCATGAAACTCTGAGGTAGATACAGGATGTTATGTATTATAACTATTAGCTATTAGTTTAGTGAAATCCTCATTCAACATATAGACAACGCACAAAATAAACATTTTCTTTGAAGGATTTTATTAATTGACTTTATCGGGACGCAGCATATAGAAATGTTTGACTTTGTTGTGTGCAGATTTGAGAAGTACAGTGAGTTACTGTGTACAAGATTAAGCCGTGAAGCCAATTCAAATCAACAATATTAAACCCTGATAAATGAGAAATTAATGCCATTTTTATTTTGGAACCCAACGAGTTGATTATAACTTATCATCAAAACCCAATGTGGAAATTCCCTAACATTCATATATGTCTACAGAAGAGCGTGTTAAATATGTAGGCTGTGTGTGAGGAGACGGACCATTGCTCTAATTACTTATCCATGCGAATCGACTTTACAATGCGTGCAGCTTTTGTATGCGCTGCAGACACACATCCTGTAGAAAACCACTGGAGGGTTTTTTCTGCGTGGGTGTACCACTCGCCCCCACCGCCACCCTCGTCTCCTCTTCACTTGCCCCGGAATCACGGAGGCGAGCAGTTGTAGTTGCTGGATGAGATTCCCTGCACTCATTGCAGATAAGAGAAACGAACAGCGGTAATCACTTTCAACTCCCATCAAGTGATTATTTTGGCATGGCGGCATGCCACTGTGAAATGGGATTAGCTTTCACTGTGGCCAAAAAAACCCCTATCACTGCTTTCAGTTGTCTTCTGACTGCTGGAATGTATTGATCCGGAGTCACAGGACAGAGAGACAAAGGGCAGTGGGACGATTGCAGCTGTGGCAGTCTTTCCTGGGGGACTCGTTTCGGGGGGCATGAAAAGGAGATATAGAAGTTAAGAGACAACAAGGTCTGCCATCAAGGATGCGGTTGAAAATAGAGACAGTATTCAGTTGAAAACTGTTTTCTAAAACAAATCAAGGCAGTTCTTCCTGTTTTGATAGACTGGAAGAGACAGGGCATCACTTATTGATGAGCTTGGGTTGTTCAAGGAGAGCTTGTTCAAGGAGACCTTGCTTCCTTCCAGGAGGTTGCCAGCCAGTCTCTTCAATCAGCCTTCAGTGGCATATAATATTTGAGCAGAAACCAAACCCAGCTTGACCAGGCATCCTTTTTCTTCTGAATATTAGAACAGCTTTGGCTTTGTAGTCCTCGAGAACTTAGAGCGGAGTGAAGCTTTCCTCTTTCTGTCTCAATCTTTGCTCAGTTCTCCCTTCAGACTTACCTACAGCTTTGTTAGGGAATTCCCCAAGGGCGAGGGCTTCACTCTCAAACTTCCCACATTTCCAGTGTATCCCAGGAGCGAATATTTTCAGATTCCTGGGAGTCACACAATGCAGGAATGATGAGGAATGAGAAGCGAGGCACAGACAGATTTAGCTTGGAGCGGGTCGACCCTTGTGGAATAACAATGAGCCTCACTGTCTCCCACCGGGTAAAACATGCAGGGTTAGCATGACGATGAAAAGTCAGGAGAAAAAAAAGAGGGAATCGGTGTTTATGTGTGCAAATATCAAATCTGTATGTCTGTGCCCATGTTCATAACAAAACAACTTTTGGGAGCTATTATTGACGTTACAGGAGTGCTGGCAAGAGCTGTTCTTTTTTTTGTCAATGTGTGTGTTTTTAGTTTGATCATTCCTAAAAGCAGAGATGCTCAGAACCCAAACACACAAGTCGCTGAGTGTCACTCGTCTGTCTCTGAAGTGATGGGGGAAATGAAACAAAAAAGGGGAAGCTGCTGCAGGGGGTTTTCAGGGCAGTCTTTCAAAGTGCCATTCACTGTGTAAAGTCTTAAATCGTGGCTTGAAATCCCATCCATGCACGTCTTAATTCAGCTCTACTTCTATCAGCGTTTTCTGTTTTCTCTTTTTTTTCCCTTCTGTGCGTGCGACTGTTTTTAATCCGATATATTCCCACAGTTCAGTCAGATGACCTGTCCGCACCAAAGCCAAGTTAAAAATTTGCTCAGCTGACAAATTTCTACTTTCTATTTATTTGGTTAACTGCTGCACAGAGTAGCAGTTATACTTTAAGACCAAATGTCAACAAGTTTCTTTTTTTTTTCCTTTTTAAATACCTGTTTAAGCCTCTTTGCCTGATTGTGGGCTCTCAGTCACACCGGGAGGCTGTTAAGTGTGTAACTGTGCAGCAAAATAGCATAATGAGGCTGGTGTGTGTGTGTGTAAGTATGTAGTATGCCATCATAAAAAGCAGAAAAGCAGTTATCCATCCATTATCAATATACTTATTCCAATTCAGTGTCACAGGGATCTGCTGGTGCATATCCCAGCTGTCTGGGTGAAAGGTGGGGGTCCACCTTGTATAGGTCGCGATATATGTACATATATATATATATATATAACCTCTCCCAGAAGTTGGACCTCTCCAAGTCACTGTGCTGCCCCGTACAAGCAATTATCCTAGGATTACGGTGTAGCCGGGAGCCAGTCATGTGACTGCTGTAAGTGGCCGCTGTGGTAATAGCCCATTGCACCATAAGGGTTGCAGTATGCAACATGCTGGTCAGATGTGCAGTTTTCCTGGAAGCAGCAAACTGGGTATTTTTTGGCAACATGCAGATTGTGTAATTGTTTGCATCCCGTAAGCAATGCACTTCCTTTTGGCAAATTTAGTATGTACTAGAAGTATAGTATACAATTTCAAAAACAGATTTTGCTTTGTTTAGTTTCACATTTCCTACACATCTGTTTCCAACCAGCATTTGATTATTCTCAGTTCATTAAGCCTCCAGTTGCCAGATTGTCTTTGTTCTCCTGCAGAAAGGAACTCCAGCCTCACCCTACTGGTTTTTGTCTCCACATGCTGCATCTTAACATCATCTGGATTTAATTGCTGAAAGCGTCCGTGATTTCTTTGTTCTTAGTTGTCACAAATACATAGACTATATACAATGTTAAACCCAGTCTGGTCCAGTTTAATCATTATAAGCTTATCTAGATGACAGATTAAACAGAGGCTGTTAAGGGAAGTCTGTCCATCATCACTGCTCCGCCACAATATATTTAGATAACTTTGTACATGCCATCTTAATAATGTGTTATTTTTAAAATATAATTTTTTACAATCATAAAGCGTGTCACAATATTCCAACTTTATTATATGCACTTTCAGCTTTTTAAGGGCCAACTAGAATTAACTTCACAATCTGGTCTTGGATTTTGTGCAAACGTGATTATTTAGAATATAAACGGAAATATTCCCATGTCACAATATCATTTATTGAAATCAGACTAAAGACGTGGAAAAACACAGCAGTCAATCCAGGTGAATGTTTTAAAGTGGCGTTACGACTGTGACGTCATGCCCCAGATGTAGTGAGCGCGTAATTATTTTGTTATTTCCAAAGCCAGAAAAGTGGATGTTATTATCATGTGCCAAAGTGATGGAGATTCACTTTGTTAGAGATGGGGATTTTTCATCTTTTTGTGTTTGCTTGACATAATTACTTTCTCCTGAAGAATTAATCTTAGAGAAGCAGAAAATAAACAAACGCTCAATGAGAAACTAAACATTTCTTGTGAAGTATTAAATTATTAAAGAGGCATCTCTACGTAAGTATATATAGTAAATTAAATATGAATAAAGGCTTAGTGAACGCTAAATGTAAAAAGACAAGGATGCACACATTTATCAATAGCTGCAATGTCGTTCAGGGCAAAGCAGAACATTTCCTTACACAGTTTTATTGCATAAATATTCTAAGATCAGCAGGCATCTACTTCATCAAGGACTGCATAACTTAATTTTAGTTGCACCCTTTGTTCTAAATAACTAACTGCTAACTACATTTTCCCAATGATATCAACCAATTTTCCCATTTGTATTTCAATTGACTGCAGCTTCTGCTGTCTCAGGATGAGCGTCCACGTGGAGCCTCTTTGCTTGTTATGGTTTTGATTATTTTATTTGTTCTTTTTTGACTGAAAAGTGCTTGCAGGCACAACATTTACTAGCAATATTCAATCTAGAGTATCCACACCCACGTTTTTCTGTGCTTGAAACCAAGGTGGCCGTTATAGTTGATTTTCTGAGGAGCAACGATAATGATGAGTCAATATTCTCTCTGTAAAATTCATTTAAAGTCCTCGGTGAACAAGCACAGGGACACCTGCTGCAGCATGGGTTTTTTTTTTCTCTTTAATTTACCTCATATGTTCTCTTATCTTTGGGAACAGTTGAAAAGAGATACTCTTTGGTCACAAGCCCTAGAAAAATTCCTGCTCTTCCCATCCAGCTCCCTGAAGAGCCTGCAGTGAGCTGGCAGCCAACCCCTCACTCATCCCTGGGCTTGTCTAAGTCTATTAAATTGGATATGTGTTGTTCATCCAAGGCAATTACAAAAGCACAAATAATACCTTGCAGTTATGCTTTTTTCAGTTGGTAGACTATATCATTTCTGTAGAGAGAAAACAGAGAAAAAAAAATCTTACAAGAAAATAACAAAAACATTATTTTTAAGTGACAGCTAGGGAAATGGTAACAATAGCCAAGAATCTGCCTTTTTGATCCCTTTTGGATTCAGCTTAGTAATAGCTCCCGTTCAGGTCAATTTCACTATACAAATCAAGCCTTGTGTGCAGAACAAGCATCGTATTTGATTCTTAGTGAGACAGCAGTAAGCAGATCTATAGCTGTCCCCTTGTAAAGGTCACGCTGCCTACTGGTCACAGAACAGCTAACTTAGTTAAAGGGAGCTCCGGACCACAGCAGTTGATGGATTAGAGCCCTCTGCCCCTCCCAAAGTGCAAAATAATTTTGCTAATGGAATGCTTCAAATGGGTACTGAACCGCTGAAAAAAAAAAAAAAAAAAGAAAGTTATTTGTAGGCAGCAGCAGATAATCCATTTTTGCCAGCACAGACCTGAGAGAGCACCCACTTATGCTATCAAGAGCACCGGAGACACTCTAATCCATAATCCACTCTTCATTTGTGATTGCTTACATCAGGAAATTGCTTACATCATATGTCCAGACCCAGAATAATAACAAAGTAGAAAATAGCCAGACTCAGGCAGCTGTTTCGACTGCTTTTCTGTGCAGCAGTGGTGCGACAGCAGCAAGTCTCACAGCTCCTTATAGAGGGTTTATGCTGGGCCAGGACTTTCATGTATGGAAGTGGTGGCAGGAGCAGAGTATGTGGTCATCTGTCAGGCTGGACGTATTCTGTCCTGTGTGTGCAAAAAGAAAAGGCATAAAACTATACAATGTGTTCCACGAGTCATCTTTGTGTAAGAAGTGAAAGTGGAAAATAGATGCAAAAATATTGTTTCAATACTAATAGTGTAATTTTATGTTGAGTCTGACTTTTATTTTATCTTAAGTCACGCTCTCTGCAATTAAAAAACAGAGTAAATATAGATGCATTTAGTTTGATTTAAATGCAGTTTTGCATTTTTTCAACAGCATAGTATTATCTGACTTACAGTCATGTAAGTCTGACTTATCTGACTTACAGTCAGGTAAGTGTGACTTTTCCGACTTACAAGCATGTCATTTGATCTTGTGAGTAATTGTTTTTTTCTTTTTTGTGAATGTTACTACAATATAACATGTGTATTGCAGTTTTAGGTTGACTGTCTGTGAAATGTGATACTATTATTCAGTTTTCTACTTAATGAGGCGTGTGACACTAGTGAACACCTCTGATTTCTTTTTGTCACCTTCTGTCAAACACTTGAAATCCTGCTATTAGTCAATCACTGATAAAATAAATTGACCCTGCTACCTGTTGTAAACACTAGTAAACTAATTATTGTAATATTTTATTTTATTGTAAAATAAACTAAAATACAAACCGTGCATCCCACATCTTTGGGATGCTGAGTAATTTGTAAATAAAAACAGAACACAATTACTGGCAAATCACACAAACTTGTATTTTATTCACAATAGAACAGAAAAAAACATCAAATGTTGAAAAATATTGGTTCATTTTGAATTTGATGGCAGGAACACCTTACAAAAGTTGAGACATGAGCAACAAGAGGCTGGAAAAGTGAGACCACAAAACAGGAACACCTGGAAAACTAAACTAAATTGAATTGAACCGACTTAAATTAAGTTAAATAATACCTAATTAACTGCGTACCCAGAGAAAACTCACACAAGCACGGGTAGATCATGCAAACGGCAGAGAAAGCTCCCTGCGGGAAATGAAACCAAGAACTACCTGTCTGTGAGGAAACAATACTAACTGCCAAGCCACCACGTCGCTTCGAGCACAAAATCAATATTGGTAAATCATGATCTTCTGGGTCTCAGGCAGCGCTGTAATAAAAAGTGGACTGATTCTGTGGAAGTCAATGCAGGACACTGCACTCAGGAACACTTCCAGGAGCCACTGTCTATGAACAAAGTCCACAAATGTAGGTTAAAGCTCTATCTTGTGATATAAATGCAAACATGGACCAGACACACAGCTGTCTTCTCTGAGCCAAAGCTCACCTCAGCAGACTGTGTCAAAGCCAAACTGAGTCAAGTAACTGTGTCAAACGGTCCTGCGATCAAGTTCAAATTTCAAATTGTTTTTTAAACCAATGGACGCCACATCTTCCGCATTTCTGATGGTATGAGTGCACATTAGTGTCTGCAGAAAATGTCTGGAAAGGAGACATTGATCCTAAAATATATATATTCAGGTTCTGGGACAACAGATAAGGTCCTTTTCAGCTAAGACATTGCATATTTCAGCAAGACATTGTTAGATGCGTACTACATTAACTGCAAAAACTTGGCTTAGTAGTAGGGGAGTCCGGGTACTTCACTGGCCTACCTGCAGTCCAGACCGATCACCGATCGGCATATCAAGATGTTTACAAAGTGCTGAATATTTTTAAACACTTTTAAAACGTGTTGCTGCCATCAATTTCAAAATGATCCATTGTTTTCTTAAGATGGTACATTGTCTTGTTGTAAACAGTGTTTTTCTAGGTTCTGCTGAAGGCTGTGGCTCAATTTTAACTCTGTCATTCCTGTGGTGCAGGTGGTCCAGGTCCCCGTGGAGTCCTGCGAACAGCATGATACATGTGCTGAGTGTCTCAGTTCTGGTGATCCTCACTGTGGCTGGTGCGTCCTGTATAACATGTGAGTTGCTCTTTTCATCTCCTCTCAAGCCCACAGACACACATCGAGGTCGGGGGATTAAATCCCATTACGTCACTGTTTACAAAACTGCCTTCTGAAAGCTGTGAGCGAGGATACGCACACAGTCATATGATTCGTTCAGTTTAGTACAACACTTTTATTGTACTTTTTGGAGTTAGCCAATAACAACAGCTGGTGGGCCAAACACAAAACTGGGAAGTGGATGATGTACAGTGTGTTCCCTTCTAAATAGTGCCATTTAGAACAACCGAAGCTGCGTGGATACCAGAGTTTATTATCTGCCGAGCACAAGGACAACTAGCGTTAATGGAGGAGGGAGGGATTACTTTCGCAGTCACAGCGGGTGCACCATCTGTACTTCTGCATACCCCGGGACCATTTTGGACCTGACGGAGCAAGATTATCTCTTCCATCTTAATTATCTGACCCCAGGTTAACTTGCATAACACCTCGATATGGAGCAAAAGGGATTCAGAAGATTAAAAGCCAGCGTTTCTGCACCAGCCGCTGTGTTTGAAGCTGATTTACCCCTGTCTCATCATTTCACGTCTGCATTTCGGCTGGCAATATCTTGATGATGATCAGCGTTATTTAAATTGCAGCTCTCAGTTTTATCAAACGACTAGTGAAGTGAGGAGAAAAATATTGCTTTTTCAAATCTAAATTGCCTCATTAAAAACTTGTTTTTTTCTTCATTTTTTTCCCTCTTGAGCGCTCACTTTGTCTGCAAGTCTCATTACTCTCTTTATATAAATTAATGCCTGACACTTATCAGTGAGAAGATAGCTGCTATTCCCTCCAGAAACATGCAAAGAGTCATGATCCCTCATGCTACAGGATGAAGCCACTTTGTTTTTTCTTTTTCCCCAGTCTTAATAAATCCAGGTTGGGGGCTTTTTCAACTCTCTGAATGACTCTCATGGTGTCATGTGAACTACTTTCAAGAGCTCCCTTTCTCACCCCTGGCATAGTTCACCAAAGCACCTATCTAACAGAGTGGGTAAAGGGGGAGAGATTTGTGAACATGTAAAGAGCCTGAAGGAAAAGGGAACAAATGGTTTGATGAGACAAAAGGCAGTGAATAAAAAAGACATAAATAACAGGCAATGAAAGACACTCGGAGATGAAAGACGGCACTTCAGCTGATGAGTGGTCAGAAGGTGACCTTCTCCACTCCCAGGACTGTGGTCTGCCTGAAGGAGGTGAGCCAGCAACAGCTGCGGCAGCGTCACCAGCGAACCTTTATATTGAGCTGTAATTAATGTGGCGGCTTTTGTACTTTTTGAGCACCCTCTCCAGAGTTGCATTGTCTCCCTTCAATGTGCCCAATTACACATTCAAAGAAAGAGATTACAAAGTAAAGCTAAAATACTCCTCTTGTTTTCCGTAACATCCCATTATGTGATTAATTGAAAATAAAAATGCATTCGAGAGCCTCGACTGTTAAACAACATAATTCATATAAATGTAATAAATATCTGTAAAGTGTTAGTGAATTCTTTACAGTCTGACGGATGAAGCAAGGTTGGTGGACTGCGGGTGTCATGCAAACTTTGATGTAGACATTTTTAACTTCATTTGCAAGCTGGCCCCAGTGTCCACAGCCATGCTGCGCCTCTAAGAATCTGTGATCAGCCGCTGCAGATGCTTGTGTCAGCATGTTGTTTTGCCATTGCAACCCATTTCAAAGAGATTCAAACCGTTAACAACCCAAATATCCTCTCAAGATATGGGAATGTATCTAGTAGCTGTTGAAATATCTCAATCAGACAGATTAACCATCATAAACAGAAAAAAAAAATCACTTAATCACTGAAACTGCTATACCTAGTAACACAGTTTTTTGACTCAACGCGTTTTTTTGTCAACAGGTGCTCAAGGAGGGATCGGTGTCTGCGGGCGGAGGAGAGCTTCCGCTTCGCGACCGACATTGACCGATGTGTGAAGGTTATTGCTCACCCAGACAGCATCGCTGTATCAGCACACAGTGTCCCAGTGAGTCCCATTATCGTTCCAGCAATCTTCGCCCTGTCACTCCAGTCACAATGTCAGTGTGTATGAGAAATCACCGCCAGTAGCCTCACGCCGGAACATGTGCAATAATTGTAAGCGTGGGAGAGATTAGCTCTGTCAGAGGTGGAGGTAGGGGTTTGATGAGCAACAACACATAGCTTATTACACCGTGTCATTAATTATTAAGGGACAAACAAAGACAAAATGCGGAGACCGTGTGTGAAAAACCAACTACACCCTTATTATGGCCACAGGATTGAAGAGCATTTGTAGCAGCCTAGTTTTGCTTATTACATGCACTTGATTAAATGATCATCAGTTAATGTGACTGCTTCTATAAAGGAAAACATTTTGGCCATTTACTAGTACAGAGAATCCAGGTGTGTGTGAACACAATGCCATGGAGGAAAGATGTCAGCAGCGATTTTTGAGTCTGACTTCAAAGGAAATCGCAAAACAACCCTAACAGCTACGATTCTGATATCAAAAGCTTCAACTGGGTATGAGATGTTAAAGTTTTTGACAGCACAGTTGTAAAAGCATTGATTATGCAAAAGCCTCTTCTCTCTTAAAAGAACATGAAGCCACAACTAAGTTTTGGAAAGTTGAATCTGAACAAGATGCAAGACATCTGGAACAATGCTCTTTGAACAGAAAAGATCAAAGTTAAGAAAGAGCACTACATTTAGTGAAGGACAAATCAGTATGACTATCTCATACCAGTTGTCCTGCATGGTGGTGTAGGGGCTACAAATTGTTTTGTTTTTTCCCCGCCACAGGACCTGTACAGCTTACAACTATTACGTTTTTCTCCTCTGTATATGACAGTTTTCAGTCATTAAGTGTGAATCCACCTGCCGAACAGCTAAAGCTTGTGTGGAAGTGGTTCATACAGCAGGACAACAACTCACATCCGCAAATCCACACCAGAGTGTCTGTTGAGGTGAGGTGTTGTAATTGCCCAGTTTAGTCCTCACCCTAAATTAAATGCGTTTAACAGAACTTTGCACAAAACAAATGGTTACAAATGAACTGAGGCAACATTGGAAAAATGAGCAGGTCAAAGTTCCTCCATAACGACGTGTGAGACTGATATATTCTAATAATATAGTATATTAATGTAATATATTCTAATATATTCATGTCAGGTTTAGGTAGTCAACTCTGGCAACAATGAAAACCAATCCGACAAGGTCCGAGCAGTTTGGATCAGGAGCTCATCAAATTCTGATTGATATGGAGCTGCACATATCAAAATAACGGTGCACATTTAAGGATCAGTAACTTCTGATTGGCTTCTGTAGACGTCTCTATGGAGTGTTTCAACCTTTGGGTAATGCCACCAGTCTAAAAGAGGCACTAGAAAATGAATTGTAGTGAACCTTTCCGAGCTGTACAGTATGTGAGTCCAAACTATTCCTCGAGTCTGAACCAGCCTGCAGGTGTTGCTACCTTTGTTCCCTGTTAAAAGGTGTTTCTGTAAGTTCTGAACCCTGGACTGTACTTAGTCTTTACCAGACTTTATTGGCAGATTCTCAAACTTCGTTGCGAAGCAAGTGATTACCTAAATATCTCTCCTAAAATGATGTTTTCCCAACCTGGTATCTTCTGTCCTAACTTAGTTTTAAAATATTTCTTTGCTTTCTCTTAGCTGCTGCTCGAGGTCCACAATGTTCCGGACCTTTCTGCTGGAATTACCTGTTCATTTGGGCAGCAGGCTGAAGCGGAGGGTCACGTCAACGGAAACAGGGTTATGTGTCTTTCCCCAGCTGGGAAGGAGGTCCCGCAGATCCCAGAGGGACAAGGTGAGTGCAGATATCAGGTTTGAAAACTGACACATAAAAATGTTATATAACACAATATGTGCAGCTTTGCTGAGATTGATAGGAAGAATAGATGAAGTGCTTCGAATACACATTTTACAGACTCTAAAAAGTCATTTTGGATATACTACCAAAAATTTCTTTGTTAATCAAACCTGTTTGGTGAGTGTAAACAGTAATTATTCGTTTGAAATTTCGGACTGAAGGGTTTTTTCACAACAACAAAATGCCGTTTGAGGAGCGTAAACACCAGATGGCTCTTTACAGAAATATGATAAAAGTATTAAAAGTTTTCTGGTTTTTTTCTCATTTTGATGTCTTTCTCACTTGTTGTTTTCTTTCATTCTTTTATCCTTTTTGTGTGTGTCTTTTTCTTTAGTCTCCTCTGTTTTTCTCACCTGTTTTCTTTCACTACACCCCACCCCCACCCCACCGCCATCAACTCCCTGACACATTTTTTCATTCCCTTTCACTCGCTAAACCTGCTCTCTCTGTGCCCGTTCTCTTTCAGACTGGGCAGGTGTAGAGCTTCGTCTGAATTCAAAGGAGACCGGTCAAATGGTTGCCAGCACGGAGGTGAAGTTCTACAACTGCAGCACACATCAAATGTGAGTGGAGCTGCCCCTCCCCCTCTGTACAACCCTCACCCCTCCACCACACCTCCCCCCTGCCTCACCCGCCTTTGATTCATTCAATAGATGGAAGAACACAACTTTATTTAAAGCAATGATGTAGTGATGTACACAAACCTCTCTTAAGATTGTGCTGTTAGATAACCTCTGGTTCAATTTAGCTGTCAGGTTTCATTTAAATCAACAGGATGTATTTGTAATGGCCTGCTTATTTTGACTTATCTTTAAGTGGCAGTTTGTGTGCTTATTGTCTGTAGATTTTAATATAACATACAACAGTTTTTTCCCCCCAGACCTAAGTATGAATTCATCATCACTTTTCATTTAACCTTAAATGTTGACTGTCATTTTATATACAATAATAGGATCTACCTCTGCGATTGTTGTTCATTGCTCTGTGAATTATTGTTCCAGCACCAATCAATCAAATGAAAAACAGTCACATAGTAATAGGGCCAGCCATGGATCAGTGGGCAGAGTCGGTTGTCTTCCAACCAGAAGGTCGCCTGATTGATCTCTAGCTCTGTAGATCTGTCACCTGTGGGGAGGGTTGCTTCTGGAAGGGCATTCAATGTGCTGCCCATAACAAATGAGTATGCTGAAAATGATGTTTCAATGTTGGAACCCCTAAAAGGGAAAATCCAGAAGTTCTTATAAAATCCAGACTAAGGTGTAAAAATGTTTCTATTTAATGTTATCTACTTACATTACCCACACATGAATATTTGGCCATAAAAACATTTTTTAAAGGCTTTTTTATCTATTCAAAATAGTATTTTAGATTCTGAATTTTTCTGCAATAGTATAGAAAAAATATATAAACAAAAACAAGTTATGGATTCATTGTCCATCCACCGTATATGTTGGTTTTGCATGTATTGAAATACTAAATATTCATGTTCCTTTTGTAAATCCTAAAGCATCTTTCCAAGTCTTCCAAGCTGTTGGAAGTGACCAGTCAAAGCATAATTGCATTTTATGGGAACTTTAACGTGATGCCAATCAGCAATTTAGAAATGGTTCAATTTGAAGCTGATGTTCTGTAGTGCATTATTCTCACTCATGACAGTGAAAAAAGAGGCAGATTACATACTCAGAACATGTCATTCTTGCAAGATTGAACAGCAAATCAAGGGAGGTATAATTGCGATCTCCTGGGAGTTTTCTCACATTGC
This sequence comes from Xenentodon cancila, assembly GCA_014839995.1. Classification (NCBI taxonomy): domain Eukaryota; kingdom Metazoa; phylum Chordata; class Actinopteri; order Beloniformes; family Belonidae; genus Xenentodon; species Xenentodon cancila. The sequence goes on along the minus strand of CM026203.1, from coordinate 26,009,522 downwards.
TATAATTTAGCTATAACAGTTAATATAAGATCAAAAAGACTGCTCTGGTTGTATAAAAGACGTCAGTGGTGAATGGTGCAGTTAAAAATATCACCTCTTTACATGTTTTTCCTTGTTTAACAGCTTTTGTGATAGGAGACTCTCCAGCTTTTTACTTGCAAGGTTTTTTGTTGCTGTTACAGTAATGAGCTCAGGTGTTGTCAACTCTAGATAAACAGCCTACTTATCTTTAGGTTCATCTCGGCTCGGTATCTTCACTGCCGCCTCTGTGCTGTCCGCTGCATGTGCAAGACGACAGGCTGCAGCTGAGGCTTGAACCGAAACTCTGTAGAGCAAATTCAGCAGGTTTCTTCTTGTTCAGTTGTATCGGGGACTGTGGGAAAAGTGTTGCGTGCTGCACCTAATGCTGGTGGGGGAAGCAGATGTCACGAAATGACACACCTCACCTGTATATACCTTCAAATGTGTGTCATAATAAAAGTGCTACATAAATGTCACAATATCTGACCTTTTACCAGTGAGAACATTAAGACAAGACATCGACAAGTTTGTCTGCTCAGATTAATGCAAAATATGTCTGAAGGTGTCCCTGATGTGATAAGAATAGACATTTTTAGATATTAGCTAAGTGCAAGAATTTTTTTTAATTCAGACAGGATGAATAAAATAGAAGAATATAGTCAAATTATACTGCAATCCCTTCTATTGTGAGTTGTACCTATCATGGATATTAACCACTAGAAACAGCTTCTAGCAGTTGCAAAGGACTGCAAAATAGATAAGCGTGGGAAACAAAATTCCTTTTAACCTCGCTTTTTGTCAAGGGGCCTTGTCTGAGAGTGGTGTTTGCAAGATTTAAAATGTTGTATACGTTTTTGTCTTTTCTCTGATGCCTTAAGGATAAGTAAAATCAAGCCAATTAAACAGCACTTTGTTTAAATGCCAACCAGTATGCCCCTTAATTGAACAGGCAGGCTGTTTTGACTTTGAGCCATTCTGCAAATGTCAATGGTATTAATCATAACAGCAAACTATGACCAGAGTTTGTCTTTGTGAATAACAATTACTAATACCTACATACCTACAGAGGCGGATCTTATTGGCATGAATGTCAATTAAAGGCTTTTTACAGGTTCATAAGATGTCTGCAAAGCCGTAAAATTCTCCAATGAACCCGGTTACACAGGGTTAAAATTTTCCTTCAAAGTTTCTTCTTTACAAAATGTGTTGTTTTTATTTCCAAACGAGTGGAGTCGTGCGACAAAAGCTAGGACAGAGTCAACGTGTTACTGAGATTGAACTAATTTCCTTTCAAAGGGACTTTACTACCCATTCATAATGACATTTCAAACAATATTAACAAAATAAATAAATTCTTCAGATAATATTCAAAAGAAAAAAAATAACACACTTGAACTAAAAAAAACACGTTTCCAACACATTTAATCTTTCACATGTAATGTCAACAGGACGTTTGTATCATCTCTGTACAGCATAGTGGCGAATGCATTTTCACCTTGTTTGGTGTTGACCCAAGATATATATATATATATATATATATATATATATATATATATATATATATATATATATATATATATGCATACAGCCTTGACGTGGCTACTGAAGTTTAAGTCTGAGTCAGTAAAACTCCTAGATTTCTAACCAACAGGCTTTTTGTCTTCATGATTTTGTCTTGTCTTTCAGTAACTGAAGGAAGTTGGCTTCCAGCTACTGACTCACAGTGCAGAGCAATGTTGGTACAATAACAATGTTGGTACAATAACAATGTTGGTACAATAAAAATGTTGGTAATCACCATTGTTAACATGTGCCGTTTTGACCTAGAGGAAGCACATAATGCTTGAACAACGGTGGTCCAACAACTGACCCCTGAGGCACTTCAGAGGTCAGTTCAGATTTATGCTCAACCACGGAAACAACAAAGCTGCCTTCGAGATATGATTTGAACTGAGAACCTGAACTGATAACCCTACTTAGTTTTCTGTACAGAAGGAATTTATGTGGTGTAGAGAATCTTGACCCTTTAAAGGGCAGTCAATGAAATATTTGGAATTTCAAAATTTCAACTCTAGAGGGTTATTGGAGAACATTATAGGAGCTCTATTAACATTGTAACTTTTTCGTTGTAATAACTATAAATTTGGTCTACTGAAGTGACCAAATATGGTCACGCACCCTGTAAAGAGTTAACTGAGATTGAGCAGAACCAGAACAGATGTCTTACCTGAGTAGGTGGTTTAGGACTTTACTCAGTGCTATGATGTGCTAGAGGGCCATTTGCATTTAAGAAGCTGCTCAGCAGAATGAACACAGCTTTTTCAATGTTTTACATTAAAGGGAAGATTACAGGCCTGTAATTATTTAATATTGAAGGATCCAAGCTGCTTTCTGTTCAGAAGAGACTTATAAGCTGCGGTTTTGAGAGACTTGATAAGAGAGAAGCATTGAGAATGGCCGGCAGGGTGTCTAAACATGTTGGCAAGTGAGTTTTAGAAGTTTTAAAATACAGAACATTTTTTAGAACAAATTTTATGTGTTTCTTTCATGCAATTGCTATTCCTTAATGCCACATTAATGTCTTTCAGGAGGCTTTTAGTTCATAATAGTAAATGTTTGTTGCAGAGCACCCCCCCACACATAAATCTATATTTATTTCGGGAAAATATATTTATATTTAAGGAGACTTTTCTTTTTTAAAGTCTCATTTATTTTCCATCCTGACTGATGGACTGGCGACGACTCCAAGGTGAGCCTTGCCTCTCACCCGATGACAGCTTGGATAGGCTTCATGTCCCTGCTCTTCCTCACTCTGAATAGAATGAATTAGGGCGATGGATCACAGATGGACATTGATTTCCCTGATCTTTTACTTCCATTTGGTGCATTTGGGTAAGGAGGTGTGGTTATCAGACTAGGTCAGACATAGCAGCTGCTCTATTCCAAAGTTTCCATGAGCACATTACTGCACATTACATCCGTTATCACGTGCAATTTCACTGATGTTTGAGAGTATCTATGACAGAAATATGTCTACACACCCTTAAATTGAACTCTTCAGCAGACAAAGGCAGTGAACTGTGAGCTGCTTGCACATTCATTGTGGTGGGTTAAGAGGCTGCGGGACAAAATTTTAGTCATACCACAGCATCCACTTCATTTTATAAAATTGGTAGATTTGTTAGATGACGCTTCACTTAAAAACTCAGGATTTATTTTCACCGAAGAGCAGAAGACTCAAATGGCTTTGATAATGAGTGCAAATTAACACGTAAGCGTAATGGACAGATTTTCTGTCTCAATTTTAGACTTATTACTTTTTGCAGCAGAAACAGAAAAGAAATATGTGAAAGAGAGCGGCTATATTGGGATATTGAGCTCAGTTAAGTGAGGAGAGGATAAGACAAGCAGGTGTGAGGAGCTAACACAAAGAAAGGAAACAAGATGACAGAATGACATGATGAAACTGTTTGTGTGTGGTGTCAACTAATGACACTCAGTTCATCTTGTAACAGGCTTTATCTATAATTCACTGGGAATTTGTTTGCAACTTTTCTCAATGCTGTTGAGAAGAGTGGTCTTATTGTAAATGTGTGGCTTGCTGACACTTGACTAGTGCAGCTGCATTGCCTTGAACTGGTTTTAGACCAAGCAGTTTTCAGAGTCAGCTGATCTGTTCAGATTACAGAAATTGTTGACTCGAAATTGAGAGCTGCAAAGTCATTTCCCTGTTCACATGACACGATTTATCTCTGACAGCGGGTCACACACTAAAGGATCTGACAGTGACTCTGTCACCTAAAACCACATTTTATCAATAAAACACACGTGGGAAATGAGGCAATAGCGCACACAACAAACAGCTGATTATTTGAAAATGATCTTCGGTTACAAACAAATGCTAGAAAGCTGTCGTGCATTGATTTGTTCAGACCACAAATGAAAAAAAGAAAAGACAAATAACACATGTAAAGGAATAGATTAGAACAGCAGATATCAGAGATTGTCTGTGCTGGAGATTGGGTTGAAGATTAGTAAAATAAATAAATAAATAAATAAATCTTTTGTAATGAAAAAGTAGCTGTCTGGTAGTGTTTGGTATGGCTAATCCCCAACCCTCAAAGGAAACCTCCCCCTTGGTGGAAGATTTTGCCATTAGGATCCTCACGGTGACCTTATCCAGTGCCTTGGTCTCTCGCTGGCAGTAACTCAAATCCACCGATGGTTCCAGATTTGTGGCGTGTTTAATATCTGTCCGCCATTGGCACTAGCTCAGTGGTGAACGTCTTTGATGAGTCTTTGAATTATTCATTCATAATGATAAATTGCTGACTCCTGACCGCCTGATATTATTATACAAAACAACATTTGTTTCCCGCCTCATATTATAAAAAGTAAAATCAGCTTCCCAAGTGTGTTTTGTTACTGACATCTGGTTATAGAGACCGGTCAGGTGACAGAGTTGCTGGCACATCATGCAGTGTGCGAACCATTTGTTGGCTATCAATCACCTCATTTAAGCAGCGAAGTGATTTTAAGACTCTTGGTTACCAACCTTACTCAAACTGGATAAACATTCCCATGTACTGGAACTCAACATATGAAAAATCAAAAGATACGGCATCTGGGGAATAAATAAGCAAATTAAAAGAAGAAAATAAATACAGGATTCTAGTCTAAAAGTCCCTTGGAATAGATCATTGAAAGTATTTTTATTGTAAATATATTAGTTGCTGGATTCAGTAATATACAGTTACAGTGAACAAAAGGACAGAACATTTGATTGATGAAGCCTTCATAACTAGATCCAGGAAATGAACCCACTCCACTGTGGTGGCCATTTATTCACAATGCACTTCAACTGAAACACAAATGCCACAATGCAACCGTATTAAGCTATTAGAGGAAACAGTTGGAAGCTCATCACATCTGCTCCACACCAATATGGCCTCCATTAGCTGCGGGGTGACCCTGTGTGCTCCTGTGATTAATATTTCATAACAAACATGCTCCAAACCCAGCACCCCTTTCCACGGCTCTCTCACCATGACCATCACCTCCGCATCACTTCGCCCTCCATAATTAATTATCCAGTGTTTGCAGCACCCTGCCAGTCCACTTCTATTAATACCCAACCCTCAAATTTGTTCCTCACACACACCAGCACATATTTTATAAGTCCTTACTGGCCCAGGGCAGTGAATTAATATCAAAATTTAATGATGCTTCTCTACATTTATTGGCATTTGTTGCTTTCAGTGAGCTGCAGAAACAAGACTACAGCTAGTGGTTTTGTGTCTTTTTTATGATTGCGTCTTAATAAGTTCTCGTCTTTTTAATTTGGGAGAAAACACAGCAAATATTGCATGGATCTGTTTCTGCACACCTCCATCTATTTCCTTCCCCAGAAAAAAAGAGCATCCTCTATTGCATTCCCTCTAGTATCTCTGTTGGTATTTCAGTAGACGTGCACCACCCATCCCTGCTGTATTATCGCTGCCTCCATTCTTTGTTGTCCAAAAATGTGATTAAATTGAGTCAAATGAGGTTGTTCAAGAACAGCTTCAATCTACAATTGACCGCCAGCTGTTGGCAGCTGAATCTGGGCCAAGGATGTTGCTCTCTACTGTGAAATTGTCATTTTCACCCCATATATATATATATATATATATATATATATATATATATATATATATATATATATATATATATATATATATATATATATATATATATATATAGTCTTTTACATGGTTCAGATTTGGATGAGTGACTAAAGACATTGTTTTCCTGACAGTAAACAAAAATATAAAATCACAAACAAAAAGCAAAAAAGCAAAATGATGACAAGTTGAGGTTACAGACATTGTATGTATCTAAAAGTGTAATTGCATGTCTATACAAATAGTTTTATGCTGCACTGTTGGTGTATAGTAGTATTAAAGATTGATTTATATGAGTGACACATTACTCCTCTGCTGGGGCTTTTTTTTTTTAACAAAAATATTTTATTCTCGAGGTAAAAGGCTGCATTCAGTGTTCTTGCAAATAACTCAATAATGAAAATATAACAGAAAAGTTACAACCCTCCTTTCTTTTTTTAGAGAGTGATACAATAATAATTGGTAAATGCATCAAATCTCAAGCAACATCTGATGTCATTAAAATGTTTCCTTTTGCATACATTGATCCACAAATAATAATATGTTAATAATGTGTTTAATTCCTCCTGCAGGTGTCTGTCCTGTGTAAACAGCACGTTTCGATGCCACTGGTGTAAATACCGCAACTTGTGCACCCACGACCCAAGCAGTTGCTCTTTCCAGGAGGGCAGAGTCAACGCCTCAGAGGTACACTGGTTTTAAAATACTGCAGCTGATTTAAGTGTAGCTTTCAAGAGCACCATTTATCTGCTGGAATGTCGCACTGTTACCCCACCGGCACGATAAAACATAGCTCCACTGCAAAGAATCAACAAGATTAAAAGCTTACACCAATTCTTGTGACTTTCAGAGGTCATATAGGGATAGTTTGAGCTGGAAACTAAAGCAGGTGGGCCAACATAGTAATAATAATAATGTAGTTATAATTTTATGGTTTTAATTTTTAAGGGGAGCCAAACTCATTGCGATTTAATGGGGTGATAGAGATTTTTACATCACAAAACTAATTTCTAAGTAAGAAAAAAAAGCATATTTCAAGAACATTTAAGACTATTTTAGACTATTTTGCTAGTTTTATGAATTCTTGTCAAAACAAATTTTCCTGTTGCATGGACAAACTAATTTAACTTAGAATAAGACAATTTTACCTATATTTATGGAATATTATTCTTATTTCTAGAGGGGTTGTGTTTGCAGTGTAGGGGTTAAAAAATGTGATGAAAGAACTCCTACATCCTTCTGAGGATGTAGGAGTTATGTATATATACATACACATATGTGGACGTCACACGTTTCACTGTCTATGTCATAATATTCAATTTCTTAATGGGGGGCAAAGCAACAAGAAAAAAAGAAATCACCAGGTCTTAGGAGGTTAAACCAATTTCAATCATTTGACAATTTATAGGTGCAGAAATGGGATTATTTCCCAAGTCAGAGTGACATCAAAACAATACGGACTAAACATGACCATTCCAGATTTCATGACAATCCAGTAAATTGTAATTCTTACTAAAACCTGCTGATGTTAATCCCATGGGTGTATGCCAAATATGCATACAAAGGACTTTCCATTCCTTCCTATAGACTTTGATATTTTACTTTGTGAATCAAAACTTTAACCTGGTAAAGGTTTTAGATTACAAACAAGCTCACCATATTTACCAGGCTTAATCATCCAGACACCAGTCTAGCAGCAACTCATCCAATTAGTGTTGACATACTTTAGTGTGGACTGAAGTACAGGAACAACATCTCCCAAATACTGCTAAAAAGCATTGATTCAACTAACACAAGGCTTACATAGAAAATATTATGAGGTGTAATGTAGATACTACTACTACTACTACTACTACGACTACTACTAATATTAATACATTCATGAAATGTATAGTACTGTATACACAACTAGTATTGAAGTATCCGTAGTAAAAAGTACATGCTCCATGTTAATACAAATAACTTAAAACTGTTGATGTATCTGCCTCATCTGCCCTTTTAATCCATGTGCAACATTAATCTTGCATATTTATATAACTAAATTGAGGCAGACAGATAAGCATTACAACAAAGATCAATACACAGGATAAGTTATGTAAATAGCATGCATTAACTGTATGAATGAATAATATGAAGGCCTGTTTGGTGATGCATGTTGCACAGGACTGCCCTCAGCTCCTTAACTCCGGGGAAATTCTCATACCTGCTGGCGAGGTCCGACCCATCACCCTGAGGGCCCGAAACCTTCCCCAGCCGCAGTCGGGCCAGCGGGGTTACGAGTGCGTGGTTAATGTGCATGGTGTCAGCCACCGTGTTACTGCGCTGCGCTTCAACAGCACCAGCGTGCAGTGCCAGAACAGCTCGGTACGTCCTCTGACACTCTCACTGTGAGCCTCAAAGCTGTGAAATGAGACAAGACAGACCGAGAACTTTGTAGGCAAGGTGTATATGATGCAGCAGCATCACTGAATAGTGCCGGAGGTGTGCAGCATTCTGAGGAGAAAGCAGAGGAAATGGGAAGTGGAGGTGACAAGGAAAAGTGGAAACCATTTATGTGAGGTTTGAAAACTTTACAAGGGAGGAAAACAGGAAGGAGAGGAAGACTGATATGGCTAAACTGAAGAGAACGGAACCCACATCTGTGTGACTTTATCCCGTAAACGGGATTTTGTTCAAAATAATTTGAGAGGAGCACCTGTGTTTCCCTTGGTTTTGTTTTCCTACATAATAAAAATCACAGGTTAAATTTTAAATGAGCAGCATATCCTGCTACATTGTGACAGTGTATCCAAAAGGCATTATTCTCAGATGTGGATGACACTGCAGCCATGGTTTGTGTCTCTACATGTCAGAGAGGACAGGAGCAGACAGCCATGGCAGAAAATGACAGATGGTTAAAAGCATCATCTCTCCCTGCTCCCCTTTCATCCTCTCATTTTCCCCAATCTCTCTCGCTCGCTCTCTGTATCTTTTATATATACTCCATCCTCTGTCTCACATTTTACTTTCTCTCTCCCTGTTTCCGCTTCCTGGCCACTTTCTCAATCTCTGTTTCTGCTTTTCAGTACATGTATGAGGGTGTGAAGATCAGTGACCTGGCAGTGGACCTCTCCATTGTATGGAACGGCAACTTCATCATCGACAATCCCGAGAAGATTAAAGGTGCCTCTGCCATCCATCACTGCCAAGCCAGAAGAGTGTAAAGCACTCAATCCACGGGGGATAGATAGTTTATAGAAGGCACTTCAAGGCTCCGAAAGAACCTTGAGAGAAAGTTCACAATAGCAGGGAGCGCTATCAAAGAGTACCCAATCACTCGTGTACCCAAAGGGGTGAAGGGTGAATTTTTATATTTGCCCAGCTTGGCTCCCCGACTGCTTTTGGCTTCCTTTCAGTCATCATGCAAGTGAAGGCATGTGTCAGTTTTCGTGGAGGGCTTCATATTTAACTCATTCACAAAGTCAAGGATATACAGTACGTAGTGATGGCCATGAATTAAAATAGGGCTTTTTGTTATTCAGGCAAGTTGCCTTGTGTGGACAGAAAGATGAGAAACCGACAGAAGTATCAGTAAAAGGCCTAAAAGGTTTACTGGGTTACTTTGGCATGGTTCCATTTAAACAAGCACATATTTTAAATCACTTTAACATTTCCAAAAGAGGCCACCTGGGGAAGCTACCACAGACAGACATCTCCACACTGCAAAAACGCATTTCTAAGTAAGAAAATTAGAAGACTATTTTAGAATTGTTTGCTAGTTTTAAGAATTCTAGTCAAGAAAAATGTTCTTTTTGCTTAAAATAGGATAAGTTTTGACTAGATTTATGCTTATTAGTATAGGGGCTATTTTTTGCAGTGTAACAGTGTTAATGCTTGCTTTCAGCCCTCTGTGTGGTTCACTCCAATTACTCAACCTGGTTCAAAGATCTCTATAAGGAGAAACCGGTTTTTGTCTGTCAGAAACCTTCTGAGATTGCTCACATGCCAAACTCACCTCTCTTCAGTTCTACCTGTAGGCTCCAATTCTGTGCAGGGGGTTACATTAAATTGATCACCGCCAGTATCTTTGATTGGATTTAGATGCCAAAACTAAGGAAAATTTTCTGTTTCAGTGTTTGAAGTCTTCACTCCATGTTGTCTGATTGAAATGTATTTGGGTGGAGATGAAGATGTGCATGCTGGGTAATTATCTCATTCAGATCAGTGATGTCACAGAACCCTGAAGGTCTTTACTGCTCACTCACTAAAACATTTTCAAACCTATGTCATCACAAACAAATGGCAGGGTTGTGTTATATCAAAGTCTTTAAATTGGCAATCACTGTAAACCTCCAAACATGCTCACAAGCGCAGAAACAGAAATCTGTTTAATAGCAAATGCTCAGTTTAAATTGAATTATAGCAAACTGCTCCCTCTTAGTGTTGTTTTTTTATGGTTTTATATGCTTTTATAATCTACTCTAAGAAGTGATATCCTTGTCTGATGTAACGTTAAAAGCATTACTGCTGTTATGTGATACCGCAGTGCACCTCTACAAGTGCAGTGCCCAGCGGGACAGCTGCGGCATGTGTCTGCGAGCAGAGAGGAAGTTCCAGTGTGGCTGGTGTAGCGTTGAGGGGCGATGCACCATGAAGCAGCACTGTCCTCCCGTCTCTCCTTACGCCAGCCGCTGGCTGGACCTTTCCACCAGGAATGTCAAGTGCACAAACCCGCGCATCACAGAGGTCTGTGATCTGTTTGGACTGTTGTTTCCAAATAATTAATTTGCTATCATGTTAAAACACTTTTCTTGCAGGTTGAGAAAGGTTTTCATAGTGGCAAATAAACTTCACGTAACTCCCATAAGAGCAGGTGGAGGAACAGAAATGACATGAACATGAACAGAGAAATAAACGCTTTTATTGGAACTTGTAAAAGGCGGATGTCTGACAATCTACACCAGTGGTTTTATTGGAAAACCTCAGAAAACCTCACAAGAGTTGGATCCTGTTTTATTGCGGTAAAAAGCAGGTCTTAAAAATAATCTAATAGTCTCTACAGGACGTGGTTGCAATAAATATGAATTAATATGAAAAATAATTTAAAATTAAATGGTGCATGATAATGAAATCGTTGCTAGTCCTGTAAATGTTGTTAGTACTGTATCAGAAAAGCATGCCGGCACATCTTGCCAGACACTGTATTTGCAGTAGTCTGAGAAATATCAACAACAAACACTTTTTATCTGTGGCAAATGTCCAGTTTTCCAGTCTTTTTACCCAAGCCCTCTCACATTTTGCTCCAATCCAACTGAACACCTTAAGTGTTTGACAGCTAAACAAATTCAGACTGTTTAGAAAAAGGGGTGATGGATCTTTTATGTCTCAAACTCCTGATCATTTTCTTCAATGAGGCACAGTGGGTCAGGCGCAGAGATGCAAGGCTCTTCCACTTCAAAGAGCCGGGAGCCTTTGATGTCCCTGTCACATTATTAGTGTTTCTGAAGGAACTGCAGCAGAATGAATCAACCACCGAGCAGAGCTCCTGAGTGAAGGGAGAGTTATTCCAGCTTTGGTTTTGTTCTGCTCTGTAGATTTGAATGTACCCTGCTAGGAGGGTTAATATTACACTGGAAAACACTGTGAATAGGTTTCTTAAGCCTTTGTTACTTATCGTATTATTCATTTAACTTTATCTTGAATTATAGCAGATGTCCGCCTCTCTGAATAAATCCACTTGGTATGCAAGATGTGCGTTTCACATGTTTGTACCGGACATTCTTTCAGACTGAAGCATCTGAAGCTTTGCCACTGTGTGCCAGTCATTTAAACAATCTGTTGTTGTGATAAGAGATATCTGCACATGTCAGATCTTATTTTATTTTACTGTAATTTCCATTTCCTTTCTATGCAGGTAAGCCCAGTGGCTGGGCCTCTAGAGGGGGGTACACTGGTTACTATCCAGGGCATGAACCTGGGTCTGTCCTTCTCCGAGCTGGAGGGAAACGTGGAAGTGGCGGGAGTGCCTTGCACCCCACAGGAAGAAGGCTACATAACTGCAGAGCAGTAAGAAAGACTTCTTACCGTCCCTTACCCACACTGTAACACATTGTGTGCATAATCAGACAAGCATAAACACTCTCAAGAAACTGAAAAGCATGTAGTCTTTTTCCTCTGATGTTGTTTTGTTTCCTCAAAGACACTAAAACAGTAGTATATCCTGTGTGTGTCAGCCTGATACCCCAGGACCCTCATCTGGATGTGGAATTGCGCGGGGCTTTGCAATGCACTGGTATAGTCTGAGCTGAGGGAAGAGACAGGCAGCGTCTGTGTCGTCGCTGTTTTAAGGCTGTCAGCACCGCTGTAATTGAAATGCAGTGCATGTCACAGACTGGAGGGACAATCTGTTAGCCATGTGTTTCTCTCGCAGCCATGCAATGCGATTGGGCTCAGACTGCAGGGGCTGTATTTATGTCCTTATTTAAGAAAAAGGCGGAAAGAAAAGAACACGCCAGCAGAAAATATGAAACATGTGATCAGTACATTGAAGGGCTGGGCAGCGACGATTCATTGCATTGTCTTATATTACTGAGGAGTGAGTTTCTTGCGCAGAGCAGTGAATTCACCAGGACCATTCATTTAGCTCCCACAGTGCTTTAAAACATGGCATTACAGCTGTTACAACCATTAATTTCAGCATGGGGTCAGTTGCTATAATGACTTATTCATGGCGTACTTCATCTTATTGACCTGACAGGCAATACTGATTTATTGAAAAATCCCTTATGTTGTCATAGTAACCGGAGGTAATGGTGGGTGGCAATTGTGCTTGAGATGAGGAGGGGTATAGTTTATCATTTGACTTATACTGCTGTTATAGGTTTTCCATTAGGAAGAAAAATGGCCCTCGGTATTGACCCACAACTTGTATGAAAGTCTACTTCAATCACAGCGGCCAGAAAAGGCCATCTTCCACCAGTGAAGCCTCTGACAAATGTGGTATAGTGCAGAGATGTTTTTGAGTGTGTATGCCTGGATAGTGTTATCACTCATATGTGTGATGCCTGTGCTTTTGAAAGCCTGCATTCAGGTATTTCTGTTCTTGGTCTTGACAGGATTGTGTGTGAGATGGCTGCAGCTCCTGAAGGAAGTGCACCGGGTCCAGTCAAGCTGTGTGTTGGTGAATGCAGACCAGAGCTACGTGCACTCTCATCACAGCTATACTCCTTTGTGGTAATTCTAAGACTAAACTTATTTTTTATTTATTGACTTTTATTTTGCTCTGAAACAATGATTGTTTAGAATGGGCATTACACTTAAAAAAGGGAATTTTGAGGAAAAGCATCCTCATGGCTTTAAGCTTATTTCACAGAGCTTTTTTTCAGCGTGCCATATGAAGGGCAATGTCCACACGCTATTGCCTCTCCACTGGAGAGCCCCAAGGCTTGGTGCTGGGGACCCTTTTCTCTGCTTTTACACCTCATCTTGAACTTGCTGCTTTGAATTATATAACATAAGAAACAACTGTTTCTGTCATGTAGCTTGATTGTTGTTTCTCACTTTTAAGCCACTGTAACTATAACTATATAAGTGTTAGGACTGATTGATGATTGCAAGTTAAAGATACTACTGTGCTCCTTGTTTGAAACTGCACTAAATTAAACAAGAATGAAAAATTTGGTTCTCTGTAGGTTCCTACTATGTTGGCACTGACCCCCGGCAGAGGACCTGAATCTGGGGGCACCAAGGTCACCATTGTTGGGGAAAATCTGGGTGCCGGCAGCACTGTTAATGTTTATTTTGGAAATCAGACCTGTGAGCTGTTCAAGTGAGTCTGATGATACTATGTCCTAGTGCTGTTATCATCATCTGACATTCTTAAAATTCCAGGTTTAGAGGTACTACACTGAGACTGCATATTAAGAATATTAAATGAGCCTTCTGTTGATTCCTTAAAGCCCAGTATTACATCACTCTATTAAAAAAGTGTACTTTAGATAAAATTATGCATCTGGGTATTAAATTGAAGCAGTAGATTTTCTTCATTGTGTATTTATAGACATCTATTTAAAGCTTTTAAAAAAGGCTCACGTGGCAGCAGTCAGGTAGGTGAGGAGAGGAAGTCATTAGCCAGAGCACCCTCTAATTACAGTTTCCATACCTAATGTGTCTGTAAGAAGGAGGAAATGGAACCGATTTTAATGACCTCTCTCCTCATAAATGGCTCATAACTGCATATAGTTAGAGATGTGCTATTGTATTATTGACTGGGCAGTCACAAGCAATGCAAGAATAAATCCCTCTTTTGGTGCATCCATCAGGAGAATGATGTCAGAGATTGTATGCTTCTCTGCTCCCTCGGTGACGGGCGCGGGACCAGTGCAAGTCAGCTTGAGTGTTGACCGAGCCAAAGTTCCTGGAAGTCTGGCTTTTGAGTACATAGAAGACCCCACAGTGCAACGCATTGAGCCACTTTGGAGCATTACCAGGTATTAATAAGCAAAAACACACAGAAATCAGTATACTACTTCACTTTTTGACAGATGAGGTCAGGCAGGAGTCTCCAAGGACTATGATGATTGTAGATGACATTGTGAAACATAGCAGGACTAGATAGCACAAGAAGAATAATTCATTTTTCATTTTAAGTACTGTTAACTTTCTTACTGGTGTTTTTTCATGCGACAGGATAGGATGACACTCAGAAGTAAGGAACAGTGAATATGGCCTAATATTCAGCCAAATAAATAACTTTGAAGAAAAGCTTTTGGACTTCCCTAAAAGTCTTCTAGCACAACTGAGATATCTGGAAAAGGAAGGCATGTGAATATAAACTTGCTGGTGCATCACATTCTCCTTGCCATGTGGTAATATTATATTCATCTGCTGTCAAGGACAACACTTGACAAAAGGTCATTGATAGTCCAGCAACAAAAGTTGTGGTGAAACAATTAAAACAAAATAATCATATATATATATAAAAGAAGAACTGCAAAAGTTATGTTTCAGCATGCATTACTTAACTCTTTGAGGGGCTTTGTTCACACTTTCCAGGTACTAATCGTTTACTGCACCACCTAAGTGCCACTAACTCCAGAGCCAAAACTGGATTTGCACCAGGTGTAAAGTAAACGTGGTTTCTTTTGTCAGAGCAATAGTGTTGTCTTGGAGCGTTTTATATTGATAGAGGTAGATAAACAACATATAGGGTGGATAGGAAATATAATTTAGTTTCCATGTAATAAAGTATAGCACATCAAGTCCCAAAACTACGGCTGCAGCAATAAACATTTAAATGGAGCCCATAAGCAGTTAACTGTGGGCTTCTGCTTCATAAGGACTGCCATGGCAGGACATCAGTGAATTTGCCACAAATGCAAAGGTTACAGTGCATGAAACAGAAAATTAGGTTTTGCAATGCTGTGTTTTGGCAGGTTTTGGTGAACAGTAATCTCCAGACAAAAAAAAAAATCTGTTCCTCCCGTATTCCTCATAAGTGCATGCATTTACATGAACTAGTTTGTGCCAAATATTACAAATGTTACAGTCCAACAAATTCACCTTCTGCTTAATAATTACTATCATACCTAAAAAGCGCGTTACCTACACTCAAATAAATAAAAGATGGCATGGCGTTCAGGTGGGATTACCCAGCACCGCGTCCCTGCAGGTTTAACTTCAGAGAGATGGCCTGGCCTTCAGCCTAGTGACCAGAGGAGCTTTGTGAAGCTGCAATCAAGAGTCCCTCATCATAAATGTGCATTCCCACTATGAGGCCCTACAAGCTGAGGCAGCCTTTGAAGTGTAAGAAGGGATGGACTGGCACTCTATTAGGTCGACTAAACTGGCGGGATTTTAACAGCATTTTCCCCTCATTTTTTTCCTCCATTTGTCCCATTTTATCTCCTTTTATAGTCTTTAGTTTCATACTTTTTCAAAGTATGCACTGAATTACAGGTTATGCAAAGATGAGAGTGTGTTTATTTTAATTACATCAAGCGCCAATATGTGAACAAGCAGCACCTGTATTCATGCTATGCCAATCTCACAGTCATGGATGAATATAAAATAGCAGCCAGCTGGTTTTCTGTTTGATCTGCCTCTTCCACCCAATGACAAAGAGCGAGCTATCTGCTATACCTCCTTAAACTTGCATTAATGTGGATTTTCTGGAAAATGTTGATGAACAAGATTGGTCTCTCTGTGGTCGTCGCTCAAATTAAATCATGTTGGAAAAGCAATTTGAATGCATATATACGGGCTACCTGGAGACTGATGTGCTTGTTTGATGAATAATTCTTGTAAAATCAATGTATTTCTCTTCTCCACACAGTGGACACACCACCCTGACAGTGACTGGAACCAATCTGGATGTAGTCCAGGAACCACGGGTCCGAGTCAAATATGCAGGCCATGAATCCGTCAATGTGAGTGAGACAATTCTGGATATACTGTCTTTTTTATTGATGAGGTGATAAAAGATTAACAGTTGCAATTTACGATTTTCTTACTCTTCGTGGTTGTACATTTTGATCTGAAACCTTGAAAAAGAGCCAACCACAACAAAAGTGGCTGGAAAGAGGTTTTGTATAGAGCAGTTCATTCCAATTTTATTCATTCAATTCATTTTTGAAACCTGGCGTGGAAGAGCTCATTTTTGAGGTGATGGATGATGTTCATTCTAGTCATCTGAACTGCTCAGGCACGTTCCTTCAAATTGATTGATTGTTCTTAGGTGGAAAAAGTCTGGGCACCTTCAGCCCCAATTTTTTTGACCATTGAGGGATTTGCCAGAGGACTGCACACTGAAATTTTGGCTTAAGACCTCAAAAATCAATATGAAACATGTACCTGTTGAGATGCCAGAAGGAGAATAATGCAAATGTTCACTTCAGGAGCCTGAAAAATTATTTGACTGGAGAAACAGTTTTTCTTTCTTTCTTTCTTTCTTTTTTTTTTTAATGCAGTCAATATTCTGCGTTAGAGGCACGCCCTGAGCCAATTAAATTGTGTCTTATCAATGCCTGCCCAGGTTTTGAGCCAGTCAATTAAATCTACATGCTCTCCAGTGTCGCATGCATTGCCGAGATATGAAGGGATTAAAGGTGAACTTTTGACCAAATGAGATGCCAAAAAAAGGCTACCGGTGAATTTAATGAAGACAGTCTTTGTTGGAAGCTGGAAAAACTTTGTGAAAAATGGTCAGGGACTTATAGGAAGCACAAAATAAATAAATAAATAAATAAAAATAAAAATCCAAAGGCTCAGTCCAATGCTAGAATGATGGGCTTAACATGAAACAGTTTCTTGAAAATATACTTGCAATAATAGTCAAATGGACGAAATTCAAATGTTTGTATGGCTTTATTAATGATTCTGTTGGGATATGCTCAAATAAAAGAAAATTGGTTTTAAAGTTTATAGAAAATATTGAGGCATGTTCATTAAATGCTTTATTTCAGAGTGAATGTATTCAGGCGGCGAATGTAAGAATTACAAATAATAATTCTGGCACATTCTGTTGTCATATTCCTGTAATTAAGTGAGCATATGTTTTTCCGTGTAATTTGGACCCCTGATTTGAACTCTTTCCAGGTGTGCAAAGTTCTCAACACAACCACCATCAGTTGTTTCGCCCCGTCTCTGAAGTTGGAGTACACTGCCGACCAGGAGACGATAAAAAAAGTAGATGAGTTTGGCTTCGTCTTCAACAACGTCCAAGCCTTGCTCACTTACAACAACACGGGATTTGTCTACTACCCCAACCCCTACCTGGAGCCCCTCAGCCTCTCAGGTGTTCTGGAGCAAAAACCTGGAGCTCCCATCATTCTCAAAGTAAGTTGAAGCAGATTCAAGAACCTCTAAGTAAACAAAACCTCTCAACTTGCAGTAACAATTTATTCATAATCACCCCCCCCCCCAAATCACTGAACCTCACTGCGCCATTGTGGTATCATGAATATTTTAAAGAAGTCTAATATTTGTTGATATACCGGCTTAGCCTTTGTGTCCAGTGCTGCTCTGAAATACCACATCAAATGTGTCCTGTCACACTAACAACAACAGCTCTACTTGTACTTCCGCCTGCCTTGCTCCCTGTGCGCTCCGAGCTACCACTATGAATTTCAATCTTTGGCTCCATTTCCTATGGAGTACGAGCATGAAATAATGGTTTGAGTCTTAAAACAAGCTTGAAAGTCATATAGCAGCCTTCCTGCAAAACACCTGACTCAGTGGCGATGTGCGCATCTGCACAGAAGGTAGCTGCTTGGAAGTCCAACCAAAAGTTGTTCTTACAATTCTTGACTCTGTGTTGTTGCTTATTGCCTCTCTAACTGTGCTGCAGGGGCGCAACTTGGTACCATCTGCAACCAGCGGAGCCAGACTCAACTACACCGTGCTGATTGGAGATACGCCCTGCTCTCTTACTGTGTCGGACACGCAGTTACTCTGCGAGCCACCAAACCTCACCGGGCAGCACAAAATCCTGGTCGGTATTAACACTGCACTCACCCATCTGTTTTTTGTCTGTCTGTCTGCCTGCATGAATGTGGGTTGCACTCTGTAGGTCAGCGTTTGTGTCTACGTCACATTTGTTTGTGGGTCACAGACGGGCTCTCAGTGAGTCGCTGGCTTTCTGTCATTGTCTGTAGCTCATGGTCTGGTACGTTCCCCATTACGGCACATTGTCCTTTACGATTATTGACCGGCACTCCTGCACATAAGAACAGAAAGAGCTGGAAAAAAAGACTAAGCTTGTATGCCTGGAGGTTTTTCTTTTCCTTTTAATTTATTCATTCTGTGACAAAAGTAGCATTTTACATACCCGTGACTATCCTTTACTTACCCTTTTAATTTTCAAACATTTTGGATTCATTTTTTAGCCATTTAATTTTGCTTATTTGATCATTTTCAACACTATTTTGAAAACATTTGCTTGTGCTTCTGTTGTCATCGCGCAGGTTCAAGTAGGAGGACTCCACATCTCTCCAGGAGAAGTCCACATCCGCTCCGACAGCCTGCTCACCCTCCCTGCTATCTTCAGCATTGCAGCTGGAGGAGGACTGCTTCTCATCATCGTCTTTATTGTCCTGCTGGCCTACAGACGGAAGTCGCATGAGAACGACCTCACTCTGAAGCGCCTGCAGATGCAGATGGACAATCTGGAGTCCAGAGTGGCTCTGGAGTGTAAAGAGGGTGAGTTAGCTCTGAAACAAGAACCCTTTATAGACCCAGTTCATTGCACTTGTTCCTAAAATAACATCTGATTCGTAATTGCACTACAGCGCCATCTGTTGAGTTAAGCTCTGATGGTGTATTAGGGTCATTTGCCCAAATTCTTGGCCAGGGTTCGGTGTTTTGTAAAATTTAGAAAGAAAAAAATATCAGACAGTGTATTATATTAGAATGACACAGCAACTGTGCTTGATTTGCAACCAACTCAATCCATGTTATATCAATATTTTCAGTGTGGGACATTTAATGATCAGTTGGCTGAAATGTCATATAATATTAATTTTTTTTTTTTATCAATTTAGTACTGCACAAAAAGAAAAACAAAATCATTGTCTTTAACTTAGAATCGGCATTTCTTTATATAAATAATCCACATCCGTAATCCACAGTTATTGCTGCTGCAGGTCACTACACCTACACCAGAAACCTTTAGAGGGAAGCTTTTCAGTTGATGCGGCCTCCAGTAATTATTGCTATTTAAATGATCATTGTTTTACTAGTCATAAGGGCCATCCACATCGTAACAACAAAGGTAATTATGCAGTCGTCTAACCTGCTGAGGATTAATGCTCTTTAAACTGACTTGCCGGTGATGTTCATCCTTGCTCCACCAAATATGGATCTTGAATAGAGGAGTTAGATGTTCTAAATTTTATTCTTAATGTTTGCACGAGTCAACATAAGTTAGATAACATGCTGATAATTATCAAAGGCGACGTCAGAACTGAACTTGAGTTGAACTTCAGTTAAGTTGCCTACATTTGAGACTGTGTGAGTTCAGGGGGAACGTATTGCCATCATATGTAATTTAGTTTTTAGGTATTAGTTTTGTACTGATTATGAATCTCAATGCTAACACGACCTTCATCATGACGCTGTCGTGTCAGACTCCTTAGACTGGAGTACGTTGTCTTTCATGGACATAAACGGGACTAAATGGTTGTTGACTTTAGGAAGAATCATCAGTCTTCGAGCACAATGTGTGTAAAATAAGGGAGTCAGCGCATTTTTTTTTTCAATTCAAAACTTTGAAGTTTTAACACTGACAGCACTTTTTAGATCATTTTTTTTTCTACTTATGTTTTCTTTTATTTGCTGGATTGGGTCCCTCTCAAGAACAAGAACCAATTGTTTGGCAAATGTGTGTGGAAAGATTGCAGATGTGAACCTTTAAAGAAGGTCCAGTCCTTCTGGGCTCTCTTTTTAATGGTTTTATGTTGCTGCCATCTGGTTGTAGACATAGGCAGCCAAAATGCAGACTTAAAAATAACTGAAGTTATTTTATTTTAGTTATTAACTCAAATGTTCCCTTCTTCCTTCTGCCATTGGGCTTTTAAAATGCTCTTTCTGAACATGCTATTATTATTTTATTTGATTTGTATGTGTTTCTGCTTGTTGAACAACAAATTGCCCTCTCAGAGATAACAAAACTACCTAAGATCTAAGACCCAACTTACAAAACGTTGTAAAGCAGAGACTAAGAGCCATGCTTCATGCTGTGAAAACCTATTAGAAATGTTGTAACCGCCGGTTTTGGCAGAATAGTAACACACCTCTTTCATGTGCAGCCTTTGCAGAGCTGCAGACGGACATCAACGAGCTAACCAGTGACCTGGACAGAGCTGGCATCCCCTTCCTGGATTATCGCACTTATGCCATGAGGGTTCTTTTTCCCGGCATTGATGACCACCCCGTGCTCAGAGAGCTGGAGGTGAGGAGCATTTGAAGCAGGGCATCTGCAGCGCACAGATGCAGTTTCTGCATCTTGACGTTCAGCCTCCAAACAAAACTGATATTGTTTTTTTGTTTGGCAGGAGCTTTTAAACTGCTGTCCAACTGAGCAGCGGGCGCTGTAGTTTGGGGTCAATTTGCTTCCCGCTTTTTCACACCAACTGAGGAATGTGTGAGAAGTCTGTGTTGGAAATTTGCTGCCTCTCCTAGTTCCTCAGGCATCCACTTATGCACGTGATTCTTCTGTGTCAGTGCATTTTGAATGACTGTTTTTTATTACAGTTAATCAACTTACGGGTTGGATTTTGCAGCGCTCGATACACAGTTATGACTAAAATCTTATTGCAAGCGAACTGCCACTTACTCAAGGTCAAAATTGCATGGTGTTGCAAATTAGAATTGTAAAATTATAATTGGTTTAATCAACCATCATTATACTCACGATTACATGTCTTTCTGAAGACTCCAGATTGCATGACTTTGTCATCAAAGTAAAATCCCTTTATTAGTGCAGCAATATGAAGCATAATTTATGAATCGTTGCAAGAAAACAATTACCCCCATTTTTATGAGGACACATGATTAGGGACTTGCGCGGGCTCATTTCACTGCAGTACAAAAGCCTGTAGCCACGTTTGCTGCTTTGATTTGTATTTTGTTCTCTCAAGTTGTGTGTGAGAATTCTTGTTCATATTTTGTTCTCTTTTCATCTGTCGTGACTCATCCTTGAGCAAGCGCTACCTAATAAGCGTGTTCATCTTTGTGTGTTCATGATGCGTGTAGGTGCCAGGGAGCGGACAGGCAAATGTGGAGAAAGCCTTGAAGCAGTTTGCTCAGCTGGTGAATAACAAGGTTTTCCTGCTGACATTCATCCGCACGCTGGAGATGCAGCGCTCTTTCTCCATGCGTGACCGCGGCTACGTTGCTTCGCTCATCATGACTGCTCTCCAAGGACGGTTAGAGTATGCCACAGACATCCTCAAGCACCTGCTCTCGGACCTTATAGAACGAAACCTGGAGAGCAAGAACCACCCCAAGCTCCTCCTACGCAGGTATAATTCACTGCCACTAAAAAGTTGCATTACATAAGCCGCTGATAGTGTTTTTAACTAATATTGTCAGGCAGGGATTTAGGTTATGATCCTTTTCCTCGGGTGAATTTTTGAATAGTACGTATCATTTTGTTCTGACTTTGAAAGTCATCATTGTACATTTGTGTGCAAAAGTTGGCCCCTTTTTAAATCATTGAATCATTTTTTCCAAAACTGAGTCCCCCCCCCAAAAAAGAAAAATGCCAAAATGTGGTAAATACTAAGTACCCCCGCTTTTAGTACCAAGAACTGCATTTCAGTTGACTTTGACAAGGCCGTTCCAAAGCTTTGATTCTATAATGTTTTTAGGTTTTCAGATGTAGATTTGCTGCTGCGCTTGAGATTATTGTGCTGTTGCTTGACTCGGTTTTGACTAAGCTTTAGCTGTTGGAGAATACTCTGATAGACAAAGAAGTTTATAATCAACTCAATGACTGGAAGATAATCAGGTCCTTTGGCTGCAAAACAACCCCAAATCACTACTTCCCCACCGCCGTGCTTCTCAGTGGGAAAGGGGTGTTTATCCTGAAATACTGTACTTGTTCTTTCCAATCATAGAGCTGAGCATGAAGACCAAACAACTCCACTTTAGTCTCTTTGGTCTGTCTGTATAACATTGTTCCAGAAGTGGTTTGTTCAGATGAAGTTTTGTGAGTCTCAGTCACGCTTCTATTTACTTTTTAGACAGAGGAGACTTGCTCCTGGCAGCTTTTCCAAAAAA
This sequence comes from Xenentodon cancila, assembly GCA_014839995.1. NCBI lineage: Eukaryota > Metazoa > Chordata > Actinopteri > Beloniformes > Belonidae > Xenentodon > Xenentodon cancila. The sequence goes on along the minus strand of CM026203.1, from coordinate 25,987,080 downwards.
AAAAAAAACCCCATACTTGCTCGGTCGGTTGCCTCCAACCGGAAGCTCGGCTCATTGATCCCCAGTCCTGTCACATGTCAAAGTTTCCCTGGGCAAAACACTGAAGTATCATATGGAAAAGCCTTTGCCAAATGAATATGCAAAAATGATCGACTGTGGCTACTCCTAAAAAGAAAAGGTTAAACCAGTTTGTTTGCTTGTTTTTTTTTTCTTATTAAATAAATAATGCCACTGTGGGAAATAGTGATATAATGTTGTTTGTCAACTAGCTGGTATGTTTTTACAAAAAAGAGTGTTTACCTGTATAGAAATCCAGTTTGGTTCAGCAGAACTTGCAAAAACTAGGAAAAATCTCATATGTATAGCTCGTGTTTAGAGCACAGACCGAACATAAATTGTTTTGTTTTATATTTTCCACCGTGGCGAGGGAGTTCAAACGAGAACTTTTCTGCCACGTAACCAACAAGTCCTGATCGGCACTGCTTATCTTCTGGCATAGATAATTCATGTGTGCATTGTTCTTTCCAGCCTAGTTACCACAGTTCTGTTGGATGAGTAACTAGGCCAGCGAAGGAAATCCCACCTCTGCTCGGCTTTGTTTTGACCAGCTGTGTGAATCATTGGTTACGAGTTTGAAAAGCAGGTTGACTGAGCAGACAGGTGAAAGACAGGACTGTTGAAAGTGATAGAGGGTGGGAAGGACTGGCAGAGGAGGAGAACCTAATGGGGAGGAGAGAGTGCAGCACCGGCAGTGTTGTTGTCAGTCTGACTTATCTTCTGTGTGCCCCTCATGAAACATTCAGCTGTAGCTCAGGTTTCTTCCCCATCACCTCTCCTCTCCTCCCTGCTCTCACATTTTCTCCCCCATTCCTCCACCTCTGGTTATCTGCCGATTGTTTTCTCAGTGCATAAACCTCCCTGCTGAATCTTTCATGAGGAACTTTTTTTTTTTGACGGGGGTCGCTCTTTTAATCTGAAACACACTCATTGTGTGAGTAAGAATGAGTTCACATGGGAGCTGGTACAACAAGAACTTGTTAGTTCAAACAAACACGATGCTCTTGTAGAAACACTCTTAATGACTAATAGCAGCTTGTCTACTGTCGAGTCGATGCCTTTTAAGGTAGAAATGCATGTCACTACCAAAAATCGACTGAAAGAGAGATCGCAGGTCATAAAACAAAAAGAGAATGTGGTTATCAGAAGGGTCACTTGACACGATATATTCAGATATGACGTGCACATGATATCCTAAAATGCCTTCTTTATGCACTCATGCACAGACATGACAAAGAAGAGACCGGTTGAAAGATGTAAAGTGGCCATCTAAATTTTGTCTGCACAAATATGCTGTGACCCAAATACACTGTGCACTTGCAGCACTTACTTACAGTATTGTTAATGTATGCCTTTGAGACCAGAGGATGAGCCTGAATGCCATGTTTTGTCAGTTCTCCATGTCTGGTCTTTTGGTTTTAACACGGTCAGGCTCTTCTAGGTCTAAAATTATAAAGGTGAGTCAGAGTGTGCTGGCTCTGAGTGGAATGTCTCTCGATAACAAATGTGTACAATTTTCTTTTTTTCTTGGCTTGCAGAACAGAGTCGGTGGCAGAGAAGATGCTGACAAATTGGTTTGCCTTCTTGCTCCACAAATTTCTCAAGGTAAAAATGAAGCCTTTCTCCCACCTTACTGCTACAGGTGTCACTGTGATGCACTGTGGCACTTCCCCCTAAAATGATTTCTATTGATTTTTAAATAGACCTCAGTAAATGGTTACGCTGTAGCTGCGATTCTTTTTTTAACCCGCCTTAAATCGACGTGTTTTATGCACACATAAAGGGATAATGTTACCTGTGAGGTCAAACACAGCTACAGATTTGGGATATAAAGGCTCTGCTTTGTTTACTGTGTCATGCTTCACTTACAGAGTATCTGCTAATGAACATACACTCACCGGCCACGTTATTAGGTACACCTAATGATCTGTTATAAAACAGTCCGGTGACTGTAAATCTCTTTAACCCTTTCCTTTTATTTCCTTTACCCCCCCCCCCCCCCCGCACACACACACACACACACACACACACACACACACACACACACACACACACACACACACACACACACACACACACACACACCTTCCAAAACAACAGGAGTGTGCTGGCGAGCCTCTCTTCATGCTGTTCTGTGCCATCAAACAGCAAATGGAGAAGGGTCCCATAGACTCCATCACGGGAGAGGCACGCTACTCCCTCAGCGAAGACAAACTCATCCGCCAGCAGACTGAATACAAGACACTGGTGAGTCACAAAGGCATTCATAAAAAAAACAAACAAAAAAAAAACATTTAGTCCATATTAGTTTTTGCATAAAGCAGCAAAAATCCTTGCCAAAGAGCCTTCACACGTTCATAGAGCTCTGACATATTCTCAGTGAAACAGATATTGTGTTAGGAGTACTTTGATTGTTTGGATACTCCAGTCTAGTGCCTGTTCAGGTTCCTGACTGCTGCGGCTGATTCACTCCAGCTGTAAGTAGCAGCAACCCTGGCTTCATTTTTTAACTCGCATAGACATCAGTGGGTTTATCTGCTTTATGTAGAACTAAATGGTCACTGTTTGTTCATGGAGAGCGTGGGCTGCTCTGATTCTTTTAATCTTTAAACTTGTGAGGAAGTTGTGAGTTTTTCAGCGTCTTACCTGCACAAGACAGAATCACAGCACTAAACTTGGAGAATCAAGGAGGTTTCTTAGTTGGCACAGACCAGGACTTCAGAGGAGCAAAAGTTTGCCATCTGACACAACTCAAACTTTCAATATTTTGTAGCTTTTTGAGCTTAAGCTACTTTGAAGCTTTTCCCATTTACATCAGACAGTTATGTACTTTGAATGTGATTTCTTTGTAACACAAACCTGTAAAGTGGCAAAGTGAGTAACAGTCTATAAACTACACAATAAAGTACGTCACACAACTCCGTCTCAAAAAAACAAAACATTTATTTTACTGGGATGAGACTCATAATCAGATCCCATGAAGTCAGACGTGCAAATATCCAGTGAAGAAACAATTACAGAGATTAAAAAAACTATGCAGAGATGTACTTTTCAGGTTGAGAAATGGTGACTATAATGATCATAGCAAATGACTCGATGAGTTTTAATACTCATAAAACCATTCACTTGTGTCCTTTGGATGAGAGCTCCCCCATTACGTAAGAAATCAGTCATCACAGCATGAAGGTGAACTTAAGGATCAACTTTATGTTTGGTATGCAGTGATCGTTCCCTCTAAGGGGAAAAGTAGGGCCCTAACAGCAGAGTTCCCCTCCAGAGAACCACCGAATCCCTTCATTGGTTTGCTTCTTTCATGTTTTACCCACGTCCAAATAGGTTACGTAAAAAACTCAATGCATTAAAACTGGTGAATATACAGTAATTAAGGATATGTTAATCAATAAAGCCATGGTCTAGACTGTAGAGCAACAGTGGAACACAGCGCACCTTTGCCTTTTACATTTCTATTAAGCTGGGCTTTTCTGGCAGTCCGTCAGGATAAGTTCCCCCTCCGGCTTTAGCTGCAGAGCAGAGCCAGCGGGCGACAGAATGACACCTCTCTGATCGCCATGTCATAGAGCGTGAGAGGCTGTGTCTCATTACTTGTTTAATGCTCCAGCTAGAGCTGCACAGCCACATCCCGGAGGTGTGAAATTACATTTCAAGCCAAGATGCTTTCCACCAGGACAGTTTGGTGAGGAGCGAGAAATGAAAGGACCGCCCAAGCAACACCTCTCTCTCTCTACTGCATTCTCTTTCTTCCCATTACCGTCTCCCTCTCCATCCTGGATCTCCAGACGCTGAGCTGTGTGAACCCAGACAATGAGAACAGCCCAGAAATCCCAGTCAAGGTGCTCAACTGTGACACCATTACCCAGGTAAAGGAGAAGATCTTGGATGCAGTGTACAAGAACATGCCGTACTCACAGCGACCGCGAGCTACAGACATGGATCTAGGTGAGGCTGTGATACACACATTTCTTGGTAGACGGTAGATTCTGAAAAACAAAACTGAATCGGTATCTGCCATACTGCACTACCTTCTCACCTGAAGCTCACCTGTGCGTGGGCGTGGCAGGGGGACAAAATCGAAGAAGACTCCACGTTTATTTCCACCTGCTTGCAGGTCAAATCAGAGGAAGACTCCAACAGTGACATTAAACCTCTCAGACAGCACACCTACACGTGACAATCACAACTGACTGACGAGGCACAAATCCAGGTGACATTCACCTTCAACGGGAGTAAACAAGACACCGTACTGGTTGGGGCCGACGCTGCTTTAGGCTTGTTGCTTCACGCCTTCAAGGGCTCTTACACATTTAGGATGTTTGCAGAGGATGTGTTTTATTGCTTTGGACAGCTTAAGCAAAGACACTATGTCATTCGCATTTTGTTCACAGCAGAACAATCTATAATTGTCAATGACAGGAAGCAATTTATGTGACAGTTGGGCTGCTGAGTTTGACAACTTGCAGCGTTTTGAAAGAACAAACATAATGCACAAAGATACCAAGTCCTCAAGGGGTAATGCGAGCAAAACGATCTGCATCTGCCATCAGAAAATATCTGACAAGCACTCGGGACATAAACATGACACAAAATGTCAGTTCCTCACAAGTGACTGTATTTTTTTTTCTGCAGAATGGCGGCAGGGCAGAACAGCCCGGGTGGTCCTACAGGATGAAGACATCACAACGAAGATAGAAGGAGACTGGAAAAGGCTCAATACACTCATGCACTACCAGGTGTGTGAATAACATTAATACAAGGTCTGCAAGTGTTTGTTTTCTCTGGTAGTTGCAAAAGCACAGGGAATTTCAAAGCTGGAAACATTCAGTGGGAATTCACATGAATATATAGGAAAAAACTGGAAATGTTCAAACTGGTTATCACCATCACATTATTCATTTAAACACTAAATAAACATCTTTTTTTTTTTTTTTGGCATTTATATCTACTGATGACCAAACAAAACATTTATTTTTCGTGTTTGCAATTGGCAAAATATCCCAATTTTTCAATTAATTTCCATAAATGTCTGTTAATTTCCACATATTACCAATAATAACCATGTAAAGTTTTCCAAGTAATATTTCTGAAGAAAAGAAAAATAGTTTGTGGAATTATGACATCTCCGGAGCCTGAATGTTTTTTCAGTCTTTTTGAAACCCTCGATCGTTCATTTGCACAGTGTTATTTATTCACATTCATGTCACTCATCTCAACTCCTTCAACAATTTTCAAAGCTCACGCTCGCAAGCACGCTTAGTCATTCGAAGTTGAACTTTTGCGCACGTGTCGTCTTTTTTTCGGCTCCACAGTGGCGACGCTCAGGTCACTGACTTCACATGAGTCATCCCCGCTCCTTTTGTCAGTCAGTTGGTTGTCATGACTGCCAGCTTTGGGCCGCCTCACACAACTGGAATCTCAACAAACTAAAATGCAGACAAATAAAGGCAACAGAGATCTTGCTGGCTTTTAAATTACGTTTTGACGTAGTGGAATGCTCTTGAATGGAAAATGCACATCGTATCGCTACATTAGAGATTTGAATCTGTGTAACCAGGTGTGGACGGGTTTATGTTAATAAGCTGGATGTGTTATAAGCTGTGGCGTATTTGGAGCTCATGCAGAGTCGTGGCAGGAAACCTGCTGGTGCTGCTGGTGACTGGGGCTCATCTGCTTTGCAGCTGCTGATGCGGCCCTCCCCTGCAACTGCTGCACAAACGAAATCAAACAAGCCAAAACATCCAGTCATCCAGTCTACTATCACGCTTTTTTAATACAATTACTTATAAGATCCAAAACCTTTAGCATCTCTACAAGACAATATTGAGTTTTGGGATTTAGATTAAGTTGTAATTTAAGGGCTTAGCCTAGATCAATACGAACTTTTATTTATGTAGTTGTATTGACATTTTTTTTGTTGTTGTTGTTTTTTTTGTTTTTTTTTTAGTTCTTATCTCTGTGAGAGTTTCTTCCTCATTTACTTCACATTTCACCATTTAATAAAGTACTTCAAATAGTGTGTTCAATTGAAATAGGTATTAAATAGTCAGGGTCTCTTTGGTTGTGGTGATTAATGGTTTGTTCAAGGTGTTTCTAGTTAAAGACAAATAAAAATCATTGTACTTGAACTAAAGGGCAGTCAGTCCTTTACAAGTCCATGGAGGAAATTTACTTTTATTTTTTAAATTATATTTTGGGCACATTCATGGTCCTTGGTTATCTAATATTTTACATTTATGCCATAATTACTTTTGATTGATAGCTGTAAGGAAAGAACTTCACAAGGCTCTCCGTTTTTGTCTCTCAGGTGTCTGAGCGCTGTGTGGTGGCCTTGGTGCCCAAACAGATGTCCTCTTTCATCATTCCATCCTCGGCCAGCTTCCCACGCAGTATCAGCAAATACGGTCAGTCCGATCTGAGAAGTACAAATACTCCTTGTAATTCTTATTTAAAACGTTAAAGTCAGTTGGCTTTTGCTTTTCAGTCCTTGATATGGCATCATAATGCACAGTGTTGCATAGCCCATTTAGTAAATTAATCAAAATACCCTCTGTTTTTTGTTTTCATCATTACTTTATAAGAAGACCATCAGATCCCTTTCACATTAAATAACGTTGATCAAAGACAGATCTAAAAGGAGAATTAAGAACCAAACCTGAACTAACAAATGTGTCTTTGGTGAATCCACGTAGAGTTTTATGTCAATGATGACAACCATAAAATGACTATGCAGCCTCTGCACCTGCTCATCTGCAGATTACCGTGAAGACAGTCAACTTTAAATTCACATCTGAGATACGAAGGTAACTTGTTTGACTAAAATAAAAAAGGAAAAGAAAGAAGAGTCACGACTGCATGTATGTTTTTATCATTTTGTCACTCTAGGTGTGGATGTCCCGTTCCGCTCCACCCCTACCAGCCCCGACAGCCCCCACTCCCGTGTGCCCATGCTCACCCCCGACCTGGAGAGCGGCGTTAAAGTTTGGCACTTAGTCAAGAACCATGACCACGGGGATCAGAAAGAGGGCGAGCGCGGCAGCAAGATGGTGTCCGAGATCTACCTAACGAGGCTGCTGGCAACAAAGGTGAAATAAATGGCAGATTGTTCTTTAGACTCAAGTTCAGTTTTTCACTTTTGTGGTTCTTGTGCAGGTCTTAAACTTCTACTTATGAAAAAAAAAATAAGCACTACTAAGTCAGTCAGAGTACAAAAGCCGCACGTCTTCATTCGGTTGTTTGTTATGATTTTTCTTTCAGGGGACACTGCAGAAATTTGTGGACGACCTGTTTGAGACTCTGTTCAGCACCGTGTGTCGGGGCACCGCCCTGCCTCTCGCAATCAAATACATGTTTGACTTCCTTGACGAGCAGGCCGACAGACACGGCATCCATGATATGGACGTTCGCCACACATGGAAGAGCAACTGGTGAGAAAGATTTCAACTTGTTTGCAAAGTATATACAACACCGTGGCTCTTTTCATGTTTTTCTTGTGATCTACAGACAAGAGCAGTCAATATTTTCTTCACCTACACTAGAATACATTTCTGAACTAGTAATCCCACGTGTCCAGGTGCAACCTTCCCTGCTGACCACAGACTTTGATATCGTCTTTCTTTGATGCCTTCCAAACACCTCCAACAGCATTCTGATTTGGTCGTGATGTGTAAAGACCAAAGCCCAGTGTCTGCCAAACGTCATATTTTGTTGAGTTTAAGGCACGATGTTAAGTCAAATACTTTAAAGGTGCATCCTCACTTGAACGGTTTGTCAATCTAATTTCAGAGGCTCAAATCCATTGTTTTGTTGTTGTTTTTGTTTTGTTTTTTTACGTCCAGATTGTTCTTGAAAAACCGGCTTCTCTTCAACATTAGAGGCAAATGTCTTTCTGGCATTTAAATTACATCCAGTCTCAGTTTTATTAGGTCAAATAATTAATTCCTATTCTACACGTAAAGTTTACTTTGTTCTTCTTCTTGAGTTGCTTCATTACAAATGATCTTATTTTATCTCCAATGCTCCAGTATTTTGTAGAGTTTCATCCATAACAACATTTTAAACCTTTTATAATCATCTTGTCCTCATAACTAACGTGAAACGTAAAAGCCAATAATGTACTAATCAAAATGAAACGCAGTTGTAATTGTGAAGTCAATGGTTTCTGTTTGCGCCCGGTTGTTGCATTGCCAAAGAAAGTCCTTTCAGTTCCCTGATCCAGTTCTCTCTTCATATTTTCAGCCTTCCACTGCGCTTCTGGGTAAACGTAATCAAGAATCCCCAGTTTGTATTTGACATCCATAAGAACAGCATCACAGATGCCTGTCTGTCTGTGGTGGCACAGACCTTTATGGACTCTTGTTCTACATCTGAACATCGCTTGGGAAAAGACTCCCCCTCCACCAAGCTACTCTACGCCAAGGACATACCGCATTACAAAAGCTGGGTGGAAAGGTGTGTATGTGTGGAGGAGTGAAATAAGTATAGATGGATTCTTGAATAAACAGTTTAGGATTAAAGGATAAATTTCTATAAGAAGCCAAAGTCGTGTACTTTATAGTGTGATTTACAAAAACCTTGACAGCGACAGATGAATGGTTGCTGATGTGTAATTTGTCTGAATATCACGTTTTGCCACAATCACAAGATGAATTTATTGATATACTTTACCTTTTTCACACACGTTGGCTGAGTCCAACGGAAAGAAAAGCTTCAGCATTACAAGACTGTCTTTGACACTGCAGTGTTTCGTCTCTCAGGTACTACGCTGACATCAGCCGCCTGCCTGCCATTAGCGATCAGGACATGAATGCCTATCTGGCTGAACAGGCTCGCCTTCACTCCAATGAGTTCAACGTGCTCAGTGCCCTCCACGAGATCCACACTTATGTCAGCAAGTACAGCCAAGAGGTGAGTCGATGGATCACAACATGGACACATCGTTGGCGAAACCCAAAACCTCCCATCTGACAAATGTACTTTTTTAACAAAATAACTTGTTTTCTTGCAGGCTCCTATTTGATAGGGATTCCCAATAAATGATACACTGTTTATTGACTATATTACTATTTTATGTGTTACAACATAGACTATTGCAAACTTCAGTTTGGAGGCTTTTCCCAGATCATTCTGCAGGCATGGTTTGCAGCCTGAGATTCCCTTTTTTTTTGAGTAATCACATTTGTACGACACATAAATTAAAATTTTAAGGAAACAGAACACACAAAGTGTATTGAACTTTGAACGTGAGGCGAGGATGAGTTGCTGCCATCGAATTTGAAATGACCCAGTTTCTTCTCTTAAAATACTACATTTTCTTACTTTAATTATATATGTTTCCATGTTATATTCTGATAAGAATATGGGTTTGTGAAATTTACCAATTACTCTATTCTTATTTTATTCACATCTTACATGACAAAAGGATGTGTTTCTTTATTGTTCTTCAGGGATTTTTAATGTCTTTTTTCTCCCTTATTATTTTGGATTTACTATCCATAAAAAAAACAACCAGATGCTTCCTTCAGGAGCTGATGGAGAGAGGGAAGTTAATACTGGAGTTGAATTAGTTATTCATTTAAATCAGGAACGCTAATATTGCTCTCTGCATACAGTTCAAAGTTTCACTTAACCAAAAAAATAAGATAAAATAAAGTTACAGTCTTTAAAAACAAGCCCTTTCAACCTGACACAATCGGGATTTGTCTTAGCTCTAGTGCCCTTTTCCCCTCAAATGTATCACCCATCAAAAACATCACCGGTCATGTGTCTTGAAAACAGTGACGTTATACAAAATCTGCATTTGCTGCATTAAACTTGACAGGGAGAAACGCATAAATGCTGCTCCAGATTTGAAAGGGATATAAACTGACATCTGCTCTTAATGGGCTGAGTAAATGGACTGCATTTATAAAAATAAAAATAAATCTAGAAACTTCTGACCTCTTGAAGTGCTTTACAGTGGAAACCACAATCATACAAATGCTCACACGTTTTTTTTTAATTGTGTATAATTGAGATAATATCTCTGTTACACACACACACACACACACACACACACACACACACACACACACACACACACACACACACACACACACACACACACACACACACACACACAAAGCACCTAACAGCAGTGTTGGGATCAGTATTTTATGGAGAAGCCTTGGATTGAACCACTTACCCTCCACTTTTCTTCACTGCACGATTTCTACGGTTGTAAAAGGTCGTCGTATCTCACACAACAAGAGTGACATGAGTAGACGTGGCGACGGCGGCGTGACTTGTGAATGTAGAATAACCTCATCAGCATGCACTAACGGTAAACAACAAAAAAATAAACAAAACAAGAAAAGAAACTACACCTTAGTGCCAGCTTTTACATGTTTGGGTAGTAAGTGGTCCTGGTGATGAAGGAAGAAGAAATGACACATTAATTAATACATCATTTCATGTTACATTTTACTAGTTAGTAAATTAATAAAAGGGTTTTTTGTTTGTTTTTTTTGACAGTGTAAAACGATTAGCCTAGGTGCCTCATCGCCGGCCTGCTCACACCACACAGTACAACATATAACTACTGATGTGACAAAAGACCAAAGAAGTCTGTACTGGGCATTAACACCAAGAATTTGGTCAGTAAACTGTCAAATAAACCCAAAAATACAAAGCAAAAGGGTGCGTTGTCATATAAAATTGTTTTCTAAATTATATTAATACATCCGGATAAATCATATCCCCAGTTAATAATTGAAGGTTGGGTAGGGGATGTTGGAAACACCAGTAAGAGTCAGCAAGATCTTGAAAATGAACAAAAAGTAATCAGCTCTTCAGACTTGCCTCTGAGGTTGAATCTCCAAAGCACTTGAACCGGTTATATCTGTTCTTGTTCATAGAGCCTTGTTTTTTTTTTTTTTTAATAATAACAAGGTAACGTAACTGTGACTGAAAACTGTAAAATTGCACAACAGAAAATTGTGTCTTTAAAATCTGCGCAACTCTGACTAGTGACAATGCTCATGTTCTTGGTTTCATAGTTTCAGTCCATGTATATGTTTTTGTGTGTTTCCACCGTAGATCATTGAAGCACTGGAGCAAGACGAACAAGCCCAGAAGCAGAAGTTGGCATATAAAGTGGAGCAGATCACCTTAGCCATGTCTACAGAGAGCTGAAACACACACACACACATACACACACACCAGAATACCTCCTCACACACAGCTAAACACACTCAGTTATGTACACACTGTACACATGCACCCTGCAAATCAAGCAGTGACATGCGAGTTATAAACATGCAGCACGCACGGTACTCAGATGTGGACATTGTCACACACATACATGCATGTATGGACGCGCACAGCTGCACATAACTGCTGATACAGTATACACAGAGAGACTGCAGATTTAATGGACCTACTGTGCAGACACACTGATGACACACACACACACACATACATAATACACATGTACATGCACACGCCACAGCACACATCAAACAGCAGGCATCCCAGAGGAAGCTTTTTCAATCCAGTGTTGCCATTTTTATTTATTTTCTATTTTAGAATAAACTCCAACAGGCAAACATCCCGCTTCTGAACCACTCCGACGGAAAGAGACAGAAAGAGGATTTAGGCCATTACCGTTGCTGGAATTTACCACCAATTTCTATCCGCTGGGTAACGGTTCGTCTTTGTAGTCAGTGATTATTGTAAGTGTGTGTGTGGCATGGTTGGAGCTCTGAGGAGAACAGCACTTAACAAAAAAAAAAAAAAAAAAAAAAAAAAAAAAAAATTAAAAAAAGATTCAACATGAAAAAGTCACTGGAGGAGCTCAAGAAAGACAGGAGCCAATTTAATGGGCTGGCACATCTGGTGAGACAAGACTCAAAAGTACTTTTTATATGTCAAAGATGAAGGACACTTATTCACACTACATATCACTGGGCTTGGAGTGACATCGCCATTTGTAGCTATTCCAGAGCAGAGATGCCTAACTTGGTGTTGCCGAGCCTTTTCTATGGGCTCTTAAAAGGCTCGCAATGCCCGGTGTTGTTCAGTGACGACTGTCTGAACTACTGAGTTTTAAAAGCGGTAAAATCTGTCACTGACAAGGTGAGCGTATAGCTGTTTAATAATCCAACAGAGAGATGTCTTAACCATCTGATTTTAAATATATGGAGAGATATTTTGGTCCCGCTCGCTGGCTTTTAGTGCCAAATATAATGTATCTTGTGTTTCATTCATGTTAAATGCTCCTGTAGAGGCTATTAATAAAATATGCCATTGTACGGAAGAGATCTCATTTGAGATGGGGAGATTTTTACAGTCGTGATCTATAGACCACTAATTCAGCCATTCAGAGATAAGTGGAGGCCAAATTGAGCTGTAGCAGAAAGCATGATTAATGACGTTAGAAGCATGATCGTGGATGAGATTAGCCTAACCCTGGCCCACAGCTCCGCTCCCCCACCCTGCCCGTCTCAGCCGTTATTGTTTACATTGAGCATAATACTTGAAATGCACCCGGTGTACAAGATATTAAGAACACCTGCAGCTCCTGTGAAGTAATCCGGACAGATTAAGCTTAAACAACGCATTGATGCCTTCTTGATTTTCCTAATGCATCTAATTTGACTGTGGTTTGGAATTTAAACGTGGGGAAAAAAGGTGAGGAAAAGTCTCATACTTCCCTGGAGACCTGGAGATCAGAGAGGAACTGTGTTTCGGTGTGAAGCAGGAGGTTTCTTATATTTTATAAGCAGAGAAGATATTTGATTAATGATATATATGTGTTTGGATCAGCTGTTGGTCCTTGTAAAGTCTGTTTGTTGCTTCACAGCACTGTCGTTGCTTTACATTTTTGTGTTTCAGCACATTCACAAGTTTTCCTTTTGCATTCCAGTGTACATTTTACCTTAATGCTTGTTGTCCCGTTTCTGCTCTAGTTGTAGTGCCATATCTGAAGTTTCTAATAATTTTCATCATGAAGGAAAAAAAAAAACTGTTTGGGAATCACACTACTTTAAGGCTTTAGTTTTTATGGTTTCACTCTTTGATGGGATGAAAGATGAATGCCTTCCTGCGCTTCAGGCTGTCTGAATACGCCGTATTGACTCGCTACGACTGTCAAAATGTTCTCTTTTGCTGCTGATTTTACCATTTCAGTATCAGTGGAGTTATCTTACTCCCAAAAGGACCTTGATCATGTTTATCTAGAAGAACAAGATGAAATAATATGAAAAGTGAATACACTTCTCATTAAATGTTAAAATATGACAGTATTCATTTGTTTAATGTGTGGTTTGATGACAATAATTTATAAATGTGTTGTGCAATAAACTGTCAGATGTTTAACCTGTAATGTTTTTTTAAACTATGTATTGCTGTATAAATATTGTACATAAAAACACTCCTATTTTGCAAGCAAAATATTCACTTTTTACTGTTGTTATATATTAAATAAGCAGCTGATGAAAACGATAAGTAGTGAGTTTCTCTTGAGTTTATTTTCCTGGTATATTATTTGTGTTTGTCTGTGCTGCAAGTACATCCTAAGCTGATGAATTGAGTTAACAAAATACTGCCTTGACGTGAGTAAAATTCTGTACATTTATTGCATTGACGTATTTATCAATTAGTTCCATACATCAGTTGTCTGCAGAAGTATTTTATGACTTGTAAGTCAGATTTGATTTTTCACTTTATTGGATGAAATACTGCCAGTAGAGATGAAGTCATCTTAAAGCCAGTGTGAACCCTGCCACGCATAACTGAATAATCTATTTTTAACTACGTTAGTGGTCCATTAGCCTGCTAAATTAATTGTTAAACTCTTATCGAGTTTCCTTGGGTGAGAGATGACCTGAAATCCCAGGAGTCCATCCTGGAGATGCCTCCAGTTACAGAAAATACGATCAGGGTAAACAAGCTTTGTCCCAGCCTGCTTTGAAACACAAATACATCTTTGAACGAAATGAAAAATGAATAAGTAAGATACATATGAATGTGGGTGGGACGGTGTTGCAGTAGATGACAGCGATGCCTAAAAGTTTCCCAGTTTGAGTCCCGATCCTTCTGCGTGGAGTTTGCTTGGTTTTTACGTTCCTGCATGAGCCTTCTCCAAGTAATCCAGCTTCCTCCCACAACCCAAAAACATGCCTGTTAGGTTGATCTGTGATTCTAAACTGTCCATACATCATAACCATCTGGGTTTTTTTTTTTTGTTTGTTTGTCTCTGCGTGGCCCTGTGATGGACTGCTGACTTCTCCCCCATGAACCCGAAGATTTAGGTGGAAACTTGAAAAATACAATGCAAATAAACACAATTGCTGCAAAACATTCACAAAAATAACGGTGACACTTTTTCTACATTTGGCAGATGTTTACAAGAGTTATTGGTTTGATTTGAATGCACATATGCTGGATTCCAATAAAGTCCTCCACAGGAAGAGGACATTGTTTTTCTCAGCCAAACATGAGAGACGCCTTTATGGAAAGATCACTTGCAACAAGTTTAATTTCCTCTGAAGGCTGGAAGACAATTGTACACATCATGATTAAATTATGAGCATGTTCCTTCTCTCTCCTCCATGTGGGAAATAACAGTTTTATCCTTCAGAAATATCATCATTCCTTTGAGAAAGAGGCAGCCAACAATTTTGAACTCAGTTGTACCTACATTCACTACACTGCAAAAACGGCCCTTCTAGAAATAAGCCTAATAATCTATAAATCTACTCAAAATTGTCTTATTTTAAGCAAATATATCTATACCAATGGGGTAAGATTTTCTTTTTACGAGTACAATTCTTAAAACTAGCAATATGGTCTAAAATATTCTTCTAATTTTCTTGAAACAAGGATTTGTTACTTCCTTAGAAATGAGCTTTTGCAGTGTATCAAGTGAGAGTTACACTTATGATTCTTCAGACAAACAACAAGTGAAACAACAGCAAAATAGCCTGGAGGAAATTTCTAAATCCATCTAAACAGAATGAAGAAACGTAAAAACCATGTGATGCACAACCTCTTGGAATGAATGTGAGGCGCACTGCCATCATACTGTGACAATATTTGATACGGCATGTGAACAGCATATCGGGGCTCCTGAGCACTTGCCATAAGGAGCAAGAATTAATTATTCATGTGTAACCCTCAGGGTTCTGTGGCAAGCTGAGCAGAAGGAGGAGAAAGAGGGTTATATGAACAGCCAAGCCTTCGTACCCATACCTGTCAGATCTAGATGGGGAGTCATCAATGCATCCAAGGGTCTAACTGTACACCTGCCAGCCTCTAACCCCCATCCTGCCCCACTCTTCACTCTTTACTTGTCAGCGTACCAATAATCAGCAGCCAACAATTCCCACTCACTTGCCTCTCTTGCACACATACGCAGGAAGGATCATTAGGACCTCTTCAACTGACAGCCAAGAAAGCTGTGGGATATGTTCCTGATAGTCTCTGCTAGGATGGACCCAGACAGGTTTATGAAGCTACTACACCCGTCAGATGTGAGTATTCCATCAAGCCAAGGCGGTTGTCAAAATATCTCACCCTGCTTTGGCCGATGACTGATGTAATTAGATTATGGATGTGAGGCTGGGTGGAAAAACAGTGCAATGCCTCCTTTCTGTGAAATCACTGGTGGTTCACTGCCAAGCAGAACAGATCCTCAGCTTCTCCTGCTGATCGGAATATTTGATTCTGGGGGAAACAGACGTTATGAGCAGACTACAGATCTTTGAAGAATTAATCAAACGCTGGGTTTTTCTGTGAGAGGAATGCTGAACAGAAAAGGACTTGGATTTTTTTTCTCACATGAGCAAATGTGTTAATAGTCAGTGGACAGTCTTCTTCTTCTACACAGTGGGCTATCATGTCATTACATGGACTTAATAAAGGCACCTTTTCTCATAAATATGAACACGGGAATGCTCACAACAACAACAAAATAAATAATTCAGTGAGCTGTCATGTTTAAATGGAACTAAAAAAGTTATAACTCACAATGAATTATGACTCCGTCGGAATCACATTGGCATTTCTGTCTCACCACGATGCACTGCGAATACCTAGATGATGTACTTGTAATGGACAGAAACTGAGCGTGAAACGCTGGACACACTTCATCCGCTCAATCGTCGCTGTCTTGTTGACACGGCAGAAGTGATGTGACACTTGTTCGTCCCATATTTGGTCAAAAATGGCATTGTGGTCCTCCTTCAGCGAAGAGGACAATTTTAATCTCCCAAAAAAAGACGGGGGCAGATTAGTAACATGAGAAGGTTTTGAGAAGTTTATGTCTGATAAAAATTAAAATCTCGGAAGAACCTTGGGTGAAGGGAAGGAGAAAGTTGGCATTGTTATTTCCAATAACAGTAATGGAACAATTATAAGCAAAAAGAACAAAAATAAGTCTGTAGTGCTGATAGTGTGCAATGTTCTTATAATTATAGATACATGAGATGCAGGAATGCACAGGCTATACATGCAACCTAATTGGCATCAAATACGTTTATTTTAACATCAGATGCACTGATCTGATATTAGAATTGGACATAAATACTGATTTTGTTTCTGTGTATGTTCAGTTTCAGCTGCTGTTTTTTTTTTATACTGATTTGATTCAATTTCATTTAAAAATGTAATGAGGGTATTACTGCCAGTACACTCTTGTTTATTTTTTTCATACCAAATATTTCATTACATATCTGTGTTACTTCACTTTACTTTTTTTCTTAGGACGCTATTGTTCAATTTGGTAAGAAATGTTGAATTTAGGCTAGGTGCCTTCGGTCTCTTCCACATGGTGGAGGTGTATATCTCATTAATTCGTCAACAGTATAAGACTGGTATCGATTATCGACAGATATACAAACTCCAGGGATAGATATTTTTAATCAGACTGAAAAAGTTGGGTTGCTGGATCCCTAGTCATAAACCAAAATTGTGTCAAAAATGTTTGCCTCAGTTAAATACATAGGCCAGTATTGAACTGTACTGATTCAAACATGTACAGAGTTTTATTAGGGTTTAGACAAAATACGGGAGATCATGTATGACCGCATACAGACAGAAGCATCCTCGGTGAGACTCCGCTCAGGATGGACTAGGTTATCTTCTCATTGTCCGCTAACAGACTATGGCTCTTACCGTTATAGTCATCAGTTATCTAATGAATCATCATCTGAAACTAATAGTTGTGTTGTTTAAATGTGAAAAAAAAGAGTTAAACAGAGCATACCTGATACCCATGAAGCCCGTCTCCAGCGGATTTATATCCGCGCCAGAACACTGATGCCATCTTCTGGTCGAAATTGTTATTACACCCAACACTTGGAAAGAATTTGGAGGAATTCATGTTTTACATACGTTACATTTTTATTGTTGTTTGAGATAAGAGAAGTAAGATGGTTGTGAAAACTCAATGCAAGAAGAGAACCCAGGTTGGGTGTTATTTTCCACCATGTAAGGATGTGTCTGTAAATCTCTGCGTGTGTATATGTAGGTGTATGTTTTGGGTTAAATGCAGGGCACATGCATGATAAAATGACAAACAGCCACACTAAACTGTGGTTGCAGCACATTTCGTTTGAGGAAACAGTCAACCCCCCACCCCCCACCCCCCACCCCCATCACTATCCTACCCCGCCTTCCTGTTAACTTTAAAAACAAAACCTTGCTCCCTGGACAGCCCAGAGAAGTAACGGTCAAAGTTTTCTGCAGTTTGAAATGAAATCTCCTCCCATCACCCCTCCTCTTTTTTCCCAGACATTCCCTCAAGTTTCCCTCCTCCTCAGCTTCTCTTTCCTGCTCACATGAGTTCTCTTCAAGACAGACTCCGTCCTACGTAACCAATCCACAAGCTTTGTTGGATTTATGGCTCCCAAATTCAAAGCCCCATAAATTCTGTTTTACATTGCGTATATGTTTGCAACTGTTTGCCTCCTTATTACTTTTTACAAGTAATTTCACTAAAAGTAATTGAAGAATATTCTTTATATATAAAAATGAAGAAAAAATATGTTTTTTTTGTGTTTTGAGATAATTGTGAGTTCAAATAGATTTGAACCATTACCTTCTCAAGATAAGCTGCTAACTGTAAATTCATTGCAAAGAAATGCTCTTTGCACAAATGACTGTCACACTGGGTGAATTATTGTCAACGTTCTGCCTGAGCTCTCTGAAATAATGTGTTGCTAGTGAGCTTTGACAGCTGGGGTCCTCAGACGAAATGAAAAACAAACGCTGCTGGTAAAGCAAAACAGTTTGGAAATTTACATTTTACACAAAGCAAAGTAGAAAAGCTTCTTCCTTTCTGAAGACGTTGTCTCCTTGAAATGTGATTTTGTGCCTCCACGGGCAAATATAGCAAAATGCAATCAAAGAATTGTATAAGGTTTTCAGCAATAAGGTGCCAAACAAACGAATGGGTATATTGTAGCTGTTCGTATTTTCCTACATGCACCTCAGAATTGTTTAACCTTATTTCTGCCAGCAACGATCCATCCAGAGGAAGAAGTACTCCGACAGCTACATTTGAGCATCCCCATTTTGGTCTGCTGAACAACAGCTGAACCCCTGAGTGCTGAGGGCTATGATATACTCAGAACCAGAGTTACATTAAATAACTACAATCTCCCAGGGAACATGGGAGGGTTGCATTGCACATTATCCTGCAGCCTGTGGTGGAACACATGTTCTGATTTGTACAACTTTCTAAGATAATTAGCCTTATTGTAATAGATTTGATGAGACCATGGATATCTGCCTCACACTGCAGAAGTGGGAGTGAACTGCCAGCTGTGCTGCAGATAAGTAAATCTATCAAGGTCTTCTCTTTTTGTTGTAAATGTTAGTTTCAGAGCCTCTATGTGAGGCATTGCTGTCAATAAACATGCTTCTGTAATGAAAAGGGAGCTGCGCACGCTCTTGCGGCCCTGAAAAAAGCACTCTTATTAAAATTAACCCATTTCAGTTGCATCGCTGTTGATCCAACCCAGGAGGATCTAAATCTGAGACTATTTCAGAGTCACTGCGCTGAATACAGATTTACTGGAATTAAAAGACAGATATTAACAAATGTTAGTGGGTTTCTGAGCAGTGTAAAAAGACCTTCCTTATTCTTTTCCTTCCTATTTTGTGCTTTTCCTTTTTAGGTCTCACTACAGCGAATCTTCTGATGCAATATCTATGTAAGTGGATTTGTATAAATACCTTGAGAGATTGTATGTAATTGTGTTATGCAGTCTTAATGATAAACAAATAACATTTGAAATCTTGAATAATCCATGAAGTATGCTGCAAATAAACTTTCAGACATGAAATATGCAACATTTGTGGCTTCATCAGTCTGTTAATGATCCATTCACTCGTTCAAGTAAGGCCCTCTGAGACTCCCCGCCCCCTGCCAACATGCCTGAACCAAATGGACAGGAATGGTGATTACAGCAGTTTTGATTGTGCTGCTACTGCAGCTTTTATGACATGGATGATCAAATTACTCAGAGCTGATGATGAAGACAGTGCCCCCAGGTAAAGTGAAAGAGGTTTTCCCCAAACTGATGGAAAACTACATGAATTACTGCAGGGCTGGTAAAGACAAATAAAAATGCAATCATTTATATTTGTTGTTTTTTTTCATAACAAATTATGTGCCACTGCACATGACATGCCAGTATGAATTGTAGACATATGTTACCCCTTACTGATGTGCTGACCCATTACTGTCGCCGTCAGCCATGTCTGAAGGAAACTGCATGTTCATTTAGACCTGGTATCAACATCCATTGTGAATTATCCCATCTTAAGTGGACAGCCTTAAAAACAGGTGTAAATGCAGCTAAGGGAGCCCTGTTTAGACCTGGTATTAACATCTGCCCACAGCGATCCGATGACCAATGGACTCTAATGGTCTAAGCACACTGTTCACTCCTGCCAGTAACATATGGCTCCACATGTATCCCAAAGGGCAACGTCTGATTGGATCTCGCTCCCCTAACACATATTCAAATAACCAAAAGCACTGCGTGCACAGACCAAATTCATTGGTTTAGCAATGTGCCAAGTCACCAGAAAAAAGAGCACTATTCCTGCCTGCTGGATTTATTTGTCCAGTGTTATTTAACAGATGAGCTATACATAAACAAGAAAATGCCAGTGAGAAAACATTCAAAACAGGTATAAACAGGACCTGCGTGGACCATTAATGTAAATGTGACCATTTTCTATTATTGAATAAAGCTACTTTGACAGAAGGATGATGCTGTTAAAGCTGAATATCTGATGTCTGAAAAGAGCTGTAAGCCACATTTAGGTTGGAAATGTTATGAGTTGTCCTAAAACAATGTCATTAGGCCATAATAATTCATATGAGCAAGTCAAACCCATTCTTATTTGCAGTATTTGTTTTTTTTTTGTTTTTTACAAAACAACATCTGAATAGTGATATGACTTCAAACGGATGAGTTTAGATTAATAGAAGGTAGCCGTGTCTAAAAGTGGCTTCTTAGCCCTTAAATTATAAATAAAAGAAGATCTCTTTACATTATTGCTCCGAAATTGTATTTTTGGATAAAAAACATATTCAAATCAGTTGATTGGAAACCTCAATGAGCCGCTCAATTAGGAGATTAAACTTTTGTTTTTCAAACTAAGACTTCTATTAAAGCAGAAGTGGGGTTTTTTTACGTTTAAAGTTATTCTGCATGGTTGTATACAAGTGTGTGTTTTGAAGGTAACAATTGAAAAAACAAACAGAATGTATGCTCACAAAAATGCTTGCAGCAGTTTAGGATTTCTGTGGTCTTTAAAGTATGCAGTAAATTGTTGGGATTCCTTGTGAAAGAGTACAGGCACTGAGATTTTTTCTTTTTCTTTTTTTTTTAACAATATTATCCCGAGACTCTGTCATACAGTACATCTCAGAGTGCATTTGACACAGATGCTTTGAGACGCGTACTCATGATACATGGAACTAAAAACCACCAACTGTGACTAAAGCACACTTGGTATCCAAACTAAACTACACAGCGATCTAAAGAAATGATTGAACGCCTTAGTGGATATGTGTTAATCGTAAAGTAGTGTCACTTAAGAAACAGTGAAACAACAAAAATGGAAAAGAGCGATTAAGCTTTCAGACCCCATAAGCTTCAACATACAGTATGTGCAACACAGTCCAGCCTCTATAAACAAATAAAGCCATATGAAGTCAGACACATAGCCCTGGAATAACAGTCTGCCAGTAGGAGTGAAGCTTTCCAGACCAGCCTTTTGTTGGGTCTCTGCAAGAGTACTGCCTGTTAGTTTTTACCTTTGTGATCAGGCACCTTAGTCTAACGCTTAGGATCAAATGCTGATACGAAAGACAACAAGACGCTTGCTGTTTAATGTTGACTGAACTAGATTTGGGTGCATTATTATCAAAGACAAAAAAAGGCTGAATCAAGCATGCTTGTTTCTTTAAGTGATAACAGCCAGTTAAAACGTACTAAGGTTCTTGCAAAAGCTAAAGAAAATGAAAAAACCCATCCCATTGTCCTTTGTTGAAAATAATGTGTCTGTTCTTGTGAGCTGCTGCAGTTTGACAGGAAGCAATCGTTCATTTGAGGCTTAAACAGCAGAAATGCACAACCGGCTATTCGTTAACTGAATGTTTTACAGGGATGACATGGACACTACTGTACAACTGTGCCTGCACTGGCCACACAGCTACTTTTCTGTTGGCGCTTTAAGCCAAGCTCATCTCGAGTCACAGTGAGGAGCCAATTGCCCACTTCAGCATCCTGCTGTTTTGAGCTGCATGGCTGATAAAGGTCTGGTGTGAAAGTGGTGGGGGAGGTGGCTACATGGAAGAAAAGAATTGGGAATATGAGGGGGCGAAAACAGAGACATGTTTGGGTTATAGGTCCCAATGCTGCATGGTATCATATTACATGACCGTTGCGCCAGTTTACTTCTCTCCATGAACTGCTGTTGTGACATTCTCAGTCCAAGAGGGCAGGTCTTTGGTAACAACTAATTTAACATACCTCCACCAGTGGTTCCAGATGTGCAATTTATGGAGAGCATGAGAAGTGCGAGCACAAGAGCGAACAAAAGTAAAGCAACGGTTTCAGGGGGTGCTTTCAGGAGTCTGGAAGTGTGAAAGGTTTAAGCGGATCCTGCGGTGTCTCAACAAATGCTGCTGTTGATTGATGGCCTTGCGGCGTGCTGGGGGCTTCAGGCCACTGAAACAGATCAATACTATTAGCATAACAGTGGATTGCACCTTTGTTTCGATTATGATATTCTGCTCCGTGGTTTATCTCGGTAAGCCTATTATGGACCTGAATGTCACAGTCTATTGTCAGCTATCACCTTTAATAGCGAGGCGGATTACTGCAGACCGGGTGCACAGCTCCAGCACAACCACACTGCAGCCCAGTGTGAGCAACAGTTGACATAATGAGCACTGATCACAACAAATCAGCTTTAATGAGATGATTCCAGCCCTTGAGTTGCACATTTAATGTATTTTTTACAGAAAATCCAAACATGTAAATCAAAAACCTGAGACACATTTCAAGAATTAGTGTGTGTGTTTTCAGATAAAAAACATTTAAAAAAAGCCCTATTATCCTTCTTCCCTCCATCTGCCTTCCGTCTTCTTCAAGAGGGGTGGGGGCACAGAGGAAGGGTTAAAGTAACCAGTGAAATACGGGGTGTAGGGCCGGGCCTCACTATGGGAGGAAAAGGGGGGGTGGGGGGTGGTGGCAATATAAAAACTGACACAACACAAGTGGTGCTTTATCCATCCTGTTCCACTCTGGGCAAGCGGAAACCCTAAACTGCTCTGGCTCAACCAGCTTCGGCCTTTCCTCTCTTTTTTCCTTTTCCCTCCCTTTTCTCTCACTCACATTGGACGTGTGCCTGCTCAGGACAAGAATGGCAGCATCATCAACACCGAGACGACAGAGGCCCTGCAAACTGCTGGTTTTTGCGTTGCTTCTCACCATCCCGCTTTCAAATGGTAAGTAACAATACTTAATAGCAAGAGGGCCAATTCAGAGGGATCAAATGACTATTTACTGGCACAGGGAGGGCCAGGAGGGGTGGGGTCGGGGTGGAGCGGTGTTTGTTGGAATGGTCTTTGAGTTGAGTCCAGGTTCTAACCATTTCACTATCTGGGAAGCAAATGTACTATATCATTGCTAAAAAGAACAAATGAGAAAGGATTCTCTGTGTTTTGAAAGCTTATACTTGAAAGATAGGTTTTCTTGAAGATGATGAAAGAAAAACGTTACTTTGGAGAACATCATGGCAAACAAAGGGATCATTTCTGAGGATTTTTTAAAAATTATTATTTTGTGGCAGCACAGGGGAGTCTTAAATTTTACTAAAAGATACACTATCTATTGTAATCCAACAATCTGAGCATATTCTGCCAAAATAAACCAACATTTTACATTTATGTAGCAGATTCCCGTCTTGCAGTTTCTAGCTCAGTTTTAAGCATTTATGGACCTTCATTGGGGTGCTGTGTTTGTTGTATTATAGACCAGATTCCCAAGATCTTTCAAGGACTTTGAGAAATGAGTATGTTTATATTTAGCTGGACGTAACATGATGCAAGCTGAAGTGCGTGTGAGAGAAGAATATGCACTATGGTTGTTAACATGCAGCTCATATGTGATTGTGCTGATGCAGTTGAGAGCTTTTGCAAGGCATCAGGGTTATCTGTTGACGTCAAACTATTTATAAAACGAACATGTGGCTCACATTGATTGGTCTTTTGTAACAAGCAATTGTTCATGCAGACTTTTAAGATGCTTATTATTAATAGTTTAACAGGTTGCAATACAAAGAAACTTCTTCTCTCACCCTTTTTTTTAGTTTGTGGAAAAAAAATGAGGGGTGGGATGGTGGGTGGGGCTATACAATCAATTGCAGTACTTTCTGTGTGGCTGAAAATGAATCGCACACTGGATTGCTTAATTCAATCCTCCTGTCTTTCATGGGATGTAGCTGATGTGGATGAGATCATCAGCCAAGAGAGGCAGCTGCATTTGATTTAGATAATATAACTGTATTAACACAATTTCAACTTATGGATTTTAAACAACAAGCAACAACTTTAATCTACTCTTTACTGAGGTGAAAAAAAAAAAGACATAGTAAGCACTAGTAACTCTCGACAAAATATGTCTCAGAATGATGAATAGTGCAGCGGGGATATCATACATTCAAACCAAATGTCCTAATGTTCCCTGAATTGTACTGTCAAATCATAAGATACACACAGAGATGAGTACTTTGTGCTGTTATTGTACAGCTTTAATGAGATCTTAGTAAAATGGTTTCCTAGGTAACCGGAAGGGGCGTTGTGCATAGACTGCACACTAAAACTTTAGGAGCTGTAATAAAGACAGCTCTTATCTTATGCCTTCGGAGTAGTGTAAGGTAACATTTTACTCCTTATTTTGGTATTAGAGAGCCAAATCCAAACTATTTTCATGATTTCTCCCTGATCTTATTTAATCCTTAGTTCAGTTTAATTTAGAAAACCGTAATGCTCAATAAAAGCCTTTAGTCTAACAAACACTTCAAAGTGGGCTTTTATCGTTGTGTTGAGTAAAGCAGGTTTGTAACCATATATGATCTAACTTTTAGAGAATCTGCAAAGAGCTACGCCCAGATCTTCTTTGCTGATGTTGTTGTTCTCACATGGATGTCACAGCTGAGGTTTCTCCATTGAAAATGCAGCCTCACAGATGGAAACACTACAAAGTGGTTTCTGACCAGACAGCGAGGACGTTTTTGTTTACAGCATGCTGAGTATGACAGAAGAGGCCTCCTGATGAGTTTTTGTGCTGATGTCAACACCACATTGGATGCATCCACAATGCAGAGAATTGAGTGGAAAAATACATGCTCATTAACAGCCACGGTTATTTGTTGTAAAACGCTCTGATGTATTTGCAGTGTCGGTCACGCTTTATCAAGCTTGCTGATCTTCTGGACTTTCTACAAAGCGGCTACCTGGGCATCTTTTCTTAGAAATAAGGAGGGAATGTTCCAGATATCTGCATCCATGCTTTCAGGAATATGTCTGGAAAGTATCTCTTCCCCATCCTGTGTTTGGTTTAGCTTGGAAAAAATTGGCACGTTGCCATTATGTATGCATTCTTCTTCTTTTTTTTAATTCTTAAAAAAAGACAAAAACATTTCATACACACAAGGAGGAATAGAAAACACCAGGTGCAAATTTATTCTGAAGAAGTGAAAACTGAACATGCATGACTGGTTACATCAATAATCACTTATGACACTTGTGCTTCTGGAAAGAAAACACAAAACAAGTCTAATACTCAATAAAAAGATACTTATCTCATGATATTAAGAATGATAATCCAAACCAGAAGCTTCAAGGTTTCTTTTCTTATGGCCGAAACTGTACATACAGCCTATACTTCCACCTTCTGCCAATGGAAACATGCCAGATATATATTCTCTATTTGCCACAACTAAAGAAAAACTGACTCAAAATTGCTTGAAAATTCAAGGGAAACACTTCTATTGACATCTTTTGACCTAGGAACTTCTCACGTGATGGTCTTTAGGTCTTTTCCCCCCATTAAATACCATTAAATTATCATGGTTGCTGAAGATTAACAATAGGATCTGCAGGACAGGAAGTTTATGTACAGCCCCATGGAAAACCCTTTATTTTTTTTTAACAATGCTTCACAAACCTCAAAGACAAAGAAAGACTGGAAGACGCGAACACTTACTTTGTCGACATTTCTTTAGAATCATTTATCTTTGGAAGATTTGAGTTGAATTCTTTGAAAACTGTTCAGAGAAACCAATTTCTGCATTATGGTTTACGCAGTGCTTCTGCTGTGAGGTGGTTTAAGGAGGCTCTTTAGTTAAGCAGTGAACCCTGCCCAACATCACTGCCAACCCTCGAGCATGTAATTAGGTGAATCATTGTTTTCGTAGTACTCACTGAAGAAACAGATGCACCAAAGAATCGCAGAAACGATGTCAGCAACCACGTGTTCATATCTGCCATAAAGAAATTAACATAATCTGGAAAAGCAAATCTCAACGTCAAGTGACCCAGCGATGGCAGATAGACATCTGAGTACGCACACGTTTAAACATTTCACTTGTTCTCTCAATCTTTATTTGAAAAAAAATCTACTTTTTTGGCACAATTTACATAGGTTTCATCTTTGAATACACATACAAAAAAAGTCTACACAAGTACGGAGGATGGGAAAAGTTCAAATACGACAAGCAGTCACCTGACATAATCAAATTAGCTACTTTATCTAGCAATTTGAAGATGCTGGCACGTAAATTAATCTGCAAATTAGAGAAAGGAAAGGAAAAAAAAAGGCGGCACATCTGTAACAGCAACATTCATAGTAAGGAAAGAAAAAAAACTACATGCAATGAATGTGTGCTTTAGAAAAAGAGAGCAAATCTTTGAAAGCTGGATAAGCGCAAACTAGTTCTTGATGAGTTATTTTTCTTGTTTTCTCAATACCTGCTGGAGATGTGAGTAAGTAATTACTCTGCTAAATGTAGGAACGTCGATACAGTCTGACTAGACTTCTTTCTGGACAAAATCAATTAAAGCCTTTGAGCCGCTGATGCTCACATCTGCGTCTCTGCAACAGGATCTTTTCACAGTGTACCTGCAAAGCAGGCAGGCTCTGTCAAGGTAATGCACAAGGCAGTGAAACTTTAGCGGGCAATTGTGAGCGTGCGTGTTTAAGCTGGGGAAGGGGTGGGGGAGTGATATTTTACCCGCAATTGAAAGCAGATGTCATGTTTCCTGATTGTGGTCCCTAGAATTGGCTCTCAACCAGGAGCTGCAGAGGGCCTCAGGGTTGGGTCGGGTGAATTCTGCAGCTGGGCAGCACTGGGTAAAGTTAATGTCGCCTTTCAGGGCTGATTGAAACCATAAGATCTTGTTGCTTTTCTGTCATACGAGAAAAATGGCCTGGGTGCTGCTATTAATCGCTGTGACAGGAATGACAGAGGAGGGGCCATGAGGGTGGGGGTTGGGTGTGCACTTGGGGGTCAAGATGATGGGGTCAGTGCTCTGTTGTTTCAAACGGGGTAGGGTTGCAGAGCATGTTTAACCTCATGAGGCTATGCTCCAGTGTGACATTCCTCAGCATGCTGTTAACAAATTTAGATTCTTGAGGAGCAGTGGGATATTAAATCATGAAAAAAAGACCTTTTAAAAAGAACAACATTCTGAGCTTATTTTATCTCAGATGTTATTGAATTCTTCGTCAAAACTTTAAAAAAAACGACATTTATGTATATAAATAAATACATATACATTTTTAATTGGAGTTTAACATGAATCATATTTACTTAAAACCAATTAGTATATTTTAAAACAAATTTATTGATTTCTTCATCCAGGTTCATGCACTGCAAAAACAGCCCCTCTACAAATAAGCATAATATTCCATAAATCTAGTCAAAATTTTAAACAAAAAAAAAATCTTGGTCTTAAGGGGTAAGAAATTGATTCTTGACTAGAATTCTTAAAATTAGCAAACAATTCTAAAACAGTCCTTTCATTTTCTTGAAACAAGTTTTTTTTTCTTACTTAGAAATGCGTTTTTGCAGTGTGGTTGCTACAAGCCTCGGAGCATAGTTGGCTGTGATTAGGATGAAAACACCCACCTCACACTTAGTTTGAGAT
Source organism: Xenentodon cancila (assembly GCA_014839995.1). Classification (NCBI taxonomy): domain Eukaryota; kingdom Metazoa; phylum Chordata; class Actinopteri; order Beloniformes; family Belonidae; genus Xenentodon; species Xenentodon cancila. The sequence continues at coordinate 25,959,293 of CM026203.1, read as the reverse complement.
AAATTTGTCCCATGATGATAAAATGGTTAGCGTTAAAAGTGCGGCCTGATATGGATGGAAAACTTAGAAGCCCGGTGCCTGTAGGAGGCATCTGCATGGACATGGATCCTTAGATGTATGTCATTAAGTTTTATTTTAGTTTTGCATTTTGAGACACAAAATGTTTGCAGAAACATTGGCACCTTTGGCATTTGTTGGATTTCATTCTGTTTTGTTTTGTTTTCTGACTTGGATCCTCAATCTTCTCTTGATCTTAGAAAAGGGTTTTGATCTCTTGACAGTACGGAACAACTTCAGTCCATCTTTTATGGTGGCTGGCATTGAATTTTGTTCAGGAACCTCTAGCAACACCGGGATAAGTCCCACTCCTACCTTTTATTCTAGCCCAAATTTGACATCCTAATGGGACGTAACTGCACGGATTAATGTTTTAAAATCAAAACCTACTGATGTGGACACAGGCTTGGTTGCTTCTGACTGCAGCGTGGTCTGTTCCTGTTATCATAGATACAAATGTACCACATCAGTCACTGGAAACTCCCACGTGCATTCCTTGTGTGTCACACCCTTTTTTTGCATAACGGTGCAGAAATGCATAAAGGAATTTAAAAAACAAAACAAAAACAACACAGAAATGAACTCGCATGAAGATATACATGTGGGACAGAAACGGGAAACGACAAAGCAAAGAGAAACTACTAAAATCAGTATGTTTCTGTATTATATATTACTCAGGCTGAATTTAAAGTGCAATATAAAATGTATCAGTTACATTTAAACTAGATTAAAGGAAGGTAACTAAATATGGATGGTAATAAAAAACACTCTGTATCCAATAACTGTTGTTTAGATCGATTTGTTTGTATTATTTTAGTACTATTTATTGCAATATTATTTTGTTTCTTATGATTGTTTATGTAGTTCAACTTTAACTTTGGACAGGTGATCAGTTTTCTGTCATATAAGCTTGAACAAGAATGCAAGGTCCATCGGGCTTGCTTTCAAAGACACAATGATATTCATTTAAACTGGAAAAGAAGAATAAAAGATGAATCCAAATCAGGTTTTCTATAACTTGAGGTAGATTCAAATGATGATTCTAAATTCTTGTATGTCCCTCAAAGGGACTTCCAGTAGGATACGTCTGCTCATGAACATCTAGGATGGGACTCTCTGAATGACTGGCTGCAGAGATTCGAGACCGAAGTCCTCGACTGGATACACAACATTCAACACCCATCTCATACCATTCACATGGACTTAGATAACAGATGAAGGGCTGTGTTCTTAAATTTACACAAAAGCCACCCCTGTTGGAACATAATGGACAGAAAAAAAATCTTCTGCGATAGTTTTCAGGTATAAATCATTTAGAGAGACACAAGAAGCACACTTGTCATGTAAAATGGTTTAAAGGGGATATATGTATGCAACTTCTGCATATTAAACCATGAAATACACAAGGAGGTGATCGTTAGACCTCATGGCATGTTGGTGTATGTTGCATGGTTGTGTGCAAGGTGTGAAGGCTAAAGCCAAAATCTCACCTTGATAAATGCTGCGGATTAGCTGTGCGTGACTGGTAGAGGGTAAACAGAGACGAAAGGCTGGGAGGGAGAAGGGCGTGGAGCTGAGGAGCTGTCTTCTTCTGAAGCCTGCCACATTCCTCCATCCAGAATCCCAGGAGACGGGTGGGGGGGGGGGGCTCCTCTGCAGCCATCGTGCAGAGGAAACTTGTGGGAAAATATTCAAGACAGAAATGAATTCAGGGTTTACGCCAAATAACATATGGAGTCTGGGCTAATAAGGCCCGTTTGCAGTGTTTTTATAGTGCCCACAACACAAATTGTTGAGGAGTGACTTCTTGGTCTCTTTAAACATTACACCAAAAATGAAAGGAATGAAAGAAAACTCTGGGGATATCAGGGGCGACGTGAGGCTCGTTAATGGTGAATATCAGAAATTTATAGTACTATATAAATAGATTAGTTCAGTGAGGTCCCCGTTGTGAAGAAGCAGCTCTTTGTGAGATGGCCTGTGAAGGCTGGAGGTGATGATGATCTTCGATGTCACGCTGTCGGCGGTTTGATAGAACTCACAGGAGAAGCTGCAGCAAACACTAAAGACACAATTACATCTTCACAACACAATGGTTCATGCTATAATCTAACTTAATATATGATAAATTGTACTTGCCCTCAAATACATTAAAGTAATTAAATTTAATTATAGAGCTCAGGGCTGGGATCTAACAATACAAGGAAAGAGGAAGAAAAAAACAACATGTTTGTGCCTGAAAGTAATAGCGTGAAATGAATTGTTTGTGTGTAATGAAGGGCGGTTTTCGGAGCTGGGCAGTTTTCTTGGTTGGCCGAGTTTCAAAAGGCCAACTCTGTGTTTTTATGCAGACTGCAGCTAAACATGCCTGGTTTTCTCTTCATGAAAATGTAACAGCTTTGTTTTATAAGTGTGCTCGAGTACCATGAACTCATTAACAAAGGTCCAATAAAAGAAAGTGGATTTTTACAGTACCAATTAAAAATTCCCTTTCATGCAGCAAACTCACAGATTGCCTTAAAACTACAACCGGTTACAAAAGGATGTCACCCACCACAATATCTTTCAAATATCCCATTAAACAAGACATAAATTCTCAAACATACCTAACAGCCACAGTGTAAAGACTCGACTCTTTATTCTATAGGATCGCTGACTGGGTTTTACCTTCCAGTAAATTAAAACTCCACAGATGAGGGATTACAGGGCTGAAACAACACATTTCAGCCTGAGCTCTCTGACACTCCAGGATGTCACATTTGTATGAGAAAACCTAATTTACGCCTGACTATTTCATCCATTTTGAACTTCTTCCTGTCTGGTAAAATAAACAGACATACCGCCAAGGGACGGAGGAGGGACGGCAGCTGTGGCGTACAGGCTGGAAAAACCATCTAAAAAGATGGACTTAACAAGGGACGGCCTGTTGCTGCTCCACAGCCGTATAGTTAACTAAAGACACTAAATAAAAGACTAACACCCACTGACATCTGGTTTTTGTATCCAAAGGCAAAAGATACAGTCGGTCTCAGTTCAAATGATTCTCAGTGAATAATGAGTATTTACCAGGTCCAAGTATTTGCACAGAATCTTGATTATGCGTGCTAGTTTTAGATTAAAAGGTGATTATGAGCATTTTTGCCGCATTTTTTGCAACTGAAACTATAAACTATAAGGCCTGTGCGTTATTCTCACCCTCTGTAGACAGTGACAAAGTGTGGGACAGATATGACAGACAGCTGCACTGGGCAGTTGTTAACGCCAAACATGCCCGGTGACCTCCCCGGAGATGACCGCCACACCTGCTCACATGCTACACACACTGTCTGCTGTGGTACCGGTCTGTCACAATAATTCAAGTTTGTTAGTTGGTTGATTTCTGCCACAGCGCTGCCAGTGTGTGAAACCTTCAGAAGGGAAAAACAGTTAAAGACATAATCATATAATGAGAAGACAAGTGAATCTTTTTTCAGTGTAACCCTTAACTAATCCTAATTTTGAGCTGCCAGAAAGTGTAAAGGGTTTCTGAATATTTGGGTTTTTAATTTGAGCCAGATTATTTAAAAAAAATAGGTCATCTTTAAAAAGGTTACATTTATTTATAAAGCTCATTTGATTAGGAGAGAGAGAAGCAACAGCAATTATAGCTTCCACTCAATTAAAACGCCGGGGTGACCGATTACCGGGCTTAAGCAGCACATTTCAGTCTGACTGTAACATCTATGACCAAAGTTACCCTCAGACTGAAGCAGCAGGTTTCTCTCATCTTGGAGGAGCATTTTTTTTTTCTCCTCATGGAAAGTTGTTCTGCTGGAGGACAGATATCTCTTACATGAGTCATCATCACAGTCCCTGCAAACACAATGTTTGCAAAGTGCAGTCTTCAAACAAAAGCGTTTGCATCCTTTTGTAGTGCAGCTGGTAATAACTTCAACGAGTCCCTGTTCCTCAACTGCAATATTTTAATTTATTTAGTCCTAATATCATGGACAAACATGCTGTTTGTCTCTGTAATCCTCATAGTCTGTGCAAAACTATAGATGAAGCATTAGGTTGTGTGGCCCATTGGTTTCTGATAGGCTGAGCTGACTGTCAATTAGTCATATAATAAATTCATTTAATGCATTAATGCATAAATTGTCCTGGCACGGTACCACCACCCCACCCCCTGTGCTATGTGGACCTGATGTGGCCCAAATCTTACAAACAACCTAGTTTACGTCCTAGGTTAGTTGGCTCAGCTCTCACTCTTTAATATGACTTTAATAGGACTGTAAGCTAGAAATGACATCAGAGAGTGTAGAGGTAATAAGATCTTCAGAGGCAAGGCATTATGGGAATGTTTTGAGAGTGAGGTAATGCTGTTGTTGTTAGGCAGAGAGCGGGAGAACTGGGTGAAAATTAAGAAGGCTGGGTAATCTGTTTTGACTTCTGGATCCAACCCTTGCAACATGAGCTGAGCAAATCACAGCAATAAAGACCTCAGGCTCATTAACTCGGAGACTGCAGAGCGGAGCAGCATATTTTACCAATTAACCAAGAAATCAAATGCGTCCTTTAAGCCGTCCCCGTTTATTGCAGCTTTGCAGCTGAAATCCTCCACAGCTTAAAGAAACACCTAGACTCTGATCAATGTGAAGGCCCTCTATATAATTATAGTGTTTTAAAAAAAGTTTTTGTTAATGGTATCATTACCTGGAACCTTTCAGCATTTTAGGGTCAAACGTTTAACAAGCCTGACAGAAAAATCATTCATAAATCCATCATAGATCATACGTTTCCCCTGTTCAAAAGCGATTTATTGTGACTGGAACTTCTTTTGTCGAAGCCTAGTGTAAAAGACTATTTCAAAATAAATTATGTTAAGATGTAATCTGTGAATCTGAAGAGTTTTCGGTTATCTAATGCAGTAAGACCTTCTTAATCTTCTCTCACTCCAGAGGCCTCTGAGTGCTAGGAGTAGGAAATGAAGATAATGAATATTAGCAACACTTTTAGGATCTCCTGCCCATCACATCTGTCACAGATGCCACAATGACAACAGGTTGCATCGGACAAGAACATTACACCATGCCTTCACCTTATTTTACACATGACAATCTAGCATTGAATAACTGTCTATTCTTCTGTCTTAGTCTTCTCCTAAAACACATTTTGTTCTGATTTTGGTACAGGGGTCACGGCACTTGAAGACAAAAACACGGGAAGAGGAGACATGAATCCACAGAAAACTGAGGCTCCTGGTAAGAAGTCAAGCAGGAAAAGAAACAAAAAAAACCAACTTTGCTCTGTGAACGATGGGTAGAAACCAGCACTCAGTTTCCTTCTCTGTTCAGTGTTTCATGTGGTAAATCAAAGTGATTACTTTTATTTGTACTTATGAAGTTTCAGTTACTAAGAATATAAATCGATTTAAATATGATTTTTATTTGTACTTTATTATTTATTTGTACCTATGCAAATAAGTTATTTATACCAATAACAGTGTTGATTAAATCTTATATTTTTGTTAAAATCAAAGACTGTTCCTGTGTAAACGTAACTCACTCCAAGCATCAACATTTATGGGGAAGATAATCTTGTTGAAATTGTCTGTAAGAAGGAAATGCTAATAATCTTGGGTCATGTCCTTAAAAACACATTTAACGTTCGTGGAAGTAGATGCGTTACTTTTCTTTCTTTTTTTTTCTATTAATAGAGGATCAATGGCTTTTCTGCTTTTTCAGACACAGATGATCCACAACGTCAAGTCTTTCCAACTGTCAGTCTTCCAGGGCTCACTGAAAGCCTGACACCAAGAGCTACATATGAGGATGGAGATGATGATGGCAGTGACCCTGCAGTTCCAAGTGAAGCAGCAAATGTGGAAATGATAATCACTGACACCACTGTGCAACCAGAGACCCCAGCACATGTACCTCCAAGAGGTGACAGCACGAACAACAAACCAAAGGTAAAGTAAAGCAGGGCCATCAATGTTCTTGGTAAGACATAAACCAATATAGATACGCGTTTACTGCAACCAGCCAACCACATTTGTAGCGCTACATTAGAGTAACAAGTTCTCAGATGGTAAATATTACCAAAGAAGCGACTGAATTTGTCATCTTTAAAGTTTATTTAACCAGGGATCATGTGACACTATGTATAGGAATTCCTAAGGAATAGGAGAAGGACAAGTGGTAGTTTTTTTTTTTTTGCATATGAAAATATTTTCACTTTATCACATTTTATCACAACATAACAGTTGCTGGATGCTTTTAAAGCTGTTGCATTTACAGATATAACTATATAACTGGTTAAGAATGAGTTACAAGCCAAAAAAATCTTGAGACTTTGGTTTCTTTTTTCTTTGCTTGAGATTCTCACGTGTAGTTTAGACATGAGATTTTCTGTGGTGTATAAGAGAAAATGTATCTATAAAATGAATGATTTTATTAAATGATGAGAGTAAAATCATTTGAAAATATCTATTTTCAGAATTTTGGGTCCTAGACAATGCTGTTGAGTCACAAATTCAAAGCACGGTCCTTTTTAAAGAAAATGAAATCAACTGAGAGCCTGAGCAACACTTGGCTACAACATATGATGAGACAGACCAGGAAGCTTGATCGGGCTCTCTGGCACAGTGAAAAACAAGTTTAAACTCTATCTGATGAACAACGATGTATTTGTTTTGATATTTACTCAACTAAGTGTACAAATTATCACACGGAATTCCCCAAAGCTCAATTCTGGGCCTTCTTTGTTAAAAGTTTACACGCTTCCACACACTCAGACTAAAGAAAATAAGTGAATTCCAAACTATGAACTATGCAGGTGAAGGTACCAGCAGGTGATCATGTTCCTGAAGAGACTCTGCATGTGTCTTTTCATGTGTCTCTATTTTTTTTCCAATTCAATGATTGGAAAAAAATAAAATACATTTAAATAATAGTCCAGAGATGGATACAGTCACTACTGTGCAAATCAACAATGCAACAGCTGAACGATCCGCGTGATTTATTGCTACACGAGGAACATCCGGACATCTAACAAGTTTACTGTGTTGTTATAGTGTTTACTGTCCCCAGATTCATAACTGAACAAGGAGAGCAAACACTGAGTTTATATGTTCCACATGTAGATGTTAAAACTAAGTTTGGAATTATTTCTCTGCAGCCACAGGAAGATGTCATCTGTGTGAGCAAAGAGGCTGTGGAAGGGAAAAATGCCGTCACTCTGAAACTCAAGGAATCCTCCAGCTGTGTAAGTGAAGACACACACAAACATAATGTGTAATCTTACACTTCCCTTCCCTAATCTTCCCTTCTTTATACACTTATACACTACAAAAAATAAAAAAGTCTTCAATATGTTTTGTATGTCATCCCCAGTTGTTCATCAGCTTTCTAAACTTGACCTTAGAAGGAACCTTGTTACATCTCAGCAGCCTGTGATCGGCGAAGCTGTGTGCATGCATGTTTTCCAAAGACTATTTGGAAAGTCCAGGAGACTCCTGTTGCATGCAATGCAGAGCATGGACGGGACTTTGAGGGAAATAGGAGGGGAGCCCTATGAGTAATGTAATGCATAGCAGCCCAGGGCTGCAGCATGAGTGCCTCTGAGAGGGTATGTTTGTGTTTAGAAAGATAAATTCTTCAGAACCTCAGGTCAGCTGCTTTAAGCTCGACAGCTTTTTTGTATAGGTCTACACCCACCACATGTGATTTCAGTTAGCTGCAGCGCTCATGCAGCCTGAAAAAGTACGTGTATAATTTAACCTTTTAGCAATGTATAAACAGCTGTAACTGGCAATAACAATGCAGTGTTGTTTTGTTTTCCCCTGTGGCCAGACAATAAATCAAAGACATCGCCTACGTGGTATGTTGCCCAAGCCAAAGCACATTGGGCAAATGTACAAATTAAAAGATCAATTTAAAGTTGATCAAAGTTCAGCATTGCAACTTGTGTTAATGTTGGCTGAGAGAGTGAAACCTGGGTCGCATCACGATAGTGGACCATAACACAGAGTACCGCCTTACGTATTTGACTCCTCTGCTACGTAAAGAGAAAATTATTTCAGTAATGTCATGAGGAATTCTACTAAGGGTGGTGGACCTCTACGCTCTACATCTTAGAGAGTTTGTTTTCTGGTGTAAAGTTTGGATTGTTTCAAGAAAAAGGTAATATAAAGCAAAGAAAGTAACTATGTGTGAAAGGATTACAGATTGAGATGAGCAACACAAGAGGCGTCAGGCTGTGTTTATATAAGGAGCTTAATGTTGAATTTAGGTTTTGTTTATATCAAAATATTCTAAAATGTTGTTTACTTGTTTTATTTGTGTATTTTCAGCACACCACACAAATGAAGATTCAAAACGTTCTGCAGGAATTGTGTAATGAAGACTGCAAACTGGAGATCTACCAGGAAGACAACACAGATGAAGTCCTTGTGTCTGGGAAGTATGTTGAAGGTCAGTAACATCCTGCAGCTATAAATAACAACCATAACAAAAGACAAATCTCGCTGTTACATCTCATAACCATTCAGATGATTAGCAGCCTTTACAGGCCTGCTTTTATGTTTCTGCAATGCTTCCAGCTAAACCTAATATCATCCCCACAGCTCCAAACCATAAAAATGATAATGTCCTGAGCTCTGCTAGATCATCTTCTTCATCATTATGATAATACCCTCTGATTAACTTGTCACTATAAAAACACAAACAAAACCCTCTTTTTTCCCTTCACTTACAGCGGATGTTACAAGAATGACAAACAAGTTCAACAAAGACAGCATAAAGAATAAGGTACTGATATGTTTCAGTTGCTTTACATAAGTCTCTTGTTTATTAGTGTTATAAAAAAAAATGCACTCAGTTGATTCAAATAAAGTTGAACCGTAAGTGTGTGACTGTGATTCTCTAAGTGCTTATCTGTGGGCAGGACCGAAGCATGGTCAAACAAATTCCACATGCTTAAACAATACCGTAAATTATACCACTCATCATGACGGGCTTGCGGGTGCAGATCCCCTCAGGCAATAAGATACACTGACTCAGCCCGCTAAACTTCTAGGTTGACTCGTAATTAAACTTGAAATACACTAGAGAGCAGAAAATCCCTCCCTGCATTTCACTAGACTCTCCCCAACGGCTTCCAGCTGCTGGAGTGACAGCGTCACAAACAAAAAGCCCGCAAACAATCTACTTGTCATTGCCAGAACATTTTTTTCTAGTACCTAGGGACCAGTGTTGGCTTGTGGGCGTATCGGTCGCAGCACATCTGGCTCTGTGCTTTCAAACATACTCCACATTTCCCTCGCTACCCCATCACGCACCCATATCCAAAGACATACTTATTTGGAAATGAACAATTTTCTTCATTATCCCACCTACAGTTTGTTTACTGAATTATTTTGTTGTTGTTGTTGCTGTTCTGATACCACCAAAATTGTGCTACTATGAAAACATGTGGAGTTAATGATATGCTGCGTTTAATTGTGGGTTTTGCTTACTGCAGGGATCCTGCTAACACTAAGGCTGACTTTTGTATGCAGTCAAATATCTAGTGTTGTGTATTTATGCACATTCCTACGTTTGTTTCAACGCAACCTCACGAAATGACATGTGGATCTACTGAGTGCATGTTTTTAACAAGTTACAAGGTTAAAGCAATAACGTAAAGCAGTCAATGTGTAGCACTCCAAAAGGTGAACACACAAGACAACGTCTTTAAAAGTGCTGTTAGTGATTTCTTTTATTGAATGGGACAAACCAAAAAAAAAAAAAAGGGGGGGGCAGATATCGCAACGAAACAGAGTTCATCACAACGCTTGCAGACAACTGTTTGGGAGCTTCCTTGGATGTCTAACTTTTAAATTAATGCAAACTGCATTCATTCAGTCCAGAAATTTCCAAGGTGCAGTGAGCCAAGGTTGTACATCAGGGTCAGTAATCCAATCAGACATATGGATCTGCCTTTTTTTTTATCTTGTTCTGGGGCAGAGCAGAGAAATTTCTCTCAGAAAAGTCAATTTTCTTTCCCATCCTGTCTTCACATTTTCATTTTTCTATCAAAATGGACTTTTGATTTTTAACTAAAGTGATACAGGAGAGCCTTCATATTCCTTTCGCCATATAAATAAATCAAAAGAGGATTTTCTTTTTGTTTGTTTTTAGTCCCAATTTCTTTATTTGACAATACAAAAACACAATGTCTGGAAAAGAAGGATCCAAATGTTTACATTTAAATCCGAGGGCTTTGACTTTGCATTTAGTGTCGCCTTTGATACAAGTAGATTTGCTTATTTAGTTATTTATTTTTTCAGACTTATATCGAGGAGGCTGTTCCGCGCTGGGGGAAGAGGTCCAAGTTGGTGCTGGTTTCCTTGCTCCTGGCCGGCCTGTTGCTGGCTTCCCTGCTAGCAGCCGGATATTGCCTGAAAACACATCGCAAGACCTCAAAAGGGGTCAGACTGGTGAGTACGCTGTCAACCAGTTGAAAACATTGCTCTGATAAAGACACGTCCATGTAAAACAGCATTTTCTGAGGTCATATTTGAAGTAGGCTATATAATCAAATAAAGACTTATGGATTATGCAAATATTACATTCACATTATTTAGACACGTATACATCTAAATCTCACTAATACATTCTACATGAGTTTGCTCCAACGAACTGGAGCAAAATTCAAATGCGGATGGGAGCAAACATTGCAACGGCGTTGGGAGGCATTAATGTGTCCATGCTCTGCTGCACGTAAATGAAAACATGAAATGAACAGCAAAATCTGAACACTGCTGTACTTGGAATAAGATCATTGGTATAAATTCTCGTGTGCATTTAAACACAGACAATTATAAAACTTCAGGAAATTATTTAAATTACATCCACTGTTATCATTTAATTAACATTTCATATTAAAATGAAAGAAAAAAGGTTGACAAACTATATTAACCAAACACATATTATCTGAGAAAGAGCTGCGAACATTTTTCCAGACCTGATGTCAGCTGATGTAAAAATCAAATTGTGGGTTTGAGGTCAAATGGTTAAATATCTATCAAATATAGAGGGAGCCTGCTTAACTCGTATGTCATCTGAAGTATCTGTTTCTACGTTACATATGGTTTTAATTACTAGTCTGAAGCTTACAACAGCATCTTTTAAAGTATTTACACATGGCGGCACGCCCATGTAGTTGTTTGTAATGAGCTTGTGGGACTAGTGCCAGTAAGTTCTGTTAAAGGCTTCATATGTTCTTTAAAATGTCTCTGCTAACAGATGAAACACTCCATCAGACATCCATTTACAAATAGATGACATTTTAATCTTGTAATGTGATTGCAAATTTACATGAGTAGAAATATTGCTCTCATCCTGAGAACACACACACACACACACACACACACACACACACACACACACACACACACACACACAGCTAAACCTTCATCCATTTTGACTTACACTCTCTCCTGGAGTCTGTATTAAATCTCCTCCAACCCAACATGAGCTCTCACCTAAAGCGGCGGTTCTGTTCTGTCCGCAGGCTGAGTCTTTCCAGGTGGATGAAGAAAACCAGGCCAACACCCTGGTGTCCGTGGCCCCGCTGCCTCAGGAGCAACTCGACAAGCCTACCGTCAACGGAGAGTCTCCACCAGAACATGGGACCAACTCCACCCCCACCACAAACGGGCACTCCGCCACCCAGACCCAAGTGGCTGACACCGAGATGTGAATCAGGACGCCGTCAGCCTCTCGTTCGCTCAGTCACCCTCTAACCTTCAAGTTGCACCTCTTTGAAAGAAGACAAACATCCACGATGAGGCCAATGATGATAAAATGATGACAATGATCACAGTGCCTGAAATGTGAAAAGTCTGGGAACACTCATCGCCTGCCTAGGCCGACTGACTGGGATTTTATTACTGTATTACTGCTTTGACTTTACATCTAATTGCGATGATATTTGTAGAGTTATCAAATAACACCAAATGTGTATTGTTGATCCAAAGAAGCACATGGCTCATTGTACTTAAACATTATGCTGCACTGAAACTAGTGAAGCTGAAATGTGGCAGGCTTTGTGCTGTTGTGAAAACACGTGACTCTCACTGCTTCATATTTTTTTTTGTGTCACTCTATTTGCCTTAAAGTGATCGCAAACAACGCATCAAATTTAAAACTGCAAAACCGGTCTTATTTTCACACAGGTAACTGAGAAAGTGTTGTTAAAACGACTCAAATCTTAAAAACAACAAAAAAAAAGCTGTTCTTATTGCTGCAAACTATGGTCTTTAGTTTTACTAAAGTTGTCTCCAAGTTACTAAAAATGTGGACTTGTCAGCTAGAAGCTATAAAGTTGACTCCTTTTTTTAGACTTCAGCCTTCCAAACAACTTAACCTCTATAAGCGAAAGCTGGTCAAAGTTCTTTTGGTCCACGTTGCAAAGTTCTATTTCTACTTTGTAGCCCTTTAATTTTCTCTATTGTATAGTTGATTTTTTTTCCTACTATTTTGTAACAATGATTTTTTTTTTCTTACTTTTACCACTGTCAAAACACAAGGCACAAAAATGACTGCTGTGAAATTTGTCTGCGCCGTACAGCAGGTTCAACATTTCTAACACTGCCTTTATCTCCTTGTTGATATAAAAGAAAGAAAAAAAACATTTTTTATAATGTGAGTGGTAACATTTTCCAGTTTTGTTTCATTATGAAGTGCATGTGTAAATATGCTTGCTTTCTCATAAACTGTGATTGTTGACAGTATCTTTGCAGGTTGTCCTCAGCTTACTTTTGTTGTGCTGACTATGACTAGAAACATGTCATATATTGAAAGATCCATGTTTCAGTAAAAAAAAAACTTTTTTTAAATAATTGTGAAATGCATTTTTTTTTTCTCAAGAAACATATTGGTAGCATATAAACACACACACTTTATGGTCTCCTTAAAGTTTCTAAGCTACTTAACCGACATACTGAGATGTTTTATGTGCAGAAACGACTTATGGCTCAACTTTTGTCTACAAATGCTTCTTTCTACATGCAACAGATACCCACCATTTGACTGCATGCATGGAGGACACAATAACAGCCACAGAAAAAAAAGCTCCTGTTAAAATATTTAGCTGTAAATTGCCACCTGCACATAAACAAACAAGTAATAGAAAATTGGATTGTTTCAACTTTTCAATACTAAACAAAAGAATCAAAAAAATCTTATTATGATCATCAACAATCAAAGCATGAAGTGCTTCGGCCAAAAGTGAAACAACAAAATAAATGACCCTTTTCTAAAACAGATTACATGGATTTTTTTTTTTTTTTTGTTTAACTTAACTTAACAGATTGAACATATAAAGCAAGTCACACACTGGACTTTACAATACAGCACATAAGCACTTTTGTAATCCTGAAATAAGGAATAGTTTACTCTCTTGATGGAGATATAAAATAATTAACTGACATTAGTTTCATCAGACAGAGTAGTTACTACTCAGAGATAATCAGGTTAATAAGGAACAGCTTGTGATATATAGTCAGATTATGATTTTTTAAAATTTCAAATATGAACAATACAGTTCCAATTATAGTTCACTAATACAGGATTTCCAATACGTTTATATGGTAAATAATCGTTATTTCTCATATTGAGATCGATTGGGAGTTCTTAGAGACGTACTTTCCAGTGAACCATTAACTACCTCCTTTTCCAATTATTCCTCAGTAGCTATGCAAAATGATCTTAATTGAAAGTTGTTAGTATTAGTACCCACTGAAATGCAAATCATTATTTTGACTAAAGCAAAGCAGAACCTGCAGCCAGTAGAAATAAATCGTCTGGTTTGAATGTTAATGGTGAAAAAGCAAATCTTGAATTCAAAACAAGCCATTACCAAATGCTTCAGTGAGGTTTAAAGAAACTGGAAAGGGGATTCTTCTTTAATTAGCTTTCTTAATTCCCAAAGAGCCTTCTTATTATTTATTCAGTAATAGAATATTGATAATGATAAGGTGATAAGTAGGAAAATTACATAGTCACTGTGTAAGGATATAGATGTAGGTAGGAATGGCCTACTGAGATGGTCCTTAATTCAGCAGACCCGGAAAATCCTGGCACTGAAGACACTAATATTTAGTGTTCACTGCTGTCCATGATCTTTTTTAACGCATGCAACATAATTTGTTGCACAACCAGCTCCTGTGGTTCCAGAGAAGTCGCAGCCGAGAGCCAGGGTTTGATCCCCAACAGATGACTGCAGATAAAATTGCACTTTTTTTCTAAAGAGCCTAAATTTCTTGAAAAAGCTGTGTCTCTCTGGTGTTTATTTTAAATTTTAAATATCCTGCTGTTGCATTTCTAGCCCAGTTTATTGTCCAGGTCAAGAGTTCATTTCATTTCCATTTAAACTTAAAGTCAAGTGCTTCATAGTTGTGTAAAGCTTTAGTGTTTCAGTGGAAAATAAAGTATTTGTTTGCTCTCAGACATATGAATGTATAAATCAAGGGGCTTCAGAACATTTGCAAACACATTTATGACAACCTTTAGCAGAACTTCCCATTAAGGCTTATTTGTGAACATTTGAATGTTGAATGCTGTAAATTTGCACTTGTTGATCTGCACATGTCCAATGGGATATTTTCATAATGCCGGAAGATGTAACGTGATTGGATGGTTCCACCTCCTGCAAGCGTCTTTAAAACCTCTCACAGGATGAGGCAGGTCTACATTAATTCAGCATGGGGAATTTGGCTCTCATTCTGGTTGTTTTCATCGGGCTCTACGATGTGGTTCTCTGTGTCATCTGTGGAATGAATGTTTATGTCTCAGAGCAAATGACTTGGTCACAGGCGAGAGAATACTGCAGAAAGAACCACAATGATCTGTCTTTTAACGTGAACAAGTTTGAATTACAAAAAATCCTACAAAAAGGAGGACAAAAACATGCAGAGGACGCTAGTGGAGATGACCAATTCATTTGGACTGGTCTCAAGAAAAAATCCGACACCACTGACCAGAAAAAAAACATTTTGTCGTTGTCACGACAAAAGGAGCCAGACGATGATTACACTTGTGTGGCACAAAGAACAGACAGCTTTGAGTCGAAAAACTGCAATGAGACATTCCCATTTGTCTGCTTTCAAAGCAGCCTGATTTTGGTGAAAGAAAACAAGACTTGGGAGGAGGCAATGGAGCACTGTCGCAGCCTGGGCAGTGAACTCGTCAGCGTGACCACTGAAGATGCTCTGCTTGAAGTTCTGCAGGCCAGCAGCGCATCTCAGACGACCCGTGTGTGGACGGGCCTGCGCTACCTGGCTGACAGCTGGCTGTGGGTGGACGGTGCGGAGTACCGGACCTGGAGCCAAGGAGACATGCCTCCGTGTCCCGACTGGAGTCGCCTCTGCGGCACCCTCTCGCTGGAGAAACAACAGCTGGATAGCTGGGACTGCGCTGGCACATTCAACTTTGTTTGCAATAATAATAATAATAAATGCTGAAACACGCAACACACGCTTCAAGTTTGTGTGAGTTCTGTGCTCTTATAATATACTAGTTTTGCAAAAGGTGAAAATATAGTTTGCTATATATAGAGGACATGCATGTGTGTAACTTGTGCAAAAAGAGCCACTTGAGCACCAGCTGATATATCCACGTCCATATGCATGAAGAGTGTAAATGAATATGTAGTGGCTCTGATTCATCTGTAACTGTGTTTTGTGCCTTTTATTTCATACCTGAACGATGTAGTAGAAATAAATATATTTATTCTTTATGCTTACGCTCTTTTTCATGTAAACACATCTCCAAAGATTGATTCATTTACTACTGAGTGCAAATACAGTCGTGTGGTAAAGAAATCCCACTTTGAACACACAAGAGTAAAGTAAAAGGCGCTATAATACCCATTGTTTGACTTGAGCACCTGTAAGCTTTTTGGGTCACGCAACAGGACAATGCTCCCAAGCTCGCCATCAAATCTGCAACAGAGCAGTCGAAAAAGAAAATAATCAGTGAGAAACACACTCAGTATCTTAATGTGTAGTGAGGACACATTCTTTGGTAGGATGAGACCAGGATAATTCTGTAATCGTAACCATTATAACTACGACGGATGCACAGGTCAAGTGGTGAAGCACAAAATGTGCTGCTGTGTGGCTGTATGAGGTGTCAGCGAGATGAAGTCCGACTGCGCAATTAATAAAACAAAAATCATTTGGAGGAAATCAATACAAAATCTTTTGGAGGATCGTTTGAGCAGTTCTTCCAGCATTTTCCCTGTTGAATCTTTATTTAGATCACAATGTTCATTTACAGCAGTATTTTAGCATTTTTATGTTAACTTTGATAGATGCAATATACTTCAAAGGTCAGTGGATAATCATCTTAAATTTTAAACAATAGTGATTCCAATGTTAGCAAAAATAATCATGAGTATAATTTATGCTTTAGGTCAGAGCATAAGTACCGGCTGATGCATAAACGTGGCTCTGGAACATTTTCCCACTGTAATAAACTGCCAAAACTGCACCACACTTACTAAAGATCTGAAATGTAAACGGTGACTTGGCCATTACATATAAGAGGAGAAATGTAGCGCAACACAGACCCTGCAGCAGCTGAATAAAGAAACATCACTAAAGAATGGCATCTCGTGCACCTTTGGTATGCTGCACGCCAAAGAGCCAAAGAAGACTGAGTCTATCTTAAGTCCTTCTGTGATGCCTGTATTTTTTTTGGAAAGCACGAATGGTTAACTCTGTGACCCTAAATGGGAATGAGCGGGTGTAGGTAATGGATGGAAGGATGGATAATTCCTTTCTTTTTCTCATATAAGCAAATGCATGTTCTATTTAGAGAGAATGCTCTGATATATGTTGCTGATAATGTCAGGAAGAGTCCTTTAAGCTCCTTATGGCCAAGAAACACACGGCACCTGGTTACAAGGTCATCTGTCACTCCTCAGTGTAGATACACCAGCGAGGGAGAGAAGCATGGCTTAATATGTGTGTTTGTGTGCAGGCACAGCAAATTAGCCAGCCCAGTCACTGCAGCTGAAGTGACCTTTATCAGCTCTTGTTGTTACACTCTGACAGCCCATACATGCAGCCTGCTGTAATAGTTCACTTACCAAGCTTGGTGGGCTAGAGACGACTGTTGTCTGCACAGCTGCTGCAAAGCTGAGTAGGTGCAAAGGTCAGCGTTGTGTTTGCTGGTAGTAGATCAGCAGTGACTGTGAACAAAAGGTGTCCGTCTATCACTGCAAACACACTAACATGAAGAAAATTACTCAAACACCAATTCTCTGGTACTGTATGTTACTGAAGAGCACTTTCTTTTTTTCTTTTCTTTCTCATTTACTTAATTTTTTTCCTCTTATGCCATACATATAAACTTTAGTCAAAAAGACAAGACATTTAATTCAATTTGATTGAAAAATACTTTATTAATCTCCAAAGTGAAATTAATTAATAGAAAATAAACATCAACAGACATGGATTTATTATTAACCATATGTACTGTGTATACACATTTTCTGTAGTTCATGTTTCCCACTGATTTGTGGTTTGGGTTTGTTTTAAAGTAGAATTATTTGTGCACAAAATTATTTTGGGGATGTAAACTAAATAACTAATAATAATTATCATTAATGTATTCCTAATGAGTTCTATGTCATTAACATTATGATATATATATATATATATATATATATATATATATATATATATATATATATATATATATATATATATATATATATATATATATATATATATATATATATATATATATATATATGGCACTAGTTGTACTTTGTCTCCATCTACTGGAGATCTCCTGCCATTTCAGGTGAAAGGTTACTAATAACAGGTACAAGGTTTTATCTTAGTACAAGAAACAAGGCTAATTGAAACTTTTTAAAAATAATTTTATTTGTTTTTTTTTTATTTGTTTATTTTGTTTTTCACGACGTATTAACAAGAGTTTATGGTAATATCGACATTTTAAAAACACATGTATTGGCATGTATCTTTGATACAAACAAACTAAATATTTTGCTTTATTCCAAAAATGCTCATTGAGTTTTCCAATCTTCCAAGACAAAATGAGGTACTTTCTATTGATAAACTAGATGCAGTATTTACCTTTAAAGCTGTAGAAATTACCATTTAAAGATGACTTTTTTCCATTGTATTTTAACTTTTGTCAACTGCTGATATTCGACGTTACCCTTTAAATACCCTAAAAGCGGTTGAGGAGTGGAGCGATTGTTTATTTTAGTAAACCTACAGTAAATTCAATAAATAAAAGTGTCAACTCCGTTTGTAACTTTTGTGGAGTTTGTACGAATAGACCACTTTGATTTACTGTGCTTTTTCATCACAGAGGGGCATCAACAATCCTGTTTTAGGCGTTTTTCAGTATCTGCACCACAAATATAATCTGTACCTAATACAAATACCCAAAAAAAAAAAGGAAACCTGTTACAATTTTATCGATGACTGTTTACAGAATGTTTAGGCCACTTCAATGTCTCAGTTCATCAGTTATAGCCACAGACAGATGCTTTTTTTTTTTTTTTTTTTTTTGAAATCCCTTGCTATCCAGGTTTTGGGTGTTGCACTGCCCTCTTTTGGAGGAAAAACCACATTACATATCCTTTTCATCTTTTTTTATTTTACAGGGACAGAAGTCATCAGCTGACGACAATAATCGTTATTTAATTATTGTATTTTAATAAATGTTTAACCTCTTTAAATGAACAACTTACTCTAAAGTCGATGCCCTGGTTTTGTACAGAAGCAAAACTGACATTTAATTAATATATATAGAGGTATAAACAAAATACATTTTAAACATATTCTGTAACCCATAACATCTTGATTGATTTGTAAAACTGTATAAAATGGAGCAGAAAATCTGAATGTCACTTTTCTGAATAGAAATATATTTTGATTTGTATTTTTTTATGTCTATTCTATTCTATTCTATTCTATTCTATTCTATTTTATTCTATTCTAGTGTATTCTACTTGTTTACACATTATACAAATTGTTGTTGGTTTTTTTTGGTGGTATATATATATATATATATATATATATATATATATATATATTTGTATTCAGAGTCATTTAAAAAAGTCAATAACAAATTCCCGGCACGACATCTTGTAGTTGCGTCAAAGAGAAGTAGTTTACGGTAAAAATGCGTCTATTACCATGTGATTTCACCGATGTTTGTAAACATGCGTCAGCCACATGTGATTCTGGCGATGAGGAAAGACTCTCCAGCCGCTTGGCCAATCGGAGAGCGGGGGAGTGTCAGGGGCGGGGCTCCTGTGTTGCGCTATGGAAAATCGTTAGGAGATACGCTGTATCAAACGTGCTCTGCGAGATTGTCAATAGCCACAATAAGGCTGAAAGGGGAATCAAGTGGACTCACCATTAAAGGAAGGCCGGGTCTGAGTGACGCTGGCCGACGCTTCTTCAGCACGGAGGGAAAACAGGTTTTAGATAAACACGTAAGTTCTTTATGTTAATAGATGGCCAAAGCCACATAACGCTGCGTATGTTGCGTAGAGAATACGACCATGTAATTCACAACCACTGGGAGTGCGGGATGAAAAGGTAAGGATGACAGCCTGGAAGCGCTTGTTAAAAGTGTAGGCTAAAGAATAATGAAAGAAAAGAAAAGTCATTTATTCACACTTAAATAGGCTTCGGGAGGGAGATGGTGAAAAGGGTTTTAAACACTTTTTAAAAATCCTAATGTTTCATCATGGATATGACAACAGGTAAATTAAACTGCGTCAGCGCGAGGTCCGACAAGCCTCACAAAATCCGGTGGGAATTTCCGCTTTGATGGTTGAACGCGCCGCCACGGCATGACAGCTCACTCGCACTCGGTCTGAAACTGGACTTGTGCTTGATTGCCGTGATTAAACAAGAATGTAAACAACAAAAAGTGGAATCGGCAGGGATGGCGTGTCAAGGAAGAGCCCGGAATAGGATGCTGCGCAAGAGATGGATAGTGCGTAATCCTGTTGTGGGGACGGACGATGTTACGCAGTACATATTGACACGGCCGTTTAACAACCCGCGGCATCACTGGGTTTCGCCTATAGTATTACTACAGAAAAAAGAACATTTTTATTTTTTTTTAAATAAAAAAAATATACTTGACATACTTAACAGACGTGGTCACGTATCGATAGGAGAGGGTCAGACTGTTGTGCGAGTGATGTTAGAGTAAATAGAAACTTAAGTGTAGCTGTTGTGACGCAGCGATTTTTATGCTTCAGGCGTCAGACATTATTTGCTGCATCACAGAAGTCTCGGGGGGTTCTTAATAGTAACGTGGCTTTTTTAGTGCGTACTTGGTATGTTGAAAACAAGCAGCGCTTCCCGAATGTAGAGGGTGCTGTTGAGCAAGGCACTCTTGGCCTATATCTTCTGCTGAAAAGGGATCTTTCCACATGTGCTACTATTCATCCCTGAGGTTTTGACTCTTTTTTTCATGATTGCATCTCTAAAGATACTACATTTATTTTAACTTACTTTAGGATTGTATTAAAGAGGAACAGACTTCTACTCCAGTTACTGTCAAGGAACGAGCCGTTTAACAGATTTGTCATCTCGGAGATTATAACGCACCTCTCCCAGTTCACAATACGATTCTTTCCCACTTGATGTAATGAAACTATTGTGGGTGACAAAGCGACTGAAAGACTGAATGTACGGGAAGGGCTTCGTCACCTCTCCAAGCTTCTGAGGTGAAAATGAGATGCGCAAGAGGAGCAAACTCCATCCTTTCAAGCAGATTTGTTCAGTCATAGTGTGAATCAGCAGTAGACCTGATGTGTTGCAAACCACTGGCAAGCAACGTTAGGAGGGAGAGGAATAGAGAGAAGGGGAGGGGTGGAGGTACCTTTGGATCTTAAATTATGTGTATCAAATACAGTCATTTTTCCATTCATTCTTTTTCAACAAACATCAGTGTGCAGGGAAGATGCATAAATTGACCACTGAGTGTCAGGACTGCAGAATAGAATCAGACTTTTTTTTTTTTTTTTTTTTTTTTTTTTTACATTTTCTTGAAAATATACGTTAGATAACATACTACATATTAAATGGACCCTCCCTGAGTCATACCCCGATTAGTCATAATGTTTACCATGTCATTCGAGGCTGACCAGGGGAACGCGTGACCCACTTTCACAGAAAAGGAAATGTGACCTCAATAGTTACTTTGCTGTTCTTTTGGGGACCGGTGCTGCCTAGAAAGTTTAATAAATAGAAATGTTCAAGTTAACTTTATTCACATAATACAAATTCCTACTTTTTTTTGTTGTTTTGTTTTGTTTTAACAACCGAAACTCAGCTGATACTGATGGTGCAAAGCCAGATGTGATAAAATATTCGTTTGAATGACGGGTGACGTGAATGTAGAGATGAACGCGTTTGCAGTGGCCAGGGGCCAGCGTCACCTGTAGCCCATGTATACCATGAGAGAAAAAACAGAGAGCAAGACTCTGCTCCTTAAAAGAGATCCCTCCTGGGCTCAGATCATAGAAGAGGAAGTGGCACAGAGCCGAGAGATGACAGTGCTAAAATTAAACTCAGAGCACTGCTGGCTTTGCTGGCTGATGATGTATTAATAGACAAGTGTGAGGCAGCATTCGTTTGTAGATGGACACCTTATGTGCTGCAAAAAAGTGTAGTGAGCCACGGTGATGAAGCACTAAAGTGACTTTTCAGTCCTGCTGTAATAGCTGAGAACGCTAAAGAACATCTAAGATAGAAAATAACATCATTATTACAAATAAGTAGGAAAAGCCATCCAGGTATTCCCTGTCACAGAAACGGGAAACCCAATTTTGCTCTCCGGAGATGCCCCACAACAGCAAGTTTAGCTCACTACGCCACTCCTGTTATCTGCAGGACGTCTGATATTTCCCAATAAGCAGACTAAAGCCAGAACAGGGCGATGGCATTAATTTCCACCAATTGTGCTGCAAATCGGACAAAATGAAGTTTCAGGCTCATCTGAACATGTTTAGGCTCTCGCTTTTCCAAACATTTCACAATCTGTTGTTCCAAGGATACGATGATGCAGTGTAGACGGAGGTATTCGAGCTATTGTATTACTTGAGACATTTGGTACCTGTAGGACAGAGTCTGTACAGGCAGAGTCAGCCCGTCGTGACGTTTGACTGTTCCTATGAGGCATTGTCTGATTTTTGTTTATGTTGTTGTTATTCCGCTGCATTGACAACACAACTTTAAAACCATTAACTGAAATTAGAGTAGCCTTTTGTGACTTTAATAAGTGACTATGACCCATACATTTTGTTTAAAGTTTTTTCCATCCATTTTTCTTCCCTGCAGGTTGATTGAAAACACATTACCTTGATAAGGCTGCCTCTCTCACTCCTGATAAATTAGGACCTCTAATCTGTAAGAGGATTAACCACCTACCCTGTTTGCACGTGCACACGAGCACACAGCTCCGCCCCACGCTGGTACACGCAGTTGCACATATGGAGGCGTTTAGTATTCATTTTACGTCACCTTCCCTCAACCCAGTGGCTCTTTTCCGGTGACACAAATTGCCTGCTGTGTTGCAATGCTCTACATAAACTTTTATAACCACATGGATATGTTATGTGACTATTCTCTTTAAAAAGAAACATTTGTTGTTTTTAACTGAGACACGTTTTCTCATCCCTTTACTAATCTTTTTTTGAGGGTGTCTGATTCCTGTTAAAAGTGGACACTGCAGTTTGATGCAACTGCAAAGTAAACCAGTGGTTGTATAATTCACTTTTGTTTTGGTTTTAAAAGAGGCTGATGTGCCTTTAACAAGCAGCAGATGGTCAGGTGACTTGGTAGAAAGAAGAAAAAAAACAAAAATGCTCAGATGCAGTAAGCAGCCTCTGCGCACACAATAGACAATGAAAAGAGCTTGTAGTAAAAAAAAAAAAAAAAAAGACCAAAGATCAAGAGAGAGGTAGATACGGAGAGGCTCACAAATAGTAATGTTATGTGGGTTGTCAGAATAAACAAGACAAAAGCAGATGTAAGCAGCGCGGCGGCCTGCAGAGCACAGCGGCTGTAGCTGACGCTGCATTCATGGAAATAGAGGCAGAGCCCGATGAAATCGAGGATGTTTAGATCTTTTGTTTGTGTCAAAGTACACATCCACGAAAGAATGTTGTCCACCATAAATTCCCTGAATCTATTACCAGTTTTTTAAAGGCTAACAAGTCATTACACCTGCTTTTGCCGTAGAAGCCAAGATACTAAACTGCCAGAGAAGAGGATTACGGACTGATTGACTGACTGACTGACTGACGGGGAAATTGTCCCCGAAAGACACATGAAGGTTTTGGATTAGTCGCTACGTCACCTTTTCACAACGACAGGATAACAGTGTCTGGGACACCGGCAGACCAAGATAATGCCAGGCTTTTAATGCCAGACCTACAAATAGAATCTAGTGAGTTTTCGCATTAATCTTCTTGTCTCTCCCTTCAGAAGAAAATATGAGAAGCAGCAGTGGTAGAGAAAACCCCAAATCGCTTTTCAATGCACATTCTGTTCTCTGCATGCCTCATTGAGTCGGGGCGTCATACTGATGATTTTTTTTAACCTATTTCAGGACCTTGTTTTATCCCCATCCACCCCACACACCCCCTCGGACCAGGAGCAGGACTGGATGCCCGAGGAAGACCCAGGAGAGGACACAGTATCCTACTGTGCACCACAAAGATGTCTGCAGGGAGATGCAGAGCTCTGTTTTCCACTCTATGATTCATGGACAGTTTTGTCTGGCTTGAAATCTGGTGCCAGTCTGCTGTTTTACTCGAACCCGATCCGTTTAATGTACCTGCAGTTCAAGGTGCCGAGCCGCTGCATCCGTCTTAGATTCGCCATCTGTGACTCAGTAGTCTTTCTTGATGGTCTCCGATCCAAGAGAGCCTGAATCTTCCTGACTTGCTGGTTCTTTTTTTAGCTTGAACAAAGTTAGGAATCTTAACGCATCAGCTCAAATACGTTCCTGAGGAGACTGTCCCTGTAATGCAGCCGCAACAAAAACAAAACAAATAAAAGCTGCAGTCACCAGTGTATCTGCAAGCTGTGTTTTCCTGTTTTATACACGGAAGTATAGGTCATGCAGACAGTTTGAGGTTCGATATCTTCTAGAAAACCCCTCAGCCATTACAGTTTTGCAAGACACTATAAAATTATCTGCTTCGTGGAAAATTGAGTTTGTTCCAATTTGATTGTACACAAATTAAATCTACCAGCTGACAGGCTGAGGGACTTTTATTGATTTTATTACAATAACCAAGTTGTTGTACTGAGCTCCACATGTGAATTAATTTCATCATGATTGGAAAGGGTAACAGTGAACGTGGCACATTATCAGGTCTGATTGCCCATCTTCATCAACATCAAGCAGGTTATTTGTTTTTCTTGTTTGTCTTCCAGATGTGGACATGCAGATGTGGACATGGATCATCCTCCCCAGGGAACTGGTTTCAGATGGTGTCTTAGAGTCTAAACCCCATCTAGCACCATTTGAAATCGGTGTTCTTGAGCGGGAACAAACTTCAGCAGTGACACTGATTAACCACTGTTTGCATTTATATTTTTACATATTGCGCTACATTATATAAAGAACTCAAGCAGATTATTGGCAGATGCACTACAGGCCCACACCTTTCCTTAAAGCACATGCTTTACAGGTCAGAAAGAAAACAGAGTTGGATTCTCACCTTCGGACAAGTTGACCCCCCTCTCACCAAGGCTGACCGTTTTCCTCTGGTGTTCAGAGTTTCCATCATGTCTAGCACCATTTGAAATCGGTTACAATGTGGAGGGACAGTCGGCACGCATTTTGCACCAGCTACAAGACGACGTTCCTAAAAGCCCCAGAAGATGGCAGCCTTGTATTAATACCCCTGCAGTCGTGCAAGGCTGCTAAGATCGGAGCGTTTTTGAGGCAGGGAAGGATTTCCTGAAAGGGCCTTGTGCAGCTCAAGCTCAGCAAATATTTGGGAGGGAAAAAAAACAAAACCACAAGATTTTACCAACTGCTTTAAGGGATTTGATTTAACAGTTGCCAACTGCTGTGTCCGCTAATTACAACTACAGATGTGATTTCCATCCAGGAACAGTTGATAAATACAAAAATCATGTGGTTAAATGCTTCACTAGTCTAGATTGCACTGTCAGGTCTTTCCAGCGCTTGAGATTGAGTTTGGACATTTTGGACTTTGAATGAATGCATTAACTTGCCAGTTAAAATAATTTGTTGTGAATATTTCTAATATGCGTTCATTTCCAACGTTATCTCACAATAATACATCATGACCAGCACCCGTCTCTTTACTGTGGCTCCAGGAAGAGTGACAGAAAGAAATGACTTAAACGGTTTTTAATTGGAGCCTGTCAGTTTTCTTGCTTCAGAGCGGAAGCTATTTGTTTTTTTTCCACATTTTTAAGCATTCACTTAATTTATATCATTTAATATTTTAAAACCTCAAAGTTCTCATGCTCTGTTATGATGAGAAAAGTTGCAGAAAACCATCCCAGTTCTGCCAGCCTTTTAACCGCACACCGCATGGAGGACATTTTCATGAATACATATATCATCATGAATAAATTATTGAGCAGTTTTAATTAGAACTCAAGAATCATTAACCCACACTGTCAAGGCTGTCACTCAAGATTGTGTCACTTTAAAATTATGTGGTTTTAGAAGATCCACTTTAGGAAAACAACTTATGAATCTGAATGGGGTTAATAAGTAAGATATATCCTTTATATTTGATGTTATTTTTTTAAGCCATTAACCCAGCAGCTGTAAAGTAAACTTTTCTTGGTTTACCTTTACACATCCGCTGTCACCTTTAACCTAATTTTAAATCTGTTTCACCAGCAGCAGCTGAGCAGCCTCACAGCTTCTCAAATCATCCTCTTATGTTTCATCTCATAATATACCGACGGTTCTCGAACAGTTAGATGCTATTTTGTGCCATTTACCTCAGATTATAAAAATCCGACACTATTCATGGCTTTCTCAAGACGACAAGTGATATCAAGTTGTATTAATATAGTACAGAATGATGACCTCTGAAAGGGGGAAATCTGAACTACCATCAGCGTCTTGAAGTGAAATGAACTGAATAGGACTTTAGTGCAATAGGGAAATGGTATTGTAGCAGAATAATTACAAAAAAATAAAATACAATTGGAACGTGAGAGATTTACTTTAGCAGAGAGAGGTGTGGCTGAAATCTACCGAGATCTTCCGAGATTGCACTGGAGTGTTGTGTTGGTTGCTTGGCAACGCCGGAGCCGATGATGTCTCATGCAGTGTCGATAGGTAACACAAGTGAATACTCTCATTTAGACAGCATGTTGGGAAAGTCACTCTCAACAGTTCAATATCTTAGGTACTAAGATGTTACGTCACAGTAATATTTCCAGGATTACACTATCAGGTGTCACCAAGCAATGCAGTCCCTCCTCCATTTAGTCCTACTGATGTGTCTATGCCTTCCCGCATGAAGAAAGCCGGCTGGGCAAGTTTTAGGAGTTCAGAATATGTTCCTGAAGACACTTTTAAAGTGCACTCCCCAATTTGTCCTCATCAGTGCACCAAGTGCTGCTATTTTAAGTACCAGTAATCTTTTATGGTATCAGCTTTCTTATTTTTGGTATTTAAGTTGCCCCAGATCTCGCTACAGGTGTTTGTAGTATTTTAGTGTTATTTTAGCCTTTATTTCTTTTGACTCTAGATTTTAATTTATTGTTTGGATACCTCACTGCATGGATGTTTTATTGTATTTTGTTGTGTGTTGGTTGTGTAAAGCCCACTGCAGCAAATTTCCAGTGGACTTGGTTGACATGGCAACAAAGACTTGAAAAACTTGACTCCTGAATTGTCCATAACAGTTCAGAAAATAAACACTTTACGCTTCCTCGTTCCGTTTCCTTCCTTGACATCTCCTTTTAATCAGTTTGGAAAAAGTCAACTTTTTCCTGAGAATGTGAGGTCTCACAGAGCTGCTCCCAGATGAGGGAGCCCTGCCGATATCCTTGAAATCAGGATCAGTGTTTACATTGTTTCAAAAGTTACAAAATTCAATGTGTTTACATAAAATAAATCTCTATTGGGAAATCTCATAGAAGCATCTCGACGGTGCAGACAAAAACACAACATGAGCAGAGCTACAACAGGCCACAGCGTGCGTGTTGCCATTCTTGGATCAAAAATAAAGACTTATTTTGAAAAGATCTCCATTTGTATCTACAGGGTGTGCAGTGGAAGTGAGCTTCTATATCAACAGCAAAAAAATATTTTCTACCCGTTCAGTGTCTCCTCACTTCAGGGTAAAAATGAGTCATAGGGAGTGTCTTAAATAAAAACACAAGATCAACATCACTGATCTGTTATTTCACCAATTTCTCCACCGGTTTGTCGTGTCTGTTCCTTGGACAAGTGGTAACTTTGGTTGCATTACAGGCCACACTCATACTTTCCCCTGACCTCAGCAGCTGTAGGAGGAGATTCAGGCCTGCCTGCTGAAATTACAGGTTGATCAAAGCGTACACGAAGATTACAAGCACCGTAAAGAGGAAAGAGAAAAAAATAACTCAAGGAGCTGTGTGCTTAATTACAGAAAGACATTTGGACTTTTGAAAGAACGCATGTGATAGTATTTTACAAATAGAAGTCTAATTTAAAAGCATTAAAACTAATACAGAACAGGCTTGTGGCGTGGCTACAGTTCATGACTATTATCTAACTTTAAACATATGTTAGTCAATTCTTAGCTGTTTTCATGCTCTGTTGATGATGGAGTCTACTTGTAAAGAGCGCATATATATTTTATCCAACTTTATCAGTTTGTCAAAAACAGTCAGACTGAAGGGCCATGTGAAAAACTGATCATCAATCAGGGAGGAAACAAATAGTTTCACGGTGCAGCAGACTTGTGTCAAAGACTGACAGACACTTGTATGTTACAGGCAGCATTGAGTCATCCTCTAATCACTTCCTTTACAAACCCAATTCCAGAAAAGTTGCTGAAAATGCAACAGAAACTTACATATTTCAACACACACATGAAAACACTTGGTATTTTCATGGATTTCATGGATTCATATGTTTTTGCCAACAGCACATTCAGAAAAGGTGGGAGAGAGGCACCATCGTTTTACATCACCCATCTCATTGATTACAGTTTAATCATGTGGGATAACATTTGTTGCACTTTTGCAAGAACAATCATGACTCTCCAGGGCTGAATACAGGAATTCGGCTTCTAATCAGTCTGTGAAGATTATGGGGTTATTTTCCTGCTTTCCCATCAATCTTCTACTGTTTATCTGAGGTTGGTACAGGAGGTTGATAGAGTTTAGGGAACTGAAGCTCTTTCTGATATGGAGCTCCACCCGACATTCCCAGCGGACCCTCACACTACATTTGGGCCCACCGGGTCTGACTGGCATCATTCCTGACTATCGGAGCCAGCTTACCACCACGTGGTGGTCAGTCGATGACTCTGCACCTCTTTTCACATGAGTGTCCAAGACATGCGACTGCTGTCCAGCTGTCCAGCTGTCCAGCGCCCCATCCCACAATGAAGAGGGTCTGATTTTCCTTTTCATTATGTGCCACACACTTTCAGTAGGAGTCAGAAATGGACTGTAAACAATCCAGTCAAAAGTCAGCTCTCTATCTGTGAAGCCACACTATTGTAGGTTTGGCTGACATCATCACGCTTAAATAACAGTAAACCTCCTGGGAAATACCGGCAACTTAATGGCACCATATGTCCATCCTAAATCCCAATACACTCTGAGTCAGCACCACACCATCACAGATGCTGGCCTCTGCATCTTTTGCTGATAACAGCATGGGTGGTCCTTCACATGGGTTTGCTGTCCCCCTGCCTATCTGAGGGGGGGTCAGTGCTTAAAGAGCTGGGCATAATTTCTACACAGACCGGATTTATAGGTCTCTCCTGACATAATACAGTCTCATGTTACACGTCTTAATGCATTGGCAGACTTTGTTATGTGATAACAAAGACAGTGACGTGCTGGCCTCTCTTGCAGTGCCTCCTGGAGGCTCACAGGTCGAGATCATTGAACAGGGATTTTTATAATGAGCTTTTTCTTCTTTCCATTTAAATTTTTGCAGTTTCCCTAAAACGTAGGGTAAGAGATTTATGGAAGACGTCATGTCTGTTGATATTTGAAACAGAATATAGATAAAACAGAGTGCTAGCTCCTCCCTACTAAAGAAAACAAGCCCAACCATAAACACCACTCCTCGCCACCCTCCCCCAGTACTTTATGATCTCGAGCACAAGCACAAAACCTCTCCCTGTCATTGACTGGAACTATTTTTGTAGTGATTTAAGCTTTACTCTGTTTGCTTTCACTGAATGTGACAAAAAAGTTTGAGTTAGAAATTGCTTACCCTGCCTTTAAATCCTTTTACTTTATCATGCTTTGATTACGTTAAAAGCATAGTTACGCGATATTGCATTGAGAAATATATTTTATTTTTTAATTCCAAAGTGGTTCTCTGACAGTTGGTCGGTTGGAAAGACTAAACCTTTATTCTTTTATACCCAACCCTGACCCTGTCACCTTTCATCTTCAATCCGCTGCTTGAAGAAGCTTCCAGAACACTGTTACGTCTACATTCTATTAGTTTTTTCTTTACAATTTCTTAAAAAAAAAAAAAAGGTTTGTGTTTGTGAAAATTAGATCTGTTCATATGTTGTAAATGCAATGAAGCAGTGAGCAAAGACACTGACAATTGTTTACCTTTTATTAACAAATGTAATATGCTGCGTTTTAAAGAACTTTCCAGGTTTTCTGCAAACATGAAATGTTTCATATTTGCTTATAAATAGAGTGTGCAAATGTTTACATTTTTGGACCACTGTCGTTTTATCTGACATCTGTTTTGATCCCATATGAAGTCTGCAGTGGAAATCACTTTTGACTTGTTTGTCTCAAGATTAAAGATCCTCATTCACTCTTCTCACGAGAACGGGAGGGGTCACAAAGCTGTTGCCAACAAGGGCTTCCCTCATTTTTCATTTTCACTCCCCCCTCCAACCGCAGTTGCTCCAAAACCACAGTGCATTGCATTTTATGTAGCAGCCTAGTTGCATGAATCACGCATGAAGCCCTTTTGTTCCAGCTGGGCTGGCCGCTTTGCTCTACAGTGACTCATGGCTAATCTGAGTGTGTTGTAACAACTTTTCTTACTTATACTGTGTTTATGTGTGAAACTGCGTCACCCCCTCTGTGTGAGCCTCTCTTTTGAATTCGGAGCAGGGTTTAACTTGAAGGTCTCTTATACGAGGGTATTTCCTCCTCTTTCTGCATTGACACAATATGAAGATGAATCATGACCTTAAAGAGTTCATGTCATGGGACCTGCTCTGCCTTTGGTTGAAAACATCCTGGTCATAACTGATTTACACATATACACAATGTGTTAAATTCAGGTACACTTTACATAGACCCTACTAAGTATCATTAACTATATACTGCTGTTAAGTGCGAAGAATATACGGTCTATTGCTACATGAACAATATTAACAAATAACTTATAATCTTGTTCTGCACAAAGACTATTGACAGAGATGTCCGTTTTCCTGTTCTTCCCAGGGAAGAGAGGGACTTGTGCAGTTTCAGAGGAAAGCAGATGGGGTCTATATGAAATATTTTCTATTATGACGGTAAACCTGCTGGAAATGGAAGTCATAACCTGCTGTTATGACTTCCTTAGCTAAACATGACATTTTTGGAAGGGTTTCTTTTACTTTTTCCCTGTGATGTCTTGCAGTGATGATACAGAAAAGCATGGATGGGTGTGGAATTTGGTTCTGCAATGGAAAAACAAAGTTAGAAAATAAAGAACAAATGACTTACACCGACTAGGCGAGTGGAAAACTCACCCTGCATGTTTCCTCTTTTGTGACTTGGGTCATGTTTATTCTTGGTCTGAGATTACATTTCAAAAGATCTTCCCACAATTAGTGTTTTGATGCTAGTTGTAGAAGGCTTTTCAAACAAATTGGTCAAGGCCACAGCTAATGACAATAAACTGAATGAGGAACACTGTCATTAGGGCAGACATCAGTCACATTCAAACAGAAGTTTTGCATCACAGGATACGGACTGAAATTCACAAACTTTGCACTAATTGCATTCAAACCTTAAAGGGGACAATTTGATCCAAATTAGTCTTTTAAATGTATTTAACTTGCCATATATGTATGCATTTTCACACAATACAGCAATGAAGCTGAGTAATGTATTTTTCTAGGAAAAAAGGGGAAAAAAAAGCTTTAAACAGAAACCAGAATTATTTAGATCAGTAAGTCTTTCATGAAAATTATTTTTACAGAGTGCAATCTGTATTAATTTGGCTTCAATTTATACAGAGATTTGTTCCATTAATCACTTAATTTAATTTTGCTAGACATGCCAGATGATGGAGGTTGATTGATTATTTCTCGAACTGTACCCACTGTTGTCAAGGCGTCTAAACATCAAAACCCCTCCTCTCTTGTAATTAACTGTCCTGATGATTTATATAGACGGCTATGATAATGAATTACTGTTTTTCTCTTCTACATTAGTACTCGTATCTTTTAAATCAATAAGGCCTACATTTTTACACCGAGTAAACCTACTGCTAGACCTTAGAAATCAACTCGCTCTAAAGAGGCAGGGCTCTTCTCTCATGACAGCAGCCCAGGACACAATGACACAGTGTCATCACACATAATTAAGGGGATTTCCTCTCTTCTGGTCCACATCCTGACCAGGATTTATATAAAAAAAAAAAAAAGAAAAAACATCAGCCATGAGAAGTCATTGACCTTTTCCTCAGATCACAGGCCATAGCTTTATAAGACATGAAAAAAAAATTATATTCTTCTAAACAGAGTCATGCTTCTTCATAAATCCTGAGGTATAAAAAGATAAAAATATATATACATATGTATATTGTATGGTCAAAAACTTTTCATGCATTTTCTCCTCTCATTTATCTCACACACACACACACACACACACACACACACACACACACACACACACACACACACACACACAATTTAGAAAAAAAAAGTTAAACTTAACACAAGGACCTTATAATGTTTACTTAAGTTAAACAGATAAATTATGAAAAATAATTGAAACAAAATATTTACAACTTTGTGAAAATGTATGAATAATAAAATACAAAAAGCATAATGTTAAATTGCATGTGCAGCAACTTTGATCACCTGCTATTTTTAGTGCTAAAATATTTAAAAATCTTGTTTCCATCATTGGAGCGATTCCATTTCCAGAGCTAAACAAATAAAGAGAAAACTGATTAGTTTCAGTTCGTTTAGAGTGGCAACACAAAAAATGTCGTCCCTTTCAGCTTGTTACTGTCATGTTATTTTAAGTTCAAAAGGACACATGGAGAAGTAAAGAAGGTTTAGACACATTTCTGGGGTGTTTTCATGTGTTTTATGGAGATAAATATACAGGAATTGATAGATACCTGAGTGAAGAAGGCAATTTATAGATTCGACAACTGTAAGAATTCCGGCTTCAGGTCTTCTCTGGTGTCATACGAGCTATCAAATAAGAAATTCTCATCAGAATTATTGTCAGGTTTGAACGACCTAAACATTTATTAAACACACAATAAGGAAGAAAGACAGAGTCAGTAAGTTTTCATTCATCAGCACGGAGGACGGACAGAGAACACAGCAGAATAAGGAGGTCACAAGCACAAGATATATTCTAACGTGTACGATCATCTTATAAGACAAGCAGTATACGGTGCGTAGAATAACAATGAGATAAAACAAAGAGTGTGTTAAAGTTTAACTCAGTAATTTTAATGTTAAGTTAGTTCACCAAATAGTGTTGTAGAAAATATCAAATAAAAAGCTGTTTTACTGTAAAGACAGCAAAGGATTACAAGATTATAAGTACTTTAGCTATTAATGTTTGAGAAAAAAAATGACTGGAGAAAACAACTACAGTATTTAGTCTAAGATGAATAAAGTTCCCATTTGGCATGATGAAGCGTGGGCATTTTCATCCAATTAAGCTCAAATTAAAAGCTGGAATCTAAATGTTAAAAACGGCCACCCATGTTTTATTTTTATAATTATTTTTTCATTTTAACTTATTTATTACCATCCTGAGGATGAATTTATAGAATTTCCTGTTGACTTCCCTCATTCTTTGGAAGTCAGGAAGTGCAGACATTTAAATTTCCACATGCAGTTAAAAAGGTAAAAGCTATTTCCTGCATGCTGGTTCAGCGCCGCTGTATTGCTAGAAATCAAGTCTGACACCTGTTCAAACAGTGAGGACAGTCAACCTGACTGTCCGTTCAGATTCAAGGATGCAAATGTGCAAATTTGAAGAGACTGAAAGAGCAGAACATGCAAAAGCAAAATGCAAAACAGTTTTTTAGCCATGCATAAGTCAAAGTTCATCTCACCCTTTTTTCCTCCGAATTATCTTGATCAGAGTGAAAAGGATGCATAAAATTATAACTATGACTATCACAATGATTATAACTAGGACATATCCTGGAAAAAAAAAAGGAAAAGTTAAAATGTATAACCAATAATGAAAAGTTAATATCTTTCTTCAGGCTGGATCACACTATCTCACCAATGTCCATGTTAGTGTTTTCTGCCTGATCGTGCATGTCTGCAAGGATAAAACGCTAACATTAATGCACAGGAAAAACTCAATTACACCAGGAACAATATCAGCACATAAAAAAAAGGAAATATTGACTGTTTCTGAGACACTATAAAACCTTTGTTTGAAGGTGACAAGACAACAGGACCAAAACCAACTTTAAGAGCCTTAAAAACATACTTTCTCTATTTATTCTATCTGAGAGTAAAAAAAAAGTGAATTTTCCAAAAAGGTGAACCTGGTTGTTTAAATGTTATTGAAAGTTAAGTCTATGAGTTTTCAGAAAGTTCAGTAATTAGTAATTTGGAAAGTATGACAATACTTGCGTTCTTTCTATAGTTCTGTCCCAAAATTATTCTGGTAACAAATATTTTCCACATTGTGTACCTTGCAATGGTGACACAGGAGCTGATGTTGACATTTCTGTTGTAATGCTGCCTTCTGTTGTTACACCTACACCAACAGAATGAATATTATATGATAACAAAATACTACTATTCACCCGTTTTTTTTAATTAGAATGTGCTGATACAAAGGAAAGTCATGCATCAAATTTTCCCATTTACTTCGCATTATGTTAAATAAGAAAATGAAAAGCATTCCCCTCTTCTTGAATCACCCTCTTCAGGAAAACAACTCCTCTGTTCCCAGTAGCTTATTGTATTGACCAATGAGCAACTTTTTTCGAGAAATGGTTAGTTTAGACCAAGAACACTGGTAAACTGTTTAGTACAGAAGGGGTGACAGTAAATAAAACAGTCTGGAGTTTGCTCAAACACAACATGAAAGTTGAGCGGTCATGTTTCAGAGAAACTGTTTTCAGTGTATCGTTTCTCTGGCAACACCTCCAGTATGTGTGCAACGCTGAACTAAAAGCCATGTTATAGATTAACATTTTTCATGCTTGGAACTGCTCTGCAAAGCCCCTTTGGATGCTTATTAAAGTGTTGGAAAGCTATTAGACCAAACTTGTGATTTATATTTTTTTAATATATTTGAGCCCTTTTATTCTAAATAAGTACACTATTTAAAGTAAAACAGAAGTTTGTTGAAAAATGAATTGTATTCCAGGATGCCACTATTTCAAAGCTCACATCAGAATGATGAAATTGTAAAACAATGATGTGTCTTTGGAACTGACAGCAACTTATAACCAGAAATTCATATCTTTTAAATTTCTTTGTCAGGGCAGCGGAACTTCACTTCAACATTTGTTTGCAGACAGTATGAACCTCAGATATTTTTATGGGTTTTTACTACATAAAACCCAATTTGTCAATATACCAGTATATCCTTTAATTTCAGGCTTGTAAAAACTCTTTATACTATTTTATAATGTTGCCATTGGTTCACCTAACATTTAAATGGCATTCTGCCAACTGATGAAGAATTCCGTTTAGTTATTTGTCCCGCTCTTCTTGCCCTCAGAGCCGGGAATGGTGCTATGCTTGTAGGAGGCCTTTTGTAGCAGAACAACCCAAAATGTTTCCTATAGTAATTCTAGAGAAGCTTGGTGAAAATGCACAATCAAAAATTATTCACCTGCCACAAAAAACAGAGCATGACCCCTTCCAAACTGACACCGGATCGTGGGCGGGATTTGTTGATGACGACATAGGGATATCTGCGAGCTCCTTCTCCTCAGAGCCGTGGATGCCATGAATTGGCATATTACAGAACTGTAATCTCCAACTGGCTTTTGGGGGATATCGCTATGCAAATCCCGTTGTTATTCAGCATGGATCTGCCACCCATCTACTGCATCAGCCACTGTTCTGATGTTGGTGAAGCCAGCGAGGCCAACCAATTAGACAGCAGACTGTCATGTTACGTAGCACCACTTGATAATGCCTCCCGAGTCGTCTTCCCTCACCTCAACTCTGCTTGAGGCACCAGGGAGGCAATAGCATGCCTTGCATAATAACTGCTCAGTGCGCGTTAAACACTGGGCGTATCTGAACCTACAACACTCGTTGTCCAGGGATAGTGACGGGGTTTAATCTAAAAGCCAAATGTGTGATGCCAAGGGCAAACACCCTAACCCCATCGACTCTCTCCAGGGCTGCCATGGGCTCTGTGCTGGGACCCCTTTTCTTTTCAATATACACCATGTCGCTGGGCTTTATCATCAACTTCCATGCTTTCTCATGCAAGCTCATGATAGCCAACTGTACTTAATTCTCACTGGAAGACTACACAATCTCAGCGAGGATAACACGCTGACACCTCTTGGATGAAGGAATGCATTCAGCTAAACCTCTCTGAGACTGAACTCTATCATCACGACCAACCAGTCTGTTCATCCTGACCTTAAGTCAATATTGCCCTTATCTCTCCTCAGGGTGTTGAGAGACTTCCATCCATCCATCCATTATCTATAACCGCTTACTAGCAACTAGTTTTAAATTAAAGACAGAAAGGCGCACGTATCACCGCTACTCATTGAGCTCCACTGGCTGCAAATGCCTGTACGTACAAAGTTGAAGAGAGCAGAAGCAAAATACTTCATTGAATAATACCACAGTAACTGCAAAGAATATTAATGATTATTTTAGCGTTTCTAAATGCCTGCTTCTCACCCAACTATATTCTGTGAAATAACAGTTAAAACAAAGTCTTACCTTTGCACTCAGTGGCAGAGGAGCTGTATTCACCAGTATCCATGCATATAATATTTAATTTCCCAACAAGGGTGAAGCCTTCATAGCCCGAAATGTGGTAACTGCAGAAAAACAAAAAGGAAAGTAAGGCAGGACAATTTATTTCAAGACGAAATCCTAATGTAGAAAGATGAAAAAGGAATGTTTAAGTTTACATCAGAAAAATGTATCAACAAGCAGTTGGCAGCAGGGCAGACAAGTTCCTTATCTATTAAAATATGAAGCAGCTCTCTCTGGTTCGTTGGGACTTTCAAGAATGTTTTCTTTTCGGATTTTTCTTTCCGTGTGTAATTCATTTCCATGTCAAAGGGTTTTAAGCATCGGGCAGCAGTGAAATGAACATGACCATCAAAGTTCCTCCCATGTGCCAGTAAAGTGGAGCTGCTCCGTACAGACATATATTGGATTTTCAAACATCCATCTAGATAACAATGGAATCTGAACTGGATTCATACTTACCCTTCATCACAAAATACTCCTACTGTAGCACCAAACAGAGTACCCTCACTTAAATCAAAATTCATATTTGGTTGTTTTGGAGGGAGCCCACAGTCCTTCTCTGTAATATAAAAATGATAATCTTTGATTGGCCAAGTAAAAAAAAAAAAAAAAATGGGTTGCCAAAAACATGATACATGAAATCACACAGACTCACTCTTGCAGATGAGATCCGGTTTAGTCCATTTCTGATCAACACAACTCATAATTCCAGAGCCACTTTCTTTATCATATCCATTTGCGCAGAGTAAGGTGACGTCAGAACCGTCTGGGAACTCAGTCATTAGAAGTGCTTCATTGGATAAGATCATATTTTCACTTCCCTGAGGTCTAGGACATTCAGCTGCAGGAAAAAAGATGAAGAGACATGACTATTTTAATGTTTTTAAGTCACCAGAAGATCTTTACAAATATAGATCTGCAAATGTTTTTGTCCCAAACATGAGAACTTAACAAGTTGTATATTATGATGATGTTCACAGAATTTTTTTTTTAATATGTGAAAGAAAATATATTTGAACTCATTTTATGTTGTAGAACAGATTTGATTGTTTTCTTAAATTTAGTCAGAATACCAACAGGATTTGGAGTCAGTTGTGGGTCTCGCCCTGTGGATGTCAAAAGCTATAAACTTCATGGTAGACAGCTTATGTGATGATACAAAAAAATAAAAATAAAATAAAAACACGCACAGACACCCCAGGGCTTACCCAACTCAGTATGCCACCGAGTTTAAGGTGCAAACCATAGTTACTCTTTGTTTTGACTACTGCCAAGCTCTACTTGCTGGCCTTCCAGCATGTGTCATGACAGCCTGACCAATGATACACAAGAAAGTGGTCTGTCTGGTTTTATAATGAATCTTTAAAAAAAAAAAAAAAAAAGGCCCACGTCATACTACTATTTATTGAGCTCCACAGCATGTCTGCACATAAAACGTTTAAAATCACTAAAGTAAAGCAAGGTCATCTTGATACCACAAAAGGAAAGAGTGCACAAGCTGAAGACTAGTGTGAATACTGACCACAGTAACTGCAAAGAATATTAAAAAAGAAACGCCTACAAAATCACTAATGATTATTTGAGTCTTTCTAAATGCAAACTTGATACCACATATCTGTGAAATAACAGTTAAAACAAAGTCTTACCTTTGCACTCAGGGGCAGAGGAGCTGTATTCACCAGTATCCATGCACATAATATTTATTTCCCCAACAAGGGTGAAGCCTTCATTACAGTGGTAAGAAATGTTTTCTCCATATTTTGGATTCTCTGGAGAATCCCAGGAGCTTTTGCCATTTTGTATTTCAGGAGGTTTCTCACACGTAACAACTGAAAATTCAAGAAAAGATTCACTCATTATGACGAAAAGGATTTAGGATAGCACAAACAAATTTAGGATTACAAAGTTCCTGTTTTGATAAGAGTCGTTGCTCAGCAGAGAAAAAAAAACAAAAAAAAAAGTACAAAAACACGAGGTAGGTCGTTGTTAGCTGCTGCAACATACGTTAGATCGTAAATAAGATGAACCAACTGAGAAACACCTACTTTTACAATTTGCTTTTCCAGTCCACCCAAAAGCAAAGCAATGTTTATAGCTTGATCCCGAAATGTGGTAACTGCAGAAAAACAAAAAGGAAAGTAAGGCAGGACAATTTATTTCAAGACGAAATCCTAATGTAGAAAGATGAAAAAGGAATGTTTAAGTTTACGTCAGAAAAATGTATCAACAAGCAGTTGGCAGCAGGGCAGACAAGTTCCTTATCTATTAAAATATGAAGCAGCTCTCTATGGTTCGTTGGGACTTTCAAGAATGTTTTCTTTTCGGATTTTTCTTTCAGTGTGTAATTCATTTCCATGTCAAAGGGTTTTAAGCATCGGGCAGCAGTGAAATGAACATGACCATCAAAGTTCCTCCCATGTGCCAGTAAAGTGGAGCTGCTCCGTACAGACATATATTGGATTTTTAAACATCCAACCAGATAACAATGGAATCTGAACTGGATTCATACTTACCCTTCATCACAAAATACTCCTACTGTGGCACCAAACAGAGTACCCTCACTTAAATCAAAATTCATATTTGGTTGTTTTGGAGGGAGCCCACAGTCCTTCTCTGTAATATAAAAATGAGCAGAAGACATCATTGTATGTTTTGAGTGGCAGGTAAATTAGGTCTTTGATTGGCCAAGTAAAAAAAAAAAAAAAAAAAAATGGGTTGCCAAAAACATGATACATGAAATCACACAGACTCACTCTTGCAGATGAGATCCGGTTTAGTCCATTTCTGATCAACACAACTCATAATTCCAGAGCCACTTTCTTTATCATATCCATTTGCGCAGAGTAAGGTGACGTCAGAACCGTCTGGGAACTCATTCATTAGAAGTGCTTCATTAGATAAGATCATATTTTCACTTCCCTGAGGTCTAGGACATTCACCTGGAGGAAAAAAGATCAAAGACCTTACTATACATGTTTTATGTTTTCATTCCCCAGAAGATCTATACAAATACACGTACGCACACACAAGAATTGTTTATCTCTTAACAATCTCAAATAAAAATTTAAATGGTTACTTTCTTTTTTTTTTAGTAAATATTAATAGAAGACATCCCTCACAGTGGAAGCGACAGGTGTGATCTTCGTGGTGAACCGCTCATGTGACTTCATATGAAGACACAATAATGATATAAATGATCCAGGCTGCTCGTTTACTGACCTGCTGCGTTCACCATGAAGAAAAACATAAACAGCAATAACTTCAGTGTCCCCTGTCTGTGATCGACCAATACAACTTCCATGCTGAGATCTTGCTCCTGCAGACCGGTGTCCGTCTGTCAAACTCCGTCTCAGAATCTGCGCAGAGTACCAAGCCTGTTCTGGATGCCTTTTTCCCTGTTCCCAGGACTCCAGCTTTTAAGCTCAAAAATATAGGAAGTCAGATGAACTCCTTCCACAATAAAAGCCCATTGCGTTCTCACGCAATACAGTCATGACACTCGCACTTTATCGGGAGTAAGGGAGGGAGGGAGAGAGGGAGGGAGGGAGAGAGAGAGATAGGGAGGGAGAGAGGGAGAGAGAGAGATAGCGAGAGGGCACTTTTAAAACAAACCAGAGTGGTTAGGACCAGGAAGTCCTTTGGTTTTCTCATTTATCAGTAGTGAATAAGAAAAATTAGATCTAATAAGGATTTTCCCTTTCACCAGAATCAGTTTTTACAGACTGCAATCTGAATCAATTTGGCTTCAATCTATAAAGATTTGTTCCATTAATGACTTATTTTATTTTTAGTAGACATGCCTGATGATGGATGATGATTATTTCTATTCCTTCATTATTATTACCCACTGTTGTCAAGGTGTCTAACATCAAAATTCTTCCTCTCTTGTAATTATCTGTCCGTCCTGATGATTAACAGCTAAAAGAAAGCTATAATAATGAATTCCTGGTTGTGACCATGCTTTTCTCTTCCACACCAACCTTCTTTTAAAATCAATATGGAGCTCACATTTTTACATCGAGAAGACCTAATGCTAGACTTTACAAACCCTCTCTGGTGGCTCTAAAGAGATCAGGGATATGTTGTCATGACAGCAGCCCAGGATCCCATGTCCACTCCCTGACCAGGATAATAACCTCACCCGTTACGTCCATCACAGTCAACACATTCACCGACTCACTTCCAAAGATGATGATAAATCTTTAGCTTTTTAACACACAAACACTACTTTATATATATTTTTACAGTCATGAATCATGTGAAATGGGTTTTAAAGTAAAAAAGAATGTAAAAAATGGTAAAACAAAAAACATTTTATTAAAATTTCCCACTATATATATATATATATATATATATATATATATATATATATATATATATATATATATATATATATGCCTCAATGAAGCCCTGATTGACAATCATGAAAAGAATCCCAAGAGGCGAAGAATGCAACTGATTGTATCTTAAACAGCCACCAGTTCAGTCGGCGGCTGAATTAGCCGCATTGTTCACTTCTTCAAAGACTTCTGCTGGTTCTCTCCCAATGAAACAGCACATAACACGATGGACTAAAGGTTTTCAAATGCTTCACAAATATAAAACTCAAATTCTTTTAGAAAAAAAAATGTAAAAATGAACACCGCAAGGAGACAATATTATAATGTTTACTTAAGTTACACAGATAAATTATGAAAATAATACTTAATTCATACAAAATATTTACAACTATGTGAAAAATTTATGAAAAGTAAAATACACAGAAGCATAATGTTAAATTGCATGTGCAGCAAGTTTGATCGCCTGCTATCATTAGTACAAAAATATTAAAAAGTAAGTTTTCTTGTTTCCCTCAAGGGTTCGGTGTGTGTTGACGCATCCTTCTTCACAATAACAGATGTTCTAACAGCTTGGTGCGATCCCATTTCCAGAGCTAGTGTTGACAAAAGTAAATAAAAGAGAAAACTGATTAGTTTCCGTTCATTTACAATGGCAAAACTAAAAACTTATAACAGTCGTCCCTTTCAGCTTGTTACTGTCATGTTATTTAATGTTCAAAAGGACACATGGAGAAGTAAAGAAGGCTTAGACACATTTCTGGGGTGTTTTCATGTGTTTTATGGAGACAAATATACAGGAATTGATAGATACCTGAGTGAAGAAGGCAATCTAAAGATTTGTGAACTGTAAGAATTCCGGCTTCAGGTCTTCTCTGGTGTCATACGAGCTACGGCGTCATCAAATAAGGAATTCTCATCAGAATTATTTAAATAGGTCATTTTAATGTTAAGTTAGTTCACCAAATAGTGTTTTAATGCATTCTCAGTGAGCATTCCAGATTGTTAGTGTTAGTTGCTGGAACTTATAGAAAATAAAAAACAAAAAGCTGTTTTATTGTAAAGCCAGAAAAGGATAACAAAGTCAATAATTACGTAGCTATTCATGTTTGACAAAAAAATAACTAAAAAAATTTATTTGTTATTCTAAGATGAATAATAAGTTTGTATCCTGCATTCTGACATTTGTGCAAATTTTTCATCCTGTTTTATTATTATTATTTGTGTATGTGTGTCCGTGTCAATCTTTTCTTCATCCGTATGTCTAGGATTTGTACTTCCTAGATTTGTAAATCCTGTTTTATTTTGAAGATCTATGTGTTTGTTTCTCAAGTTCTGGTTTGACCTCCCTGCATCTCTCAGCCCTTGGTCTGTATACTGTCTTGTCTTTCCCTTCCTTTTTGCTGATCCGAGTGTGGTCTTCCCAGCTCTGTGCTTTTTCCAAGCTGTCCTTTCTGACTGTGCTCCTTTTTCGTTTTTGTCTGTGTTCAAATGGTTTTGTAATCTTTCGTTTTGTTAATTTAATGTATTTATTTTCATCCATCCTGAGGATGGATTTATAAGAATTTCCTGTTGACTTCCCTCATTCTTTGGAAGTCAGGAAGTGCAGACGTTTAAATTTCAACAATTCAAGTTCCTGCATGGGGCAGCACGGTGGCTTAGTGGTTAGCACTGTTGCCTCACAGCAAGAAGGTTCCTGGTTCAATTCCCGGCCCGGTGGGTCTTTCTGTGTGGAGTTTGCATGTTCTCCCCGTGCTTGCGTGGGTTTCCTCCGGGTACTCCGGCTTCCTCCCACAGTCCAAAAAACATGCAGGGTAGGTAAATTGATCATCCTAAATTCTCCCTAGGTGTGAATGTGAGTGTGATTGGTTGTTTGTATGTGGCCCTGGATAGACTGGCGACCTGTCCAGGGTGTACCCCTGCCTTTCGCCTGATATGCGTCGGGATATGCTCCGACAGACCCCCGTGACCCGGAAACGGATAAAGCGGGTATAGATAATGGATGGATGGAAGTTCCTGCATGTTGATTCAGCATTGCTGTATTGTTAGAAATCAAGTCTGACATCTGTTAAAACAGTGAGGACAGTCAACCTGACTGTCCGTTCAGATTCAAGGATGCAAATGCGCAAAACTGAAGAGACTGAAAGAGCAGAACATGCAAAAGCAAAATACAAAACAATTTTCAGCCATGCATAAGTCAAAGTATATCTCACCCTTTTCTCCAGAGAAGGATTTTTATCAGAAAGACTGCAAGTATGCATCCAACTATAAATATGGCTATCACTGTGAGAATAACTGTGACAGATCCTGG
Source organism: Xenentodon cancila (assembly GCA_014839995.1). Lineage (NCBI taxonomy): Eukaryota > Metazoa > Chordata > Actinopteri > Beloniformes > Belonidae > Xenentodon > Xenentodon cancila. The sequence goes on along the minus strand of CM026203.1, from coordinate 25,916,168 downwards.
AAAAAAGGAAAAGCTGAATGTATAACCAATTATAAGTTGATATCTTCCTTGGGCTGAATCACAGTGACTCACCGAAATCTTTGTTAGTATTTACAGCCTGATCGTGCATGCCTGCAAGGATAAAACAATATCATTAATGCACAGGAAAAAACTAAATACACGGGGCAGGAGTGACTCAGTCTTCACCAGGAACATTAGCACATACAAGGAATAAACTGGCTGATTGAGAACCAGGATTAAGAAAAGCTTAGTTGAAGATGACCAACGGGACCAAAACAACCTTTCAAATGCTTGCAGTATTGTTGGAGCTTTGCACTTTTCTTTAGCTTCACGTTGTAACTCAGAGCCAAGAAATGCAGTTCTACATAATAGAAAAAGAAGCAAAACATTTCATTTTCACCTTTCAGTTTTTCTAGTGCCTGAAAGTAAAGAAGCACGTTTTCCAAAAATGTGAAGCGGTTTTTGTAAATGTTAGTGGTAGTTAGGTTTATTAGCTCTTAAATGCTGAAGGAAGTTAAAAGGGGTAACTATTTGGGGAGTTGAACCTGTTTGTTCTGCCTGACTTGTCTGACGTTTTCTGGTCCACAACAAACTTCATTCTCCTTGTAAATGACTTCGTAATTATCATCTAGTTGTAACACACAAGCTACCATGTTAAACATTTTCAAAGAAGCAAAACTGATTTTAGAAGTAACTCCAGACATGAAATTTAGCTGGTTTTCCTCCACTGACTCAACAAAAATAAAGATAACTGTTTGAACTATTTTTTAAGGGCTTTCGATACCTTGAAGCGAAGGCTGTGTGGCCGGTGACGTTACTCTGGTTTTGGAGGCACTATCCTTATCTGCCAAAGCGATTTGAACGAAACCATCAGAACCTTTCTTACAACAAAAGTACCCAGTTAATCTGAAAAGTCACTCCTGACATGCATCCAGCATACACGTAAGACATTCCTGCCATCGTGTGCTATGTTGAAATGTTTCCAAGTCAGTACCTTGTTGTGATGGTGAGACGGGTGGGGATGGATGGGCTGTGACAGTTTTATCTCTGAGAGCTGTGGCTGTCGTAGATGGTACTGCAGAAGTGGATGTTTCTGTGACACAAACATAACCATTGTGTTCAAAATACTTGGCAAAGGGAGGAATTCCTTGTGGAGAGTGGTGCGGCAAATTAGAAATTAATCACCCTGCATTTATCACAAGATATGTAATTTAGCATCCCCAACATTAATCTCCTACTCCATTCATTTGTCAAATTAATGGAGGGACCTGCATGCAGATTAAATCGCACATGAAGAATATACTGTGAGAACAAAGGAAAGTCACGCATCGAGTATATTCCTATTTATTTCTTTTGCATTCTGTAAAAAAAAAAAAAGTAGAAACAATTTCTTCATCCTCTTCAGGAAAACAACTACTCTGTTCCCAGTAGCTTACTGCAAAAAGGATCATGTTGACCAATAACCAACGGTTAGTTCAGAGTAAGTACATTGTTAAGCTGTTTAGTGCCGAAAGTGTGACAGTAAATGAACAGTCTGGAGTTTGCTCAAACACAATATGAGAGGAGGTGAGTGTTCACGTCTGAACGTGGGAACTGTGTTTAAAGTGGTTTGCTTCTCTGGTGACGCCATGGCAACACCTCCAGTACTGCAAACATTGAACTGAATTATAGATTAAAAATGTTCATGTTTGAAACTAAAAAAGAAAAGTACTTGCCTTGGTAAGCTACTATACTGCATTTTAATTTAAAAAACATATATATTTTGGGGCATATATTGCAAATAAGTACACTATTTAAAGTAAAATAGAAGTTTGTTAACAATGAATTACATTGTAGGTAACCACTATTTTGAAAACAACTCACAGAAGAATATAAATAAAATTGCAGACAAATGCAACAGAACTATTGCAGTGACTTATAACTAAAAATGTACATACAAAAGAGCAACTCATAAATTCACTTTGACATGTCTGTTTTCAGACTGTTTGTTTTCACTTCCCTTTACAGATGAAATTTTTCAAAGTATATGCATTTTTTAATTTCAGGCATGCAAAACATTCCCCAAGAAATGATGGACAGTAGTTTTTTATTTTTCTTATATTGTTGTTACACCAAACACTTGACTGCCATTCTCCCAACGGATGAAAACTTCCAGTGCAGTTATTTTGCGCACTTCTTTCTTCAAACAAATCTTTAAGTGTGCAACAGTACAGAGTCATAATACTTAATACTGCCCTCACAGAAGTGTAAAGTATCTTTGCAAAGCGCACTGATGACACCCCGTACCATCGTAGAGCCTGGCTTTTGGACTTGTTGCACAGTAAAGTTTTAACTGGCATTTGTTAATGTAACTGTGTATTGTAGTGTTTGAGAGAGGTTTTCCCATGTGCTTGTTTCAGTTATTGATAAGTGATTCATACATGAGCGCACAGATGAGGCTTGCACTCTTACTCTTTGCACACCAAATTTCTTTAAGATTCCTGGAATATTTTGTTATAATACATTGCAGAAGCAGAAATATGCAAATCCCTTCCAATATTTTTAGTGGAACACTGGCTTTGAAACATTTCAATTATTGTTCTTTGTAGCCTGCACAATCAAAATACATATTTTTCTTTTCAATACAAAGAATATGTTTTTTTTTCTGGATTGGTCTTGACTTGGGGGACAGCACCGATGACACAGAAAAGAAACTGCCTCTTTATGCTGTCGTAAAGGTGTACAACTAATCAGGGAAATGAAGCATGTGATGTAGGCAGAGTGACAACCAGATTATCATCAAGAGACACACAAAACGCTGTGCAGTGGAGCTGGAACACTGATGAATGACTGTTGTTTGTTTTCCAGTTAAAACTTTTGATCCAAGGCGTTTCATAGAAACTCTGATGTAATCTTGCTTGTTTTGAGCGTTGGCTCTTGGATGCTCCTGTATAAGTGTTATCTAGATCAGACAAAGAACTTGTTTGCTGGGCAGTGTAAATGCAAGGGGTATTTTTGCCTCTCCCTTGCCTGGAGCTGGGTTGAGGGGGCACAAGAGGGGTCAGGAGCCATTATCCAGTGGTACTGTGCAACGTGACATATCAGATATTGAAATATGACCAGTCCAGTCTTCCTCTGCCAGTCCTGGCATGGTGGTCGTTGACCGGATGGAAAGTCTTCCTTAGGCTCTTCAGTTTGTTAGTGACCTTAAGTTTTTTTCTTGAATGCTGCAGTCTGTCACTGTAATAGCCAGTTGCTATAACAATGGACCATCTTTTACAGTTCACATAATATGCTGGTTTGTGGCGTCCTTGGCTCTGAAGCCGAGGAGTTCAGAATCATCCATCCATCCATCCATTATCTGTACCCGCTTTATCCGTTTCCGGGTCACGGGGGTCTGTCGGAGCCTATCCCGACGCATATCAGGCGAAAGGCAGGGGTACACCCTGGACAGGTCGCCAGTCTATCCAGGGCCACATACAAACAACCAATCACACTCACATTCACACCTAGGGAGAATTTAGAAAGATCAATTAACCTACTCTGCATGTTTTTGGACTGTGGGAGGAAGCCGGAGTACCCGGAGGAAACCCACGCAAGCACGGGGAGAACATGCAAACTCCACACAGAAAGACCCACCGGGCCGGGAATTGAACCCGGAACCTTCTTGCTGTGAGGCAACAGTGCTAACCACTAAGCCACCGTGCTGCCGAGTTCAGAATCAGAATAACTTTATTCACCGGGTTTATGTAAGCATAACCAGGAAGTTGATTGGGCAGATTTTGTCTCTCAAGGTGCAATAAAATAAAAATAAAAAAGGTGGAACGCTAATTTGGGGTAACATACACCCGGAATCTGGCAATGTAAAAGGGGCTCCTCCACCCTCTTGCAATTTGTTCGGTATGTTAAATACCAATGGAAATGGCTTTGAATAGGAGATGCATTTCATGAGAGAGTTTTTTGCTAAGTGTGGGTACGACTGCTCAGGCTATTTTTCTAATGCATTTGTGAGAAAATGTAGAGCCTCAGGCAGTCCGTGCTCCTAACAGACTTAACCTTTCTGAACAAACCTTTAGCACTAAATATCCCCAGGACCAATTGAAGGACTGAAATGCAAACATTTTTGTATATTAAATAAAATTAAACTGAAAAATAATGTGTTTTGGTTTAGGAATCACCAGTCAGAATATATTTTCTTTTGTTATTTGCATTTTCCATATCGTCCCAGTTTTGGGGGGTTGTCAATTTAGGGTCCTATTTTTTTCATCTTTTAAATTCTTTATAAATTATAACTTCAGTATTGAGACAGAGTGTAACAGGTAACCTCAAAGCTTTTGCAGTTTATTCTAAGGCATAATATTCTGTGCCAGTATTAAAATTACCGTCTCCGTGCCCTCTGGCCTCGGAGCAGCATTTTCTTTCAGGTGATAGCGCGATGCTTTAAGGATTGTTTTGTCCATTTGTTTCGTGTTTTGTGACTTGCATGATTTGTCCAACAGTTGCCATGCTGATGATACCCAACTGTATGTATCATGCTCAGAAGGTGACTCCACAGTCTAGACATGGACCACAGCTTGACTTGCTGATGCCTCCTCTTGGATGAAGAAATGCCACATTGAAATAAACCACTTTAAGACTGAACTTTTGTCCCTCTTGTCCAATCAGTCTGTTCCTCGTGACCTAAGAAAAAGACTATACTGACTTTTCATTTCTCATCCCAGTTGAGGAACTTTGGTGCGATGATAAATAATTACTCATGTCTCTTTTGACGTAACACAATGGCTTATGTGTTAGCACTGTTGCCTCACCAGGTTCCTGGTTCGGCTCTACCTAACTGCGTATGTCACTCAACTCTTGGTTCAGGTTATCCATCCGTGGTTATGTCTCACCTTCACAGCTTTAACTTTGTCCTTGCTGGCTTACCACAATAGGTCATGAAACCCTTATAGATGACCTAGAACGACGTGGTGTACCTGGTTTTAAACGAATCCAAAAAGGAGTGGAATGACCAACCACAACCTATGAGGACACAGCCATGCCTCTCCATCTTCAAGAATCTCTGGAAAACACGCCTCTTCCAAACTCACTTTCTTTTTTAAGATACAGGCATTCCTAACACTCACCTTATTCCACATTTTATTTTTATTTTATTTTATTGCAATTATCGGTTCACCATCCTGTCAACACTGTCCTGCTTTATCTCTTGGAACTCCCTTCATTTGATGTACTGCACTGTCACAGTAAGGTCTCCTTGGATACTGCAGCTTCAGTATATCCATCAGTTTGTGAGTTGCTTTGGATTAAAGCATCTGCTGAATGAGTAAAGATCAATAAACTTCCTCTATCATGCTGCCAGACACCGATAATAAACCTATCAGGCAACAAAACGAGCATTTTGTGTCAACTCAGAGAACTAAATATGCGTCATCAAGTTAACACGTATGCCTGCTTCTGGCCTGACTTTTTTCTGTGAAATAACAGTTAAAACAAAGTCTTACCTTTGCACTCAGGGGCAGAGGAGTTGTATTCACCGGTATCCATGCACATAATGTTTAATTCCCCAACAAGGGTGAAGCCTTCATTACAGTGGTAAGAAATGTTTTCTCCATATTTTGGATTCTCTTGAGGATCCCAGGAGCTTCTGCCGTTTTGTATTTCAGGAGGTGCTTCACACGTAACAACTGAAAATTCAGGAAAATAAAAATCAGACATCATTATAAGAAAGAAAAAGAAAACAGCCCCTGTTTTACAAAACAAACAAACTGTTAAAAGCCCCTGCAACATACTTTATAATGTAAAAAAAGATTTTCACTTGGACACCTACTTTCACAGTTTGCGTTTCCACTCCAACCAAAAGCAAAGCACTGTCTATAGCTTGAGCCGGTTATCAGGTAACTGTAGAAAGAAAAAGGAATGTAAGGCAGGGCAATTCATTTAAAAAAGAAATTATAATGTTCAGCCCAAGGCAATGAAATGTTTCAACTCCAGAGCTGAATTCTTTAAGGTTTAATTCAGAAGAATGCATCAACAAGCTCTTGGCAGGAGGACAAAGAAGCTCCTAATCTACTAAAAAATGAAAATATGAATCGATCAATAACGTTTGGTTTTCTTGAGAGCGTTTTTCTCTTTCAATATGTAATTCATTTTCATTGCAAAGGTTTTAAATATCAGGCAGTAATGAAATGTCCCATGTGCGACTGAAGTTGAGCTGCTCCGTACAGACATATTTGATTTTCAAACAACATCCAGCCAGTTAACAATGGAATTTGAACAATTTCGAGCTCTTGGATTCATACTTACCCTGTATCACAATATACTTGCACTGTGGCACCAAACAGAGTACCCTCACTTGTATTAAAATTCATATTTGGTTGTGGTGGAGGGAGCCCACAGTCCTTCTCTGTAATATAACATTGAACAGAAGACATCATTGTATATTTGGAGTGGCAAGTAAACTCGTCTTAGGATCAAGCCAAGTAAACACGCTTAACACTTGTAGTGATACATGAAATTACATAAGACTCACTCTTGCAGATGAGATCTGGTTCAGTCCATTTCTGATCAATGCAACTCATAATTCCGGAGCCACTTTCCTGAACATATCCATTGGCGCATACTAAGGTGACGTCAGAACTGTCGGGGAATTCATTCATTAGAAGTGCTTCATTGGATAAGATCATATTTCCACTTCCCTGAGGTCTAGGACATTCAGCTGGAGGAAGAAGAAATGAAGAACATTATGATTATTCATTATTTATAAGTCTTTAGTGATCAGAAAATCTTTAGAAATATAGATCTGTAAATGTTTACGTCCCAAACATCTCAAATGAACTAAAGTTAAGCGAGTTTAGTGAAAAATGAGCAAGAAAATATGAAAATATATATTTTTTAAATGTAATATTATACATTTTTAATCGGTATACTAATAGAAGGTGATGTAGTAAACTGCACATCTGTCACAGTGACGGCGATAGGAAATGTGATCTCCGTGCTGTGAGTTCAAGAGAAGATACAAATAATCACATTTCTGCACTTAAACTTACCTGCTGCATTCACGATAAAGAGGTAAATTAACAGCAATGACTTAAGTTTTCGCTGTCCACGAGTGTCCAGTACAATTTCCATGTTGGGTTGAAGAAAAAGTGATAAAAGAAGGTCATCCAGCTCGTGTAGACCGGGGTCCTCTCTGACTTCAGCTGCGCAGAGTCTTGTGCCGCTAGTGGTGCTGTCAGAGTCAACTGGACCACTTTTCCGATGACTCCTTATTGTCCTTCCACAATAAAAGCCCAATTCCTCAACCCTAAGCAATACTTAAATGACAGTGCGTGAGTCACTTTATCACTTGATTGAAACGGACTCTTTTTAAATTCTTGTTAAAAAGTGACATCACCCTGCCAAAAAGTGAATAAATTAGCTTGGAATTCATACAGAAAATAGTTGATGGTTATCTGACGCTGAACTGATCTGGAGCTACTTCCAAGTGTTTCACTTTGTCTAGAACACCTGCACAAACAAATTCTTTTAAAACAAATCTAAAAATAGTCGAGAGTGAAAGGTTTCACATATTTTTAGAAAGAAAATAAAGAAACTTTAAAAAGATTCCCTTGATGTCTACAAGAGATGATTGTTGCTGAACTGGCTTCATAGGGACTTTATAAGGATCTTCAAGGTCCAGGAAGAACTCCATAGCGGCACATCAAAGTCAGACTGAAGGTTTCTTGTGACCATTTAAAACAAGGGGAGGAGTTTTGGATGGATGTTGATTACATGAATGCTGATTTTTAAAAAATATTTTTTTTTTTGGCCTTAAACCTAAAGAGATCACTGTAAAACATGGTGGTGGGGGCATAGTGATGTGGGGTTATTTTTACTGCTTCTTTCATTGGGAGCCTTGTTCATGAAAAATAGGAGCCTTGATCATGAAAAATGAAAATTGTGTTCATGTTCTGAGCAAAATAGAAGCAAATTGCTGCCAGTCTGGGTTACGTCAACACTGGGTCTTCCAACAAGTTAATGACCCAAAGTAAATTCATCTAAAAACTTTTGGAGAACACATAGGGGTCCTGGAGTACCCCTCTCAGAGCCCAGATTTCAATCTTTGAGGAAATTGAAGGTTAATGTCTATGCACCAACACTATGCAATTTAGATGAGCTGAAACACTTTTCTGTGAAAGAATCGGCCAAGATCCATCAGGACATGTGCCAACCATGAGGAAACAGTTGTCATTTTATTTGTTCGTGCGTTTGTGCGTGCGTGCATTCACTCAAATTTACAGTCACTTAATATCTTAATTTAACTTCATAAAGACGTGTGTTTTTGTTTTTAGGAACAACATTTAGTGATGCAATCTTAAACTCTTGAATATAGCCATTTCCATAGAAAGGTTATGACCTCACAATGGGCCGGAAAGTTACGCCCTCAACTGTGCATTACGTAAACTGATGTATCTTATTTTGAAAGGTGCAAGTGGAAGCTTCCTTTTAAAATGGTGAAAAGGAGGTAACTTTTAAAGTAGACAACTTGTGGGGGCTCAGCAAAGTTACGTTTCAAAGTCAGTGCATTAATGGCCAAAAACAGGGGATATGTTATATGTGCTGTTTCAATCAGTTGTTCTCACAATAAATAACCTTTTGGCTTTTCGGTACCAAATAAAGAAGGCGGCCTTGTTCTTGAACGACTCAGATGCTTTTCCCACTAGTTCATACGGCTGCAAAGAGCGAGTCCGTGTGTGTGGCCAGGAGAAGTATTTTGTCATGGATACGAATCCCCGGCGTTGTGCAAGTCGGGTTGTTCCTCTCACAGTCCGTGTCCGACTAAACCCCGCGGAGTCCACCACCCTTTTCACCGCACGTCTTGTGACAGAGCCCGCGTCTGTCCCCCACCCACCGTTGCCGCAGAAACCCAATAACAAAAAGCAGATGAAGCCCAGTTGGCTATATCTTCACTTTTTTGTGAATTTATTTATTTTTTGTTTTTTCTTGTTTTTCTTTCCTCATTGAAAAACTGGAAAACTTGGGGTGAACAAAAACACACACCAGGATAAGCGATACTTTTAGTAAGGCACATTATATGTCTTATAAAAATAAACAAGAAGGTTTGACGTCTAACAGGTTTGGGAGTGGAAAAAAACAACGACATTCAAAGCAACGTAAAGCCAATGCATGGTTCTTGTTAGAACTGTGTTATGCATCCCAATCCAGTTTTCTTTTTTTCCCCCCTTAAATTAAAAACAACTGTTCATGATTGCTGGCAGAGCTGTGACATCGGCTTCTGCTCTTATCTGTCCAAACACCCTGCAGAGAAGGATAAGACACCACCCACCTCAACAGTCAAAAATTTATCTGCTTCTCCTCATGTCTGATAATGAGGAAACTATGTTTCCAAAGCCTTTTATCACAGCTGCATATTTCACCTGTGTTTTCAAGCATACCAACAATGTGACGTCGAGGAGAAACGAATAACTTTGCTCCTAATGTTTCTCCATTCCTTGGCAAAACATTTTGTATCACACTTTACTGTCTATTAAGGTTCAGTTGGAGATAGTTCTCCCTCTTAGATGAAATCTGTATTTTAGGAACTACTTGATGATGAAAAAAATAAAAGTTCAGGTGATTAATAACTGATATCCTGCTGCCACAGCATCTTTTATTTAGAGAGAGTGAGTGTGTAGTTGTGTGTGCGTGTGTGTGTGAGAGAGAGAGGGAGAGAGAGAGGGAGAGAGAGAGTGAGAGAGAGAGAGAGAGAGAGAGAGAGAGAGAGAGAGAGAGAGCGAGAGAGAGCATTTCACCCACACATACGTTGACATTTCAGTGAGAGACAGCGACATCTGGTGCCGAAATAATAAACTGCTTTTTAGGTTTAATTGTGTTCTTGATGTACCATCAGTGCTGCAATGCAGCGATTTTTTTAAATAGAAAAAAAATATTAAAATACCCTAATAGTATATATGTCTTATGAAAGAATCTTCTTCAAATTAAACAAACAGTCAAACCATAGTTTGTTAAAGAAAACTAGCACTGGTTGTTGATTCCAATCTAAAAGGAAAAGAAATCTTCTAAATTTGCAAGATTATGAAAAGTTGTTGTTGTTGGGTTGTTTTTTTTTTTGTTTTTTTTTTGTCTGTTTGTTTTTTAAGAGCCAGAATGTAGTTTTAAATTCTGATTTCTTGTCCCAGGAACATTTGAACAAATAAACACAAAAAATCAACCGACATACTTTTGACTTCTACTTGAAATTAGAAATGGGAAAAAAATATACACATGTTGAGTAGAAGATGAGACAGGAATAAAACTTCATTAAATTTCAGTGGTTTTCACGCCGCTCCGACAGTGATCAGACAACTTGCTAAGCTCCTTCCTTCTGTGGTTGTTAGACTGCTTTTCCACCACATCAACTTTTGAAAGAATCACGTGGTCAGTTGCAGATTTATGTGGTCGCTCAGATGTCAAGCTCCCACTGTTCAAATTCAAAGAGCTACAGAAGATCATACAGTCTTGTTTTTCAAACCCCTAATTAATTCACAAGGTTTAATCCAGGTTGGGCCTGGCTACAAACGCGCTGATACAAATGACTGTGTCATTGACAGACTTGTGCAGATCTTGATGACGAGGTCTGCATCAGTTGTGAATCAGCTGTGTTAAAGCAGGGAAACATCTAAAACATGCAGGCCGGCAGCCCTCGAGGACCAGAATTGCCCAGCCCTGGCCTAATCCCTCTCAAAGAGATTGGTTCTGGAGCCCTGGCTGTGCAGAGGCGAGCCCAATTACGTCTACTCAGAGACTTTCAACCTCGTGTAGAGGTTCAGGCTCTTTACCCACCAGAGAAGTGACATTCCATGTCCTGAGATCCAGTCTTGGAAAACAGGAGCCGGAGCGCCAAGACTCTCCACTTTGGCTGCTGCCAATAGTGCACGGATCAATGTTACTCAAATGGACTGAACCCAACCAGGGCTCATGGGTAAAGACGTGGCCAAGAAAATGCTTTAAGAGCTGACTATTTGCTTTCTTCTTGCAGCTCCGCCCTCATCTGAATTCCTACACAAGAGGCCAAATGTGGACGTCAGTAATTTTGGACAGACTTTTCACAATCTTGATTTGACGCCACTTTTGTTGGAGATGTTTATAATTCACTATGCAATCTCATTAAAGATCGGGGTATAGTTTACAGAGGGATAATGATTAATAACATATTGTTTATTTCAGAGCCTGCAGGTCTGAAATAGGAGCTACAGGCTTTCAAGCATATTTATGACACATTCTTGGCATAAAACGCCTCTGGAATTGAAGAAAACAAAATGAATATGTTTTTGCTGCCTCAATTTTCTAACAGTGTGGGCTGCCATGACAACAGGAAAACGGCCAAAGTGATAGTGGTTTATGGTGCTTTTTAAAAAAGAAAACAAACAAAAAAAAACCAAACAAACATGTGCAACAAATGAATCCAGACATGAGACCTAAATAATGAACCGTTCAATACTTCAGGCTAGTTGGTCAGTGGTACACAGATATATACCGTACTTTAGTTAACAGCTAGTTTTTATATGTTTCAGTGCAAGAAATCAGAGAAATGTTTTCAGCAAAACTTTATTTTCAGTGCATGAACAGAATACCATGTCAAGGTTATAGCCTGCCTTTTCCTATCCAGTTTAAATATTTTCTCTTTCTCTCTTTTTTTTTTTTTTACATAAAAAAATAATAGAGCGATTTAATAGACCTCTATTTTTTTTCTTCCCCAAAAGAGCACTCAGCAAGTATTTAGAAAGGTGCTGTACAATGTACAAACATTTACATCTACTGTTCCTACAGAATGTAGAAGACACCACGAGGATTGTTTTTCTAATGAAGCAATGCAAGGCCACAGTATGATGCAGAAATGACATACAAAAAGGTTCAAATGAAAGCATAAAGGAGTATAACAGTGTTGGGAGAGACAAGAAAAAAGTATTATCTGATTGGAGACCAGAGGGAACTGCCTGTACCTGACGCTCAGGGTTGGATTTACTCGTTCATACCAACCAAACTATTGCACAAAACCTACCAATAATTGGCTCATTGTGTGAACAGATTTGTAAACTGAAAACTCCTTTATACAATCACAGACTTTAACCTTCATCTGGTTGATAATCATTGATTTTATTTTTCAGATATTTGCTACTATACTGCGTTCCCTGAGCTCATCTGACTACGTCTTAATTTCATCAGCTATATTAGCAGGTAGAGTATATTTCTTTATAGCTCATTTTACTATTGGATCTTTTTTTCATTTCTACAAGTAACAATTTTGGAACCATATATGTTTTAGAGATATCTGTCCAGCTACCCTCTAACATATAAAGAAATGATTTTTCTAAATACCAGCCTTACAGCAGCAGCATGTAAGAGTTTTACGGAAACGCCGCATCGCTGGGGCCTCTTGGATCCTTCAAGCTACACTGATGTACAATCACATAGCAGAAGAGTCAGATGCATACAAATAAAGTAAGAATTTTCATTTCCTCAATAGACTAAAAAAACAACCAGGGACAAGACTTACACTTAAAAAGATTTACATAAATTGCCATTATGCCCTTAAACAGTGATCCTTTTAGAAAACATGAAATATATTTGAATCACACCAATGCATTGTAAAATAATAATGAATTGGCAACAAATGAACAAACGCAATATCGCTCATTCTGTTATGCTACAAGGGTAGATGCAGTGCAACTGAATTTAATAAATAGTCTGCAAAAAAAAAAAAAACCCAAAAAACCATAGCATACATACATTTATAGATAACCCCAATGTCAAGGAAAGCTGTGTAATATGTAATTAAAAATAGAATGGAATAGTTTGCAAATTTTATTGACCCAAATCTTATTCGTAGTAGCACATGGAAATCATAACAAATGCTGAAAGTGAGACATCCCCCCTCCCATAGGACCAAAGTCCTGCAGTTAAGAGGGCCAGACATGGGATGATTTAACTTAAACCTGAGCTCAGGTAATCATTCAATTCTATTATCTTTATTTTTTTATTTTTTATTTTTTTTTAAAGCAAGGCTTGGTCAATTTCACTAGCGTGTATGATAGCTTTTAGTTTACTTCTCTATGTATTCCAAATATTCATTTGGAAAACATTTTTTCACAAGCTTGTGCAATATTTAGCATGCTTGGTTGAAAAATATCTTGGTGTTCTCTTTGAACACAGAAATATTTACTTGACTTATTAAATTTGTTTGAAACTGATACTTATGACAAATAATGAATCACACATTAAATATTTTTTCTTTTTCTGAGGCATTAATTCCAAGTGGGGTTCTGCCATCAAAACTGCTGAATTAATTACATTTATTAGGCTAGTATGAATTAAAAATATAGTTTTGACTCTAGTTTTCAATCAGCTGAAGAAATTTTACCAAAATGCTTTTTTTTTTTTTCTCTTTTGTATATAAAAGGTATGGTATTGTTTTTACAGTAATTAAAATGGTTCAGGGGCTGCATTTTGCCAATGTACGCTTTAGATCAACATGTGCTCCCATCCAGACAGTCTTTTTCAGGGAAGGTACTGCATCTTACAGCAAACACTAAACATCATTTTGTATCTTTTACAAAGGCATGGCTTCACAGTAGAAGAGTCTGGGGGTTGAAATGAGCGGTCTGGGGTCTGGACCTGGACATGAAAGTTGCATGCATCTTGAAACTAAAAACAAACAAAGACCAACGATTGTTGAGAGGCTCGAATCCTACATGTCTGAGCAAATGGGACAACATTCCTGTCCTTAAACTCCAGCAACTGGTCTCCTTAGTTTGTGGTTGTGCATCGACTGTTGGTAAAAACAGATGATACACAGTGGATGTTTTCTTGTCCCAACTTTTCTGAGATGTTTTTTTTTTTTTGCCATCAAATTAATAAATCACTTTCAGCATTTGATATACTGTCTATGCCTTTTTGTGAATGAAATATGGGTTTTTTAGATTTCCAAATATTGCATTCTGTTGTTATTTACATTTTACACAATGTCCCAAACCCTATATATATATATATATATATATATATATATATATATATATATATATATATATATATATATATATATATATATATATATATATATATATATATATATATATATATATATATATATATATATATATATGTGTGTAAAGCAGTCTGAATGTCCCATCTATACATTTCATGAACTAGAAAGACCCATGTTTATTTCTATCACTGAAGAGCAGTGGAAACAAGGTGACAGGTCAAATAAGTTTTGAAGTCTCTATCAAAATGTAGAATGGTTTGGTACAGCTACATATACATACAGTATTTTCATCTAGAGCTTTAAGAAATTACACACAGTTTGTTATTATACACATGGTAAACAAGATCTCAAACCACAAGTTTCTGGTCTTTTAATGTAACATTTGTATGAAGAACTGTTTCATATGATGCCCACAGAACAGTCTGAATTAACGTATAATTGCTTGCTCAGTTGGATTTGAAATCTGCCTGGTGTTAAGACTGAGAATTACAAAGAAGAAACCGGTTCATTCTCAGTGATGTGTAGAACACGTGCAATAAAACAAACAAAAGGACCGACTGCATGCAGTTGAGTAGAACTTGAAGGAAAAAAAAAAAAAAAAAAAAAAAAAAAAGAGTCCAAATACTCCACAATGGGGCTGAGAGCAAAATTAAACCCTATGAGAGTCACGCTGGGTGTGAACTACAGACCAGAGGCCGGGCCTTTTTCTTTTCTTTGCATATGGGTTGTTGCATTGTCGTGGGTGAAGCGCTGTTGCTGTAGAGGAGACTCCAAGGATTGGCACATTTTCACATTTCAAAATCTCTTGTCTGACAAGGCCCCAAAGCGTGCCGCATGTGCTCAAGTCCCACATCAAAGATGCTGAAGCAGCAGACAAGGCAGACGGGAGTGCTACATGCCAAGTGATATCACAGGACTCCCAAAATACAAATCTGGATGTGGTCCAAACATAATGAAACTGACAAAACGCTGCACTTCTTTGTGTTGTGGAAGAGCTCTGACAAACGATCCACTGAGGATACTATTAAACGTTACATGGCACAGTTCTTCTCCTAGTGGTAAGACGTTCTATCACAAAGGGTCATGGAGGACTTCTGCTTTAGAGAGGATTTTGGCAAAGCTTGGTACTTTCCAAGGGCCAGGGATAATAGATCCCTTTGGGTTTTTGGGGCCCACTGGCATACGATTTACAGTAGCCACAGAGTCTTTTGATTTACTATCTTTGGAGTTTGACGATTTGCCTTCTTTTGTCTCTGTCAGTGAAACCAGAGAATCATTTCTACCCCATATATCTCTAAAAAACGACAATGAGTCGGTTTTGTTGTTAGTGCTTTTACTTCTGCTCCTGGTTTTTGCAGGTTGGCCCTTGTCATCAACGTCTCTATGCCCTGAGTCTCTACCGGTACCTTTCCCGCTCTCTTTTACTGCAATAGGCAAAGTTCTGCGGCGGGGAGATCCTGCAATCACCCTCCTTTTAAAAGTTTGTTCATATTCTGTCTCGGTCCTTTCCCCTTTTTCTTGTGTTAATGTTCTGATCTCAGGATTCCCCGCTTTGCCATTTTTCTTTTCATTACCCAGGCTTTCTCTGCAGGAAGAATCCTTTAACCTCCCATGAAGGTCTTGATGATGCTTTGTGCGCTGCAGGGTTGAAACCACTGGCTGTCTGACTTGCGGGTTTGGAGTTTGCATTTTCATTTGAGTGTGAGGCGTGCTTCTTCTTCTGCACAGCACTGCTTCCTGTGGATGACTCTCAGTCTTTTTGGGACTGTGATGTTGCTCTTTGGCATTGGGAAATGTCTCCCCAGTTTTCTTTGGGCTGCTTAGTTCTCTCGAGTCTTTTATGGGCCTGGTCCTCTTTGAAAAATTCCCATGATCATAAGAGACGGGAGAAAGCTGGTCTGCCCCATTGTCTGCCCACTCACTACTCTCCTCCACCGAGGTTAAACCGTTGCTCCGGCGGGGCTTCTGGCCTTGTGGGGATCTGGGGCTCCAGCTTTGAGAATGTTTCAGTTTGCTGAAGAGGGGTGAGGGAAAAAAAACGGAAGCCCCGGTGAGATATGGAGAGGAATGGGTGGATGAGTCAGAGGAAAACACATCCCCGGAATAGTTTGTGGGTGAAATGATTTTTTGATCATGCTGATCTGTAAAAGAAGCAAACACATTTACTTGGGGACATCATATTTACTCAATAATATCATATGTACCACAAAAGAAATTACATTTTATATATATATATATATATATAATCATATCATAATTGGGGTAAATAAAATTGGGAAAATGTGATAAAGAAAAGAATTACCAAGGTTAAAGAGAAAAGATCGGCAAAAGCAGTGAAGATGTTAGTGTTGGTGCTCAGTGTAGTAGCACACAGAAGAGGAAGCTGTATTACCTGCATCAGAGGCAAGAAAGAGCCAAAGGAAGCAAATAGTTAATGAATTAATGAACAAATAAAAACAGAGAAAAGAAAGTACATTGAAGTCAATGAGGCCAGCACCATAAAATACGCCATGTCAATTAAACAATGGAGGCAGTCATTAACATTCGGTAAACAATGCGAGGATTTATGATTTCCGTGTGTATTAAAGTGCTTTCAGTGTTCCCTCCTTGTAAACCAGTAAAAGTTTATAACACAGATTTTGAGCAAGTCAGTTCTATTGACAAAAATCAGTATCAACAACCTTAGTGAGCACAGAGTAAGATCCCCCCTATTCAGAACAATTGTTGTGGAAAAAAAGTACCTAATACCTCTGCACAAACACTTTTTAACCACTAGGTGACTGCAATACCTATACAAGACTGAAATAATATAATAGCACTTTAAAATAAAGACTTGGCAATATGGCTTGAATTTGGGATTTATTTAATCATCTTTTGTATGAAAAAGGACGTTTGTCTCAAGTTACAATGCAGGAGTGACACGGAGTCGCTAGACAAAATGACACCAGTTGTCAAAACAACTTCCCTGCAGCTGTGCATGACAGCTAAACCCACACCGCACAGACAATACTGGTCTGAACCGAGACCAGGACTCAAAGTGACCTCACAGAGTGACTGAGAATTTCTATCAAGATTCCTCACTTTTTGTTTCTATAACAGAAAAGGAAAAATTCTGCATGTATATAGATTAATGGATGTCATAATGAGTAACGAACAGATAATGAGTCATGTCAGAAATGAATGGAATAATAAAACGGTTTAGAAATGGATGATAAGGTCCACTCAAGCTTCAGAAATGTAAGAGTTGTTTTTGACCAATTACCTGCATTGGGTTGTTAGTATTGTTGTTTTTAATCTGTGAAATGTACTACCTAAATAAACTCTACTATTTCAGCTGGAAACCAATGTAAAATGTCTAAAATAAATTACACTTCAAGCAACAACAACAAAAAAATAAAAAAAAAAAAAAAAACACGACAAACTCAGAATGCATATTTGCACTGAAAAAACATATTTATAAGTAATGTTCTTGATTAAAAAAGATTAGAAGACTATTTTAGACAATTTTGTTACTTTACATAATCAAGCAAAAAACAAAAAGTTCTTACCAAATGGACAATCACATTTCTGCTTAAAATAAGACAATTTTGACTAGATTTATGGAATATTATGCTTATTTCTAAAGGTGCTGTTTTGTGGAGTGTTTCTGCTGTATTTTGACTTTAAGTGTCTTTTGAAGTCTAATAGTTACACATTTTGAATCAATTCATGAATAAAGGATTTCTCTTTTAACTTCGTGCAAAATAAGAAGAAGAGTCTGAGGTGGACCAATCTGTTCTGGACTGATGATGACTTAAAGATCTTGATTGATCTGACTGGTTATCAGATAGATGACGGCACGATTCCTTCACGTTGTGCTGTTTAATCCTCACTCTGAAGTGGACCTGATGATTAGTGGTAGTTTTGTTGTGTTGAAGACCTTGAACAATGAAATCACGGTGTTGTGCTTCATCTCACAACGTCACCTGAATTGCCCCATGTTTGTCAACTTTGCTGTTCAAACACTAAGTAATGAGAGAAGTTGTATTCAGTCATGTCAGTGATTCAGCTTACCTTTGTCATTTTTAAACACATGTCAAATGCCCAACTACGCCACGATTATGAGAAGCTTGAAAAATTCCAGCCAGGTTTATCAGAGTATTGAAAGGCGCGTTTAAAACAAATGTGGTATATAGACCTGCAACATCATCTTTGCTGATGAATTATTATTCAGTCACTCTTCTTGGAATGAAGACCTCATATTGTTACTTAATGATTTAAAAAAAAAAATGCATTTTTGCATCCAGGCTCTGATATAATCAATTCTTTTTTTTTTTATAGGGAATACATAGTAATATTTGGGGTGACACTAAAGTGTGCAGGTGGAAGCTGGGGAGGTGGTGGGATTTTAAAAGAGGCAGCGAGCGATCTTGGTGAAAGCCTGGGCTAAACATCAGAAAAGCATGTGAGAGACAAGTATCTCTTGCTCCCTAAATAGACCCATGAAAGCCATGCAGAGGGGTGAGAGTGATCATAAAACAGTGCTCATCTCCCTGAACTAGCTCCAAAGGGTCACCTCATTTTTGCATTTCCTGGCAAATTTGTATATCAACAAAATTGACCAAAACCATGTTTGTGCAGCAAAAGGCACAAGAGCAATTTTTTAAAAAGTGGACTGCTAGTTTACATGAAATGGCACACACAACATCTAAATCAAGTACTCACTGCCATCTTGAGCCAGACCTGCTCCAGGTCTCAGAAGCAGAGCCACTTTGTTTCCTCCAGCTTGGATTAGTTCAATCGCCCGTGTATGGGAAATGCCGCGAGCCGGCTCCCCGTTAATCTCCACTATCTCATCTCCCACCTGTCAGCAACGCAGAATAGCACAGACACACGGCAATGAACGACGACCGTACTCCACTGTGCATCAATGCACACTCAGACATACAGAGGCTCATCACCAAATGATTTAAATGTTATGCGCACACGCACGCGCGCGCACACACACGCACACACACACACACACACACACACACACACACACACACACACACACACACACACACACCACACACACACACACACACACACACACACACACACATATAGCTTTGCAGTACCCTCCAGGCAGCTTGTGTTATCAGGGATGTCAAAATAACTCTGGATAAAGCATGTAAACATGTCAGCCTTTTAGGTCCTAATCAGTTTTGACATCCCTCACCACCCTTGTATGGGCAAATTTATGTCTGGAGATCACAGTCTGGCAGGCCATAAGGCTGATTCCCAAAAGCAGTTGCTATCCTGTGTCCTCGATAATATGATAATGATAATATGATAATCTCCTCCCCATGAGAAAATTCAGTTTATTGAACCATCAAGAGAAATTACAAAATCTGTTACAGACTCATCTACCTGAAACGGATTTTACTACTAAAGAAAGATGGGTAAAAAAATGTTTTTAGACCCCATCATCTTTCCTTATTACTCGTGTACTCAACTGTTCTCAAATAAGCAAAAAATCAGCCATATGTATTCCTCTTCATCTAAGTGAGTGGGCGAGACCAACTGGACACAATCCTTCCAAGCAGAGAAAAGTATGAGTAATATTTAAAAAACTCTAAAGAACAACCTGCAAAAAAAAAAATCCCTTGAAGATAAATGCTGCAGTAAAAGGAGCACTCACATGAATTCTTCCATCCAGTTGAGCAGGCCCATCTTCAGCCAGTCTAAGGATGTATAGACCCATGTTGTACTCTGTGCCTCCTCGCAAACTAAAACCAAAGCCCCTGGGACTTCTCTCCAACTCCACAGTCAGACAGCCCTGCACATTGAGTTAAAAGTCAGCCTGAGACTGAAGCGTTCTTAATCACTGTTGTATGAATGACCCGAACGTTATACAAGACTACAAGGAGTGAAGCTCGCTTTTATTTCACGTTACTGTCAACAACATACTAAGTGAACACGTGGAACTGCATCGCTTCTTTTCACACCAGCAAACATATTGGTTTTTATGTCCGTATCCGGCAATGACAGTTTGGATACCTGCTTAAACAACACGAACAGGAAGAAGTAAGAGGAATGCTTTACCTGGTTAGGTCCGGTCACACACAGTGTTCCCATCTCGCCAAGGGCTTTGTGGTCAGAACGGTTGAGTCCGTCTCTTTTGTCCTCCAGGTCCAGATTAAAGCTGCAGAAAAAAACGTGAATTTTAAAAATAATATTAGTTGTAAACCAAATGTTGCAGACCACCTATGCAGAAAACCATTATGCAAAATATACATTTTGGGAATATTTGTTCTATACCCGTTTTATCTGTACTCTAATTTTCATCTTACACAGTTTACAATTGATTAATTTATTACTGTTACAACATTTGCTCTTACTTTAAACAGAATCCTTCCTTGTCTACATATTGTTGAGTCTAGTGCATGTCATGCACATGGCTGTCAGGATCATTATTTTACTAACACAACCATTACTGATATTATTATACACGGTATAACTTAGTAAAGTAAAGTGCTGAAAACCGCAGGAAGAGTTGACCATCGAGATTTAGTTCAAAAATACATTAATAAACCAATAAGCAAAAGTAAAAGCAGAGAGGATAGCATTTCAAAATAAAATGCAAACACTTGCAGAAAAACATACTGACACTGTGACATTCCTCTTCAGGAATAGGATCTCAGCAGCTTCGCTCTTCTGTTGTCGGATGCTTACCGTTCGTCCTGAAGTAATGACCTTTGACCCACAGCTCTGTGTTGAAGGGCTGGACTCTGTTTAGCTGAACTTGCTCCAGAAGGAGGGCCTTTGTATTCTGAAATGCATTTTGACACAGTGCAGTGACTGTCAAATCACTTATATCACCCATTTACTGAAAAAAAACCCCAAATAATAAGTATACTTCGAAAACATGTTTCATATTCACTTAAAGTCACAGAGCAGAGATTAAGCACTTGATGTGCTCTTCTTTGTACAATAAGAAAACAAATACAGGGTTCAGATGATTCTATTTAAACTTCACATCTGTCCCAGTGTTTTGCAAAGAAAAGGTGGAATTTCTGGAACATGATAATACTGACAAGATTCATTTTTACTGGTTCAGTTCTTGCAGTGAGGGAGGCAAAGGCTAATAGTTCATTTTCTGAATGCCTAGGTTTGAAGCTAAATTCCTAATATAGATGCTAAATTATTCATATATTCTAATCATGCATAAGACTGATTGCTCTGATTAGGTGCTGGAATTTAAAATTGATTTCTCAGTTTTAGAGAATGACTTTAAAAACTAAGCTTGAGACCTGCTAACTGCTCTAAAAGACAAAGCTGCAAGCACACAAAGGTATTCACCATCTTCAGGAACCACAGTGAGCGTGACAACATTGCCAGCATCCTTAATAAGCTGAACAATGTCATTGTGAGAGAGCTCGATGATGGAGCGCCCATTGACTGCCGAGATACGATCTCCGACGTGCAGCAGGCCGCAGCGGTCAGTCGGACTGCCTTCAATGATACGGCCAATTTTGTGAGGGATAACTGAAATGCCAGATATGATAACAAGAAATGAGACATTAAGATCCAGCTAGTGTGACCGTATTTCCATATATCTAGTCTGAACACAAAAGGTAGGAATCACGGTCCCGCGGCAACTGGAAATCAGCCGTATTCTGTCGGTGATATTTAAATTTCTAAACTTATTCCTACAGGCAGAGTTGATTCTCACCTCCGTGCGGGGGTTTGTTCTTAGATGTGAGGATGACAAATCCAAATCCCTCAGCGTCCTTGCGGTGAAGTGTGATGTCAAAGGACTCGTGGTCGAGTGCGCTGGGCATCGGGAGACGAGGTAGTTTGGGGGAACCGTTCACGAGCACCGGAGCCATTTCCTGAGCCTCTTCGTCTGTTAGATCTGGTTTAAAAGGAATACTGGATCTGAAGAATTGTGTTTGCATGTGTGTGTTTACATTTTATACTTCAGAGTAGATTACAGAGTGGACTTTAATAGTTCACGTGCAGACAAACAAGCTCAGTGTGGAGGAGCGTGAGGGTGTATGATGACAAACACGGAAACACATACCCCCAGATGTTGTTTGTGTTTTTACTCACCCCTGTAAATCACCTTCCGGCGAACGGTCAGCATAACTTGACCGTTACGGGCAGCATTGGTCATTAGGTCCAACACCTGCTTGTGTGAGCGACCTTTGACCATCACGCCGTCAATGCCAATGAGCTCGTCTCCCGCCCTGAGACGACCGTCCTTCTCTGCAGCTCCGTTGGGAACGATGGCCCCGATGTACACCTGCGGAAATACGTTCTGAAATGGAGTTAATAACAGGGAGGTGGGCACTGAGATACGGATATGACATCGCTTATAAACAAATAAATAAGTTCACACACTCGTCTAATATGTGTTGTCCACTTCAATCTTTTTAAAGCACAAATTGCTACATTAGAAGCATATGGATCTTTATACTGTTAAATGCTTTAAGCTGCTAACTGATATATTACAGTAAGATACACAAACTCTTTATCACTGGTAATGAAAACTGGAGCGTGATCTTGTATTCTTAAACAATGATTAATTCTCATCTCTAAAGCGATTGTTGGTCAGTTCCCAAACCATCTGCAGACCTACATCCTTCCACGTAATGCCAAAAGTCTGTTTCCTCATTCCAGAGAATTACTACCTTTATCTATCCCCAGTTTACACACTGGATCTGGAAAAGGGGCGTTCCCATATGCTGCTCCCTCTGCTTGCAATCAGTGTCAATCTCATTAAAGAATGAAAAGAAAATGTTATATGGCAAATAAAGATGTTTGCTTGTTAATGTTAATTTCTGCTCCCGCTTGGCCTGTGTTGAATATGATCTTTATTATTCCAAGTTTTATTTTGTTTTAATGATTTGATACTTTATGATACTAAATGGTGCAGTTTTATAATCCCCTTTTTATAATAATTTCATCAGCTTGTTTTGCATTTTGCTTGATTTCCTGTTTTGTTTGGTGTGCCTTTGCTCTGGCGTGTCCTAACTTTCACCACATGTTTCTTGTTACTGCTTTGTTTGTCCTTAGGGTCTTTTTAGTCCATCTGTTGTACTTCCCTGTTCTGCTAACCTGCTTTTTCAGCTTATTTTCCTGGTTTTCCTTCAGTTGTGCACTCACATATTGTAATTTGGATTTCCCTGCCACTACAGGCCCCTCAGTTGATAATAAAATCACTGGTTTGCTTCTCCTGCCTCAATTGTCTCCTGCATTTATGTCCTCTTCCAATGCAGCACCCTTGACAATATAATATTTCACATAAAGGTAAGTTTGTGGATTTATGACCTGAGCTGCTGCCTCTTTTGTTAAGAACACTTGTGAAATGGCTTTTACATTTCATTTTCTGCTTAAATAAAATTTTACAAGATCAGAGTGTCGGGTTTTATGAAACCAATTCAGACTCAAATATTTTCTACATGTTTATCCATGTTTATCCTAACGGGGAAATACGGAAATATCAAAAAACCCTAAATGTCAAACGTTTGTTATTTGGACTTACTGGTTGTTGCGGACCTTCTCCCCCAAGGACACGGAAGCCAAAGCCAGTTTCAATGTCTCTCTGCAGAAAAACATCTATGTCTTTGGTGTGAGGCTCTGTGGATGAAAACACCTCATCAGTAGCGTATTGGCTTCAAGTTGTGCAGAAAAAATTGTAGCAATAAAAAAAGAAAGCGGGGGCCGAGACTTGAGGTCATGCTACACTTACGTCTGCTCTCCAGCAGGGCTTTGGACTTCAGGTACATCTCTGTAGCCTCTCGCTTAGGGGAGTCGGAGGAGCGCATGGTGCTTGTGTTGGACTGGTAAGGCAAGGCCTGGGAAACTGCGTCAGTCATACCATCCAACGTTTCTGAGCTGGCAGTCATTTCCTGTTTCTAACAGCAAACACAGTCCTCATTTTTTTTTTTTTTTTTTTTTTAATTATGTCTATAGAGAGCATCGCATGTTTATTGAAAGCCTAAGAACCTCATTATTCTTTACAAGAGCCTGGGCATTTAATGGTGGAAGATGGGAAAGTGCCTTTCTCTGCCTTTTTAATAACATAAACCCTTTTCACTTTATATTTCTCATATTGTTTGGAGGGCTACGCATTGGGATTTCGATCTAATATAAAAACCAAGAAAGAGAGTCAAGATTTCCCAAAGGCCGTGACATGCCTTCTCAGGCAGAAAGGGCAACTCCTTTATCTAAAAGTGTTGTATTAATAATACCGCCATATCTACAGAGGCTAATCCATGCCTCATTACCACTGCGATCCCCAGACAATAAGCCAACGAATGTAAATAGTGAAAGGAAGTAATTAAGACTGTTTTTGAAAGCAAACAAAAGAAGGTACCCAGAAATATAATCAATATTCAGATTTGTTACTATCATTTAATTTGATGCAATTGAGGCTTAATAAGCGTTAGGACGAAATGCTTTGAAATTAAATGGGAGGATATGTCCCCGCAGGGAAACGATGGTGAACGAAGAGGGAAATGTATATTTTTACTTACGGGCTTTAGAGTCTTAACAGGGGATGTCTGACCTATGGAGAGACAAAGTCAAACAGGAAAACAGTTAAAAAGGACGGCATCACTGTCAGCCCGTGAAAGTGTGACCATAAAAGCTCATTTGTCTTGATTGTCTGTGATGGACTGATGACTCGTCCGGAGTGTAGTCCGCCTTTTGCCCAGTGACAGCTGGGCTCCTTTATGAATGGATGGATGGATGGATGGATGGATGGATGGATGGATGGATGGATGGATGGATGGATGGATGGATGGATGGATGGATGGATTTGAAACAACAATCACTGAAAACTGCCCACCAGATGGCACTGCCTCTCTTACTATAGAAAGCACAGCAGTGAGCACAAAAATAAACCACTGAGCTACTCAAAACTCAAGAGGAGCGCTCACTAAAGAATTCTGTGTTAGGGAATATTCATCCATCCTTGAGATTAAAGAAATACACAAAATATAAAAGCAATACAGACCCAGAAGAGCTGAGTACATATCACAAACAGATTGTAGAGCTACGGCAGCAGGTGAAGCCCCCACAACGTTATTTATCTAATTCCATCATTGATACTTCTCTTTGGACCCTCTGTTCGCTTGTAGTGTGCGCCTACATATTTCACGTTTCTTCGAAGCGCTGAGATGCCCCCATCCCTTCTCTGCTCTCAGCGTTAATCAAATTAAGATATACTCCTCTGGAGCCTGCAGCAGTGTGGGCTCGGACTAACACTTTGGTTGATGAGAGGTTAATGGAGCCTGATATATTGTAAAAATAAAAAAAAGGAGATATGAAGTCACATTTTTATGCTCCACTGTGAAATTGTGAAATTCCTAGTCCGACCTTAAATGCAAAGGCATAAAAGGACAATTTGGTTTACAAATGAAACACACCCCTCTTTTTCTTCTATCTCACTCTGTTCTTTTTCTCTGATACAACTGTATAAACGGCGCCTTCTCCCAGCCAAAGGCCATCGTCTAATGAGGTTTAAAGCTTGCATCAGCGCTCCGGTTGTGCAGGCTGGGTGAAGCCTGGCACAGATATGTTTCAACTGTCGAGACATGCAGTGCATCAGTCGAGCAGTACGTGGTGATGGCGGCGCAGCGGTGAATGTGTCAGTAGTGTGGGTGTTTGGGAGATTAGGGTTCAGGCGTGGCTAGGGGAGGAGGCCCTGGAGGACCTTCTCTCTATAGCCATTTAGCTATAGACCTTTAAGAAGCCATGGATATAGAGGCATGCAGAATTCCCCTTCTCTCTGCTGATGATCAAAGCCAATCCAGAGTTCATTGACTTGCACTGTGAGTCCCTCGGGCAGCCAGAGATGCAAGTAGCAGACATTTGAAGGGTGCCTGGCCTCCTCTTTCTGCTCCTTGGAATCAAGCACATCTCCACACTTATGTAATTCCCACTCTCAGACTTGTAACAGAGAGCATAATGCCTCACAGGGAGATGTCACAAACAGAAGCGGTTTGAGTGGAGGCCCAGAGGAGGAATGCTGGAAAAATGCTTGGGGTGCGATGTATGCATATGTAAAGAAGCAGCATGAAATAACAAAAAAAAAATGAAGCTCTGACAGACTTAAGTCTGATCATCTGCTGCACCAGCTACGGTTGGATCTATCCAGTTAAAGAAAAAACCAGCGGTCCCTTGGCATTATTCAATTTTTAAAGAACAATAATGTGCCGTCACTCAGTACCCTTAACTGGCCACGAAATCACCTCTCAGTGTCAGCTCTTCCAAAGTTGCACTGAAAGCATCAGCACATTATGTAAAACACAAGATGGCATCACAGAACAAGAACAAACAATGAGATGGAAGTCAATAGATTGGGAAGAGAAAAAAGACGTGGACCTACAGACAATCATTAAGGCAGATAATATAGACAGATTCACAATTACTTGCTAGAAGAAGATAGCAGACAGACAGACAGCCAAAGATATATTGATGCTCGAGTCTCTCACCTCCTCGCAGAACCAGAACATTGACCTCGCTGCCCACCGGAAAGTCTTTAAGGATGTCCACCACTTGTGCATGGCTGAGCGTCTGTACATTTTGTCTGTTGATCTCCTTGATTATATCTCCTTTCTGTAGGTCACGGCACCACTGCTCATCCAAAATCATCTTCACTTTCTGGCCCAGAGGACAGTCAGCAATGGCAAAGCCAAACCCTCCAGGCCCTTTGATCAGTGGCACGCTTACCAGCTCCGGCTGAAGCATTCCCGTGGCTGCCTCCCCGCGCTCTGGCTGTCTCCCATTAGGCATGGCAGCCACAACGGGCCGGCCGCTGGCATCAGTAGTGACATAGTGGAGCTCCTGCGAGGAGCCATGAAGGACATCGCCTTTCACTAGCAGTGGCTGCCCATTGATGAGGGGCACAGCTGTCACCACCTCCCCACCATGTAGACCCTGCTGGGGTTGAGTTGTTGGAGGAGGAGGGGGAGGAGGCAGGGGGTCATCGCTGTCGAGATCCACATCGGGAGGAAGGGGGTAGCCACGGCAAAGAACCATGTCCACATACTGGTTGATGGGAATGGACTGGAACATCTGCACCACCTCTGGATGGGTCTTCCCGAGCACACACAACCCATTGATTTCAACGATGACATCACCTAGGACAAAGAGGGAACAGAAAGTAAGTAAAAAGCGAGAATTTCTCCTCTGATATTTCAACTAGACATCTGCATTCCTTTGAAAATCGCTCTCTGCTTCCTTTGTCAAACATATCTTTCCCATAAAAGGTCCCTTTCCTCTTCGCCACACTTTTGCATTTTCATCCTGGTAGCTCCCTGCCACGCTTCCATTTCCTTTTTATCTCATTCACTCCTTTCATTCTTGTCCTTCATTCATTCACTGCATTGTTGAGCAGTTCTGAACAGCACTCCCACCACAACTGAGCTGAGACAAGTGTAGATTTCTTTTGTATCATACAAATGTAATCATCACACACAGACACAGACAAACATATACACAGCTTAAGGCATCACTTCCACCCCATTCAGGCTGTTTGTTGACAAACTATGCTTGTGACAGTGCTAGAGATGTTCTGAATCCATGTCAAATAAGTACCATGGGAAGGAAATGAATACATCCAGGTGTGTCGTGGTAACACATGTTAACGTTTAAGTACAATTAAACATCTTAGCACAATTTTGTCCTCTTCGTGGAAAATGATAGGATCATGTGCACATAGATTTGCTCACCAGATGCCATCTTCTTGTCGTGGGCAGCAGGGCCGTCACTGAGCACATTTTTCACTTGCAGAAACTCATCTGTCCGATCACCTCCTATGATAGTGAATCCAAAACCCTGGGAACTTTTCTTTAGCGCTGTGTGGTACATCTCCCCCTTCAGCTGGCTGGGGTCTGCAGTAAAGCCAGCTGCACCTCCCTTACCTGTTCAAAAAAAGTGGATAAAACACATGGATTCATATGTTTTTGCATGTGTCGAGCCGACCTCCTGGAACAGCCTTTTGTTGAACGAAAATGAAAGTGAATGACAGGCTTTATGAACTTTAAAAGCAATCTCCAAACAGTGCATCACATCAAACACAGAAGCGCAGATTAAAAGATTCATATCCTTTATGAAAGACTGCAAAATCCATCCATGTCTGCGCTGAGCGTTAATTATACAAATTAAGAGCTGAGAATCAACATATTAATTAGTGATTTCTAATTATCAGGCGTGATGTGCATTTTAACTCCATAAAACCCATCAACAGAGACTTTTTTTGTGCAACCCTGCTGAGAAATGAACACAAACCAACAGATACGGTGATAAAATTACAGCTTTAAAAGCTAATTTACATGCCTCCCTCCATTAAAAAACTATAGAGCACAACAGGGGCACAACACCTCTGACAGCATCTATATTTATTTAATTGTTCCCTTTTCACTTCCCTATTTTATTAGTGATAAAAAAAAAAAAAGGTTTGTGATTGTAAACTGTTTAGAACTTGAGTAAGGAACAACAAAAGGTCAGTGTCAGCATCAATATGGACCAGCTGCTTGGACGTGGTATAAGCAATCCTAAAGATAACCAACTCTCCAGGTCACACTGCATTAAACTGGGCACCTTCCTTATCTGGCACTTCTGTAGTATCAGCACTTTGGATCATGGACACACCATTTTTTTTCCTTTGCTGCCTGATGGGCTGTGGCCTGGACTGCATTATTACTTTGACTTGAAAACTGAAAGAAGCCGGTGACAAATAGTGTACAGTCCTGCAGCTGGCCTGGCTGTGTGCAGAGAGAGCAGTCTTGCTTGATCTTGCTTCAAGATTACAGACACCGATTATCTTCAATCGAAATGAAAGAAATTAAATACATGAATACAGGCCATAATCATATTTCAGAAGATGGCGTTCCTTTTCTTATTGCCAAAAGAGTCAGCTTCACTCTGTTTTAAGCACAGTCAGTCCTGCCCAAGATGTAGACCGTTGACATGTCACATGGACATGTCACTATATTTTGTAACTATTACCTTATCATAATTTGCTGCAATTTCTACCCAAACTTAAATAAAAGTCGTGACATGAACTAACAACTGGTTCACCAGTGACAATTTAATGTTAAGTCGAAATGATGATGCACTCAAGTTTAACTTTAATGACTATGTTTTAAGGTGTCAAAGATTATAAATTATACAGAAACATGAGAAAATGTTACATTTTAATATGTCATTTGAAATCTGAAGCTCATACTGGAGTTCAAATGTCTGGCTCACCTGAAAACAGCTGCTTTGTTATGGAAATCTAAAGCAGCATATCTTCAGTCCTATTTTATCCCTTCCTGCACGTACAGGGTGACTAGACAGTCACTTCAAGTTGTAATGCACCATTTCTTATCAAGTTTTCCAGAACAGGTCTGTGCATTTCTCTCAGTTTCCCTTAGTTTTTATGAACAATCTATAACTCAGAGTGTGAGGGGAATATAAAAGCAGATGCAGACAAACTATCAAATGGTTCACCAGTCATGAAACATCCATCGCAGAACAGCTGTGAGTGTAAATTATCACAGTCAGTTTGGACTGCAGATGTCTGCACTGTTGCAAGGATCAAGCAGAGTTTATTTACATAATTACATATAAACTGCTCGATAAAATCAGCACAGAATGTGTTTTTTTTCCCCATCTCCTTAATGAATTCTAAAATAACCATGCAATTGTGCATCACAGTCCAAAGAAAGAAACAGAGGTAAAGAAAGAACTGAGGGACGTGAGGTGGAAGTGAGTTTGGCGTGTGCAAGCCTGAACTTGTCGTGGAGAGTCCAACGGTCTCTGAGTCAATGTTCGGGAGCAGACTGTGAAAAACAGAGGCAGCCAAAATCATATCTGCCTGATCAAGCACTCGTGGATTATGACTAACAGTAAACGTTGACTAACAACAGAAAGAGCTGCCGTAACTGGAAATAAAAATCACGAGTCAAGATACAAATAGAATATAAAATTTCACTTAAATAAGCACCACTCATACATGGAATATTATTAAGGGGTATTTTGGAGTAAATGAGACTCACATTTACTATAATACAGTAGGTCTTAACCGCCTCTTATTCATGATGCACCATATTGTATTTCTGTTTAAGTGAAATCAGTTTTCACTAAAACTCCCTTTCGTTTTCATCTCAGGGAAAAGCGTAAAAGTCTGCACTGGAGACGGACAGGAAACTGCTTTGGTTTCATCATAGCAACCGTCTGACACCTCAGTGGGTTGTGTAATCAGTAATCAGCGGTGAGATGGCGGTTTCCTCAGTCCCTACACACCTGAGCAAGAGAGATGTCTGATTATGCCCGGCCTCTCTAATGTGCTGTTCCACCAGCTGTTGACACATGCACAGTTAAAAGCCAGCCTCCTCCCCTGCATTTCTTTTTTTTTCCCCCTCTTCTCTGAATCCCTGCCAGCGATATAAGCTTGTCGGTTTCCACTGCTGCAGCACTATCATCTATTATATATTCATTTCAGTGAAAACATACTTAATTCATGATGTTTATTGTGGAAGAAAAGCGTCAACTTAAAGGACGGACTAACAGGAGGGCTGATAGAGATGTGTATTTTGTGAACAAACGAGGGACGACAGGGCTCATTGTGACAATCTATTATTATTTTGTCTTGAAGGCTGACACATTCAGCTGACCCTGTTTGAAATGATGACGTTCCATGCTTTCTATTCCTGGGAAACATATTTATCAGAGCCAGCTGACAGAGGTGAAGGGGTTACCCTCTGCATTGAGCATAAGCCAAAGTAATTAAAATTACCATCATATTCTGAGCAATTAGCTTATGCTTATGTCCAAGATGATTAAAAGTGAATACAAACATGGAATAAGCCCACTGAAAATGATCACAGTAAAGCCACACTCCTGGTTTACTTCGTATCAAAAGAGTTAAAAAAAAAAAAAGAAGAGCATTGCAAGTTCATGAGAGAGGGAAGCAAAATACACAGAAGCTGCAAAAAGCAATAATTTCAGGTGGCTCGAGTCTAACAGGAATTTCTTGTTTTAAACACATTAATAACAGTGCAGGTCAGAGACGTTTCGAGCAATCATGACTATACATGCATTTGCAAGATTTATAGACCTGGGGGTGTTGTGTCGAGGCATTTTAAATGCCATGGTTCACACATATTACAGTAGCAATGTAAGATTTGCAGGTTTATACGAGTGCAGCATCTATTTCTGTGCATCATTCATCATGTTCTTCCGCAGTTATGACATGCTGGACATTTTAGCTCTAGATGTCATTTAGGAGCCACACAGTTGTTCATCTGGCGTTCTGGGTGTTCTGGGTCTTTCTCTCAGGTGTGTTACAGAGGAGTGCTTGTATACATGTACATGTACACATACACATACATACATACATACATATATATATATATACATACACATACACATACACATACATACATACATACATACATAGATATAGATATAGGATAGATATATATATATATATAGATATATAGATATATATATATATATATATATATATATATATATATATATATATATATATATATATATATATATATATATATATATATATATATATATATATATATATATATATATATATATATATATATATATTATTTTGCTTTGCAGATTTGTGAAGCTACCATCAGTCTCCTTGAAGAGAGGGTGTCTGGGTGGAGTTAACACGACAGGGCAATGACATTGTAATCTGGATGTAAATAGTGTAGACGGCTGCAGCTGAGGATTAGCACTTGTTTGAATTGGCTTTGGTATCCACAGTTAAAGAGTTGGACATTCTCTTTGAAAATTGAACAGAAGACAATAGTCAAATCATCCCTTTGCAAGTAGATGCAGGTTCTGTCAGACTGCAGCAAAAGTTTTATTTACTACTAAACACAATCCAATCTCGCGCTGACTCTTTTTAAATGCTCTCAATACTTCAACCTGTTCGTCGCTCTGATTGGTCGCAGTGACAACCAGCTGCTTGCAAAAGCAGTCTGATGAGCAACCTCTGGTACCTCCTCTTGGATGGTGAGGTCCTGTGGATCGTTTTCAGACCCCACATCTTTCTAAATGTGGGTCTGATCAGGCTAGATGTTAGCAGCAACCAAAATAAAATTGCATGTCCAACCAAATGCACTTATCTCATGCATTATTAAGATTAAAAACCTATGTGCTTTTGATTTTAGTATAAATGTGCATTCCAGGGCTTTATAAAAAGGACTCTATGACTTATCGCAACAGGGTACTAGAGAAGAAACTACAATTTTTTGTGTTTTTGTATTATACGTCATAGTCTTTAAGAAATGGCTTCAAACTTTCAAGACTTTTTTTATGTTACTTCTGCAGCAGATCTGAGTATTTTTGTATTGATGAATCTCTGACAGGCTCAGCTATGCCCTTTTGATGTGCTTTGAATTGCAGATCCCCACATTACATCAACTAAAAATACAACTGTGGAAGACTGTTTTATATATAAAACTTGAGCTTTTAACTCCTTGCACATTTTCCTCAGAATCTGACATTCCTGCACCCAGCTTCCGAAATGGAGTGGCAGCTGTACCTTGAGAAGGTGCAGGTGCAGCTGCAGCTCGCTGGATCGCTGCCGCCTCCTGGTGCAGCTTCTTTTTTGCTTCGAGGACGGGGTTCTCAAACTGGGTCTTCTGGTTGATGTGGCTGAAACAAAAACTTTCCACATTACAAGGAGATACTTGGAAACCAAACACATGCAAACCTCACAATTATTAAACTCACTGCATTATTCCCTGCACTCAGTCATATCTACTGTACCTCTGGATCCATGAATATCTGTTCTGGGAAAGCTAAACACAGAAACACTACACACATATGCAGTCATGTGACAAGGTTGGTATCCCCTCTTTTTAATCTTATGGATTTATATATGTGAAAAACAAATCTTTAGGTCATTGTGGGTAAGAGTATTATGCAAATACAACCTCAGCCAAACAACAATAACTTTTGCACCATCCTCTTATTTATTTATGAAAATTAAGCAAAAAAAAAAAAAAGTACCCCCTTGTTTCCAAAAGGAAGGAGGGTAAGCTGCAGCCAGATGCTGCTAATCATCAGCTCTATATAAATTACATAAAAATCAACTTCCAGACCTCAGTCCGATTGAAATACTCTTGCAGCAATTTAAAGTCCCAGTCCTTTAACGAGCCTAGACCCGTTATTAGACAGTAAAGATTGAAAGCCTTTATGATGAACCAAAACAATGGGAATTGCCACGCCTTTTTTTGTCATAAATAAAATGACCTCTGGGAGTTATTTCAGGCAGACAATTTCTGCAGTGCGTGCGCTTGCTTACATGTACCCGTCTGAATGGTTTATTCCAATTACTCCATGTGTTCTTTGACCTATATAAGGAACAAAACATATATGTTCTTAGATGCATTCGGATGTCTCATCTATCACACTCGCTGTTACTACCTCCACCCCAGCTTCCACCTGTGGTCTCTGATTCAGGGGTGAGGGGTGGGGTTACTTCTACACCCTACCATCTCTCTACCATCTAATAATAAACCTAGGATTGATTTTACTGTAAAATGTTTTGTGAAGAAAACATTGCATATGCAAATGCGCAAAAACTTTGAAGAACTCGAATACTAGTGTAAAGAAAATTGGGTTAAAATTCTTTAACAGTGATGCAACCAATATAACCATACAGGAAGTAAGTACTTCACGCTCTTGCTTGTAAAGATAGATGAACACGCTATTGAAATATGGGGGTACTTAGTATTGACTGCATGATTTATTTTGTTTGTATTTAATTTTCAAATAAATTCTGTTGAGGCAGATGGCCGCCCATTTGAGTCTGGTTCTGCCAGTTTCTTCCTGTTAGAGGGGAGTTTTTCCTTTCCACAGTCGCCTGATGCTTGCTCAGGACAGGGGATTGTACCATAGAAAGGTTTTGATCCAATCTGTTGGTTCCCTGAGCAAAGAAACTATTTATTATCATTTCATCAGCTTTGTCTTAATTGGACTAACTTGAAATGAGTTGAAACTGCGTTCTTGAAGACCGTTGAAATTACATTTGTTGTTATTTGACACTACATGAATAAAGCTAAATTGAATTTAGTTGAACTGAATAATGGTACAGTGTAAAATGTTATTTGGTGTTGCTTGTCTGACAGTGAAATTGCCTAATACAAAATAAATTTTAGTGTATAACACATAGGAAAACCATTTGATTAAAAGAGAGGGTAATGGGCTAACAACGTTTGCACATGACTGTAGTAAAGGTTGACTCATCCTTTCTTTTTGTGCTGAAACTACTCTGGCGTTCAGCTACTTGTTATCGTAGGAAATGAAACCCCCACTGCCATTCGCATCCCGCTCTTCAACAACAAGGTAAACAGCTTGTTCTCCCTTCAGCATACAAACCAGGGCTCCTCCTTCACGGCGAGCATATTTCAGAATAAACACTGGCAGCTAGTCTCCCATCTATATGTCAATGACTCTTCTCGTCCACACGTTCCCCTCTCATGTCATTTCTACCTGGAATGTTGTCATCTGCAGCTTGAGCAATACAACAACACTATTCTTCCTATTTTTCATTTTACCGCAACAGATCGCCAGCACTCTGCTGCTTCCATGTGTTCTAGTTAAGAGTCTTCCCACTTCTCCCTACGGCTGAGACCAGGGCTGTTGAATGTAATGGTTCATTCATTTTCTGCTCTGATATTCAGCACAAAACATATGCAGTACATATACATATACTGTATGTGTGTAAAAAAAAAAAAAAAGGGATGCAGTGACATACCCAGACTCACAGACTTACACAAGCATACTGACACAGAAGGCACCGAAAGCACAATCAATGCAGCGTTCACATGCAGGTCACAGCAGACACATTCATTTTACCACCCACTGATAAACAAAAGGAAAATCCTGATCCAACTCTTCCAGGTAAATGCTTCCTGCCTGCGTTTTACATAACTTATAGCCTTCTCACCCAAGAAGAACGAAATGAGCCGAGTGCAAAATCCATTTATTTATTTTTAGACAGAATCGATTTATGCCGGTCCGGCGCTAATATACACAAAGCAGTATTCACTTGTGCTCTGATCCCTTATGTGCACTTGGAGTAAACAAGGGAGATAAAACTATCTGCAATGTTTGCGTTGGCAAAAGAATTTGACACATTGATATACGGTATCATTTAAACTTACTCAACATAGTAGGTGCCGTACTGTGGGTCATCAATTTTCTCCCAGCCGTAGGGTAGCTCTGCAAAAGAAAATTATGTGCATTGTGCTGTGAATAGATGCAAAAGACAGAGAGGATAAACAGGCACAATAATCAGGAGATTTCTGGGAATTGTAACCTGTTCTGCACACTAAACAGGTTTTACTCT
Source organism: Xenentodon cancila (assembly GCA_014839995.1). Lineage (NCBI taxonomy): Eukaryota > Metazoa > Chordata > Actinopteri > Beloniformes > Belonidae > Xenentodon > Xenentodon cancila. The sequence continues at coordinate 25,880,817 of CM026203.1, read as the reverse complement.
TGTTTAGTTTGATAAAATAGGCATGAAAACAATTACAATAATTTAGAGCGTTCTCAATTCATGTTCACAATAAGCAGGGCGGCTGGAATGGCTGATGTACATCACGCCCTGATGAACACAAAAAGCCGAAGGAGAGAAAAAAGCTCTTAACGCAAGAGAGAGCTTTGGAGCTGCTTTTCAAAAGCGACCCACCAAGTAGGATACTGTTGTAAAAATCCATTAAAACCAGTCTAGAAGGGCTCCAGTCTTTCAGCTGTGGTCACTCTCGGCTTCCGCCCGCACTTAAACTCACATAATCATCCCGGGGATATGAAGGCATGTCTGGGATTTCCTCTAAGTAGACCCCAGGTCCTGATTTTAGTCAAATTTGGCCGTGACACTTTGAAGCTTCGAGGTACTTTTAAGCTATGTGCTATTTCAATGGCAAGCTGAACACTCAGGTTGCATCCTTTTAATGTGATTAATATGTGAATAAGGGTGAATTGATGGGTTGTGTAATGTAGGGCACATACAATAGAAGTATGGCCTTGCGTAAATGCATGTGGAGTGCTTAATGGGTTTAGTGAATGCTTGAGCAAAGCAGCAGAGAAGTCTCCAGCACGTACCACCATCCTCGCACTTTTCAGGAGGCTTCGCCTTCTTCGCTAAGCGGGGGTCCAACCATGTGGTCGTCTTCGTATTGTGACTGTGGAGCACAAAACAGAAGCCAGTAAATATCAACAGTAAACACCTGTGCCAGCAGGGAATCGGCATGAAACGGCAGAAATACAGCGAATGTATTTCCATGTGGATTTGCTCTTGTGCACAGAGCTTATTGAATTCCTCAACAAACATATTATCCACTGCTTTCTGCTCAGCTGTCTGAGGGTACATTTTCATGGGCAACAATATTCCAATCATAACTCGATTAAAAGCTTAGTCTGAAAAAAACACAGTTTTTGATTAAATTATCTCAAATAATGTAATATTTTAAGTGAGCAATATTAATTAAAATAACCAAAACTATGTGGAGTACCCCAATCTTAGTCTAATAAACATGCATACACCTTAATTGCTCTATTACATATGTTCTTTTTACTGAACCTGGTGACAAGCGATGGTGCTTTACCAAACGTGTCGTAACGTGCAATACTCTCCATGTGATTTTTGTTGGATAGTCTTTCCTAAATGGGAGCACAAAACCTTTATGCTCTTCTGATACCTTCCATGATAAGTGGTTTGGAAACAAATGTAAAATATGTGGTGCCAGTGCTGTTACATAGTATTTAAACAACAAATACAACACTTACAATACTGGGACAAACTTACTGAACCGCTGATGTATGTTTTCAATCGGTAAAAAACCTAGAAATAACTCAAGGCTGCCATTAAAATGAACAAAAGATGAAAGAAAGCAGAAAAAAACTCAGTTTGTTTCTGCTGATCAGTGAAGTCACATGACGGCCACAAACCCGTCGCTGTACACCAGTGATCAATGCTAACTCTTCTGCTGGGTTGATTATGACGACAGCAACCCTGAATTTCAACTCATTATCTAATATTCAGACTGAATCCTGCCTGCCGAAGCAATAAACACCAGTAGAAGTCTGCTGATGCTTCATGTTAATGGTTTCTGTGATTCTTGAGTGATGGTTGGGGTTTAATTTCATCTGTACTGACATTTATTGTGCTGTAATACATATGGCAGACGGTAGTTATGCAGAGTACTGACAGGTTCTAACAAGCCAGTAACTTTCCCTCAGAGAAACTGGAGTATAAGCCGTCACCCATGGCTCATTGATGTGTTGTTAATCATCTTTGGTTACATGCTTGAGCTTCAACAAAAGTTTTCTGAATGGAATCAATTGATTATTTAATTTATTTTTTACACTGACGCTTGCCAAAAGGAAGAAAAAAATAAAATATTTTAAGATTATGTTGGGTTACTAAGTTGTTTCTTCTTTATTGCATCTAATCGTATGTGTTATGGACACATTTTGTTTTAATGGATTTTATTTATTCCTCCGAAGCACTTTGACTTGCCTGGCTGTTGAATTGAACTGTGCTATAAAAACAAATTTGCATTTCCATGTTGCAGGAGTTCTTTTTTGCTTCTGTGTTTGCACTGAAACGCAGAACCTCACTGGTCCTGTAAGTAATGATTATTACTAATGTTTTTATTTGATTGCTTCTTACGAAACATAATCGCCAAAATCAGTTTGAAAGACTTCCCTTTCAAGTTCCCCCCTTGAACAACGTCTGAACAAACATTTAAATGAATTTTAAAGCAGAACAAGCTACAGAAAAGCTTTTCGTGGTGGGTGGTTTTAAGCTACAAATGTGATATTTTTAAAAAAGTAGCTTGGTAGAAGTGCCGTCATTACATCACCAGTGAGCCCCGTCTCACTTACTCTATGAAGTAGACCATGCCAGTCTCTGTGTAAGCCATTTCCCAGTTGAGAGGCAGAGGCTCGAGGCTGTCGTCCCGAGGAAGAGAGCTCCATGTGCGGAAGTCCATGGTGCTGCTGGACTGAGTGTAGCTGGGCACGGCTTTCCTCCAGTCTTTGTGCTCTGAAGGGAAACCATAGACGGATGGGTTAAAGGCTGGTGCAAACAAACAGAAACCCGAATGAAGTCAGTTAAAGGTTATTGTGCAGGAACACCTAGTTATCCTGTCTGCTGCAGGCGAGTGGAGGAAGCGCTGATGTCACTCACAGCATTTGCATGCGAGTGATAATATGTGCTTGTGTGTCTTTGCCAAAGGGCTGCTTTGCATTTCCCTGATCATGCTGTATTAGTGGTTTTACCTACGAATATGTGAATATCCCCTTTAGGTTGAAATGAAGGAGACGGGGAGCCGAATGGAAATGGACGTTTGAACCCAGAGGCCTTTTCTGTTGTATAAAAAGCTCACAGCTGCTTTTCAGATATGGTGTACCGCATTTGTATCCGCTCACCTTTAATGAGAAACCTCTCTATTATGAACATGGAATATACAACAAAGGCTCTCCTAATTCACTTTGTGGGCCACGCTTTCTCACAGAAGATATTTATAAAAAGGATGAAACACAAGTGCTTTTCATCCTTTTTAATTTCATGTGGTGCTAACCTGAACACAATGGGGATAATGTCTCACACACACACACCGACACAAGAACAGTAAACTTAAAAAAAAAAAAAAAAAAAAAAAACTGAGTGTGAAATTTTGACATCTCCAACCACGAGCTTGTCAAATCAACCTAAAGCTCTTTCTTCTTCTGTCTCCCTGACACACACACAAACTCCTGCAATATCTTTACGCAGACAAAATGCACATGGCCTGTTTCAAGAAACCTAATGTGCCCTCGCCATGTAGACAATTAGAGAGCCGGCCTTACGGCGGGGCCAGGAGGAGAGCCGAGTTCATCTGCAGGGTTCAAAGCAAGGTGAGGGTCCACTTGGAGACAGGACAGCAGAGGATGAGAACAGTCTAAGCAGAGATCGGGGAAGCCGCGACGAATAGTTTAAAGACTTTGAACTCACATTTTCCATTAACCTCTTTTTTCATTCGACCGTAACTTTCTCCATCTACGGCTGGTCTGAGACCGCTCTGCCACAGCTGTGGGCTGTAGCAGAGCAGTCATATGTGACCTGTTTATTTCCATAAAAAGAACTCCTGGATCATATTGTGTTTGATTTCAATATGACAGAGGAGTTGAGTAAACAGAGAGTGGATTTCTGTGAATCCTGGTGCAGCTGAGCAAGCAGCGTTTGAGCCGTGACTGTCAAAACAATGTTCCATTCCATAACAGTTATTTCCAGCTTGGACTTGCATCAATGTCAGCCCTAATTCTCTCATTATTACTACAACTACATAGAAAAAAAAGGGACGGTGCACAGAATCTATTTCTCTATTAGGGCCGTTCTCCTTGAGGGCAGTGCGGGCAGATTTCCTCCTTAGAGAGAAGAGGAGTTGTCCTTGATCTCATACTTGAGACTTTGTAAAGGTGACCTGTGCTGAGGTGTTCTGGTTGTGTGTAGTTATCACATCCTAAACAGTTTAATGGTTATTTTTTTGTCTTCACGTAAGCTTTTAGGTGCCTTCTCCGTCCACACCGACAGCCAAAAGAAAATAAATAGATTTCAAAATTGCTTTTAATTGTTTTCTGTGCTATAATGTTATTTACCCACATTTTACAATACAATTTGTTTTGCCTCGGCTGACAGTTAAAAGATTTCTGCCTCCACGCTATAAGCTTAAAAGTGTGAGAAGAGCCAGCTGAGGTGGTGTGGATGCCTCCTGGTCACTTCCCTGGGGAGCTGTTTCCGCATATCCAGCAAAGAGAAGGGCCCAACTCAGACCCTGGACATGTTGGTAGAGATTATGTGTCTCAGCTGACCTGGGAACGCTTTAATGTCCTCCCGAGAAGCGGGAGTAGGTTGCTGAGGAGAGCAAGGTCTGGGCCTCTCTGCAGATGCTGCTGCCCCTGCTCCCCAAACCGATATGGAAAAAAGTCCAAGAACTGTTTAAATAGGTTTTTAGTCTGCCCAGGCCCAAACGCAAGAACATTTAGTTCAAACTTATGTTAGACCAGTAAATACAAGTCTTACATCCAAGGATAAAGAAACAAACTATCCAAATAAGACTAAATTGGCTGTGAACCTAGAAGAGGGATACTATTGATTTGTGTGTGTGTGTGTGTGTGTGTGTGTGTGTGTGTGTGTGTGTGTGTGTGTGTGTGTGTGTGTAGGTGTGTGTGTGTGTGTGTTCCATGAATAAAGTTGTGTCCTGGAGATCTTATTGAAGTAACTTATTTCCCAGATCTTGAAAGCCACTTAGGTACCCAACTCAAGCATCAACGTATGTCTTTGTAAGCATATATGAGTTGAGATACATCTGCTGATCTCGCTCTAGTTCTGTCAAGTTCAGAAGCATGTGGAGCAGGTGCTGCCACACCTGCCTGTAACAGAAGTCTTATTGTAGAAACTAATTAGACATGTTTTCTAAGGGTTCGTTTCAGGTCGGGTGTAAAATTGGACTTTGCTTTTGGTGCTTACCAGAAACAAACATAAATTAGTTATAAACAAGTTTAAAGTGTTTTCATGTGCAAGAAATCACCCAAATTAGACACATAATAAAACATCCTTTATTGTCAGGGTCCATAAGAAATATTCTGACTGTTAATTATATAATCAATCTGCTCTAATGTTGCTTAATCTTTTCACAGGGCTCCATATGACAGATTTACGTCTTCAAATTCTAGGTGGGTCTGTCAAACTGTATATAATGTGCATCAAGGAAAAGTCTTTGCATCTGTACAGACAAATAGATTTGCATTGGCATTACCTGGAAAATCCCCAACTAAAGGAAATACAGTATGGCAGTATGGCAGAATCTGTGTGGTGTAATATGCCATGCTGTGCTAGAAAACAAACTGACCAGGCAATCCATTGACCAGCGGGGGCCTCTCGTCGTCGTCCTCCTCCTCGGGTACGGCGCTATCCTTCCTGTCCATCTTGCTCACTGAAGTGGTGCGTTTCCTGGGCATCTCACCACTGAAGTCTTCATCAAACAGCACCTGATCCACCAGGTCGGGCTGCACCAGATTGGGCTCTGCTGGAGGCTTCGGGGTCCCATAGTAGTTACCTTACAGGGAAAAGGATGGAGGAGCACAGAAGGCAGAGATGAATAATAATAATTTTTAAAAAAAGTTGATGGAATTCCTATTAAAGAAAAGTTCAACCAGATAAACAAAAGCTTGCATTTGTATCAGGATGAAAGAAAGGGATCCAGCTGTGCCATAAACTGCGTATAGTTGTTTTATCTGGGCTTTCCCAAAGTATGACACAACACAAGAGACTGGTGAGTTCCAAGCATGTCTCTTTCTCCTCTGCATGATTTTCACGTCTCTTTACCTCCCGCTCTGTTATTACTTGATAACTGCGAGACGCGGCTGTCATGAAAAATCCAACATTAAAATCACTTCACTTGGAATTTGCCAGCAACTCATTACACTGATCATTGATTACAGCACTTATCTCTCTCTCAGCTTGTTTTTTTTCTACTACCCTGATGAAAAAAAGCCCTTGTGTTATGGATGATAAATATTCAGTGGGATCACAGAGCTCCCCATAGATGGGAAGAAGGGAGAAAACTTTGTTAAATTATTTTCTCATTTACCTCATGGGGTGATCCATCTATGTATGGTGGGTGAACAGTATGTGAAACTCAATTTATGGGCAGAATAAGTAATTATTTCACCTCCATTAGGATTTTAAATTATGTGAGTACCAATTTATGTCCCTTCCCATTTATTATGAGTATTTGCTTGCTAAATGCCGCTCTGTCAGATGTGCTTTTTTGGCATTCGGCATTCCATTTGCAAAGTCAAATATTTACTTGCTTCCAACAATAAGCGATCTCAGCTAAACCATGATTTATGATTGGATTAATTAAAACGTACAGAGAAATGCCACTTGGAAATGGGGGATATTCAGCAATTTAATTAGCTGCCATAAGCTTGATCTTTTTTTAATTTGGTCCTATCTGTGAATGGGACCTTTTGATGTACTTAAGTGTGAACATGCAGACTCGACACATGCTGTACCGTAGGAGCAGCGTTTATCAAATTTAGATCTTTGTAAAGCTTCATACAAAGAGGGAGCGCTAACAACAACATAAAGTTCAGAGGCAACAGAGGGCTCCGAGGAAAACATCACAGCCATTCCAGCAGCTTTACAGCACCAACATTAACACCACAAGCATAAACGAGCCCACGTCGAGCCAAGTCTCATCTCTGCAGGCATGCAACAACAATACACAGCAAACTGGGTTAATGCAACTATTGCCGATGTCTCTGAAAGCAGCGGAAAGGTTGAGGAGGAGGGGTGGGCTGGCTGAAAGCCTGCCCCGCCTCTCTTAATGTGCAAAGCTGTGTTTACTAAGTGACACTCATCCACATTTGTCAAAGATGGCTTCATTAGCACCGGTTGCATAATGATAACAGTGAGAGATTGGGTTTGTTGACTAATCCCTGCCTGTCCCCTGCCGCACACTGACATTCATCATCCAGACGCTACCTCTTTGATTAATTACTTACAAACATGTCTCGTGGCCCCTGATAAATGTGTGCCGCGGATATTGAGGTTTTAGAAAGCTGTGCATCGATGAAGATTTGCGGCACAGTTTGCACGTATAAAGAATGTCGCAGCCGCATAAGCAGATGAGTTGCTTGTCCATCGTTGCTCGAGATCCTTGTGTCACAGAGCTGATGAGCTATAAAGAGCATTGCTCCTCTTTCAAAGTGTGTGCAAGTAATTTCATGGTCGTAGAACCAACTATTGGCAATGAAAAGATTCCTGTGGTCAAATACACTTGTGTGTGAGCTGCACAAGGTCATGGAGCCCTTTTATCTCAGCAGAATCACAAGCATCCAACGATGACATAAGACTGCATTCACATTTAAATCCAATTTTATTTCCCGTCTTGTTTTCTCCCTCTGTACAAATTCTGGCATATTAACACTCCGGGGATTCAGAAACAACTGGCTTGAAATGGATTTTGATTTGGCAGAATTATGAATTTCTTGGCAGCGTTTTCCTTGCAGCCCTCCCAGCAGCTACACTATTTAGTTTGTTTCTTTTGAAGAGAAGCTCAACGAGGACCTCGGGAAACTTCACCCCGGCATTTAACATGATGCGTGGACCCAACCGATCGCTTGGACGCCCAAAGAAACACTCATCCTCTGAAAGCTATGCAAGTGTGCTTCATTTAATCGATCGCTCTCCAGACAAAAAAATGAAGGATTAAAGGGATCATTTGTGACAGGGTCATTGATAAAGCAGACCAAGAGAGTGTGGAAATTATGTGTAAATGTTTCCAATAAAATGTTTTCAAAGTGGAGAAAAATCATTAAGCAGGACCCATTAACATAACAAGGATTCAGGCAAGTCATTTGGGGCGATTAGTGAGACCATTATGATTAGCTAAGAATCCCATTAGCTCAGTACCTTGAGCACAGCTCACTTACTCTACTTTAATAAACTGTAAGTAATTTCTAAGCTTTTCAATGAAGGAGAGAAACCCATGTGACCCATCTAAGAGGACAAATGACCTTGTTTATTTCTCTCTTTTCAAAGGAAAAGAAATAGGCTCTGCTTCAAGCAATGGTAAATGGAGTGAATCCCATTCCTCAATCCGATTACTTCCAGCTCCTCTTTAAGTTCTCTCTGTGGTGCTGAGAGATCAACTCTCACTGCCACAGTGGCCATGCAGTGCTCTGCTGGCTGGGGTTAAGAGGAAGTGAAAAAAAAAAAAAAAGAGGGGGGATGGGGGGCCTACTGTGTGTTCCCACGAAGGGACAGTAGACCAAAACCTTCCAGCTTCTGAGAAAATCCACACATCTGCCACAACAGCCAAGCCAGTCCTACTCGCACTGCAACAGGGTTTGCCATCTGGAGCTGAGGAGCTCAGCGCGCTTATACATCAACTCTCTCTATTATATGCCCTTCCTCACTGTGCTCTCCGTTTCTCCCTCCCTGCCCACAGTCAACCTTTTTATAAAGGTTTAAATCCCACCTGGTTTCAGCTCACAAGTGAAGGACAGCTCGTAGGTGACTTGGCAGCTCCCGATATTCCAGTTCTTAAATGATCTACTCCAGCACAAGGAGGGATTTATTTGGTGGGTGTGCAGCTGTGTGCTCATACAGAATCTGTGTGTCTAAAATCTTTGCTGATGCTTTAACCTTCACTTTTAAAAGCTCTGAATCTTCTTCAGAATATGCACCTCTCCATTCCCAAATGCAATAAGATGACGCTCTAAAAATACACAGAAGCAGAAATACACCTGTTCGCATGCAGAAGAAAATGTTCTCACTCTTATGGCTCCTGCTCTCTGGAAGAGGATTTAACATCATCTTTTAATTCCTAACTTTAGAGACGTGATGAAACGGAAAATGAATGAGGAAAATAGTGCGGTGTTAGTCCATTTTATGGGACCAGAGATTTCCCCTCAAACATTTAGAAAATCCTCTTATTCATAGAAACTGGGAAAAAAGGAAAAAAAAAGAGAGATATCATGTTATTGCCATAATCATTGTGCAATGTGAGAAAAACCCCTATTCCAATCCCTTCCTGACACAAATACACTGCAAACATCTGACTTTCCAAGACCTCTAAAAACGGGGCAACTGCTTATGCTCTATTGTAGTATAAGATGTTAGAAAATGGTAAATCCTCAGCTGTGCAGCTGCTTGCCAACAAGAAATATCACTGTTCGTGTAAGCGCATGAGTGTTATTTCCCATTTTCAGAACATCTTTGATTACTTCATCAAGGTGCTGTCGTATCAACATTTAAAAACAGTTAAGGAGAGAAAAGAGAGGAGGCAGCGCTGTTAAATGTAATGTTTTGAATACTTGTGATGAGCCCGAGTGAAGAGGTTGTGTCTGTGAGGAGACGCGCGAGAGCAACCCTATTTATCTCGTGAATAAAGCATGACTTGTGAGTAAGCGCACAAGCAGGTGCTCCTGATGTGTGGTAGTGTAAGCAGCCAGCAGGATCAGGGGGGCCGTCTGGTTCACATAAGGAAACCAGCAGGAGCTGTAGCTGCTTACAAAATCTGACTCTGACATACAGGTACTGATGCAAGCGCCAAAAATAAAATGTGAACTTACATGGGACATGCTCATGGTCATACTGCTCAATTATCAGTAAGCGCACGTACGTTGAATCCATACATAGGGTGTGTATTTCGGAGAGAAGTGCCTGGAAAACACGGCTGTTGATTTGACAGAAAATGAAATATACTCAAAACCCACTTGATCACGTAAACCTGGTCAACTGCTTGTTGACCTAAGTGTCCAGTCAGCCGGTCAAAATTGCATACTACATTATTTATGCATATTGATTTTGACAAAATGTGTAATGCAGTTTGCAGTGAGCAAACAACTGCAAGTAAGGAGTATGCAAAAAAAAAAAAAAAAAATCAAATCAACTGGATAATTTAGTATTTTAAGTAAAAGAAAATGCAGTATGCAACTGCCAGCCAACCTCATATCCTCTATCCTGTAATACAATCACTTTTATGGCGCTGAACTACAAACTAACTCCTCACAGTGTTCAGTAGAGATCCCTCCACTCAAATGACCTCCAAAGTCACCAGATCTAAGCCTGTAAGAACACATTTGAGATATGAGGGAACAGGAGATTTGCATCATGGATGTGCAGCTGACATGTCTCCAGCAATGTGCGCTGCTCCTATTTCAGTATGAACTAACATCTCTGAGCAATGTTTCCAACACCTTGCTGAATATATGCCAGAAAGGATTAAAGCAATAAGGGATTCAAACAGGTACAAGCATGATATACCAAATGCAAAAGCAGCTTTAAGATGCTGATATTCATTAAAGCTTTGCTCTAAGCTGCTAGCACCCAGTGGGATTTCAGAGTCAATATCAAGCCTACGAGAAACCTACTATGCAGAAGCAGTGGAAAACAGTTCAACAGTGCACATTCACGTGACATGAATCTCTACTAATATGCCCACTGTTATTATATTTTGAATGTCTAACATGTGCCAAAGGTCTTCCTTGGAAAATGAGTACAAGATTGTAACCACTTGAAACATCTCGCCACAGTAGACGCCAGGACTTTAGAAAGGCTGTCTGTTGATGTTGACAAGTGTGGTGTGCATTTTGGTGTGAGTGTTGGGGTCATGACTGGGAGGAGAAAAAAAAAAAGAAAGAGCGAAAACAGCCAAGAGAAGAAGACTTGTTTATTCTCACAGTGTGTCATCATCTGTGAATGTGTGGTCGTGTGAAACAGGCAGACGAACACAAGCATACAGTAGAGAAGTGGAAATCTTGAGCTTAGAAGAAAGCTCAAGGCGTTGTTTGTTGGTTGCAATATAATATCTTCCAGGAATTATATTTGAAAATGTATAATAATATTTCATGCAAGGGCATGAAAACACTAGACAGCGGTTTTTTATTTTATTATTTTATTTATTTTTCCATTGTTTGCTTTTGTACTTTTTCTTTTGGATACATCAGTAACATCATTAGCTTTGGAGCTTCTTGTATCCCTGTCACAGTTTTAAATGGAATTCAAATTCAAATATACTTTATTAATCCCTGAAAGGAAATTAATTGTTGTTCTTTGTCAGTAGTCATGATTTACATTTCAGAGTCAGAGTCATTGCAGGGGGTTATAGCTGTGGGCAAGAAGGATCTCCTGTAGCCGTTTGTGTTGCAGCAGATCCGACGAACCCTCGGCCTAAAGATGCGCTGTTCCTGAATCACTGTGTTGTGAAGAGGACGCTCAGGGTTGTCCATGATCTTCTTCTTTCACGCAATCGGCTCCAGGCTACAAACACTGTAGGACCTAAGCATCCTTAAGAAGTCAAGTCTGCTCTGTCTTTTCTTTAGTGTTGCATCTCTAGTCCAGTCTGCTGTTCAGGTGGACACTGAGGTGTTTATACTTCTCCACCACTTCCATTTCTTCTTCCATAATGGAAACAACTATTCAACCTAATCCTGGTTCTTCTAAAATCCACAGTCACCACCTTTGTCTAGTTAACATTCAAGATGTGCTAATTGCTCCCACACCATGCCCCACAACAGTCCACCAGTTCTCCTTACTCTTTTCCATCACTGGTACGTCTACAACTGCAGAGTAATCTGAGTATTTCCTACAGATGACAGGACTCCAACTTTACTGGAAGTCTGAGGTGTACAGCGTAAAGAGGAATAGTGAGAGTAATGTAAATCCAACATGTAATATTTCAACTTTTTTTTTAAATTTTTTGTTTAGAGTTGTTGATTTCACATATTTTGTTTAAGACAGATTAACTAGTGCTGGAAAGCTTTTATTGCACTTACAATAATGCACTGCATCTAAATCTTTCCTGCTGCCTTAAAAATATGTGAAACAGTATGAAATGCAGGCTACTCTCATTTGTGCTTCAGCTATTATTGGTCCTTTAGCCTCGTCTTGCTTCAGAAAACAAAACAAAAGTGATGTAGTGAGACTTTGCAACTACTCTGATACTCTGACTCTGGTTGTCACCCATGATAGTCCTTCTTTAGTGTTTTTCTTGTGAGCTCTAAAGTGGTCAAACCCTCTCAGGCTCATGTTACCTAACATTCATTTGGTATTTGAAGACACACATAGCATCATCATTGTTCTTGAAGCCACAGGCTGAAAATGTAGGAGAATCTCAGATGTTACCGAGGCAACAACAGAGCTTGAAAAGAGATTAAGACCAGCTGTGCACAGAAGCTCCCAAATGCAGACGACTGGGCTAATGATGTGTGAATGAACAGATTATTTTTTCCACCTTTATATATCATGAATGGTTTGATATTAAAGTTTTATCTTCCAAAGTGATGGTCTAAATGTTATTTAACTAAAGTAGTCATATGTAAGTCAATTCAGTCAAAAGATTATGTTTGATTTATCTAATTTAACATTCTACTCAGCTCATTAAAACCGGCTGCTTCTGGTTCTAAAATTGTCTGGCACATATGAGGTTTATTTTAATCCTTGTGGACAAAAAATGCTAAATTCTTCAGCATTTTCATTCATATATAAATCTGAGGACTGCATACTTCATCTCTCAGTAGGTGGCTCATTCTGCATAGAGAGAGAAGAAAGTGAATAGCGGCATTTATCTCCGCTGGTATTGCTTGTCCTCTTACTGTCACCTTCAACAAGTCTTTAATCATGTTTCACTGATCAATACATTTTGTGCCACTCATCAAATTTAACAAGGGCAGGTTGTAAGTCATAATGACTGTGACTATCCAGCTTATACTCAATGTTTTATCGGGACCTGTCTGTTTAAATCGTATCATAAATGCATGGAACCAAATGAATTCATTCACACACACTCAGGGATTTTTCACAATGCCAACACTTTGCAGGTACCTACCATCATACGTTCCACTCTCGAGTAGAAGTCCACTCTCCTCCAAGATCCGGAAGTCTCCAACGCTGATGAAGTTGTAGTCCACACCGGGCACCTCCCCCTCTCGAGGAAGCCGTGTGGTGCCTGGAAAAAGAAGACCAAGGATGGCAAGTAAACATACTGTTCTTAAAATAATTTAAATTAGAAACAGAAATGCGCAAAAAGGTCAAGGTATTCATTCAGAAAATGTTGCCATATTTTGTCTCAGCTCACAGACTCTAAAGGAAAAAAACAAATCAGCCAAAATTCAAACACCTCCGAGGTTTACATACAATAAGTAAACTGAACTGCTCAGATATATACTATTTTATTTTATTCACTGTAGCAACAGTATACTCTATGTGTACAATTACTGGACCCTATTTTAATTCTAAGGGCATATACATACATTTTTATTTGAAATTCATTTATTTGTGTTCAAATATCAGTTTCAATTTCATTTGAAATAATATTTTAATACTTTTCAGAACTGTTTCCTCCTGGTGTCTCATCCTTGCCATCATCAAAAAACGCACCAATGCAATTTTGCACCCCCGTTCTCCTCATCTGTTGTGACAAAAGCATATAGCTTTGTTTGACCCACTGAAGCTAATTAAATTAGGTGACAAAACTGCAGTGGAGATCATGAAGAAACCCCCCAAAAAAAATAACAATGGAAAAGAAAAGAGAGCGCGACCAAGCAAGAGACCAAAAAGAGTCAATCTTAGGACCTGTTTAGACCTGGTATTAACATCCATCCTGAGCGATCTCATCACAAGCGTACAGCTTGTGTGCATCTGGTCACATATGTGTCTCGAGAATCTGTGATTGGCTCTAACTCTCCCCGCCCTATATGCAATATAGCAAGTACTTGAGGATGCAATGCAACACAGATGACAACCGACAGCAACTCTCGTAGTGTTTTGTTGTCCTTTTTTGCAGCTCCTGCTTGTTGTTTTGCACTTTGCAAATGAGTAAAAGCAAATGAGTTTAAACAGAGGATGCTGATTATGTAGTGATTGTGTTTACACAGCTGTAAGAATGTGGTCGCGTGTGGCTCAGAGCACCTCTAAATGTGATTTGAGTCATCAGATCGTAATGCACATCAGGTAAACTAACACTCTTCTGACAAGCCCTCGAGAAGCAACTGTTGTTTCCCATCAATCTGCAAGGTTTTAGGTCCTAATACATAAAACCTTTGAACTGAAAGGGATTTTCTTTTCTTTTTCACGTTCCAAAGAAAAATCAGATCCAGATTACCCCTGTTTTTGCTTCATGTTTATGTGTTTACAACCGCTCTGAATTTTTTAGGAAGTGCTGTTAAAGTGTGTCATTTTGGAACAAAAATCCTAGAAGACCTTGGTGCCATCTTGTAAAATATGGATAGCTGATGAAAGCCTGTGGCGCACCAGGAGATGTAATTCACTTATTCCTCCTTGAGTAACTGCGACTTGTGCTAACAAGTTATTACTGGGAGCCTCCTGATGTACGTGACATCAACTAAAATCAGAAAACAGCAGACTAAATTATAGATGTGAATTATGATGGAAGTAATGAGCTGTGCAGCCTCCTGGTGTGATTTAAGTTCACTCTGTCCCACAGAGGGCAGCCTAAATGCAGATGACGGATAGATTTTCCTCCTAGAACTAACATCCACATAGCACAACAGTGACACAAAATAAATAAATAAATAAAATCACATGATCACAGTTTATGTAAACCTTATTCCATAAATAAATAAGAGGCTGTGTGCCACGAATGGACTCTCCTTATTGGTGGTGTGCATTAATAATCCTAAAGGCCACTGTCAAAATTAATTTTAAGGGATGTAGGAGGAACAGCAGAGTGGGAATAAGAAAAAGGTGAAGAAGCATGTTAGCCAGGCCACAGTCAATCTCAGAATCCATAGCTTGGTTTATAGTTCTTTATTAGATCAATACTGAGCCCACGGAAGTGACCTCCGCCGCTGTGAGCGTTTACACTTGTAAGATGCTGTGCCTGTGTCAGTCTACAGAAAGCCAAATTTATCGTTGTGCCCCAAATCCCTACTTGAGATCACGGTTTCTATGCTGCTTCCTCAAACATTGGAGAATAAAAAAATACAATTTACTGCCAGAATTTCCCCGCACCAGGATGCGAACCTCTCCAGAAATGTAGTTGCATGATTCAGACTGCAACAGCTGTGATTGCTCCCCTTTACACAAATCTAAGGTGTAACAGGCTGTAACTGAATCAGTCTTGCTCATCATGCTAACACAATAACCATTATTGCCTAGAGCTATTTTTCTCATTTAAAAAGCTGTGTGTATAATTTTTGGTTACCACTCAGGCACATCATCTCCCACAGCAAACTTGATTTTTTTTTGTCTGTGCTGTAGTGGTGTCAGTAAACATTTTACTGTGAAGCAGTTAGTGACACAAAGCTCTAAGTTAAAGTCAGGTTGAATAATAATGAGGAAAAAGAGAAATAAAACAATGGAGGATGGGAAAAAAACATTAAATGAGCAGTCAATTGGTACTCCCGTCACGCTCCCTCATTCCGTAGAAAAATATGTTTCTTTTCCAAAAAAGAAAAAAAAAAACAAAAACAACTGCAGCTCATCTAGATGGCAGTGACAAAATAATGACATGGCAAAGAAAGCAAAACATATTTCATATAATGAATGCTCTCATTTCTCAGAAAATTTGTTCAATAACCACACATTTTAAACATGAGCTTGTGACTATATTAAATACACTCCTTAGGGATGGATGCAGTAAAAAACAGCATGTTTTCTTGCTGCAGTTGTACATGACAAATGTACTAATCTGTAGAAGGAAATGGCTAAAGAACTCACTGCAGTGAACCACTATGTGAAGCAACTGCTGCAATTCACTAACTGATTTGATGGGCCATATTTAGGGACAATGCTGTAAAGACAGTACGTTTTAAGTTCTGTTAATATGTTTGGTACTTTGTGTCTGGACCAAAGCAGATGATGTTTTAGCGGAAAGTCCTGGTTTATTTTTGGCTTTCAACATCGGAGGAGTAAAACGACACAGTATTCAGTCCGTCTGTCTTCGTCTGTCTGGAGGCAGACACCCAGTAACTAAGACCCACCTTTCCTAGAGGTTCTGGGTTGACGGGTTTGTTGCTTACCAAGGTTCAGATCACAACAGTCCTGGATTTTCAAGCTGCACCAACAGGGCGCGCCTCTGTGAACGATTCATGGGTGAATTTGATTACAGAAATGATGCAACATCAGAAAACTTAATAGTACAAATATGTTGACCAGTTTACTTCTATCAATAAGCAATTAAATACATGTTTAATCATGTTAACATCATTAAAATTGATGAATATGGTGTCTGTTTAACTGCTTAACTAAAATTTTTTTACACTTTTCCCTTCAAGGGGTTTTTATTTAAACTGAAAGGATAGTTTGTAATTTCGTTAAATTGGCATATTTTGCAAGGTAACTTCAAAAATGTTGCCAAGATGGTAAAAATATGGTTCAGGCTGAAGATGCTTTAAAGCCTGACTTCTGATGCTTCCAGTGTAAAAATGTTATTTTGAGCTTGTGTACTGAATGAACAGGCTAGTAACTGCGGCCACCGTAGAAACTGAGGCTTTGCAATCACACTAACTACTTCTTTGACAACCACTGCATCATTTTTGAAAAAACAAAATCACTGATTTACTGTCAAAAAGTCAGATATAAATTTATAGGTTGAATTTTAATGAGCCAGAGTTTAAATAACATTTAACAAGACGGAAGAAGCTGAAAATCAAAAAGAAAAACTTTTCCTTTAAGCTTCTGTAGAGGCCAAAATTTTCACTTGTAAGGCCTCAATGTTTCATCAGAATGGAGGAAAATATTCTGAGGCAACAGAATTAGTTTGTTTGGTGTTTTTTTTTGTTTTTTTTTTTCCCACTAGAAACCTCCAAAAGAGATTAAGTTTCACAGTGTCCTCATAGAAAGCAATACAAAACCAGAAAAGCAGAAATAAATTCCAAAACTTACTCTGCTTTTAACCCTGTGTTGACAATTTTTACTCCCCAAGCACAAATGTAAGAGTAATGTGTGCCAGAAAGCTTTTTTTTGCTGCTTATGATAGCAAAAAAAATTTAATTTGGAGTCCAAGTTTCTTTTTAAAAAGCTGCAGTCTGAGACAAGGTTTTAGTGCATTGTCAGTCTACATTAAATGTTACGCATTTCCTCACCTTGGAAACCTCCAACTACCAGTCAGAACTCCCAAACTGATAATCCCGATACCCCGATGCTGATACTTAACAGCAGTTTCTCTACTATATGTTCTATTTTATAGACTTTTATTAATCCATCAGTGACTTTTGAAAAGCATGGAAGAAAACAAGGAAATAATAAAATGCTTAGTCTTGTTAGATGTGTGATTCCTACTTATAATTTCCCTACTTGCCCAAATTAAACAGGAACATATTAGCATAAACACGCAGCAGCTGTGTTTTATAATAATTATACAGAAAGTGTACCACTGATCTGTTTGCTAAAAGTACACATGAGCTACACTGAAATAGCCATAAATCACATTCCAACCCTTTAACCCAGCTATGTGAAAATATCAGTGAAATAGACTGTTGCATCTCTGATGTTGATTTTTGACTCTAGTAGAGTCTGGGCTTATTAGCAGTGAAAAGACTGTGGATTTCGGTGCCTTAATGGCCTATTAACTAACTTTATGTTGCTGTTTTGTCATGTTTTCCCATGCCTACATTTTTACCCTAATTGGACTGTGACAGCTCCTGCACAACCAAATAGAGAAATAAAAGCACAGACAAAGACACAGACAAAACTTTCAGAAACCTCCGTTCACAGGCCGTTTTGATACAAGAGTTTGTGTTACCAAAAGGAGTTGACACTGAATTGCATGTGAGGATGCCAGCCTCTACTGCATCTCATTACCAACTTGTCTGCCCACTTGCACTGGCTTTGGTCACTCAAAAATGTCCTTGGTAGCCCAATTACTTTAAGCACAGTTATGTACCTGCCAAAGATCTCGCCAAGTGATTTTCTTGGATGTCAAAGCAATACTTGCCATAACCCTCCTTTTGCAGATCAGTTGTCAGCATCATAATGAGGGTTCTCTGGATTTCAGCAGCGTGAAAGGAGCAGCTTCTAAGACATCTCACCATACTTTCATTTTTTTGTTTGGGCATTGACCATTTGGATGTACCTTCAAACAAAATGTATTTCAGTATTCAAGTTTTACAAGACAGAGAGTGTAAATGGATTGTGCACTGCAGACAAATTGCAGGAGAGCTGTTGTCCTGGAATTGTTGAGGTCTAGACATATAAGGTTAATAAGGTTCATCCCCAAACAGTAGATTTTTTTGATCATCAAACAACACATTTTTACCTAGACACAAAAAGTGAGGAAAGACCAGCATAGCACCTAAAAACCCATCTAAATCACAATATGAGACTCATTTTATTTTGACTGTGGACTAAAAAATTTTAAAAGACTTAAATGCCAGCAGACTGATGGTATTTATCACTTGGGTTCAAATGGAAATAATTTATCCTGAGAAATAGTCCAGTCCATAAGTTCCCTACAGTATTGAAAAGTAAGTTTACTCAAATAGTGCTCTCACACACAGTTTTGCTCTTTTGAACGTTAAACTTAAGTTTTACAATAATACTTGCATAGTTTTATTCCACTGTATTCTGTAGGTGAATATTGTACATTTTGCTCCACTGTACTATTTGACAGATAAGACACAAGGTTTTAAAAGGAAGCTGTCAAACAAAGAATTAAAGGATAACCTGAAGGTTTCCAGCCTTTATTTACTTCTTACATCAGAGAAAAGAGTAGTCAGAGCCACGTTTGAGTCAGAGCTTTTAGGGGGTGAACTTCTATGGCTATGGTTTTGTTAATAAATTGTTCAACTGATTCAATAATTTAACAAAAAAATAGAGAATAAAAAAAATGTGACAGAGCAGGAGTAAAAAGAATTAATTTCTGTGTATCAAAACTTTTCTTTGTTTCTTTCTCACATTAATTAACTCAGTAGCTTAAACAAGCTGAAACAACAGCCGCTAGAAATAAACACTCATACTTAGAATATATTTAATAAGATATAAATCAAAACCACTAATCTAGCTTTAAAAAATGTGACTAATTTATGCTCCCATTTTGCAGCCAGTGCACATGGATACATTTGTTGAACTCCTTTCAATAAAGAAAGAAAAACACACAATGATCACTGTGATAACTTTCATCAATAAATAATACATTATAAAATAGATAACAATAATAAATAATAAATCAAGACCATATTTATGCAGCTTAATATTCCTCTGACTACAGTTGCCGATTTAACTCAGAATTTTAGGGTCTGCAGCCAGCCTCCATGGATGTAGCAGCAAGAGGAAAAAAATGATGGCAACTTGAAGAGATGTATAATATGAATGGTGATTTAAGAGTCCAAAACAACTCCCAAAGGGATTCAAGGTGAACTCCAAGGTCAAGGTACATCAGTGTCAGATTGCATCATCCATCACTGTTGAATCCAAAGTGGAAGGCTGAGGAGAAGGACTCCACGGTTCAAAGCAAATCTGATTGGAATTTGTCAAAATGCAAATTGACAATCCACAAAGCTTCCGGGAGAATGTTCTTTGAAGAGACAAAACAAAACTGCAGCATCTGGCCTGTCCACTCTATACGATGCAAAAGAGCAATGACCAAAATACAAAACTAATAATGCCAAAGAACAATACATTGGAATATTCTGACGTGGTCTTTTATGAGTCCTCATCTAAATCCTATTGAAAGTTTGTGGAAAGAGCTGAAACATGCAGTCTGGAAGAAAGAAGAAGAAGAAGAAACCCTAGATAAATGGAGCAGTTTGCTCATGAGGAGTGAACCAAAATACCTGTTTTTACAGGTGCACAAGCCTCACTGAGTTATAGAAATAGTTTCATTGCAGTGATTGACTCAAAAGGTTGAGAAACAAAATATTAGGTTGAGAGTACCAACTAATTTATCAGGGCAGTTTCATGAGTTTGTTTTGTTGAATGATTCTGTTAAATTTGAAAAGCAATGCCTTGTTTTAACTATAATCAAATTTCAGTCAATTCTTTTACCACTTATGTCAGTTTCAAGTTATTTTAGTAACCATTATGGGCTTTTATTTCCTAAATGGAAGGGTACCAGCAATTTAAACACATCTCTATATGAGTTATATATGAATATATTTACATAAATATTAAGCAACCTCTTTAATGCCATGTCCGTACAGAGTGGTTAAAATCCTGTGTTCAAATGTTTCCTCCTATTCCTGACTGAATAAATGTGTTACTTTGGTCTTGCAAGGTTTAACTGCTAAAACCTGTTTTTTGTAACTGCACTGGGAAAATGTCATAATGGGAACATCAGATGTAGTCAGTCAGATAAGGCAGGCCATGAATTTAACATAGCAATTTTGTTAGAAGTTTTATGACGGTGCTTCAAAAACCGTGCCTTAGGGCTTTGATGCTGAAACAGTGCAAAAGAAAGAAAAGGGGGATAATTTTAAAGCCAAACTCTTTTGGTCCTCTTGTTGAGCTTTACTTTTTAGAAAAGAGGCTGAGGCAATCCCCGTCACATACAGTAGCTTTCTGTGCAGGGAACATGCAGAAGAAACTACATCCATAATTTACAAGACGTACAAAACAGCAGGTATATCTATCAAGACTTATTATTTTATCTTTTAATAGGCTAAAAGATTATCAAATGGGAAAAAGAAGGGAGAAATAAAGCACAAGGAAGAGGGACTGAACTGCTGAAATTGTTGTTGCAGCTTGGAGAGGTTATCAATATGTGCCATGTAACCATTTGTTCCTGCACTTCTGTACAAGAACCTGCATCAGTTCAGAGTGTGTATGGGTGAATAAGTGTGTGTGAGCCGAAGCTCTTTATGCCCATCTCTAAGCTCAGTAGGGAGGGAAAGGACTGCATGCGATTCTTTCCATCAATCCTCCTGTTTTAGTCTCATCTTCAGAGCAGTCAAGGCTTACTTGAGCGAATCCACGAGAGTCCAAATGAGAAATACTGAGGGACTCTTAAGGATTTGCCATAAAGAGGCAGTCAGATTTATTATTTCTCTCTGCCTGGTGTAAAGGTCCTTTTGAAATTTAAAAATTATTATTGGTATTTACTATTGAGGTGCAGTGAGAACCTTTGTGCCTGTCCTTTTTCTCTTTTAAACAGCACAAACTTCAAGGGACTATTTATATCAATCAAAGAAAGTTTATTTTTCAAACAAGTTCTGTTTCTACCAAATGCATCATTAATATCTTCAATTTTATGATGGAAGTAGCTATTAAAGCTACTAAGTAGAGGACACACAGATGTTGTAGGACACTGTAGAAAGAAAAGAGTGTGAAGGAACAGGTGGGTGTAAATTTACATGAAATGCGAGAAGACATTATCTGATCATGTTTATTGACAAGCCATGTTTTTCTTATTTGGAGGAGATCTAAGATGACAGAATCTCTAACAAAAAAAGGAGTCATGCAACCTCTGCTGCACAAACACTTTTTTGAAGCTTTTCATGTTCTGTTCTTCCTTTTATTTCCATGACTTCATGAATTCTCCTTCTTTGTCATTTTCGGGATTGCCACAGCAGTTCATCACTTTTTTAGATGCTCTTCCTAACACAAGTCTCACCAATTATTCTGTCTTGGGACCGGGCACTATTAGTGAGTTTCCATTACTACTAAAACAGAGCAAAACCTAAATATGACAAAGAAAAACCTATACTGGAAATGTCCCATAAATCTTTATGCTCTCAGGAAGTGTTTTCTTAGACTTTCTGATGGTTTGATGTTAGTGCAAAAGTGTAATGGAAACACCTTTTTCTCAATTGCACATCTTCAGCACCAATGGATGTGATGTTTTTGGCTTCATTTTTATGATTTAGTTGTACCATAACGGTAAATCATTATACATTATTGCATTACATAATGAATAATCATTTGAATGATTATCCACGGCCGTTGACTTCTGTTGACTGTTTTTGCAACAGCGGTAGCAGCTCTCACAATAATTTGTCCAAAATGAAATATGTTTCCGTCCATTTTTTCTTCAAAGTCGAGATCTTCCTTTTCTTTATTTTAAGCAGAAGTTTAGCAAGATGACATATAGAGCTTGACGGAGATGCAGAAAGAGAACTAGAAGAGTTACGGTCATAAAAAGAAAAACACCATTCAATGGAAACGCTGGCCCCATGCAGCAGTACCTTTGTCCCAATTTCAGAATTACTGATATTGTTTCGCAAAAAAGTATGTTAGAAATGCAGCTTATGAGAGGCCGGGGTAATGGGAGCTGTGTCGGGTTCAATGTGCTGCCCAGGCTCACTTTGGTGACCGAACACAAGAGCTTCTGGTTAACTATGATGGCATTTAACCATCCTCACAAATGGGGTCTTTAGGCAGTTTACACCAGCTCCTCAACCCTGAAGAAAATTGGAGATATCCATGATACACCATAGCAGACCCTCGTCTGTACTGAAGAAACCTCATGAACATGAGAAAAGTGGAATCTATCAGAGAGATATGATTTAAACCAACCTAGAGCTGCCCCTTTAATCCCAGCAATATAGTCTGGCCTGTGCAGTAAAATGCTGTGATCTATAGTATCAAAGCAGCACTGAGGTCCAGCAGAACCACTATAGACACTAATCCATTATCTGAGGCCATAATAAGGTAATTCGTGGCTCAAACCAGTGCCGTTTCTGTGCTATGATGCATTCTGACTGAAAAATTTCAATATACATCTTTTCGATACAAATGGTCACATAGGTGGCTTGAAACTACCCTTTCCAGAAGTTTTGATAGAAATGGAAGGTTGGAAATTGGTCTATATTTGAGTAAAGGTTTAATTACTGCAACTTTAAAAACCTGTGGCACATATCCTAAGTTTAGGGATAAGTACAGGTAAAAATATGTTGTCGTCTGTGGTTATTGTCACTTTGGCTGGTCATCCAGAGCAGAAAACACACAACTGATGCTGAGAAAGGAATGTGGATGTCAGACTTGGTATGACATAAACAGCCTATTATAAATATTTTGGAGGATACAGAGACTGTGTGTTAGTGTGTAGCTTGTAACACTTGGGTATGCATTGGTTCTGGATGAGATGACAGTCTCTTAACGCTCCAAATAATGGGATGTGAATGCTTCAGGTAGCTTATAATATGAATTGTTGAGTAGCTTTTTACAATCATTTTGTCTGTCTTTCTATTTTAGCTGTTGAAAATATTTGGCTTTATTTCAATATTTTTGAATCACCTTGTAAACAAAAACAGCTTGGGACAAAGCAAAGAAATTCATTTGTCTCCGAAAAAGTGAAGGCATGGGTAATTGAAACACAGAGAGAGGGAGAGAGGGAGAGAGAGAGAGAGAGAGAGAGAGAGAGAGAGAGAGAGTAAAGGGGAAACAGAGAGGGTGAAGGATGGGAGACTGAAAACGAGAAGTGGATGATGGAGGTGCCGTCACTGTGCGAGTCCTGGTTTCTTGCTCATTAAGACAGTGAGTCAGGCAGAGAGTCAGACTCATGCAGTTAGCCTACCAGCCACTTATGATGAATAGTACTTAAAGACCACTACTACTGTACATGGGCAGACATACGCTGCTGCGTTTGAAGTGGCAGGTAAATGTGCAGGTAACGAGTGTGTTGAAATGAAAAAAAAAACAGCATGTGAGACTGACAGATTGGAAAAGAAAGTTTTGTTCTGTCCATTCACTGTAACTGACTAAATCTGCCTGTGCAATGGAGCTTTGAAAGGAAGATTTTAATAACTGTTCAAGTTAAACTCAATAGCCCAGGAGGCAACATTGCTCAGAACATGGTTCACAGGTACAGTCATGTAAGGAAGACATTATGTGGTCTTTTAATTTTAGGTCTTTACAAATCAGGACTGTGGTGGTGGGCTGGAGTTTTTGCTCATTAACGTGCTCTCTTTGTACTTCTGCCAGAGCCCAGCCACTACTACTGCTACACGTGTGCATTTAGGCTGCAAATACACACGACCTTTGTGTATTTGATGTGTGTGTGCTTCTCTCATTTTGTTGGAGAAGATCCCGGAGTAGCAGGGGTATGCTACAATGACGTAATAAAGAAATCATGAGGTGTTTATGTGTGTGTGTGTGTGTGTGTGTGTGTGTGTGTGTGTGGGGGAGGGGGGGTGTTGTTCAGCACATAAAAAAGGTAAAGAAATTAAATATACATTAAAGGTAGGCAGATTACTTCATGAAAATGTTCACAACTGTGCCTGCAAGTCCCTAACAAACAAGGCAGAACAACTTCGGGCGTGAGGAGGGTTGGTTGGGTGGGGGTGGGGGTGGGGGTGGGGGTTTGCAATCAGAGTTTCTGAGTTATTACATTAGAAGCCGGACGACTGTTGATGCAGTTGCACATAAAGCAACATCAGTCAGTCAGAGAGCGCATGTTCCCAATGCAGATGGATGATCCTTTCATTTGTAATTAACAAATACGATTGTGCTTTTCGTTGGTAATCTTTTTCATGTATGTATATAGGAAATTAAGAGTTTAAATTACACCATGTGAGAATACAGAAGCAGTTTGCTTCAAAAACCTGTTTGAAGATAAAATTACGTCTCTAAATTTAGAAGCATCTGCTACATGGCAAACACAAGTCTGTGTTTCTGCAACCCACGGAAACCTTAATCCGGATTTTAATTTGCACCTTTACTGCTCTAACCTTGTCTATAATGTTCGTAATTCCCATAATTTCCCTTAAGTGATTACAACATGAAAGCTTACAGAAATGGTTATGAAATGCAGAGTCTTCAGAGTGAAAAGGCATTTCTTGGAAAGTGACATTTTTTTTAGCATTTCTAACTCAGCCACACCAGTGACATCATGAAACATTTCCAACATTTGCACTTAACCTGGCATGATGTCAAGCAGGATTTCTCCCGAGAATGATATCAACTCTTCTTTTATAATACAAATGTTGGATATAAAATGTATATAGTAAAATGGGAATTTCCATTTAGTATGAATTAGAACTACCCACACACGCATATCATTCATTTCAGGGGTTTTTTGGCAGGCCTTAGTGCCAACCTTATTTATATTTACCACTCCATTACTGATTTCATCAAAGAATAATCGAAGGTGACTGCCCTGCTGAGTAGAGTGTCAGCAAAGCAAAGGCGAGCAGCGGCGGCAGGGTTATTTATGGACAGAATATGACTTTGATCACTGTGACGATACGGTGCAGAAGTAAATAAGTTACATTGGGGCTCCTGAGATGTCCTTGACCATGTTGCTATGGTGATGCTTAAGTGTGTGTGCTTTGACAGAGAGCTGTGAATGACAATGCATGGGTGAAGGAAGAACCTACATCTTAGTGATTATAATGTGTGCACACAGGCCTGAGAAATGGAAAGTGAATGCCTTAATGCGCCTGCTCCTGCAATGGATTTTCAAATGTGTGATGCTTTTGGAGCATCATAAGTATTTGCATAAAGCGCTTTAGATAAAAGCTAATATATACTAAAAGTGGGTTACACTGTATGGTTCCAGGTTTGCATTGCACTTGCTGATGGTTTTGAGTGCCATGAATAGGAGCCATGCATTTGCTTAGTGTACTTACAGGGGATGGTGCGTAGGTAGAGGTTGTCCCGTATGATCTGCTGGAGTTTGTGGTCCAGCGAGCCCTTCTGAAACTGCAGACTGAGGTAGTGACGCAGGTCCGTGTTCAACACTTTACCTGCAGTGAGGGAGGAAAAGACAGGAAAATGTCAGTAAAAATGCATACAAATTTTGTCAGGGGGGGTTTAATCTAGATAAATAGTGTGCACATTTAGAAAGCTCAACAACCTAGTTGAAATTTAAGCTTTTGCTTATTCTTTCAGATTGCTTCACGTGAGGGTTTTGTAATCACTTTCTGGATTGACTGAGCTCAAACTAATGAAACAATCTCAAAGTCCTTTGGATAAACTCATGCATGTGGGAAGAAGTACAGACAATGTTGTTATTCTAAGGTTCCACACAAATGTATTTGCCTGTGACCACCTGTCCTTTCTCGCTGAAATTTTAAATCCTTTTTGATTCACCATTTAATTCCAGCACGATCATGAGGAGAATTGTAACTGAGTTGGAAGATCAAAGGTTAAACAGATTCTTAAACTCTTATCTCTTATATGAAATCCACTTCAATCTTCAAAGGTCTAATATTATGCTTTTCCTGACTTTCAAAAGGATAGAATTTGACTTAAATTGTCATATATACCCAGTTTTCAAGCAATCTACCTGTCATTTTATGATGTGCACAGTTTATTAAGCAATAATAAAAGTTTTGAAAGAGCATGCATACCAGAAGATTATTTTTTTTGACAAACAACTTTCTGCTGACACTAGGAAAATTCGCATTTGCACACTAGACCTCTAAAGCGCAGATCAACTCAGCCCCCGCATCTATCCTCAGTAGGGATGGCACCGCCCTCCCTTTAGACAACTTATTTAAAAAAGAAACGCCCTCAGACTGTCTCTGTGATAGTAGGTGACTGGCAGCAATGTTTCTGACTGGTTTAAGAGGTTAACCAATACCAACAGTAGATTGAGTGGGAGGAGGAGGACAAACACGGTGCTCACCAGAACATAGAAAATAAAAGATTTAGAGTGCATGATCTCATAGAAACAGAGACTTGTTATCAAAGTTTAAGGAGTCTATTGTGGTGCCTGATCCATATGAATAGGGATCAAAGATGCATCATATGGGACCTTTAAACAGTGGTTTCAGAATAAAAGAGGCTACAATAGGCTCTCACGCTTGTGTGCAGCTGAATGCTAATGCATTTCTGATTGTTTTGCTCTTTGAGTGATGCTTACTTAATGCAAAAGGAAGCACCTATGTGTCTGAACTGAATTTATTGTCAATGCCGTCTTTTGCCCGACGCAACACCTTTGAAATTCAAACAAGTGACAGGTGATGGATGTTGTGTTCACACGCAACTGCTTTTAGACTTTCAACAACCTTGCATTTGCCACAAAAACTTTTCACTCCAGATGTGCACTGCCGCAACCTCAAAAGTTTGGCATTGATGATTTGCATGACAAAAATTTGAAAAGATTCCCCAGTCCCTCTCAACTCGCAGAAGCTTTTATAAAAACACTGGAAGCTCATGCAAAGTTACAGAGAGGGAGGATTTCAGAGTCGTCACAAGTGGGGGGGAAAAGTTTTCAGTAAGGGAACATGATCTGGAGTTTGGAAAACAGCTAGAGATCTTCGATGTCTGCCTGCCGTCGGCTTCCTCATCTCTTGACGAAAGAGAGAGAGCAGACTTTGAAACAGTTTGACAACAGAGAAGTAATCAGTCATTCCACATTTTTCCTCCATCTTCTCTTCATCAGTTTCCCTGACTTGGTCACACAGACAAAATTCTGTACAGCAAGACTGTTTTCTGTGAACACCAGCAGAACTAAAGATGAGATCTTGTTATTGTTGAAAGGCTGGTTATTGAAAGAGAGCAGATGTGCTTGCTTATGGTGGAGTGAAAGAACTACAATGAGGTCGGGGTATATTTCTGCAAGCGTTTGCTATCTCAAACCCATCTTTTCCTTATCTACTTGTGAGAGAGCAAAACACACACTTCTATTATTTTGTGTTGTAAACTTACTCTCTCTCAAAGTTTGGGCAGCACATCAAAATGTCTCTCATGTCCACAGGCCAAGCTGCCATCTGACGCTGTTTTAGGAGCAGCCATCCTGGTGGGCCTGGCTTCTCAGAATAAAGGTTGCATGTTGTCTGTCTTCCTCTCCAAAGAGAATTGCATCGCAGCTGTTCTAGCATACAAACGCAGGGCAGCCAACCAAAGCTAAGCTGGAAACTTCATCTCAAACCTGTCCCAGAATATCCTTTTTGTTC
Source organism: Xenentodon cancila (assembly GCA_014839995.1). Classification (NCBI taxonomy): domain Eukaryota; kingdom Metazoa; phylum Chordata; class Actinopteri; order Beloniformes; family Belonidae; genus Xenentodon; species Xenentodon cancila. The sequence continues at coordinate 25,853,017 of CM026203.1, read as the reverse complement.
CAATTTAGTTTGGACACATAGGGAATTATGAGGGAAAGAAGGCTGTTGAAACTGTTTGTGCCCCATATACTGTCTGAAAGATGAGTACAATCAGTGTTGCATTAAAATCAAAGCTCACTGTCAACTTTGCAGTTAAACCTGAAATTTGGTTCCTGATTTATCTGCATTCCTGCCCTTCAAATGGACAAACTCACTAGTTCACGAGGCACACTTGGTATACCTAATAAAGTGGTGAGTGTGGCTGATGACTGTAGATTGTACTAAAGTACAGTCTTCCGTAATGCAGAAATATTGGCAAGAGCAGCAAAGATAAATAAAGATTCTGCTCTGAATAAATATTGCACTTGTCACCTGTCTCATGGACCAGTTTTACATCCAGAGAGGAGAGCTTGGAGGTCGTTCAATTTAACTTCTCCTCCAATGACCTAATTATTTTTGGCATCCCTCAAGGCTTTATTTGGAGGCCCTTTTTTATCTTCTTGAAACCTTGTCTTTTATAACCACCACATCTCCTTTTGCTGTTATATCAATGATATACACAACTTCTTTGTCTATCTCAAATACAGAGGATTTAATGTTTGTTCCATGTTATGGTAAATGATTGGAAGTCAGTGATAGTTGTTTCCAGGGTCAATGGTTACTAATGGTTACTGCTACCAAATGTTCATGTCAACAACCAAGGTTAAGTCACTTTTATGTCACCGTCAAAGATTACTCTAGTTCAGTCTCTCACTTGATTTCTCCCTCGTTCTTAATTGCACCTGATGTCCACTGTATCTCTGCCAGTCAGTTTCGTTGCTGCCGATGCGTGATGTAGTGGCATAAGCGACTCGCCATTGTCGCGAGACAACTTGCTCCAACACACCGGAGATAAACAAGTGGATCACCACCTCAGAGTGTCATCAAGGTCTGTTATAGACCTGTTATAGACCATTTCATTTGAATCACATGTGACGGAGCAGGGAAACCGTCAACACATGCAGGATAGTGACTACCAAGGACCAGAAGTGAGCAGCTCCATGATGCAACCAGACAGCCCACCACACACTAAACATAACAACGGGATGACAGGCAACATGACACAACCACACAAGTGTTGGGAATGTTTTTTTTTTAAAAACCAAAGCAATCTAAAAGCAAATGAAAATGCTTTCAACAACGTCTTAGAGACTGTGTTATTAGGAGTTTCATGTTACAGAGTGAACTGGAGTTGACCACAAAAAGGATGAATGTCAGATATGTTTTCATGATTTTGATCTTTTTCGGGTCTCAGGTAAAAAAAAAAAAAAAGAAGTACTGAAATAAAACATTTAAAATGTACTCCAATCTACTTTTTTTCTGTAGTAAAAAAAAAAAAAAGGACATGGTGGTATTAAGTATAACCACAAAATTTCACAGGGCATGTAAAACGTTGTTGGAGAAATGTGCAGACTATATCATAAAACATTTTCAAGCAGTACAGTCAATGACTTTTCTATTTACCAAGTCACAGTGAAAGACTGGAAAACCTTGTGCTACTCTACTGTATGTCGACATTCTGCTCTTTGTGTCACTATCTTTATAGCATTACTTTGCAAATATCTGCAGTTATGTTTAAGCAGGAGTTGATTTTAAATCAGCTATTTCAGCCTAATTTGATGGGGTTGCAGTTGGCCTTCATAGCTTCGTTCATTGCCATCCTCCTTGTAATTCTTTTTGCATCAGCTTATTTTCTTCCCATCACTTCTACAGATAGTATGCAAACATTATGTGACAGATATCCCATAATATGTATTGTGGATTTTCTATCACCATTCACTGCAGCAGCTTCAGTTGTTTTAGTTGCTTTAGAGAATACTTCAAATAAAAGCACACACACATGATGTGTTTAAAGAAAAAACAACTGCAATACAGTAAAATAAAATAAAAATACTCAATTACAGTAACAGAAGTAAATGTCATTAGTCTCAGAAAGAGACATAATTAAGATGTCATTATGTATTTTCATATGTAATTATTCTGTCAGCTCACGTTCTGATGAGTTGCAGTACTGTTCCATGTTATTTGTTATAAAAGTTCTTTACATTTACATTTAGGGATTTCTGATTTTAAATGTTGGACATTTAGGATTTGAGAGTGGAGGGGCTCAAACACTCTTCCAAGGAGATTCTATCTCTCTTAAAACTCACACCACAGGCAAATCCGATAAGATAAGTTGCATAATGATCAAGACAATCCGGGATTTACCTAGGATTCTAAGAAGTGAAGAATTGGGCCAAAATCGATAGAGCAAAATCTGTATTGGCTTTAATTATCGCCCTGTGGTCTGGTGCAGAAAGGAAATTACTCCAGATAAAACATAGCTTTACACCATCTCCTCACCCCCACATATGCTCATCAAATACAGAATTTCACTAAGGCGTTGATTCAAAGTATAGAAATAAAAAAGTAAAAAAAGTCCAAAGCCATGTAAAAAAAAAAAAAAAAAAGGTATTAACACTTGTAACAGTTTCTATTCCTTATCCTCTGAGTGTCCTGTTTATGTTTTTTGAGTAGTTATATCTGAAAAACCTACAACAAGGTAGAAGTCTTCAAACTGTACATTTGAATGGTGGAACTACCAGGTGTGAATGTGTCTTACTGTAAAACAGTAGATGAGTAAGCTCTGTCACATTTTACTGGTTATAAGAAAAAAACCAACCAAACAAAAAAAACAAAAAAACAGGCACACAAGGAGACACATACATACTGCTCTGATCCTTTCCATGGCTTCCTGGTCCTGTCAGAGACTGTTAGTGAGACTGCCACATCAGAGGAGTTCCCCATTCCTCCTCCCCACAGATAACGCTCCTATTGTAGCATGGCTCATTTTTCTGTGACACGATTCAATGAGCTCCATTGTACCCCATCAGCCATCCCCTCAAATGTAGGTTATTTTTCTACAGCAAAGAAGATGAGCATATTGCAGTGTAAAGTCACTGTGATTTAACAAAAGAACACTATAAGAGGGATCATTTGCTCTCAATTTGGTCAAATTTTTTGTCTTGTGAAACGATTTTCCTCTCTCATTTCTCAACCTTTACAATTCAATATTTTTTTCTCTGCATTTCTTATTACTATACTGCTGTCGTTGTGATGGCCAGAGATTGGATGCAATTTAATCCCTCTCTGTTGTGTCATAGAGTAGTCTAATGAAATGTATGGGTCCCTCTAAATTAAGAAGCTGCTCTCCACCATGCTCACATTGAATGTTGCCTACTGTCCTCTGCTAACTTGTATTTTTGAATGCGGTAATGACAGGGGATGTGTCAGGCAAAAACAAGGTTACCCACAGGAATCCTTTAGCAACGTGTTGCCATTTCATCCTTTTGGCATCAACGCCGCTCTTCCTCCAGTAAAGAGGAGACTCTGAGTGGGAAAAAAAAAAAACCCATAAAGCCTGCACTCGCTCTGCAGTGGTGGAGGCTGTGCCTGGCACCCCCTGGTGAAGTGACAGGCTGTTAACATCTTCCATTACACCAACACTTTACTCAGAAGCCACTAAACGAGACTAACACTGAAAGCTGTAGACACAACTCTCTGCACATGCATCTGTTCGATGTGTTTGCATTTGCTCCAGCCTTTCAGCAGCCTGCCTTATTTCAATCGCTATTTTTCTAGCGTTTCAACAACTTGTGCAATAAATAAATACATACAAAAGACAATTTTACTGAAACATTACTTCTTTTTTTTTATTAATTACTTTCATCATTACAGGTGACCTAATGAAATATTTTTCTAATCTTATTGTAACACCAAGATGAAAATGCCTGATTTGTTAAATTTACACAAATCACAGTGTGTGTGTGTTTTGCTTTTGCAGGAGACCACGTGTCAAGTTGTTTCTTGGACTGTTTTGCAGCTAATTTTCCCTTTTAACTGTAACAGTAGGAGCATGGCATCAGTTCTCTCGGCGAACTCTTTGCAAGCACGAATGCCAAAATCTTCAAACATTCATTTGAAGTGCATGGTTGTGTGAAAAACAATCTCACTTTCCTCTTTATATGTCTTTCTCCAAACTCAGTGGAAATTGAGCAAATGCCTGGTTTGTATTGTGACATTTCATTCTGAGGCATTGTCCCTCAGGCACGGGGACGTCCACTGGGAGGTCATTATCCCTGTCGTCTGACAGTCACTTAATTAACAGTCCTCTGAATGGGGAATATGTCAGGTTTGGAGATGCTCCCTGACACCTTTCTCAGCACACTGGGCCATCATGTAGAGAGGCTAAAAGGAGAAACTCCACAGATTTTGGCCCATAGACATGATGTTACAGAGTGCAAATGTACACTGCGGTTGTGCATGCAAAAGGCTGCTGTATCTGCATCTCATATTGAGACAGAAATCCCCACTTTCTTTTTCTCTCTAATATATACACATGGGGCTTCCATACAGTTGTTGCAAATCCAACAGGCAGTATGTTTTGATCAGACTGCTTTACTATGTAATCAAAAGATTGTTTTCTCGCATGCAGGAAGGAACAGATCTGTCAGACTTCATTAAAGAAATGTCATTTCAAAATCAGGTGGAGATTCCACAGAAAAACAAAGCTATCAAACCCATAAGACAAGATTGTGATGAAATATTAAAAAAAAAAAAAAAAAAAAAAAAAAAAAGGAAACGATGCACAATAAGACCAGATGATTTAATTTTGATGAAATACTGTACCAATATAGGAAAGGTCAGATGAGTTTGACTATTTTACATAATAAAAGATCAGTTAGAAGTAAGAAGTGTGACTCATTGCTGTGAAGTGCAAAAGTTTGAGCAGTTTAATGCAGCACTGTGAAAGGCTATGTGCGTAAAATATGACCTGATTTCCAAAAGGCAAAAGCTAAAGAGGAGTTAAAGATGACATGTTTCTTTAATATTTTATGTAGGACTGCTTTTTATCTTACAATTTCCAACTAACACATAAGAAAACAGGGCTTGAAGGAAAGTTTGGGCAGAACATGGTGACACCCCCATTGGCAAGTATCACAGCTTGTAAACAGTTGTTGTAGTCTGCTAAGAATCTCTCAGTTCTTCTTTGGAGGACTTTCAACCATTTCTTGCAAAGGTTTTCTGTAAGTGTGAATGTTTAGGCCCCGCACGCTTTCTCCCTTGTGGTCTGTCAGCAGGCTTTCGGTGATCTTCTCAATAAGTTGCATAAGCTCCACCTCTTGAGGCAGTCCAGTGACCTGAGTTGGAATCAAACGTTTCCATGCCAGTGCATACTGTGTGACAAGATGCAATTGTACTCTGATTAAAATGTCTTTTAAGTACTGGTTGAACATAATCTTGCTTTTTGTGAGCTCAATAAGAAGACTTTTAAAGCAGCTACCTGTTGAAGCAGCTTAAAGTGTTGATCTGCTCCTGGATTAAACCCCTTCATTAAACTTGTTCATTAAGGCTTTTCTTTCATTAAAATAAAACAGGCACTTAGATGTAACTCTCCACTTTATCTCATTTGGGATTCTGGAATCCATAAATGGTGAAATCAGCTCCGCCGCTCTCCCATCTGATGCCTGCTGCACCCACCTCTGACACTTAAGTACCAGATATGGAGGCTGCACATTTGTGCGCTGCAATTCTGTGGTGGAAATATTCATCCTTATTCTTAACTACTCATTGTTTTTAGTAGCTTGAGTCTCATAACAGTAAATTTAGTTAATGAGTTGAAAAGAGGCTAGACTACTTCTGTTTCTTAATTTTGGCGTTCATCAAAATTTAAGGAAGCAACTGCACCGGCAATTTCTGAACACAAAGACATTTTTGCGTTATCCTAAAACATGAGGACTGCTATGTTTCTAGTCTCCTGCATTCTTGCCAAACTGAGATTTCACCCCGAGGTGTGCTTTTAATCTATCTTTCTGAAGCACTGCTTCACCCGTATTCAAAGAATTTAGATGGATGGCGCCAGCTCCTCCATCATGGTCTACCTCTCCATTCATAATGTGGTGTATGACAGGTCCCCAACTTCATTTTTATCAGGCACTCCCCTTCCCCTGTGGCACTCTGTCAAACGGGGGGCACCAACACCTGTAAAACCTCTGGTTTGGCTCTTTTCATCATTCTCTTAGACTGACAGCCAACCACCACTCTCTCTCCACCTGGCTCCAACCTCGCAGCTTCCCGTGGCCATTTTAAGGGACAAAATTGCCTCGGGGTCCCTTTGAGTGAGAAGTTTACAAAAGGTCCTCCACTCAATTTTTCAGACAGCTGTACGTGAGACTGGGATCAAGGGACACAGTGCTGACTCCACTGAGAGATGCAGAGAGTGGTGTGCCATAAGCCTGGCTTATAATCTCACACCTCACACAGCACCGTCACATGAATTCTGTTCACTTATATAACTGGCATGTGGAGCGTTAGGCTACCACGGCTGGAGGCTTCTGGAACAGAGGAGCGTGATGGGTCACTGTGTGTTGCTGTGTTTTCAGCCTGTCTGCTCGGCTTGCCGGCTCCAGAGCTATGCAATGTTAAACAAGCAGTGGTCTCACATGCCCAAACCACTCTCTGCACACTTCATTTCACCTCCTTTTAGCAGTGCGCCCACATAGGGACAGAGGTCTGGCAAAAGCAGCTTAAAGGGATGAACTAAGAGGGGTGTGGGAGGTTCAAGTAGACAAAATGAGGATCTAGCAAGGCAATTAGATTTGTGTTTGTGATGCTGACATGACTTCAGCACATTAAAGAAGTTGAGAGTAATGCTCAATTATCTATAAGTGTGTCTTATGGAGAGAAAGCCTAACAAAAGGTGTGAAAGCAGATAACTGCTCACGCTGGAACATTTTTGGAGTGAAAATACATTAAAGATACTGGAAATAAGAGGTTATGTGTGGTTACCATTTTTTATTTTGTTAATATTGGAAACAGGGTAGAAAAAAAAAAGGCTTGAATCCCATTTCTACTCGGTAAGAGCCACATGTACAACGTAAGAGCGCACAGCTCTTGACAATACACACTACAGATCTTACCAAGTATGATCATAGAATTACACTTTTCCACTCCACTGATTCCAAAAGTACGAGTGAGACATCTGCTTCCGCTTCAAAGTTAACTAACCATATGTTCTCCTCTTCTCTGCCTGCCTAACCCCACACTTTCTGTCCATCACTGTGGAGGGGATGAAGGAGTGACCTTCCCCTTGTAGAGTAGAGCCAAGATGAGCTTAACACAGCAGAAATGGAGCGATGATGAACTGAGGTGCTTGAATTAACAGCACTGCTGTGATAATACGGACAGATGTCCTGGAGAGATTTTCCCGAGACAAGAGGCAGGAGGTCGGAACGTGTGTAGCTCCATTTACGGTACTCTTGCATCTTTTTGCCTCTCAAATCTTCGGATGCTAACGCTGTCCTTTTTGCTTCCTCATTTTGTCCTCCCCATTGCGCATTTCTTCTGCTCTCTTTAATGAGCACGAGTGCACACCGCTGTTGTATCATTAATTCTGTCTGTGTAAGCAGACAGCAAGAAAAGCAACTCACAGACGGGGACGCTCAAACACACAGGCATCGTGTCCCATGTGGCTTGCTTAACATCTGTCTCAGACAACGTAATTTTATTAGGACCTCACATTTGGTTCTTTTTTTTTAATCTGCCTAAATAAAGTCTGTGATACACCGAACTGTGTGTGTGCTAAATACTAACATAAGTTTAGTGCTGCTGATATTTACGAAGAAAAAATTGACCTCTTTCACCACACGTGCGGCGTGAATTGACATTTAACACACATCACAGTTGACACTGATGGAAATTACTTTTCTTTTGAAGATATTTATTCGCTAGTCAAAGTAAAAACATGGCTTTTAAGATAAATAACAGGTCTGAAGTCATTGATGAGCCGATAGGTGTGGACAAATTCCCAAAAACTACCAACCTATTGATCATTCAGATGGTTTTACTTTATAAGAACCCTTTGACATAACAAATCTACACAGAGACACCAGTAGGTGTATTTCCTCATCTCTCAACGACCCATTTCAACTCTTAATCATGCTATGCACCATAATCAATTTTTAGTGCCAAAAGCACACTCACTAGTTGTGAAGTTTAAATCCAGACAAATAATGACCGAACAAGACAGTGAAAATGAAAGTAACCAGCAAGATGTAAGAAAGGTGGCTGTCCCAAGACGGTTTCGAACTGGGGTCCTATGTTAGAAAGTCATTTGACCATTTGGTCAAATTTCCCTCCGATCACAGATCGATCACAAGTGTCTCCAGATCAGTGGAGACACTTGTTGGCCAGCTGCGTCCGATAGCTCTGTGGTCAGTGTGTTGGTGTTACGTGTCAACGCGAAGACACTGGAAGACTCTGCACACATCTCAGAGAGGACATACAACAAACATACACAAAACACAGCATTTGACTTCTTTAGAAGTGAAAAGAAGTTAAAGATTCAAATGTGATCTTAATAAATGTTCACTCAAGTCATTAAGATTCCTCCTCTGACTGCGATGAATTTTAACATAATTTTATTGAACCTTTATTGAACTTTTGTCAGTTGTCATTGTAATGGACAACTGTGCAACGTTAACTTTACACCCTTTTATATTTTCTATTGATTGTGACAGAGTATGAAAATGCTCCTGATGTTTTATCTTTGATGGACATGTTTGATCAATGAACCTCAATAGCTTTTTTCCTCCTGTCAAAACTCTGCATGTCTTGTACTTCATATGGTGATTTAATTTCTAAATAAATCTTGGCAAACTGAAATCTGACAGCCTTTTAATGCCTCTTTTCATACCAATCTGTCTTGTCCCCTGTGCATCCTCCCTGCTGTAAGCCTCTCAGCCTGGAAAACACTGGTGAAACTGATGAGCATTTCTTATTTATTCCCACTTTTCTTTAATTACCTGGGTCACATCCATCTACGTCTGGCACTGTTGCATACAAACACTAATTCTGCAACAGTGAGAAGAGTTATAAGGCTACATCTAAAAGACACGAGTGACTCAAATGGGCAACATCATTCTTCGCATGTGAGAGGGTTGGTTTGATCCCAGACTTGCTGTCAAATGCCTCCATATATTATTTATTTATTTTATGTGGTGCAACAATCCAGGCATATTGTATAATTGAAGATGTGAGAAAAATGGTAAGAAAGGGAACATATTAGATGGAGGTGAAGGCCAACCATCATAGTCAGACAGTGAGAAACATGAGATAAAAGCCAGGCTTCTGATCTCTGAGCGCCATTTTTAACTGCTTTAAACCTGACAGCACAATCCCTTTTGCATCACCCCGAATCAGCATAAACACAAGCAGCTTGCAAAGTGTGCTGAGAAATACAGCGGCAGGCGTTGAGCAGCAAGAGTCAAAACTGCTTCACAAATTCTGTGCATTTTGCTTCTCCTGAATTCATCAAGCAATCCTTTTTCATCTTTAATGAGAGTACAATGAGCAAACATTTAAAAAAAAAAAAAAAAAAAAGCTGAGTCATCCATGACCTAAGATGTCTGTTGAGTGCCAAAGTCTGCAGCTTTGCCATTAATCAACCATGAGGGTGCGATAAGAAAAAAAATGGGTTATATCAGTCTTCTCCCTCAACTGCAACAGAAGGGAGGCAACAGCGTGTTTGTTAACATGAGCCACGGTGGCGCAGAGGACGGGATTCAGCGAAATCTCTGGCACATCGTCTGTGAGGCATTTAAGTGAGTGACAGATTGACATCGGAGGATAATAATATTATTAATTCAATCACATGCACACACAAAGGCAAAGATAAGCCAGAAAAATAACCATAATTGTTGCTGTGGCGATGACATGTGCTAGCCTAGCTGTTTTCAGGCAGCAGCTGCTCGGCCAGATTTTGCACAGAAAGAAAGCGAACAACAGCAACACTGTGTGTGAGCCAGAAGACACACACACACACACACACACACACACACACACACACACACACACACACACACACACGAGACAGGGAGAGTGAGGCTGTGTGTCACTCAGTGCTCTCAGCCCCTCTATTCTGCCAAATTTTAGAGTGCTGTCGTTAAAAGTTATTTCTTAAGGTCTGTCATGATATATAGACTCAACAAAAGGTGCAGCTAACTGCCTAATTCTACTCTCCAGGCAAAGACTGATTCTATTCTTCTCCTTCTTATCATCACGACTTCTTGTGGAAGGAGTTGCTTGTCATTTCCATGCAGTCCTATTGCAACGGCAGTCTGTTGCCTTCAGTATCATGCATTTTATTGTTGAGTGAGCAAAGAGCATCCTGGGGGCAGCGGGGCCTCTTAGGGAAGTACAAAGAAAAGGAAACGTAGGTATGTTTTGCCCCCCCCCCCCCCCCCCCACACACACACACACACACACACACACACGCACATACATACATGAGTGCATGACTACAGCCCTCAACTGACGGGAAGCGTGTTTGATGCAACACATACAGTACATCAGGAATTCACACAAGTGTATCTGACCAGTTGTCATTGCAGGACGACAAAAGCTGCCGTTTTGTCAGGATCCTTTTGTGTCTTTGACACAACAGCGTGTCCCCCCCCCCCCGGGCAGAAGCGTCGGATGCCACGGCCGCTAAATAACATGCTAATTAAGTCTACTTTTTTTTTTTTGATTTACTTGCATAATAATGCATTAAAAAAGTTTAACTGCATGTACGCTGAAAACCGATACTACCACCAATTAATCCTGACAAAACTGCAGAATGTGGAAAAAAAAAAAAGTAACTACTTAGTTTTCCAAAGTCTCAGAGATGTCAATCAACTATAATTACAGAAAAGTGAGAAATGAATCAAAACCAATGTGTCAGCAAAAAGATGTTTTGTTATTTTCACATTAATTTGATCAGAAATCATTAATAAGTGAAAAGAGAGAAAAGAGAGTTGGATTGATTTTTTTTTTCAGGCGACTACAGTGCTGCTGAAAACTGAATACGTTGCTAAATGCTGTATTCAAGCAGAAAATGAGCTCTCCCTCAGTGAAAAACATCTTACTAAAAGCACATAACTCACATGTTTCACTGCTGTGGACATGACTGCTGTGTGGCAGTTTCAGCTTGTGTAATTAACCATCATCATTCTTTGTGAAGTTATACAAGTTAAAGTCAAACTAAGTTTTAGAGGTGATGGCGGTACAGGCTGCAGTCATTAAACGGCCCATATGGTGCTCTGCTGTGTTGTCTTATCAACAGTGTTATTATTATGAATTATCGTCTTAAACATGAGCATTGGCTCCAGGAAAGCGGTTAAAAATAAGTCGTAGTATTCCTACACAAAAAGGGTTCTGAGTGCTGAGAACGTTTCCTTCTGGAGAGTTGTTTTTTTTCTAATAAGGAGTCTATGACATAATACAGAGCAGGATTTGCTTGTATGTTGCTCGTATGATCATGTTCTCCAGAGCATATCCACTAAAGAACGAGCTTCAGAAGCAGTAGTTTAGGACTGCACATCAAGTATAGAGTGTGTTTGTCATTCTGGCGGATCTCTTAATACTTCTTTCTGAGGCTGTGGCTGTGCTGTGTTGGCGGACGGCGTGTGCAAGTATTTTAGTACAGACACTGTGGAGAAAGACACCGCTGTTGACGAGTCTCCCAATGTTATGCTCTGCCTCACCGGCGAATGAATGAATGAATGAATGAATGAATGAATGAATGAATGAATGAATGAATGAATGAATGAATGAATTTTATTGTATATAATAAAAAGAAGTTAAGTGATCAATTTAACGTTTCTTGTGCCAAAACGGTTCTTGGAAGTTGTAGAAATAAAGCCAGTTTGGCAACTGCATCATTATTTTTTCTTATTTCTTGGCTGCAGACGTTTTCTGACTCAGGTGGTATTTTACTGCACATCACACACCTCCATCTATCAATATGCGCATATATACAAAAACATATGTAGACGTTGAGATAGACAATATAAAGCTTATACAACTACAACAGCAGGTAATGACCCTAATATTTGCCAAACGGCTGTAATTCTTGAGTCGATCCGTCACGCTGTCCAAGTTCTCCATCTGATTCTGGCTCCAACAGGTACAGATGGATTGGAGGTGTTGAGGTCTTTTTTTTTTACAAAATGTTCAAAACGTAGCGTTGATTAATTGTTTATATGTCAAAACCTTGTTTCCGATTGGCAACCTGGGTCGTTCATAAGCCATTAGCTCTGCACGTCAGGAAGCCTCCAGGAAATGAACTGCACAAAAAAACAACTGAACCAACTCCACTTGTGTTCAGGAAGAGCCACTGTTTGTGATTCTCAGTCTTTCTTGTTCTGAAATAATTTCTGGCTTTGGAATTTTGCAGGGTGAAAAGCTCCTCTAGACATGCCAGATATTAAAATGAGATGGCTGAAAAATTAGCGTAATATGGCCTCTTTAAGCAAACACATCTTAGTCCAACTATATGAACATTTGCACATTTTAATGCTCTGAAGCTGGGTGTAGACAGCAAATGCAGCATACAGTGCTGCCCAGAGACCATTGAGGTGATAAGTTCATGATGAGAGATCCAGAGGATAATGATGGCAATATTCATTAATTCTTCTGGCTCACTGCACACGACTCGGTCACAGAGCAGAATCTTAATCCCGAGCTCTAATCCTACCGACTGAGGGGACCTAAAAAGCGGTATATAACAATGCTGTTAATAAAAAATAAAAAAATAAAAAAAAACATTCCCAAAACACATCCCCATAGTGTTTATGAAAGGATGTCCAGATTAGATCTGCTCTGACACTGAAAATATCTGTAGAACAATGACGCTACACCCTGACCTTGTTTCTTTAAGCCACAACCTGCCAAGATTCTTGTATGTTTATGCAGTAAATACAAAATGCATGATGTTGTGTTTACAATACGGTAACATTTATCTGTTTTTAACAGTTATTTTATGTTTCCGACTTGAAATACTGCTAGCCCTTTCTTTTTGTGATCAGTCTGTAAGCAATATACTACAAAAACGTCATATTAATTGCAAAACTCATTTGACTTTATAGTTATTGTTTCTTGATTTGTTCTTAGGAAACTAATGCCTAAGCTGAGCCAAGCATGATTGGAAGCAATGCAGTACACTGCAAAAACAGCCCCTCAATAAAGTAGCTTAATATTTCTAATTCCAGTCAAAATTGTTTTAAAATAAGCAAAAATATCTCTGCCGATGGGATAAGAAAATGTTTCTTGACAAGAGTTCTTAAAACTAACAAAATAGTCAAAAACAATCTTCTAATTAAAAATTTTTTTAGAAATTGATTTTTGCAGTCTAATAGTCAGAATCAGAATTAACCTAATTCTCCAGGTTTATGCCAAAAAACGTTGTCTCTCATGGTCCAATAAAAAATTAAATAAAAATCATGTGTCTTCAGAAATTGTTTTCTTGCTTCAGACACAGACTCTGGCGGAATCACATCGATCTTTTCCCAAAACCACTTCTGTGTTTTTGAGGAATGTTTCTGATTGTTTTCCTGTTGAAATCACTCAAGATTGCTCCATATTTTGCTGCATCTCGCTTTTCCTCTTTTCTGACTTATCTCCCAACCGGCCACAGAAAAAAACATTGATACAGGGCGAAGTCGTAGGAATTATTCTAAAGAACTAAACTTAAGAATTAATGGAGTGTTGTTCAGTGCTTGCTCTTCTCCACATGCACTACTGGGAACCTGAGTCCATTTTATTTTTGGTTTATCAGATCAGAGGAATTATCTTCTCATGGTACGAGAGACATTCACACCCCAAGCAGTCTGTCTGAGGTATTTTTAGTGAGCAGCAGCATCACCACCATAAATGGTTTAGTGGTGGATTCTGCTGCGATGAATGTACAAACAGTAGGATTTATTCCATCTCCCAAAAAAAGTGATTTGGGATCATTTCACACAATGAATCATGGCTTGCTGCATAACTGGTTGACCGAGACCTCTCTTTGCAAGTCAGTTTGGCCAAGCAGCCCAACGGACTCTGATGTGCTCACTTTTATAAAAAAAACAAATTACTCTACCATAGTGGAATAATTGTGTGCGGATTGATGATGAAAGACAAAGTCTACAAAATACATTTTTAAGTCAATATGAAGCAAAGTAATTGCAAAAGGAATAAAAGCTTAGAAAAACTTAAAAATGCACTATATACCATCGAGAAGAAAAACTTTGACCGCTTGTTGGGATGTTCACAGACGGTCGGGAAGCAACAGAGAAATTTAATCACAGTTGAAAAACAGCGTGTGCTGATTGGACTGTGAAGATGAGCTTGTGGATCTGAAGTCTGGGGTTAAATGCTCACCTCAATCATGAGGCTTTATTGGCTACAATCACCGTTTGAAGCTGGGAGTCTGCAAAAAAAAAAAAAAAACTCCTGGAACCAAAATGTGCTGCATTCCTAATTGGCTGAGGCAGAAGGATTTTGAGGGATTGCAGGATTTAGGTGCTGAGGGATAGAGGCTTGGTTGGTGGCTGTATGGAAAACAGTCTCTGTGAACCAAAAAGCCGTCAGCCAGCTGGGACCACAAGGCGCCTTCCTGTCCTCCAGTCAGAATGATGCTGCTGCTTGTACAGCATAATATATATATTTTTCTTACCTGTATAGATCCACATGTCATAAGCATTTAACAGTACACAGACTGCACAGAAGAACCAGACACCAGAGTAAAAATGTTAATTTACACCTTTATAATCCACAGATATATATAACCTCAACATTTCTCCAAAACAGATCTTTTCACACAAGCGCAAACATGTACGTTAAACGTAAACGGTCAAACAAGTCTGCATCTGCAGACTGGAGGAGAGTCAGTACAGTCAGTTAAATCAAACCTTCATATCGGAGAGGTGTGCTCAAATGCACGACACCATACTCTGCAAAATAAATAATACTAACTAAAATATTATTGAATTACTATTTTTTGTGCATTTTGGGCTTGAAGTATTTAAAAATACACTCTCAGTTTTGTGATTGTTGCATAATGGACAACAGTGAACCGTCAATTAATATTCTTGAGAGCATTATTTCTGCTGTGTGCCTCATATTACCAGATGTGTACGTGTTTCTGTACTGCAGTTGTAAATAAAGAACGAAAAACAACATACCATGCTGTACATATAAACACAGAGATGTGTTTTCATGCTTGTGCTACAGGTTCTGGGGCTGACTTTCAGGTTTTGTGACAAAGGGGGGAATATCACTGAGTATCACTGAGTCACAAGAGGTGACAAGGGGAGAGGAGGACAGAAAAGTCAAGAGAAGGCGAGAGAAGGAAAGCCTGCTGCAGAGGCCAAGGAATATCCCTCAGTTGCGTTTTGACACTTGGTAGGCCAGAAGTTAATGTAGACAAGCATGGAGGGTGGGCTTTGACATGTCTCTGTCTCTGCCTTTGAGAAAAGTTAGCTTTCATACTCCCCCTCAGCCCTGACAGACCGTGAGTCAGTACAGCCTGGAGTTGAATGGAAGAGAAAATAACACATGAGAAGCGAAGGAGAGGAGAAGCTGTTAGCGATGGCTGGGGATGTTGACAGTTCCCATGACAATCTAGTGAAAATCTGGCTCAGGTGTGTGCTGTGACCTGTTCATAAGCTCACATAGATTGTTTGCAACAAAGGGGGGAGGGAGCTCTACTTAAGCGCTAGAAGCTTGGTTGATAATTACCATGTTATCAAGCCTAGATATCCTAACAAGCTCAGAAATTATGTTCATTTACAGTGTGTCAATCTCATTTGGAAACAGCAGTTAATTGTCAAGTACAAGCCATGTATTTTAATAACCTTGCAAAACCAGTGGCTCTGCTGAAGAGACTGTTTTTTTTTCTCCCACATCTACACACGTCTCACCTTCAAAAGCATGAAAACCCAGCGCCGTCTGAATCCCTTCTCCGCGGTTGACAGTGAAATCTGCAACGGAGGCTTTGATTCAAAAGATGGACAAGCTCAAGTATGTGAGCGGAGTTGAAAGCGGAGACAGGGGAGGGAAAAAAAATGAGGCTGCCTCTTTCTTGCGGGCAAATTATGGGACTGTAAAATCATGGTGTGCAGACCTGAGGAGTCGAACCTGAAAGGCATTTCAGGCAGGATGTCTGCTGAGCAAGTGGATCATGATCTAACGTGATGAATCCCCAGAGACACGGAGTACGGATGTACAGACGGAATCCTGCACTGCAGCAAAGATGCATGAAAAACAAGGTGCACCCACATACGCCTGCAAACACGTCTTCATTTGGAGGCTTATGAATACACCAATGTAATTTTATGATGTTTACATCACCATATTCCATCCAACATTTATTTTAATAAAAAAATATTTAAAACAAAAACATTGTTGCTACACGTGTATACAATAAAACTTGTGTTGACCACATGAACATGTTAAATATCCAAATAAATTTCTCCTCAGTGTTTTGCTTTGGATCCCTATTAGTCGTTACCTAGGCAACACGCCAACTTATACTGTACAAAGTAAATGAAATTTGGTCACAATAACAACAATAATAAATATTAAGGCTTGTTTTTTTTTCCCTCTTCCATTTTATGAAAATATACCTTTTCATACACAAATGTTTGCAGAGTTGCAAAGCTCAAGGTCTGCAAGAAGGGAAATTAACTTTCGTTACGCTGCAGCTTTTGCAGCTTTGGCTCTTCTGCTTAGCAACATCACCCTGAAACACTTTTATAATGGCCATCAAACTCATCAAACAAAGAATGAGCAGCTGCCAAGCCCCAAGCAGTTTTTGACCAATTAGAGCACACTGGGCGTTAGAGAGCGATATTTTTCACACACTGAATCTACTTCTTGAGTTGTTAATGAAAACATTAAGAGATTTTTTTTTTTTTTTTTGGTTAAAACACCACAGAAAGATAGCACAACTAATCCCTTGTAAAATATGAATTTTGATATCTTTTCACAGCAACTGGTTTTACGGGGGCAGAGTGAGATTTCGGATCCGTCAGTCAGGGGTACGTTGTAATTATTTCATCACATACTGGGTCAACAAGGTCTGCGTATACATGCTGCTGATATGGTGGAGATGGAGATAAAGATGAGTTTGCATCATTCTACTCTGAGCTGCACCAGTGAGAAACCAACACTTTCAATTATTCTACTCACTTGATTGAATATATTTAAACCTAATCAGCCCAAACAAACAGAATACATTTTTAGGTTGCTAGTAACTTTAAGCATCCAAATATGTGATTTGAAGCGGGGAAAAAGTGATTACTTTTTAGATTCAATTCACTGGAGTAAAACTAAATCATTTTGGGCATATTTGAACATTACATCTGCAGAATGAAGTTCTGAACTTGTAAAAGTCCCCAATACTATTCTGTAATTAAAGACCTGTGTCTCCTTACCCTCTCTGTGTTTATCTATATTGTCCTTTGTCACTTCTTTTTGTTAGTTTGTTCTTCCTTGTGTTTTTCTCCCATCTCTGCTTTATTTTGCCCCAGCATGGTGGACTCTGGTTATGGAAACCTTAAACTGGCAGGAAACTGGAACATGTTAATAAGATAAGACTTGTAGCTTTCAATTCAGCAGTGGACCTTTTGCCAGTGGACAAACCAGAGGCTAAATCCGGTACTGTACGATTCTGTTCCTCTGTCCATGACATTATTTTTGGTATTTTTATTTGTATTTCACAGATTTTATGACTGCATGGGCCTAACAGAGGGTATTTACCTCATCAGTATGTAGGATGAAATACATGTTTTCTTATGCTTAAGAAATTTTGAAGTGCTGGGAAATAAACTTCTAGCAGATTCTGAGCAAAAAATAAATTCCAATCAAGTGATGGTTACTAGCACCTGTGCAACAGGATTTAAGAGGTCACATGAGTTCCTCATGTCACATAGAGGTTTAACACTTAGTTAAACTCTAAATCTGATCTAAGCTTGTAATGGTGCAATTGGCCCTACATCTCAAGATACCTTCAGCAAGTGTTTACAACTGCATCTCTGTCACAAACACACACAGTGTACACAGACATTTTCCTTGCACTTTGCTGCAGACAAATAAATCCTCCCTCTCATTTCACTCTAAACCTTGGACCTTTCCATTAATCAGACTCAGACATGTGCCTGATACCCAAGATGATCACAGACCTAATCCCCATACTCTTGTGGGGTAAAGCTACCAATTGTTGCTATAAAGTAATTGCTCTGTATAATAATTATCCTCCATAAACACAGCTCCTGCACGCCCCCATGAAAGAACCAGTTGTAATTATTTCTTTTGAAAGGGAATTTTTCATTGGCTTCAATGAAACCCACTTAGCGAATGGTTACTCTTAAGGTTTTACCATTGTGTAATGAGGGGCTATTCTTGTGAAATGGAGCCTCGGCAGGCTTTGCTTTGAGAAGACAGCACTGGTTTGAAAGAAATAGAGATGGACGGATGGCTGTAGGCAAGGAAGTGGAAAGTTTATTGCTATCTCAAGGTTACACTGTATCCTATTCACCTGTGAAGCTTCATTGACCACATTGCTCTTCATGGGCAATAAACAACAAAGTAACAATTGCCTGTTGGCTACAAGTGCACACATATACACACACACCTGCAATTACACAGGTGTGCACACTAATTCTTCACTCTAGTGTGTTCTGCAGTAAATCTCTGCAGTGGAAGCGTTATGCATGCTGACACCTCTATATAAATTATGAAAGCACAGACGAAATCAGGCATTAGTCTCTGTCTAGCTCGAACAAAAGCACACGTGGCCCCCTTCAAGCAATTCAATGGTAAATTATAAATTTAGGTTGAATTAAGCTGTCGAACATTCTGCATCACGCTGTAAACTGCCAGAGATTTTCTTTGTGCAAAGAAAAACTTTTGGCAATAGTAACCAGACAACTCGGCCACACACTTTTTTTTGCAGTGCATCAGCAGCGAACGCACCCCACGTCCTACCACTTCATCTAAAAAGAGTGCACGCTCCCCAGTCAGTTAGGGCTGAATAATGCTGTTTGACGACAGTTATTTATCACCACCAATATCCACAAGGAAAAACCATAAGGAGGTTTTGGAGGACAATGATTAATTTAATCAAGTGTGAGTGAACTTTCTCCAGAAATCACACTGCTCTGACAGATAATCCGCTTTCCTTGCAACGTTTCCAACAGGATTAGCCCTCAGGGAAAGTCTGGATTTGTTGTAAAGGGGAGAAAGAAAGGATGCAAGAGAGATGGAGAAAAAAAAAGTAGATGCAGAAAAGAAAACAGAACAAGAGCGATATACAGGGCAAGTCAGAAAATTAGATGGAGGGGTGATGGAAGATGATAAAAAAATTATAATTTGGAGTTATATAGAGGGGGGAAAGTAAATAAGTGCAATTGTTCAAACTGTGGTAAAGGAAAAACATAAAACAATTCCCAAATGAGTATTCTGTATCGTGCAAAAGGTATGTTATGGATATGTTACTGAGAAATTGTTGTTGTTTTTTGTTGTTTGCTTTCTAAATCTTGCCAATTAGATGTATCTCCTGTCCACTGTCGCCTTGTGCTTGCTCACGATGGGTGATTGCACCAGAGTGAAGATCCAGTGCAATCTGACTGGTTCCTTAGCTGGCAGAAATTGAAAAAATATGAAATTCAAATCAGGACTTCAAGCTAATGGAATTTTAGTGAATTGTCATGAATTGAAATATAATTAGTTTGAAATGAATTTTTTGTACTTAACTTGACTGCTGAAATTGTTTGCTTTCCGTGCAAAGTCCCCTGAGGTGAATTTTGTTATGAATTGGCCTTGTACAAATAAAGTGAATTGCATAAAATAAATTAAAAGGAATACAACTTCAGAAACTCAAGATTTCTTTCATGGAGGATGAATTTTCAATCTCTTAAGCTTGCAGAAAAAAAACGGACAGAAAAAAACCAAATAACTGAGTAAATAGATGAATAAATCATAAACCCATGCTGACTTTAAAAAGTACAGCTGTGAGTTAAAAATGGTGACATTTTAAAAAATGTTTGTTTTTTTTTAACACTCAGAGATTATGGTGCACGGCCCACAGGGTGTGTAAAAAAAAAAAAAAAAAGATGGGTAATGAATCCATGCTATTAAATAAGAGTACAAAATCATTGGTAGTAACCAAATATCCCTCAGTGCTCTTGTGGGCTAATTATCCTCCAGGAAAAAAAAAAAAAAAAAAAAGGATAAAGCCGCATAAATCACAATTGTGGATTAAGGCTGAAAATATAGGGGGTAGAGATGAGTTAAATTTGCTTTACTACAGTGTCAGATGCAGCTTGTGCAGAGCAAGATGGCCTTACTACTCACAAAAAAACCATGGGTTTTTTCTGAAAATTTCTGAATCACACCGCAATCCCAAGAGTCTGTCAAAGCTCACGCTGCTCAGTGAAGTCTGTCTCTCGCCCGATAATTCAACTTCCAATTTAAAATCTACGTTGTGCCAAGCTCGAGGTTACAACTGCCAAAAGGGCAGCGCTGAGCCGCACTGAAAGCTGTAGCCTTTGATTAAGCTCCTTTCTTCCAAGCCTAATGCCCTGGCCTTGAATTATTCACCAAGTTGGTGGAGAGGGGCTGTGCATGCTACAAGCTTGCTAAGTGTGTTAAGCTAAAAAACATAATGCAATAAAGATCATCCATGCATAATAGTTTGGAGATCAGGGCTGGGCGCTCTGTCACAGGAAGGCAGAATTAGAGAGAGGGGATCAGGGATGCAGCTGATGTTGTCAAATTGCTACCCCTCCAAAGCCAGGGGAGTCTCTGGCCACAAACCTTCTTCTGCTTTTCTGTTTTATTCATCCAGCAGCTTTTGGGCTGCTTTTTTCAATTTCATGGGATATGACAAGTGCAGGATGTCACTACACAAAAAAAATGGTAAAGTCAACAGAGGTCACATTAGAGGGAGTGCAGCAAAAGAGAGGATTACATTCAGGATTTGGGGGGGGGGGGTTAATTATTTGGCAGCCATAAACAGGATCCTAATAATTAATTCTAATATACTAGGATAATAATCTCTGTGTCAAGAGATTGCATGTGGCATATTGTATAATCAACACCACTCTGGTTTTGGCGTGCCAGCACAGCTCTCCTCTCTGGAATTAAGGACCTGATTGTCCATGGGGTGTTGCAAGTCATGCATGCTCATTCATGACTTTGCAGTTTCAGCATCACTTTCAAAGTCTAATTCACACCTTCAAAATCTAATATGCTCACATAGAAGTCACCATGGGCCAAAAATATTTAAAGCAAAACGGCCATCTGGAAGAGATGGGATGTGCAACTCCAATTTACTCTCCATGTCTGAAAGTTTAGGATGCTGGGTTCAAGGACACGTGACGTTCTTCACTGATACGAAGAAGCACGCCAGACTTCTATCAAAACTGTCAACTTAGGCTTGTATATTTATATATAACATTCGGTGAACAGATGAGAGGCAGAATGGATATTAGGATAATAGAAATTAGCAGCGAAGATGTCAAAGCAGGACAGACCAAACTCGTGCCAGAGCTAAAGTAACCCTCCTGAACTTGCCACATATGAGTACTGAAGGAATGGGTCGAAGATGAGGAGGAATGCAGCTTGTTTATGTAGAGTGAGCACTTTGCTGTAATATGGCAAACAAGGTTGGAAGAGTACGTGATCTGCATCTCGTTGAGCTACAGTGGTGGGAGGGCAGCATGCTGTGTTAAAAAAGACAGAAGAAGCAGGATGTTACTAAAAATGCTGTTGGCATGCTTATTTTGATAAATCTTTGACACTGCCTATAGCTTTGGTGCAGTCGTTGGCGCTGCGGAGTCTCAGTAGGGAGCAGCTCGTACGAGACATTTTTATTTCTACCGTGGACTGGGTCTTTATGCAAGTGTCCTTGAACAGAACATTTAACTTCACCAACTGAATCACAATGTATAAATTCCTATAAAAGGAAATGTTCTGGAACCAACATAAAATGGTCACGAGAACCATTTTGTCAAAAATAGTTCCCATCTGCAGTGCGAGGGTGGGTGCGGAAAAGGAAAAGAAGGCTTTACGGACATAGAAACAGTGTGTAAATAAAGTACTAAAACCAAGCAGAGCGGTGTTAAGCATGCATAAGCCTTTGAATTAGTCTTACTGATCTCCCTTGGATGACAGCCGTTCACACAAGCAGAATACAATATGAGAGCATATCGCCACAACACAGATTGCTCTCTCATGTCAACTCTTCCTCTCCACACAGAAAGTCATCCGTGGCATTATTCACTCATTATTCCACACTGCAACAAACATGCAAACTATGACATGGAAATGACACAATGGTAGGGCCATGCCTGAAAGATCTTAAAAGAAGAGTGATGAGCTACTCCTATCAAGACGCACTGTCCCTTCAGGGTTCGCCTTCGATGTCGTAACAGTAAATTTCCTCTGAGACACTTGAGAGGTCTTTTTCTCTTCCCGCTCTGTTCACAACCCGACAGCATGTAAATAACTTCAGGATTCATTAGACGTCGCGTCTCATAAACCAGGCCTCAGTCAGACTTACTATTGATGGTGCATCGTTAAAAATATCCTGTAAAACAATGTATAATAAAATAAAACAAAAAGGAAATGTATTAGAAGCTGAGCAAAACAAAAGTGCTAAAATAAAATAAAAAACAAAAAAAAAACAACCATCCTCTTGTGTATATGCCAAATAAATAAGACATATTGGCACTTTAATTTTTTTTCTCTGGAGTGTTTAAAATGATGAAAACAGACTAGCTGATAAAAAGCAAAACTAGCTGATACTCCTGGGTGTATTTTAATGGACTTAAACGTGTCCCAGAACTCTTACTACAGGGACACGAGCGGAGCAAAATGCACAACACACCGAGTTCAGAGCAAGAACGCACCCGCGCCTCATTCAGTGTGGTGCCAAAACTGGCAGACAGATGTGGTTGCGAGGGAGCCCAGTGTTTCTCGCAGACACCAGCGGGTATGTGGTGCAGGGAGCTGATATACGGAGCCGCACTGCAGCTTGGAGGCTGAGGAGTCACACAGAAGGATTTAAATAGCCGTTATCTGTGATTGAAAGTCACCCAAAAGTGATTATGGACCTTTATGGTTGTGTCGCAAGTAGCGCGAGTGCATTTTCAACATGCGCACTTTGCATGCTTGTGCCCTCATGAAAATGTGCAAATCATTGCCCGCTACAGGGCCATGACACAGCGTGTCACTGTGTCACAGCAAGAGCCTTGCTGGTCTGAGAAAATAGCTACGAGACAGGAAACAAGATGTCATGGTTTGTCAAATATTTAATCCCTGTGCTCTTGGTCTGATGCAGATTTTAAGAGGGATGACAAGAAAAGGCATATCCTTTAGGTGTCCTGCTTAATCTTGCACTATAAGTAAAAAAAAAACAACCAAATAACAGAATTACACTCTGTAAGCAGTAAAATATAATTAAAGTTTATTTAGAGGGCAAGCCGGTAAAATGATAGCAGACAATCTAACCGCCGGTTCGGGTTCTGTGGTCAAAGCAATTGACCTGAGATTACTGAGGTGCGATAGCCTTATACTGACTGCCATCCTGTCTGTGTTTACCGTGCTTATCATAACGAGTGATCTGTCTTTACGGTATTCTGATGATAAAGCAGCAACACGGGTCACAAGATGTGAGTGTGTATGTGTGCGTCGAATGGCGGGGTGTCAAGACTGGAACGAAAGATGGAGAGAAAACAGCTGAAAGGGGAAGACGTTTTATTCTCCCACTGTCATTATCTGTGAGTGTGTGGCTGTAAGACAGGCCGATGTAGGAAGGCAGAAATTCTGACCACAGAAAAAGCAAATTTGGGAATTTTATACTGAAAAAAAATTAGAAAGACAACATCAGTGGTACCTTCAAAATAGGATATCTGCAATGTTTGAGCGGAGAACAAATGAAATGTTAGTGATGAAAAAGGTCTGCTTAGTCTTCTATCCAGTGAGGCCTTTTTCATGTTTTATTTTTCTAATCAGCTTGTTCCACAATCTGACTACAACTATAAGTTAATGAACAAATCAAATAAAACACAACAGCATTAAAAACATGGAAATACCTGTGAAGTGTAGTAAAACTGATCAGGACTTCCGTTGCCAGCTACGGTACCTGTTAATGCAGAATGTGAAAGATTTGACAGTCGAAACACAAATCTCGGCTTTAGATTGGTCTTTAATCCCAGTAGTGGAGATGGTTTTTTTGGGTCTGTGCTAAACTGAACTGTGAGATTTACCCAACTGGAAGTTGAAAAACGAAGGTGTAAGTGAAAGGTTATGTCCCCCAGCTCCCTCACGCACCTTCAGCCTCACTTCAGCGTCACTGCTGTGTCCACTTAAAAAGACAGTGGAAGACGTAGTAAGCAAGGAATCGAGCTTGCCAGCAGAGGAAGAGGATGATGCCGAAAGGAAAACATATAATGCCTCTCAAGTTTTCTGTCAAAATCTCTTTTGTGTAAAGCCCCCTGGTGCTATCCTACCTTCTCCACATAGAGGCAGATGGCTGGTTTCATGAAGGATTTAGAAGCATCTCTACAGCATGTGATTGAATTGTGTCTGGGAAAAGAGTTGCAAACAGGAACAAATCATTTTGGTAAATAAAATTTCCAGAGAAATTACTGAAATGTTTCAATTGATAAAACCTTCTCTTTAGTTCTGGATCCATAGGCCGAGACTCCACTGAGCTCTTTATTCACCCTGTTTGCTCTTTTTGCGTGTCGATGTCCGTATCACTGCCGTTAACATTCTCTTTTGTGTCTCATAGGACGACATCTCTCTTTCCTGTGATCTCAAACCCCTAACCAGTAGAGGTAGATGGCTGCCTTGAGTCTGGTTCTGCTGTTTTTCTGAGGTTTTTAGTCCTGTCATTTTTCTTTTCTTTCTTTTTCCTTACTACTGCATTGTGTTTGCACAGGGTGGAAAAACTGCATGAAGTGAAGATTTAATGCAATCGTTCGGGTTAGTCTTTAGTAATATGAACAGTCTACTCTAGTGAAGCTTCAGTTGTGTGCAGGATTCAAGAGACGATCTGTACATGTGATGAAAGGAAATTCAGCCGAATCTGCACCACATCCTATTGTTTTAACTAAGATTGTGTTAAAAGATTCAACTGAATATGTTTGAAGCTGACTTGCAATTTTGAAAATGTCCAGTTCATCCCCATTCACTCACATATACATTTTCATCAATTCCCACAGAAAGATTCCAACATTGGAAATTCCTGGAATTTTGCAACCCTATCCAGGAAGTGGGGATATTGAACCACTCTGCCTTCTCGTTGCAACCAAGATGCTTTAATAGAATTTACTAGCAACCAGGCGGCCATAGAGTAAAGGGCAGTGAATTACATCCATTATATTCACATCTTTATTCTTCTGTACATGCTTTAGTCAGTCTTAACACGGCCGAACAAGGACACGCTGGACCCAAGATCTGTCCTCGCTGCTCTTCTGTCACACATTTAATATCTAGCCACCAACCTCTCTCTTCTGACAGAGTGATTTACACTGAAGTATGCTGCTCTCAGAGATGCCAGTTGGTGTGAAGCCAAAGTCTTCAGAGCTCCAGGTTTCAGCAGAGAAACGTCTGAATCTCACCCCCTTGAAAATCAAAATCAATTCCGCATTCAACAGTAATTTTCACCCTCGGAGACATACGATAAATCGTGGCAGCAAGGCATGCAGCTCAACAAAGGACCGCAGTGCTGCACTTTAACCCAACCTCGACACAAAGCGGCTCGCCCTGCTGCAACCGGCCTTCTCGCTTATTCTCCAGCTCCCTCAAATCTCACGCGCTTGTGCTCGATCATCATCTGCAATATCCAAACAGCCCTCCTCCCCGCTTCTCCTCCTTCATCCTTTCCACCTCCAAAGCCCTTTACTCCCCTCCATTACACTAATAAGGCTAATCACCTCTCCGGATGGTGCAGCCATAGGCCTGGGAGAACATGTCAGTAAGGGGAGATCAATAGACAACATCAAAGAGCCAGAGCAGCACACAAACCACCCCAGCACAGGGCTCAAGAGATAACACTGCTGCTCCCCTAAATTTTTCATGAGATTATCCACTACTGCTCTGTTCTTGCCTGTGGTTTCAGAACAGGGTGCTTTTAATGAGCAGATACACAACAGCTTGGAACCACGTGTACATAGACATGATGACATACTCGTGCATAGGAGACACTTGTAAATTCTAGCGCATGAACGGCTTATCCAGCGCGGCTGAACTAGTGCCCGCTCACAAACCCGCAAACATCCATACAGGTAAGGACATTTGGGAGCCCTTAGAAGTGCATCCATAATATATTACATGAGCGTTCCAACATAGTTTGCTGGTGTTAAAGTCATGTTGAAGGCAGAGAGAATAGCAGGAGTAGATGTGTTTGCCAACCAGCTTAGCAGCTCATTTTTAGCTCCACTTCACTCATTCAGAAGGCCAACCAAAGGCTTTAAGTTCCTTTGAGGGTGCTAACTCAGCCTACTTGGAGAAGCTGACTGGCTGAGAGGCTGGGATGAGAGGAGGATGTGAAGCTGAGGCCGGTTTCCTCCAGTTAACAAAGAGAAATGAGAGGATAAAAGAAACAATTAAGCGTTCTCTCAGAAACATCTCAAAGAGAAGCAGGGATGAATATGTATGAGGGGATTTGTTAGGGAGGTGACCTTTAAGTCTGGATAAGGTGTTAACTGGCTGATACTGGATGAAATGGGCTGGGACCCACAGTCTGCACGTACCACACGACATTCTCTTTCCCAGAGGACAAAGTCAGAAACAAAACGATCCCTGAAGCTTAAGTTGCAACCCAAGTGTTTTCTTTCAATTTTATGCAACAGATATGATACTCAGAATAAATGTATAATGATGTTGGATCGTTCTGACAGCCTAATGCTTCAGTGTGAAGTGAAAAACTTTTCTAAGCGGTTGTATTTGCATGTGGTCTCTCAGTCAATCATACCCCCGTCTGCCTAAGAACACAGAGGACAACACAGATGAAAACTGCAGGAAAAAAAAAAAAAACCTGTGCTCTCCAAAAACAGCTCCACCAGAACAAGCTGATCTGGCTCACAGCAGAGGTATCGACTCAGTCAAAACAACATTTATCATTACTCAAGAGAGCAAAACTTGAACAAAAAGAGGCAATAATGGTGAGATTTTCCTTTCAATCAAACTGACTCAGAGACACATAAATGCGATGCGCACAAAGGATCCTCAATGCTACAACCAGATTTGTCTAAACACATCACTTTCTAATGAACAGAGTCAATAAAACTTTGCAGACAAACAGACACAAAGCTGTTAATACAAGCAACAATTCATTGTGGAAACAAGTGAAAAATTAAAACGATCCATGCTCAACTGAAGGCAGTGCAATCCTGTTTCTAAAGAAGAACATTGTTAAATATTGATTGAAAAAATAAAATAAAAAAAAAATCCAATAATAAGATGTTAGTTTTGAGGGATTTCAACGTCTGTAAAGATGAGCAAAGCAGTTCAACATCGTGAATTTTTTAAGAAAAAAAAAAAAAACAAGATTAATAAATAAAAGCAAATTCCAAAAATGGGGAAGAAATTTCTTTGAAAATAAGAACTAATTTGACATTTAGAGCCAATAAGATGAAAGCATGCAGGAAATTAGATTTTTCTTGATTAAGGACTTAAACTGCCTGACAGTTTAGTTTGGCACCCAGACTCTTATTAAAGAGTCATAATCTTATAAAAAATATGTGTTTGGTTTTTCTTTCATTTGTCTTGTTTTTGATATTTCTTGGATTTCATCTGTTTTATTATTTTCTTAACTTATGTCTGTCTTTCTTCTTGAATTGTCTTGCACATGAAGTATGCTACACAAATTAACTTGCCTTGCGACATCATATTGCAGAAATAACCTTATTAAATGTGTTGGTTGACAGATTTCATCTGGATGGCAGTATACGTTGATCAAATACATGTTTATTAAGCATCAATGGTGCCATCATAGGCGTGTATATGTTTTAATGGCTGTGAAGTCTGGGTTTTAGTATCGTGTGGAGAAAAAAAACCTCCTGTTTGATGGAAATGCGTGACTGCTATCAAACAAGCCAGTTTGTCCCTCTCCTCTGTAGCCCAGCAGACACAGGATCTATAATTTTCAAAAACAATTTCAGGCACTTTTCCACTTCTCAGATCAAGAAAAAGATGGCAGTGTGCTGCAGCACCAAAGCATGTTCACCGATAGCGTTCAAAAGCGTATCTGAATCCAGCAGTCTGCACAGAAATGTGGCTTTGAAGGGCTTGCAAGGAGAAAGTCTCGCTTCTCTGAAGAGAACATAGCTGAGGATGGAAACATTCCTTGTTACGCATTACATCTACAAAGACTACATTTACGAGAGCAAACTTAGTGGATTTATAAAAAGGTAAACTCATGAATTAATTGAATTTTTTTTTTCGACGTGTAAGGTGGTAGACTGACACAAAAATAAGAAAAAAAAACATAATTGCTTAAAAAAAAAGGTTCCAGAATAAAGAAAAAATCTGAACAACATTTATCAAACACAAATGAGCAAATAAAACAGTAAAATCTGCATCCATCCTTTTCTCCTGAGTCTTAATTCGGTTCTTTTGAGAATTCTTGAAATGCGGAGTTAAAAAAAAAACAACAAAACCTTTTATCCTCCCGCATCAGAGCACTAAAGAGGCAATTATTAAATGTCCTTGCTTCAAAATTCTTCAGAAGAAATGACAAATAAAAAAGAAGAACGTGTGTTTGAAAATCTTCTGAATACGTCTTAAAAGTCTTTTCCACTCTTTAATAGAGTGAACGACACATGTGGCCCCTGCAAAGTCGGGGTTTGACGCATGCCGGCTCCCGTCTGCAGGTGACCTTGACGGAAGAATTGCAAATAAATTCAGCCATGCTTAAAGCCTCTTCCAACACTACACAATGTTTTGACAAAAAAAAACCTCATTTGCCAGTAAATTATTATTACTAGATGAGCCAAAGCCATTTTTCATGATGTCACATACTTTATGCCACAATTAACAGGATGAGGGACTCTCTTTGAGGAATTTGTCTGTAATATGAACCAGAACAGCCTCCTTGACGTGTGAATAGGAAAATCTCAACAAAAGACCTACTGCGAGTGGTGTTTCTTTCAAATGATGGTTTCATTGTCATTTACAGAGTATTTCATACCCAGCTGGATGACCGGTCCTGTCACTCAAACGGTGACACTGTTGTTAGTCTCTTCTGAAGCAAAAAAAAAACAACAAAAATCCGTCTTACTTAAACTGCACAGCAGTGTGAGGATCAGGAGTGGCCAGGAGCCACACTGAGCTGCTGCAAATCTCCTTTTGGCTTAATTGCAGTGTTTTTATTTGGGAGGAGGGGGGGGGGGGGGGGGGGGTTCTTGCAAATGTGCGGACCAATTATTCTCCATAATGTGACAGAGGTGCAGAAGAAAACACTACCAAACACACAAGAGATGTTAAATTGTGCATCTTAACTTGATATTGTTCATTGACCTTGTGCAATGCAACCCACCTGACGTTGTGTTTTATGTATTATAACAATCAAAGCATTTATATTAATTTCTGGATGACACCCTTTTTTTTTTTTTTAAGAAATTCACCAATGGGTAAATAGTATTGTACATAAAGAAAAGAAATCTGATTTATGAGAGTACGACAGGAGAATTTTGCAACGTTCTCGTATCAGACACAAAAACAAACAAGATGCAACGCAGCATCTTAGACTTCTTACCTACAATTCAAATGAAAAACTGTTTAAAAGAAGTCGCTAAATGATACAGGAAGAGCAGAGATCCAAAAGGCCCTTTCCACCACAGACACTTGGACTTGAATCAGCAGCAAAAGCGCATAGATCGCTTCAACCCACCTACAGTAAGTGAAGCTCAGCCTTTGGCTTCCCAGCTGAGCAGCTTTACGGGACAGGACCTGGAAGTGAGCCAATGTTACTATGACAAATTAAGTTGCCAGATGTGACTTTTCAAGGTTCATTTTAAAAGGCACAAACACAACCGGAGAACAAGACATTGGTTTCACTTTTGAATAACACATCATGCGTGATAACATGCATCTCCTCTTACAGACTGTTCTTGCAAGCCCCCTTTTCCTTCACTGGTAGGACGTCTTTGGTTTCTGCAGTCACACCCTGATCAGCCTGCCGGGGAGTTCGGCCTCTTGCCCACGGACATTGACGCATGCAGGGAACTGGGGATTGACCGTTTCTGACCGCAAAATGAACTCTGCCATCTCAGCTACAGGTTGTCAACAGATGCGGACGTAATAGATGTTGAAATATGTTATGTCAAAAACATCAACTAAACATGATGTTACTGTTATTTACTAAAGTTCTCAAGCTAGACGTCTAAAGTCTACCTGTACCCTTAAGCAGTCTCTCCGTGTAATTCAGGTACGGGTTGTGAGTCAACAGTGCATCTTGTCCGTCCTCAGTCTTTTCCTTTAAGCAGCCTGCAAGTCAAGCAGCAATCGCTGAGGCAGAAAATGAAGTCAATACAGAAATATCAGAAACTGCGTGTGCCTTTCTTATTGAGACCAAATCTTTTCTAACCTTTCATCGATCACCCGTCTTTGAAGGACCCTTTTCCACGCAGGGGAGCTCGGTGATGGTCCTCCAGATTAAATTAGCCACCAAGAGGTTACTTTAGAAAACCAACAACAAGCTAAGACACTGCAAATTATTAAACAAATAATCAAGCAGGCTGGTTGATCATCTACGACACTTTTACAAGTATATCTGAATTATTTTGGGGCCTTTTCACAGAATCATTACCCAGCATCACGTCTTCCACAAAAACGTGAAGTACTTTATTGTCCTCACCTTGCACCAGGTTTGCTTGTATTAGTGTTGAAAGAACCCACATTATGCTTTTCCTGCATTTCAAAAGTTTAAAATTGACTTAAAGTGAAATGTACCTCGTTTCAGGTCGACTTGCTGTCATTTTGAAAGGCGCATGGTTCACAGTATTTACAGATGAATAGACTTCACTCTGGGGAGTAACATAGTATGTGGCACGAGTTGGACTTCCTTTCATAAAATTATTCTCACTCTCCATCTCCCACACACGTACGGGGATGAGGTCCTCGTCATCACTGCAGTGCCTTCAAAGGTAATGTCTACTCAGTGATGTGACTTCATCTCATCCCCATTACAGCTCTGGTTTCATGTGAACATGGAGCTTCGTATTCACTCTTCCTTTAGCCCTCGGAGGTCCTGAAACTGTGTGTAGTAGACAAAAAAAAAAAAAACCAAAGCAAGGCACTTCAGCAGATTCATGTAATGGACATATAACACAGCAGCATAACCACACGTACACACGTATTAAAATAATTCAATAAATAAATGCCAGCACACAAACAAAAGCAGAACATTACAGCTGTGAGCCATGCAGCTCGTTCTTTATGGTAATTGAAAATAATTTTCAGTTGTGAGGATAGAATCCTAACTCATCTTCTGTGACTTAAGTTGAATGTGAATTCATTATTTTCTCACTCTGGATGCATGACCTACTTACACACACACACACACACACGCACACACACACACAGACTTCTACATTACTAACTGCCATTACAGCAAGGTGCACGATTTCACCCTCTGTGTGCGTGTGTGTGTGTGCGTGTGTGTGCGCATTTGTATGCGTCACCTGTAAACTCAGGTTTTCCCCATCTGTGAAAAGAGAGAACAAGTCCGTGCACGCCGCCCCCGTTTTTCTGCGTTCCCAGAGAAGTAACTATGTAGCTGCTGCAAGGCGTCTCCTGGGACTCGTACGCATGCACACATACACACCCATACACCCACACAAGACGGCAAAAAGGAGTATTGTCATCAAAGCTTTTTGCTTGCCTGTCACCCACATTTTTCGTCGGTTACTAACAACCATTGCGATGAATTCATGGGAGCAGAATATAAAAATGTGGAGAAGAAGAGAAGAGCAAGAATTGAAATATGCTATTTGATGTCAGAATCAAAAGTGAACATACAGACACTATAAAAGCCAATATGTAAAAAAAAAAAAAAAAAAAAAAAAAAAAAAAAAAAAATCTCTAATTAAGACTAGGTGTTTAATCAAAAATAAAAATACACTTCCACCATCAGGGAAAACGCCTTTGTCATTGATTCAATCGGAAATGATTTCAGGAGGGTAATTAATGCACAATGAGGTTAATTAAAGTAATATATAGATGTGACGGCATGTAACAGGCAGTTCTGAATAACCTCTAACCTGCTACCTTAGCTTTGAGGAGTAGAGGAGAGAAAGAGACCATGTGGATCATCTATGCATATGCACTGCGCTGATGCTTCTCTGTCATTTTTAGGACTGTTACATGCAGTCCCGCTCTCCTGCACCGTCTCATTTCCTACTCTCTCCCTCCACCTCCAGCCCTTCATACGTCCCCCACCTTTTTCTCTCAGCAGTGGTCCGTGACATTATCCATCTAGTGCACAAGCCTCCTCCCCCACCTTGAACGGGAGCACCATATCACCTGTCTGTCTGTCTCCACTCCACAGGGACTCCATTTCTTTTTTGGTGAGTGTTTTAACAAATGGAGAAATGACAAGAACAAAATGTGCAGCCCCTTTTTTTTACCCTAGGTGGAAGGGAAGAACCGTCACACTTGAGTAAGCCGAAAAGCAACTCACACAGTCAGCTCATAACTAATAACCAATGATCCCTGAAAATTACTTCAAATTTGCCAGCGAACACATGTCGTTTTTTTTTTTTTTACTTTTTACATTTACTGTCTTGCCAGCATCACCAGAGGGAAAGACGATGCATATTTAGGGATAGGTGAGCTGACATTTGCCCAGAGGTACTTCCCATTGACTCACTCCAGGCTGAACTATAAGCTAAAACGTTCACAGAGTGAATAAAGATGTCCCATAATGGCTGTGATACTTACAGAACCGGGCATAAACCCTTTTCACACATCCTGTTTGGGTTGGGGCTGTTACACCTTTGTAACGGGGTTGAAGCCAGGTCACCGAATGCACGATACTACATGTCCACACATACTTTTTTTTTTTTTTTCTTGGAGCACTGAGGGGATTGAGCCACTCTTTAATGGGCTGGAGAGTGGAGTACAGAGCAAGAGGTTATCTAATCAATAGAGAGGAGACATCAGGCCCCGTTCCCCCAAAGTCTCATAAGTCAATCAGGTGAGTGAGTGTTTTTGAGTAGCAGAAAAGGTTGGCAGCATGTACACCAGAGCCCAGTACTCTGACGACCTCACTGGTGCAAGTAGTGAGGGCATGTCCTTTCTCAAAGATGCTTTTCTTTTCTGTTTATGAATATTGTTCAGGCTTCCCCCAAAGGCAGAAATGCTCCTCTCTGGAGATAGTGCTTTGAAGGGCTGTTTCTATCTTGTTTAAATGCAAGTGCATATGCCTCAACTTTTTTTTTTTTTTTTTCCCCACATGAAGGCACACCATCTGCCGCCATCATATGCAATACTGTATTTTAATGTAAATCATCACAAGTGCAATAAAGTGTAGTCACGTTATTGAATATTTATTGATATTTAAATAGGTACATAACCATAGTCACATACGCATAAGCATGTTTGAATATTTAGATAAACATGTTTATTCTTTAATATTTTTAATTTCTTATTCCCCATTGTGGGACAAATAAAGGTTTACTGAAAGGGTCTAGCACATACACTTTAAATAAGCCTTTAAATTATCTTCTTTTGGAATCAGGCAAAGAGTTTCAGAAAATCACCAAAAGGTCAAATAAGGACACGTGAAATGAACCCTGAGTCACAGCAACAGTGATTTTTCTTTCCTCAGGTCAGCTTGTGAGTGAAGCGCCCTGTCATGGTAGGGGTAAAATAGTGTTCAATGCAACGTCTAGCTGTCCATGCGATGGCTTTGAGGGAGACTGATAAGACCGACTGTCTCAGTTGACCAATACATTCTTCACTGTCTGATCCCTCGTACTCACGATGCGAGGATGAGCTGGCTTTAACACAACGCATACCGTTCTTCTGTGTCTGTGGAGACGGAGAGACTCACCCCATCTGCCTTGAAAAATGGCATATTACTTTATGTGTGCATCCATAGAGGTAAGAATTGGATTACTCCACCCTGTTTGATGTTATAAAACCTGATGGATTGAATGTGTAAACATCTGCACCGCCCCCCCAGTCTTCGTCCAAGTCAAACTTTCGCCACCATAATGGACGACATTTCAACGCTACTTTTAAGTTCTGGATGTCAGACTTTTCTGTTTTTCCTTTTCTTGTTCAGGCAAAAGCGGCGTCAGAGTGAACTGATTTTGCTTTCCAGCGATATTACCGCTCCTTATTGGGAGCTTCATCTCGACGATCAACGAGGATGGGTGCTGCAGTCACCCTCTTGCTGATGCCGCACGTGAACATGGCATAAATCAAACTCAGCTGGCTCCTCCTAACCACAAAGCAATAATACATCCACTGCCATCTCTCATTCTGCAAAAGAAACTGGTTCTCTTTGCGCTTTTTAAACAAAGTACCGTCGTAGACAAACGCTGCGCAAAATAAGGATTTGAACAATCATCTAAAAATACAGCTGATTTAATTGTGATGCACTTCATCTGCAAGCATCCACATCATCACGGTTCACTGTATGTATATTACTGAAAACCAAAATATATATGCAGCTCTTTCAAGTTTGAGACTGAAAACATAAATACCTGAGTTCTGCACATGCCCACCCCCATGTTCCCCTTAGTCCTCACAGAAAAAGTGAGAGAATACAGAGTCAACTTTAAGTAGGTCATTTCAAAACACGAAGCACAGAATTTACAAAACGCCATGTCGTGAGGCTGTGGATAAGAGGCGACCACAGGCGTGCCGTATTGATCAGCTTTATGTGTCACTTTAAATGTGATCCTGAGTGATCTTGATGGAAAGCCAGGCTTATGCGTTTTCATGCAACTCAGACTCCAAAAGGCAGCGAGAAGACGAGCGTGTTTTCAATAACACCGGTTTTGAAGTCTTCGCACAGAAAAACCCTGAAGCTGAGAAAGAATTCCTGATTACCTGGGAGACAGAAGTCCTTATTGGCTTGTGTATAAAAGAAAATCAGAATTTAGTTGATAACTGCCAGCTTTAACCAGGTTAATAGTGCCCTGACTGATGTGTGCAAATAAAGCTATACTGATCATTTATCATAACACAGTGGTGACCTCTCCCTGGCCCTTTCCTCTTCTCATCTCCGATGTAGAATAGCTGCAACAGATGCAAGTAATGAAGAATGACTGTTATATGTCTGGACACTCAGCACATTAAGAGCAGAGAGGTCACGAGCATCTGCTGAAGCATCATCTGCATAGTGTGGCCTGGAGGAGCTGCAGACTTATGGAGCCGTAATTGGTGTAACGCTCCGTGAATTGATTTTGTGAAGACCGATACCGTCGTAGGGAAAAGGCTCACCATCAATCCTGTTCCCATATTTACCATTTTCAGTAAACTGTTTTAGATATGCAAACACATCTATGATTGATAAACTGCTGCAAGTATGAACATTCGTTCAAAAACGCGGTGCCGTAATGTCTGCAGGACCTGCCCACCAATAAACACGGGCCAGCGTCACTCAAAAGGAACACGGCAAAGCAGCTTTGGTTTGCAAAGTTGCATCTCAATAAAACCAAAGGCAATAAACAATGTCTTTCAGACAGTCAGCACTAAAACTGGAGATGTTTGGCCACAAGATACAACATGTTTAACAAAAGGCAAATACAGCATGTCAGCACAAAGATTTCATCTCAGCTTGCTTGTTTTGTCTTTTTGGGTTTTTGTTGTTGTTGTCGTTTTGTTTTTCTGGGATTCTTGAAGTACGGTCAACCAGGACCTCCTTTGCACTGCAAAGTATTTACTGTCAAAACATGAAGCCTCGATGAAACAACACTATGAAGAAGAGTGGGTCAAAACCCGACAGCGCAGATAACTGATAGATTCAGCATTTAGTCATACTGTTCTTTAAAGGAAAAATAGCCGTGTAACATCCTGTCATGTAAGGTTAGATTTGATTAATTTTACTACCTGGGACCAGATTGTTCTTGGGTTTATTTGTTAGAAAGAGGGTAAGAAAGAAGTTGCACATTTCATTTCCACGTAGCTGCACTTGTCAAATTATACATGTGAGCAGGATGGGATTCTTCTTCTTCTTTTTTTTTTTTTTGTAGCATGGAAGCCATGATTTTCAGCACCTAGTTATGTACGAATTTACTTTTTATTGCTCTTAAAAATCAGACAAACACGAAGGCCAGTTTGCAAGGGGTTTATAGATAATACCTTCAAATTGCACATTCATTTCCCGCCAACCATCACAAGCATTTTGTGTCATCTAAGTGGAAGGTCACTCTCAAGAAGTTTACGTTATTACATACAGATTTTGGTGAGAAACACTACAAAAATGTTCAAAAGAGGTATACCATTAAAGAGCTACTAAAATTAATACTGTAATGTTTCACTGCCGAATCATATTGTTTTTGCCTCACAGCTCACGGTTCCCAATTCCTCCAAGAATCGAAGCGTAGGCGTCTGAACCTTTCAGGCAAATTTAAGTTTCCATCTTCTCTTAAGCTTCCAAATCAGTTAGTCGACCCATATGATTATTCTCAAAATGCACCAAAGTACCATTTTTACTGATAAACGCAGGCATCTCTATAGGTATGTGTGTATGTGTGTGTGTTTGTTTGTGTGCATGTGTGTGTGTGTGTGAGAGAGAGAGAGAAAGAGAGAGAGTTTCTCATTTTCTCCACAGCTGCTCATCAACTCTATATTTAAATTTTTGGTTTGTGTTTCAGGTTCCAAATAAGTGGTGAGTTTGAAGCCGCTTGACTGTGATTTAAATATTTTGGCTTTAAACTGTCACCTGATACGCTTCCACAAGTGGGCCAACTGAACATTTGCCAGCATGTGAGGCATTCAAGCCACAATATCCTCTAACATGAAACTGCAAGTAACACTGAAGTGAAATGAGGGCACAGTTATAAGAAGAGCAACTCTCATTAATATGGATGCTCCGGTTCTGATATAAATATCAGATATCAGGCCTGATATTGCCTAAGTTGCTGGATTAGGTATCAGATAATAAGGCAGATCTTCGGGCCAGATCTGTTAACGTCAGAGTGATTTCTGTCTATCTGTTCGATGTGAGGCTCCACTTTTTACTTTTGCTTTCAATTAATGCAGAAAAATAGTTAATAGCAAGAAGCTGAAACACTTGTTTTCCAGTGTGTCTTAATAACATATGACAAACCAATACACCGTCACCCTCTTAAAATAATGGCCCAAGTTATATTTTCTCAAGCTTTTCTCAAGACACAGAAACAAACTGAACCCAAGGTTCAGCTTATATCGATGTAATAATGCATTTCATTTTGTTGAAATGATCAGTTACAGTTTCATTTCATTTGCTTTTAGGAGGTTCTGCCAAGCTCTCAGAGTCTCTCTTGTTACTTTTGGGGAGGCAAAAAGCAGCAAGAGAGGAGTCCCGTCCTGGTTGTCTCTTGTGACAGCGTTTTGCTTCACAGCTCGATGATACATCAACAACAATGAAACCGGCTCACAGAACCACAGCAGGCACCAGGTCCGAGACAACTAAGAACACAAGAGAGTCACTGACAAACAGATCAAATGATGGTAAATCTTGGACAGAACTGTAAAAAGCATCTTAATCTCCATGCTTATAAGGGTACCCTGCAAGCTAAAATTTACTAAAGTGCCTCTGTGCCGCTTTTCAGCCTGAAGCCTTCAGGCTTTTCAACACATCAGTGGTATCCGACTGATATCAGGTATCAGCAGATTTTCAAAGCCCAGGGAGTCGTATAAAATCCTGCTGGACTGCTGCATCCGTATGCATCACAAACAAATATCATCACGCATCAGCAATTATCATCGATATTAAGATCGTATCGAATCTTCATGGACTATATATATATATATATATATATATATATATATATATATATATATATATATATATATATATGAATCCAGTACAAAAGAAAAAAAATGCAACTGCGTACTTCTATTTTCATTCAAGTTAACGACCTTCACCATGTTTTGAAATCGTTTCTTTTCACAGCACACTGCCCACTCACACGCACCACCACAACACATCCCAGAGTAGTTTAACTATTGATAGTTAGTGAGGCTAATAGTGAGCAAGTGACCATAGGAGTGAGAGGATGAATGAGCAAATGCACGCATCTGTCAGACACGGAGGAGGGAGCGCAGGCAGAAAGAAGTGAGGCAGACGGCTGATGGTGAGGAGCAGCACGTGCGCCTGGTGCTCAGCGCTCAGTCCATCCAAAAAGATACACGGTTCTTTCAGCGAAGAGCTGCAGGATACCAACTGTGTGAGGCAGACATCCAGCGGGCGGCGCCGCAGCAGCCCCATGTTGCATATTCATATTTACCCTGATTAATGGACCCAAAATGTGGTTATGTTTCCCAATTTGTATGTTCTTACTTCTTTATAGAAAACATGTGTAACTGCTTTATTCATTGAGCCGGAGGAAGCTAAACTGACATTCTACTCTAAAATCAATGTCTATATTCTTTTTGTTTTTTTGTTTTGTTTAATTATTTCCTTTTTATTCCACGCTCTCTTAAATGGCAGCCTGCAAATCCATTTGGGATTATTTATAATTCTAATATTATTATGACATGGAATATTTTCCTCTGCCCTCAGCTATCATCCATCGCCAGTGCTCAGTTTTAACGTTTCATTCCCAATATTACTCAAAAAAGGGAAAAAAACTACTAAGATGTGACTCTCCAAACATTACATTACATCGTGCTGTGTTTTGCCGTCACTCTTATCCAAACTGACGTACAAAAAAAAGAGTGACACAATCAAGCCAAAAGAAGAGGGGGACTTACAGTATGCCTAAAGTGCAATTTTTAAAAAGGAAAAGTCAATTGTAAAGTATGACCAGAAAACACAATTAAAGTACGGCCAGAGAATCCACTAAAGAAGGGCAAGGAAAGTGGGATTAGAGTCTGTAAGTCCTGTAAGGCAGAGAAAAGTAAGATGGAAAAGCTGCATCTTAAAGAGCTTCTTGAAGGGACACCCCAGCCGGTCTTTCCACCGCCGTACTGCACCAGACTGCAGCACACTGTGAGTTTCCTTGCACCCTATCCAAGACTTGTACACCTCCAGGACTCGAAAGAGGGCAGGGAACATCCTAATGAACCCTTCTCACCCTGCACGCAGCCTTTTTGAACTGCTCTTGTCGTGGCAGTTGCCTCAGATCCCTCAAGACCAGGACTAAGGAACGGCCTGGAGTGTAAACCTGTGTGACTGAGATGAGGTAGGTGGCAGCCCACCCGCATGTCACGCTGTAGAACAGCAGAAGTAAATTCAAATTTAATTCTTCTGGTACCCTGTGCAGGTTAACGAGCAGCGGAGTGACACGAGTCCTTTAAGGTTCATCGAAAACCAGACGCACCACTGCGTTCTGAACCATCCGTGAAGGTTCTGCGAGACAAGCTGAAAGACAAGCCAGGAGGGCGTTACAGGAGTCGCGGTTAGGAGCAGGGGATAACCTGTACTGTTCTTGGGTTCATGGTCTGTTAAATACGATCGGATTTCTTGATGTTGTACAATGCAAATCAACATGAGCAGGTAACAGCATTGACCTGGTTAGAGAAAGATCCTTCACCACCTTGGAAAATGTGATAAATACTCTTGATTTTGAAATCATACTTACTTTTAATTATTTGAAGGTTGGAATTAAGTTTACTAAAGAGCTAGAAAGCCCCCAACCCCCCACCCCTAACATGCTGCTAGACTTGTTCTAACAAATGAAAACATTCAGTTACAGATCGCAAAGCCAGAATAGCAAATCCATCTTTAAAACATGAAGTGTGTACGCCTCTTTTTTATTGGGGCTATTGGGGCCCTGCAACATTTTCTCTCACATCATAATCCTTTTTTCCTTCTTCTTTTTAAACACCTGTGCTTACAAAGAGATAAAGAGAAACTCTTATGCTGCCCCCAAGCATCAGATCCAATTATACGATGAA
Source organism: Xenentodon cancila (assembly GCA_014839995.1). Lineage (NCBI taxonomy): Eukaryota > Metazoa > Chordata > Actinopteri > Beloniformes > Belonidae > Xenentodon > Xenentodon cancila. The sequence continues at coordinate 25,813,081 of CM026203.1, read as the reverse complement.
AATCCTCTGATGGCGAGGACGCAGACGAGCCACACTCCAACAGAAAACAAATTCTTCTCGGTTTACCTCGTAGCTGCACCAGCAGCAGGTGACCTGCCAACGCAGACATCTGTAGCTTCAAGTTCCTGTCCCAGCTGGTTTACCGTCAGGATATCCAATCAGTGTCAAAAAGCAGTTGTATCACAGATGTGCCAATGTTTTTTTTTTTTTTTTTTTTTTTTTTTTTACACAATTACTCATAACCTGTAACAAAGCAACGATGACCCTGTCACATGAACAGAGTGTCTTCTGGGCATCGACCCAAGTCCCTCTTTAGTTCTGTGTTCCCTCAGTGCATCTACAAGTTTGTTCCTGCTCACTGAATCCTCGCCAAGTTTGTGCTTGAACATGTTTCTGTTTAATCAGGTGCAGCAACATATTTAGAGCCAGCACTTGTTTTTTTGTTTTTGTGTAAAACTGCCCGGTGCAAGTTGGCACATCAACAACCTGCGAGGAGCTTCCTAGGCGCCAGAGCAAGAACGTGAGGATCGCAGATGCGTCGGAGAGCTTGGCTGATGGATGTGCCGTTGGTGTCTTCATCCCCTGCTCCCCCATCACTCTTTGGGTCTTTGTGCTGCAAAAACAACAACACCTTCCAAAACAGACAAATCCTTAAAACTGTCTATTGAAATACTCCCTGTGGCTGCAAGGTGGCATGCACATTTCCTTAATAAACTGAGCACCAAGTTCCATCCGAGCAAGGTAAACACCGGCCTCACAAGGGACGTACAGACAGAACATAAAGTGAAGCAAAAGAATGAACGAAAAAAGGGAGTGAGAGGCAACAGAGAGAAAGTGGGAAAGTAAGAGAAGAGGACGAGACGACGTCATAACAAAACACTCAGCCAGTGACAAAATCTCATTGGATTTATTTGTCGTGTTCGGCCTCTCCGATGAATCTCATTTATTGTTGCTGACAGCGAGGGAATTGTGCAGGAAACAGGACTCTGACAAAATACAAACATCTTTTTTTCTTTATAATGAACAAACTACAGATTCCCTTGTGGTTGCTGAAGTCAGACAGATGCAGAGAAAAAAGTTCACCAAAAACATATGGTTCATAAAACACACACACAAACAGAAAAAAGTTCAAATTAAATATTAGACGTGAATACCAAAAATTCCAACAAAAGAAAGCTCATTTAATTTGGGGTGGTCCCAGTCTGAAAGTGATGTCCAGTTAGTTGATCAAATTTGTAGTTTACTGTAGCATCACAGACTCTTATCAGAGTACAATCACTCAGATTCCCCATATTTATCTCCACTAAAGTAAACTCATGCCTTATTTACCGTTCCTTGGAAGTGTAAAGTTGCCACAGCGGGTTTGAAACGGCTACACCCTGTAGTCTCTGACATCACCCCTGAAGGTTGACTAGAAGATTTTAAGCCTGATTCTGAGTCCGATTTACCCACCAAATAGTTGTGGGTTTAATGAGCCTGATCTGAGTCATGCCACAAACAGACTTGTCCAACGAGAATCTTAAATTGTGTATATCAAACGTGTGATTTTTACGATGAATGCCTTTTACTGCTTACAAACATCACAGCCAACCCACAAAGCAAACCAAATAAAATAAAAATAAAAAAAAAAGGGTAGCTTGTTGAACTGCCTCAAAAACACAATCAGCTTTATAAAATATCATGCGAAACAGACAACAGGGCAATATTTGTTTTTCTTCTGAAGTCATGTTTGACTACGCTCACATTTCCGTAAAGTCAAGCGTCAGTGAAACTGTTATCACAGCATTAATGTTGTGATCTCGCAGTCTGGTTCACAGGATTAAAATGTTGAAAATTGGTTGTAAAAGACTGTGGTTGCCAGTGTTTTTAGTTATTGTTTTTCTTTTTCAATCTGAGGTTTTATACTAATTGTGTGTGTGAGACTCTTTCTATGCCAAAATGTTTATACAATTAATTGTTGGCCAAATAGTGCCACAGTCAGAGAAGGTTTGCGTCTCACAAATCAGCTCTTTGAACAAAGGTGTAAAGGTATTTCTGAAATGGGAGCTGTTGTGCTGTATTCCTGTCACATTTTGACCAAAGTATCCTACACATATGTGTCGACCTTTGAAAAAAGAAAAAGAAAAAAAGGCACGTCAGTCTGTGTGATTGTCTATCAAAACAGCAACTTTCCATCGTTCTTCCCACATTCTGCCACCGGTAACATAAACTGTGGTTTACCGCAGGCTGGATGTCATGTATTTGAAGACAATGGCCCACAGGTTCATGAGAAAAGCTGCACACATAGGTTTCAGTGACAGCAGTGGCGTACTTTAACTACAATACGGTACATAAAGTGCTTATGCATAGTCCCAGTTGATCTTAGATTCAAGAAAAAGGCTGAAACATCCTTTCCTAAAAACTGTTAAAACCACATGAGACAGGAATGGTGCAGGATACTTGACAGCAACCAGAGGCTCAAGTGTTTGCAGCATCATCCATTTGAATTTAAAAAAAAAAAAAGGAGGGAAAAAGAACGAACAGGACAAGATCAGAAGAGGCATATTGAGACAGCAGTTGGAACATATGATCCTCAAAACTCGTGCAGTGAACGCAGGATTTGTTTTCTGCAGAAAGCAGATTGTCCTACAGGATTTAACATAAATCAACATTTGCTAGGAAAAGCAAGCAGCTGAGATTTTGGGTCTGTCAGGGAGCGCATAAACTTAATTAAGACCCATCTTACAAGGTGTGCGTATACTGGGAGGACTGTAATAAAATCCTAATACCAGCCACAAACTGTTCCAACAATCAGCTAAAATGGATGCCTGACAAGGTTTCTGTACAGCTCCAGAGGGGCTTCACAGCCAACATTAGGAGATAAGATAGTAAAAAACATTATCTAAAGTTACTCCCTGCAGCTCAGTGATGAGGCTTGGTTCAAAGCTACAGAGAAGAGGGAGGGTTTTACTTAAAAAAAAATGCTAACTAAGCAAGAAAAAGACCATCCATGACATTCTTGATTGATTTTCTGATTTTGAAAATAACCTTTTTTTTTTTTATTATTTTAATCAATACAGAAATGAATTATCCCTTGGGCTTTAACAGTGGTATATCAGTGCTGTGACAGCAGTCCCAAATTACTGAAACAGCTCAAGGTTAAGACATCACACTGTTAAAGTTAATGACCTTTCAGCAAAAGAATCCACTTTTGACATGAACGGATAAATTTATTGTCTGGGTGCAGCGAGTAGCAGAAACATCCAGAGACATGGACTTAAGCTGGTTTACTGCAGCCTGCAGCGGATCTCTGCAACAAAGGCTGACTCACACAATCACACACATCAGGTTTACTCACCTCAACATCAGCAGAACCCTGTGCTAAAAGCCAGTGTAATACTGGCAAACAGATCCAACCCATACAGAGCGTGATCATCCAGTCAGTTAAAGTGATAGTCAACTTACGGCTGCCATGGAGACACCGGGCCAACATTTACTTTTCACCAGCGCTTTTTCTCAGGCAAGAAAAAGAGCTGTCACTTTTGAGTGTAGGTACATTTCAGTGGAATTAAAATACAAATAAGTATAACAGGTATAAACAAGTCGGTGCCAGGCACCAAGAATGCAGTTCTGCAGCAATTAGCCGGGAATGGCGGCATCCAGAATTGCAGCACAGCAACGTTTATTACCCCAGCGAGACGCAGACACACTGGCACCACTCAAATACACATTCTGAGTAAATTATGCAGAGATGAGCACGTGGTTTAGTCACAAACACAGACTCGGATCCACATACACAACTTTAAAAGAAAAAAAAACTTCAGCACCACCTAAAAAATGTTCAGTGTTTATCCCAAAAATGTTCTCAAAAATCCAAGCAATGCATGAAAGAAGAGGGATTAGGGTCCCCACAAATGACCAGAACACATCATTTGAAAGACCCAAGGCCAAATCTTTAAAATATTGATTAAAAAAAAGGTTAACAACCTATATACATTTTTATTAAGACAGCAAAAAAAGAAGAAAATAAAAAATAAAGTAGTGTTAAATTAACCTGGCCCAACCAAGGCAGTCGCATCACCACCTCCACATCCCAGTCCTAGTAAGATCCTTCACAAACTTTCACATAACTGCTGTTCAGATGTTCATTACATGCCAGGTGTTTATTGGCTCTAAACCCAAAAGGAATCCCCACAGTGTGCAGGTCCAGTGTAAGAGCCTTTAGCTCTAAATTAAGCATAAGACCTCCTTTTTTAAAGACCCTCGTATTAGTTTCTGGATTTTATCAGTCATCGTTTAAACATCGCCTTATACGTGTACTCTTAACAATTCCTCTTAATTGCTTGAATGAGATTTTATCCTCATTTGTAAATGTTTTACATAAGAATATTTTTGTTGTCTTGTCTTCTTCTGGAAAGCACTTTGAGCTGCATTTGTGTTTGAAATGTGCTATCTAAAAACAGTAGAAGCTGAGATTAAACCATCACAACGTCTTGACTAATCAGAAATGGAGCATTTCCCTTGTGTATCTTATGCAGCTGTTGTGTTCTGGTGGCAAACATGTAATATTTGTGTTGTTTTTTTATTATTATTACTATTATTAAAGTTGCATTGTTAAAACAGAAAAATGCTTACTGTTGGAGTTTTAAAAATAAAGGTGAATAACTATCAAAGTGGGACATCTTTTTAGGATTGTATGCGATCTCAGAGGAGTACTGAATAATTGTTGACCGTTTCTTTATATTAGACACAACAAAAGCCCGCTGAGACGCCACTTCTTTAATAACAAAGCTGATTTTAAGGATTTGTAGAGTTAATATGAGCATACGGGTAATCTGACTGCAGTTCCCCACATGTGAGCACAGCTACTTCGATGTGAGGACTTTGCATGGATGCTGGCATGATTCTGCACCATGTGCCTCTGAGTTTATTTTACAAATACAAAAAGAATACAAGGATAAAGAGGAAGCAGTTGAAGTGGAAAACTTAATTGGGTCACAGACACCTGGCACAGGGTGAGGAAAAAAGAGGGAATAGAACTTAAACATCCTTCTTATGCACTGTAAGTTATATAGTCACTGCCTTGATGCCTTGGGAAGAGCTGCAGAAACAGCACCAAGGATGATGCAGCAGGCAGGATAAATAGATGAGTGAGAATGAGTACAGTGTCATACAGCCTGGTTTCAACCCTCAGGAGGCAGTCACAGAGAAGATGTTCAGCTTTTAACTGTATCCAGAGCAGCACAAACACTTCTGCAGAAGCTCCCTTGCTCCTCTGAGGTTTTATACTAATTGTGTGCGTGAGACTCTTTGTATGCCAACACATTTATACAATATTTTGTTGGCCAAATAGTGCCACAGTCAGAGAAAATGACTTTGTGCATCACGTCCGATGAAAAAAACCATGCACAATTTTATAACATTTTCCAATATATTGTCCAAAGTGTCAGTGCCACAATATTAACACCTTTACTAATTCAGGTGGTTTTGTGTGCTTTCTAATGATAATTAGGCTTTAATTAATGCTTTAGCAAAATTGGAACAACGGTTTGGTATCTTCATCTAAAAGGTGGGCTTTTTTTCTTTTATAGTTATAAAAATATAAACCTCCTGTATTATATTAAATTAAAATTTAAAATATTTCTTTGATTACCGTGTGAAAAGTAAAGCTTCGTGCATTTTATTTTATACTGAATAAGTGAACATATAAGATAATATGTTCCAAGTATATTTTGAGATTGCTATAGGCCTCTTATTTAATGCATATTGATCGTTTTAATATATAATAATATAATTATAAAACATTCAATTATCTTATAGTGAAGAAGCTGAATTCACACATCACTAAAGAAGTACTACTACATTGAAATTTTAATAGAAATTGCATGCTCCATGGCCCTTTTAATTAATTGCAATTTACTTAATAGTGTCAAACATCATCTTGTTCCAAGCAAACGATACAGCCTACAATACATAATCACAGTAAATAACAAATTCTTAAAACTGTGTAAGGACACCATAATAAGTTCCCTTTCTCTTATACTTGCACCCTTAACCTCTGCCTTTTTCTAATAAGTGGAAACTTAAATTAAAGTGCTCAAGTAAGTGTGGTAAGGCTGCAGTTACCATGGTAACTCTTCTTCAGATGTGGAGCAGAGGGAAGAGTTACATCCCAGTGTTTGATTCTGAACTCTTATGGTAAAAGTAGCAGAGATCGTTTACATTTTTAACAAAAATCATGTTGCGTATCATATGCCTTTAATGTGAGACAGGAGCTAAAGCTAAAAATAACTGTTCCTGGAAGGTTTATTTAATACACGTTTTAGAAATATTAAAAAAAAAACTCTCATTCATTAACACTCTTCTATTCAACTTTAAAATCAAGCTTTAGAGTTCTTTTAGTGAGTAGAACAGTTTGAGTATAAGCACATAACTAATTGATGATGTAAGACTAATGACCTCAACTTTATGTATTATTCAAACATTCTGCAAAGGTTGCTTTTCTGGCAAAAAAAAAAAAAAGAAAAGAAAAAAGAAATCCATAAGGCAGTAAAATCTGACTAAGCAAAATTGCAAAGGTGTGTGTGTTGCATAAGCATATTCTTAAAAATAAAAGAATGAATAAATAAATACATTTAAAAGTGCAGCATCCCCACTAAACCTGTTGTGCGTATCAGCCAGTCACCCTGAGCAACCACGAGGCTACATCTGGCCTAATGTGGAAATGAAAATAAGCCGAGGTCTTCGAATGACCGCTGGGGGCTGGTTCCACGGAAGTCCGTTGGGTCCGCTGGGTGTGTGTGTATATATATATATATATATATATATATATATATATATATATATATATATATATATATATATATATATATATATATATATATATATATATATATATATAATGTATTATGATGCCACTGCTTAGGAGGCAGATCTGAATTAAAAACTGAGAAAAGAGCACTGTTGATAAATTTGATTAGTGATACGATATTAGTTTCTTTTTCTTCCGAGCCGAAATAGAGCAGAGCTTTCTGTCCATTCTTCCTGTCAGACAGCTAGAAGTCTAATTAGGTAGATGACTCACTGGCGGATTTCTTTGCCTACTATAATGAAGCCAAAAATCTGACACTCTTCAGCATCAGAGCAACACAGGCTGCAACTTATTAAGACCTCCTCAATAAGAGCTCAATCAATTAAAAACAAGATGAAAAAGAATTCGTGGCTAATTGAGCAAGTATACGTGATGACAAACAGGCATTAAAAGTCCCTCATGCAATGATCTGGAGGTGAAGAGGAGACATCCTATGCGGTGTCGGCAGGCTCCTATCAAGCCTGATTACGTTGAAAGCCAAAGGCTTCACACTCAAAGCGCTGTTGACAAGTACTTTAATAGCTTCAACTGATAGTGAGACCCGCTGGCTGAGATAGTGATTACTGATGATGATGGGTCGCTTTCTCTTACAGAGCAATAACATGGTATAAGCGGAGAGGATGCAGAGGAGCTTTATCAGGAAAGAAGAGTGGGAGATAACACTATACTTCTAAATTATTGGTGGTGGGAAGACTTGGGGCTGAAAAATTGAATATGCCCTTTTTCAAGGTGATTTATTAAGAAAATGATGGAAAAGCCAATATCGTGTTTATAGAGCGAGAACAACTGCAAATGTATATTTGAGAAGAAATTAAGTATTTTGAAAGGGAACTGTGCAGAGGAGCTCTTGGCCTCAGTGAGACGGCTTCCCTATGTCATTACACTTGGTGGAGAGAAACCGTCAACACCGCTCATATTAGCACAGACTCTCTTCTCACAAGCAAATTGCAAATCTAAAAAATAACGTGCTTAAAAGTCTAATATAAGGCCTTTGAAAACAATCAGCTCTAAAGTAGCAGAATAACAGTTCAAATCAATAAGTTAAAAAAAATGTAAGTGAGACACACAGTTCTTCAGTGTGGATTTTATATAAATATAACTAATTAAATCGGATAGTTGTTTACTGATGTACTAAAGTGATACTGTGACTGCGACGATACTGTGGAGGCAAGACTGGATGACTTTCAGGTCCCTCCCCCTCGCTCTCTGCTGTGCTTTAGCTCTGCCACCAAAGCCCCTCCCAGCAGAGGAGGTCACATGAGTGTGAAGGCTAGTTACCACGGTAACTGTGGAAGAAAAAGTGACTGGTTTGAGACTATTTTCTGCCTCATATTTTATTGTCAGGGCACACTGTTGATTTTATCAAATGTGGTAAACACTTTTTTTTTTTCTTGAAAACTAAGATTTTTAATTACATAGCGAACTTCATGTTCACCAGAAGTTTTTCTCAAAATAAACTTTGAGTCTCAGTACATATTTATGCTCAAAATAGGGAACTCTCTAATTCAAACAAAATGTTTCATTTAAAAGTGAAGACTCATACTCATTTTATGTATTAGTCAAACTTAAGTCAACTGAAAATTTACCAGAGGGAATTTCTTGTTGTTTACAGCAAAACCAGTCAGTGTGGCAGCAGGAGACCTTGACTGGACCTGAGTTAGAAGCAAAGCGATGCTCTTTACCATTAAAAAGGAAAACAACACCCTTTTCAAAATCTCGTAAACATCTCAGTGCAGATTCCCACATGTACACAGAGGCCACATGGCTGTCAATTCCCGACTGACACCGTTTCCATATACACAGCAGTCTCCATAGGAAGATGTTTGCCTCTGGGGGCTCAGCATGGACAAAGGGACTCTCCTTTTCTCCCAAAAGAGCCCAGCAGCTGCTACTCACCTAATGAGATTATGCCCAGCTCCTGGAAAATCTACTAAGCAGGGTGGATGGGACCAATTAGTCCACTGTTTTCCCCAAAGAGACACAATTACCATAGATCCGATGGTAGTGTGTTAGGCTCTGTGGCAATAAGGAACATGTCTAAAAAAGGCAAGGCAAGGCAAGTTTAATTTTTATAGCACAATTCAACAACAAGGTGATTCGATTTTTTAGGTGGACCTGTAAAGATGCTGTTACAATAATCAAGCCTACTAAAGATGAATGCACGGACTAGTTTGTCCAGGTCCTGCTGAGACACCAGACCTTTTATCCTTGATATATTCTTGAAGTGATAGTAGGCCGACTTTGTTATTGAGAGAGAACGCTTCTTTACGATGTGACTGATCATCCCCATCACGCAAGAGCAGCCGGATCAAGGTTATAGGAAAGAAAGTTCAGATCTTTTTTCTGATGATGCAACAAGAAGCTATTCAGATAGATTTTTGATCAGAAGCCAGATGAATAAAAGGCAGTGGATCCCATTCGGTCTGAAGGTGGTCAGCACAGCGCTGAACCTGGCCCGACACATGAGCCAAGTAAAGAAAAACTCTCTCACTTATGCAGGGTCTTCTGCTTGAAAAGTAGAATGCTCTTTTAAGGTTTCAGTTACCAATCAAAAATCAGGGATAATTTTAAATACGGGACATTTTTATTTGAATAATAAAAAGCTACAGCAAACATGTAATTTAAAGCTTTTTTTTTTCCCAGAAACATGCCAGAAAACAGTCTGCATCACAGCGGTGGGCTACATATGTACTACTGCTGGAGCAGCAAGCGGGAAAACGTCATTATGGAGAAATCCAGCTTTATTCTACTAGAGGAAATTAAATATATAAGAACTGCATAATGTAGTTCAATCTTTATGAAACAATCTTGGACTTTTCTTCTTTAAGCAGCTGAACACTGTTTACTTGCTTGCAGACTAAGTTTAATAAAATAATTAATTTCACATTCAGAGAAATATTTTTTTGTGTTAAATAAGAACTTTAACAACCCCAGGCTTATTAATTAACATTTTTAACAACCCATTCTGTGCTTTTGTTTTTTTTTTTGTACAGTGAAATTAATGAAAAAAATTTCAATTTGTGGTTTCTAGCGCTCTCTCTCTCTCACACACACACACACACACACACACACACACACACACACACACACACACACACACACACACACAATTCACTTTGTCTTGCGTTTCTACTGCTTATATTGTCAGGATAGCTGATATGTTTTAAAAGAACCGCAGCTGATATTTGTGCACAAATTAAATCATATTCATTTTTTTAAAGCTCCCTAAAGAGTGCATTTGAAACTGGAAAAGAAAAGACTGATCTCGTGCATTGAAATTGCTTTAAGGAGGGCATAACTTTGTGAGCACTGAGCATTAAACCTGGTCTGTGTGTCAGCATTCAATTAGACCTGCACAAATACTGAACAATCGCTGTCAGAAACAGACGCGTTCATCTGTTTGAAACAGTGTTTTCAATACACATCTCTCTCCCACACAATGTTTTGCCTTCACACTGCTCTTCTAAATAGTTTCTCATACATGAAGATTTGACAAACAAATCCACTCTAGTTTTTCAAATATAAATGGATGATTAAAAAAAAATACAGGAAACATAAAACGTGCAATATTATTCTATAATTGAATCCAATTTAAATGTACAAACCATCACATTTACTCATGAAGTTGTCTGGTGAAGTCCATGGTGAAGCTGTGTATTGTGAACATTTCATTTTCGAAAACAATGCCATGGCAGAGCCAGAGAAAGCAATTAGGATTTTTTCAGAGGAGGTAAATAAAAGAGGGAGTCATTTAGGAAGATCTCAGACATTTGTGACAGTTGCATCTGCTTACCGTCCCACCTGAAACAGGCGCAGGACTGCAGAACGGTGGCCATCTAGCACTGCAGCTACCGGATTAGTAAGTCGGGACCTTTTCCTGCCTTCTATGTCTTGTGTTTTTAAGCTTGTTCAATATTAATTTGGCTATGCCAAATTGTTAATTTGCTCATTTGTGAGCAGTGATGTACTCACAATTCTGATGTAATCACTGACTCTGAAACCGCATCTGGTCATCCGTGTGTTTGGATGCACCAACGTTGTGGTTGTTGTTTTCTCTGAGTTAGCAGTTGTTCGTTACCACACAGTTGACGAGGTTGTGTCATATAATTGGTAAGGATATGCGGTTCTGTCAGAAACCTCTCTCTCAAGTTATTAACGGTACGCTGCTTTGAGGCTGGACGTCATCAACAGACCGAGTTTCTTTTTCTTTCTTTTCCTTTGACCCTCAGCAGGCACACAACCTCTTCATTTCCTCAAAAGCCAGGTGAGTTTGTCAGACATCATGACTCTGGGATTGCTGAAAGAATGCATTTTCTTTTCCTCTGACTTTGATTTCTTTTCTCCTCTGGTTCCAGCGTGCACTCCTGAGTATTGTTGAGGAAGAACGTCATAACCCTACAGATGAAGCTGTCACTACTTTGAAGGTAAGCACATAGGTTTTGCTTATATTTATTTATCTTCACTTCTGTTTTGTTTTTGACTTGTTCTTATAACCCATATGGCTCTGTGTTTATGTTTAGTGTCAACATAAATGAGCAGAGGGTCAACTGGGACTTGAAGATGAGGACTATATTGCTTCTTCCCAGCTACATAATGTTGCTGATACCAGCTGCATTCAAAACTAGAAATATGTTGATGGGTGGCTGCAGTAACCACTCTTCCTCAAGAAGAAGACATGCCTGGCTTTTTACCAACAGAAACTCATTTGAGTAGATGAACTCGTTTTTCAAAAGTGCCAGCATCAATCAAAAAAACCTGAAGATCTTGGCGTCATACCTCCAGCTGCCCATGCAGGTCACCTGGCAGACGACCCAGGAAAAGCCATGGATAAAACAAGGTCATTGTAATCCGGTTTATGGGATGTATTTTGCTTTGATTTGTCATTCTACTCACGATATGATGTCACGGGTTTGGCAGCTCACCAGTCGCCAACAGATACCATTGTTGAGGAAGTATTAGTTGAAAAATGTGAAGACGTTCGTCACCTTCAGGTACACTATCTCTAGCTCTTCATTTATGTTCATTACAAAAAACAAACAAACAAAAAGTCAGAATGACTAAACATGGATGAATGTAGAAGTGTTGTTCATTTTAGGATACAGCCCAAATCTGATGCTTTGGCAGGCCCGTCTGCTTGGCACATCAAAGTAGTCACCTGCTGAAATCGTACCATATTACGGGCTGATGTTTGTTTGTTTTTTTGTTAAAAATTAAAAAAGAAAAAACTAAAATGTTGTAAGTCATTATGGAGATTTACAAGCCCCTCTGTAACTGTACACTCTTAAACTAAGTGCAAATACATTCATTTTGCATTATAAAATGAGTAATCGTTTGTAAACTACGGTCAAATAAGTCTTACAAGTGAGTAGCACTGAGTAACTAATCAGATTGTAACAATATGCTTTGTCCAACGACCACCACAGAACTGTAAGGTGCCGCCAGGGAGCAAAAGACAAAATACAGCTAGTGTTGCTTTAAGGCCTTGTCTTGGAGTAACACTGCTGAGCTTTTGGATGTGCAACCAAACTATAACAAAGAGGTTATCATTAAAAAACAGAACTGAATGAGACGGGTAAGGAGGTAAAAGGGGACAACATGTGAGAAAAAGCCACCAGGGAGAATAAAGCTCAGGTTGGACACTAGTATCCAACTCCTCATTAAACCAACGGCTCAATCATAATGGAGTTTCACCTTTACGACTCTATCAAACTGAATCACAACACTGGGATCAATATCCACAGTTCTAATACATGTTATTTTGGATAAAGTGCTGGTTGTTAGAACCAGTTATCTGCTCTGAGTGTTAGTGTCGTGCTGCGAATCAATCATATCAAATAGAGAAACCTGGACTGAGTGTGTAGTTGAATATTTATTCCCCTAATTGATTGATCAGCCTTTGTTGTTATCAGGACACCTGTTGTCCTGTGCTCTGGTGCAGCACGCACGTCCAACATCCAACAGAGCTTCAAACTCATACCTGTGCTTCCAACAACACCCTGCATGGACACTATATCTGCATGGACACGAGATCCAAGACTCCCAGCAGGGATAAAGTGAGGTAAACATGGATTTTTGTTAAGTATGTGGTGGGGTACCGTTTCATTTTTTTCTGTTCCCCTAAGGTTATCCTATTTATGTGATTAAACAACTTTGAGGATACATCAAGAGAGCAGTTACTGGTTCTTCATCCAGTTTGACAGCCTTGGTAGCAGTCTATCTTTATTCCTCCACTGCTTTCAGCCTCAGCTTGACTGAATAGATGATATAGGCTCTCAGCAGGGCTGTGTGTGTGGCTCCGGCTTAACGGGGCATATCTCTGCCAGCATTTCTTTGACCACAGACATCACTCACTGCCTCAGTCTAAGAGCCAAGCCAGCTGCTCTATTCTGAGCCACATGCATGGCTTGTCTGTCTGGAAGAGTCTGATAGCCTGACATAACGCCGTCCCTGCTACTGCAACCACAGTGACATACATGAGGGAAGTGCTGCTGGAGTTATGAATAATAACAGGGTGCACCAGCAGAAAGAAAGATTTATTCTGATTTTAGATCTTAAAGACCTTGTAAAAATGAACAATAATGATTTTTTTCTAATTAAATACACATACACACACACACACACACACACACACACACACACACACACACACACACACACACACACACACACACACAATGTATATATAAGAACAACCCTGGAGTGTTAGATGATTCAAAAGAGTTTAATGAAGACACACACAATTAAATGCATTATTGTTGTTTCAGCAACATGGTTTTATTCAAAATAAATAGATCGAAAACTGCACCCTGCAACACTCATAAATTTAATCCTAATATCATCCAAATTAGAATCTAAATTGCCATCTCTAAAAGTAAAGATTCATCTGATTAGCCATATGTATTCCTGACATTTATTAAATGTATTATTAAGTGTGAACATTATTGCAATATTAATTAATTTCTGCAGTACTAATATAATGCACGTTGATTCTGCAATGACTGCAATGATTTTTAATACGGTGCAGCCCGCTCCAACCCCATTACTTTTTTTATTAAGGGGTTATGGCTGTGATCATAGTCCTTTCTTCACGATCCCTGCATGCTCAATTCCCGATTTACTTCTGTCAAGTGACAATCCAGTAAATGCATCAATTTCTGACTTTATAATGGACTGATATGGAATCATAAAGCCCCTTATTTACAGACATTTTTTTTTTCACACAGCAGAAAGTATCAACTTTTCTTTTTTGTATTATACATAACAACAAACAAAAATGTTCAAAGTGCTGATTCCAGCACTGCTGTCCATCCTTTTATGCTTTTCATCTGCAGTTAAAAGGTGTGTGTGGTGTGTTATGATGCCGGCTCACATTTCTAAATCTTAATCCTTCCTTACCATTAAGTGGCATAAAGCCCCTGCATTACAGGAGCATTTCATGTATACCAGTAAAAACGCCTTTCCTTTCATATGTTTAATGCAAAAGATGGTTTCTTTGGTGGGTCGATCTTCGTGGACGTCACTGCTCCTATCTCTGTTTCACTGCACTTTTACCCAGTGTTTACAGAACCAGTCTAGTGTTGAAAAATCTCTGTCAGTGTTGTCTCTGTCCTGTAGGGCACGGTGGGTATCTATGGCAACCACAGCTAGGACAAGAACTGCTATATTTAAAGGCATAGTTAAAAGAGCATTTTCAGTATTTCACTTGCTCTCTGTGATAAAATGTGATGTGGTACCAAGAGAGTACTAGGAGATCGTGTCCATTTGGTCAAATTTGGTTTTTTGGGCACTTTATTGAGGCACATTTCCTCTCTCACCCCGCACTACAAGATACTTAGAGAGATTTTCCAAAGCAAAAGCTGGTCACTGTAATGGAGAGCAACAAATCTCCTCTGATAGTATTAAGATATTAAGTTAGTAGCCAGCTACTGTGGGTTGTTATTGTGAAATGAGCAGATTATGGCCCCAAAAATCCACATGAGCGTGAAAGCAGGGACCTTCCCAGGTAGTAAGCATTTTTCTTCAGCCGAAGCCGCAGCTGAAGTACCACAGTCATGCTCCCAGCTGTTTGCTGAGTACGATGCATTTTCACTGGCCGATTACTTTGAGATTGTAAGTGAAGAGAAAGGAACTGTGACCACTCAACTATAGAAATCACTGAAAAAAAAAACTTAGCTAAAGAATTACAGAATTGTTATGTGTTCTTTTATTAAAGTGAAATAGTTAGGAGAAGAAAATCTTCCCTCTTTCCAGATGGTGAGCGGCCGGGTCAGGGTTTGTCACAACCCCCTGTAGGCTGCACGGTGCCAAGGGGGAAGAAGGTCAAGCGGTGAAGAGACAGGTATTTAACTCTGCCGAGCGGGGCTCTGAAGCTGGACGCAGCCCTCAGGACAAGTACCATCCTCCTCGACCACGTGTACAGTGGAAAAGCGCTCACGGAGAATATGAGGAAAGCCACCTTCAGGCACATGACTACGAAACATAAAGATCCAGGTGTCATTTTGATAACAGCTGATGACTCTGTTCACACAAACAGAGAAAACATTCTGCACTTCTTTTACTTTGGGGCATCGCTGTAGGTTTTATCACCATCGAGTACTTCACCTGCTGACTCCCGACTACCGACCTGAGGCAATTTTGTCATGCCGCAGCTCTGGGTTTCTTTCTCTGTTTGGTGTGTTATGTAACATGTACTGCATTTCGTTGAGATCAGTGTTGCAGCTGTGCACCTTCTAGAGCTGGCATGATTACCATTTTGTGGACCCCAGAACTTCCGTTGAAGAAAACAACAAACACGTGGGACGTGCTGAACCACTGTGGCCCACCGATGTCACCAAACAAGTGTGGCACACACGCACCGCAATGTTGAATCAGTGATGTCCACACGTGAGTAGCCAAATGAGTGTGGTTCACATGAGCAACACTGAAGGCTGAGGCCTCCTGCATGCATCTTTTTTGACAGCTGAAATAACCAAACTGAAGCATTACTGCAGATGATGTCCAAGAATGAAAGAGTCTGAACACTGAAAGTTGCAGCCGGCTGTTTGCAAACGAAAAACAAAAAAAAAAAAATACCAAAACTGAAATCCGAATGTCCACAAAATAAACAAATATCCAGATATCTGAGTATTTGTACTTCTGAGGTACACGAATGCAGCATGATGTGGAACTTGAGTGAGAACTTGTGAGTGTGTGATGAACGCTGCATATAAGGCACAGAAAATAAATCAAACTCAATGTGTCCCCTTTAAAGGTTCATTGTATGGACCCACTGTACTGATTAATGGCAGAGCAGCAAGTAGGTCTGAGTGAAGATTCAAACTTTACATGCAGTGTTTGTGTTGTGAGCTTGCCACCGACTAAGATAAAAGAAAAATCAATGGAGTTAATCAATGGAGTTGTTTTGTGTATTTATAGTGTATATATATATATATATATATATATATATATATATATATATATATATATATATATATATATATATATATATATATATATATATACTTTTTCTTAAGTTAATAATATTGCATTACTGAGTATGAAAATCTTCATCAGTATTAAATAATAAAGTATTAGATTTAACAGAGGGACCAGCAGGGTTATGCATCCAAGTGCTTGATTGTGAGCATTAAATTGGGATAATAGTTTGCTTTAAACTACTTTATTTATTAACAGCCAATGGATGAACGTCCACTTGAATTTCTCAAGCTTGTCAATTGGCGACAGAAACAAATCCATCAAAATAACACTTCCTGAAGGATGCAGGGGTCCAATTATGGGACAAAACTCAAGCACACACACACACACACACACACACACACACACACACACACACACACACACACACACACACACACACACAAACTCACAAAGGGTGTTATTTCGATTACTTCAAAGAACATTGCTGAGACTTTTATTGATTTTCTGGAGACTTACAACTCACTGTTTTCTTAAATCTGACTGAACCTATCGGTACCCCAGACATAACTGCATCCTGATTTAAAACCAAGAATTCAACTATTTAACTTAAACTTAAATGTCTGATATCATGGGGACTTTTTTTGTCCTCATAAAAGGGACTCCCCAGAATATACGTGTGCCAATTCGATTCAGTTCATTTCAGTTTTTTCTGTCTATTACAATACAAGTTGTCTGTAGATGCTTTCCAGAGACCCAGAACATGAAACCGAGCAATTATTACATAAACAACGGCAGGTAAAAAGCCAGCACATGTATGTTAACCCAGAGCATCTGTGAAACAAGAAAACGAACACCAGCCTCAAGGTCTCCCGCAGAAAAATCATCTCTGATTCCACTTCCTTACTTCTGACAACTGCAGCGGTTCTCAAAGTGGGGGGCGCACCCCCTAGACCCATTGCATTTGGGGAAAAAGTTTGGGAACTGGACTAATGGGATCATCGTGAGATACAAAAAAAAAAATCTCAGCTTCTCTTGCAAACTGCATCAAAATCAGAGGTGAACCCCCCCCCCCCCCCAATAAGGGTCTTTTCTGTCCTTGTAAAAAAGTTATTATCAAGTTATTGTTTTCACATCTACCATGTTCACCTTCTCCTTAAAATAACCCTAAAACGGCAGTTGCGCAGCAGCTGGATAACAGAAACAGAAATCTCAACACTGTTCCTGGTTTATCATATAAATGTCCCGCTGCTTGCGTAATCGTCTCTCTGAGTTGACCGGTGGTTTTCTACGGAGTGGAATTTAAGATATCCACCGTTTGCCCTTTAAGGGCCCAGACACAAACACTTCACACACACTTGGTACACTATTGTTTCGTTCATTTCGTCCTCTATCACTTCTCTTCAGGTACCTTCCTGCGCTGCACCCGCAGGTCTGGAGCATCTATATAGTCTGATCCTCCGTCACTCGGTGGCTGCTGTGCATGTGACGATGTGCTCAAGGTTGATCGACTGGAAATGCTAGAAAATCTTGTATTTTAAAACAGCTCTGCTGAAACAGACAAGTCACATCCTACCGAGGGAAGAAAAAAAAATGCTTTATTTGAATAAGGAAATGCTTCTATGTCGAAAACGTCCGTGACGAACTTGAAGATTGAATGACAGAAACCGTTTACTGCAGTCCTTCAGTAAAACTATTACACCTGTAGCTTATCATTGATTTTAATATTTAAGGATTTGAATAATCAAACCTGAAACAAGCAACAGAGTCTTCTAAATACTTTTAGGACTTATAGTTTCAGTTTCAGGCTAAAAAAAAAAGAAAACCAACTAAAAGTAAATAAAAATTTATCCAAGCAATGCTACAAAACATACAGATGAATGCTTGTGGTTACCTAAAGAGCAGCGAGTCAGTCTTTATTTTTAATTTGATCTTTTGTCATTATTTATTTATAAGTTTTAAAATTGGCTGACTAGTCTCTTCAGCTGCATCTGAATTGCTTCTTCATTTCTAAATGAATAAGCAACATAGTTCAACATAGTGCTTTTTTTATTTTGTTTTTTTTTTCCTTGTTGTGTCTTTTTTGTTTACTCCATATGATCTACTGGCAACCTTTCACCCAGTAACGACTGGGATATGCTCCAGTACATCTCCGAGTCTTTGAACAGACTGAAGTAGGTGTGGAAAATGAATGAAGACAAGAGAAATATGTGAAATCCTCATTATATGAAGTGTGCTAATTAAATCAAACAAGTATAACCTAAATATATAATATAAATGGAATGTAAAATACCAGATCACCAACAGTTGTAGTTGCACTAAAAGCAGGTGCCACAAAGCACAGATTTAAACAACCAGGAAAGTCTTTGACGGGATCCAGATCAGATGTTTTAGTGATCTTTTGCCACTGCCAGTGACAGCCGGTGACAAGATGCTGCAGGTTGGTTTGTTTATGGTGGAGACACCTTTTCCTCACAAAAAAAAAAAAAAAACCCAAAAAAAACTAGGTGAACACAGAAGAAAGAAGAAAGTTTGGCATCTGGGGTCCTAGCAGTCTTTTCAGGCATTCATTATTTAGCCCGTCTAAAAATACATCAGAGGCTTTCTCACTTCCAGCACATGGTGAATCTGAATTTCACAGAATCCGGCTCTAGGCAGCTCAGCCTGATCTGAGGAGCTGCTTCATCTACTGTACATCAAGGTAAGGCATATGCGCACAGACACATGCTCACGAAGTGTCATCGATGCACATACATTTGAATCAAAACAACAAGGAAAACTGGAGGAGTTGGGGAGGTGTCACATTTTTTAAGTATGTTATAGGCATGAATTTAGAAATATTCAATTCAAGTTAAATATTTAAATTATGTCAAACAGTACAGACACTTGTGCAGGCCATTTAGTTTAGGCAACGGCACAGTATTGTGACAGTAACTTGTACCAATGGAAGGAGAGATCTTCAACGTCTTCAACCTGTCAGAAAAAATATCTAGGTGAGCCAGATGTTACTGACGACCTGTCCAGGGTGTATCTCTGTCTTTCGCTGGGACAGCGAATGGATGGATGGATGGATGGATGGATGGATGGATGGATGGATGGATGGATGGATGGATGGATGGATGGATGGATGGATGGATGGATGGATGGATGGATGGATGGATGGATGGATGGATGGATAGATCCCACAAGAGCTTCCTCTTAACACCATGTATCCCTGCTGAGTTTGACGGATTTGCATCCTGTCAGAAGGAGCTCTGTGAACTGGGATTGTAGACGCAGTCCATGAAATCAAACATCTAGCAGGTCACATATTGGACAGCATTCACTGTTAATTGCATTGGGGACAGAATGTCAACTTAATTATTTCAGCCGTTAGCTGGAAATTATGTCTTGCAAATCTATTAGACACGAATGTGATGCGAGTCATGTAGCGAGCCTCACACGTCAATAATCAGAGTGTCCGTCAGGATGCACGAGGACTCCTAATAGGCCGACTGTGACTTAGACGTCCTCAACACAATATTGCAACATGAATTCTGCAGTGTTTTGTGCTGTACCTTTCTGTGCCTCTGATCTGAGTCGATGCGCCAGTGAATCCCACTTCTGTGCAAAGAAGTAGGCTGAAGATGTATTTATCCATTTTCACACGGCACATTTGAGCTGCAGCTTGTGACTACTTTTAATATTTATGAACCTTTGCATCACTGCAGTTTTACATTCAAACAGTGAGGGAAAAGCCGACAGGTGAGTAGCTCTAAAAATCTTGGGTGCACTATCGAATATTGATAAACCCGATGGTTAAATTCCTCATTTATTTTCTACGGGCTTAAAGTGTTAAAAGAGTAGTACAAAAAAATAAAAAATTTAAAAAAAGCAATTATTTTTTGTTAGAGTCAAAGATGTCATCTTCTAATCACATTTTCCTGAGCTTAAAAGATAAAGTTCAAAATAAAATAGTATAATAAATCGTCACAGCAGAAAAGCTGAAGCCAACTTTAAAAAACATAGAAATGTGGAAAAAGGTTGTGTACCTTAAATAAATAGACTTCCAGAGATAGACTATGGACATACTCTATTTGCCATTTTTCCAATCTGAAGTATAACTTCTGTTGAAAATACAGACAATATCTATGACTTGCTTTGAAATATAAAACAAATATCTAAACTGCCAATAACTGATCCCATCTTGTTGACAGCAGTGGTTAAATCATTCAAAGAGAGTGAGAAAACTGGCTGGTGGGCTTCAGCCTCAGACAAGAAACTAGTTCAAGCAAACTGAAGTAAACAGATCAATTCTGCATGCAAGCACTTCATGAGAGAAGCCCCAGTCGAGAGCCAACTCACAGCTCGGCATCCAGCTCGCATATACATGAACGAGAACATCTATCAATTCTTTCCCCGGTGCTGTGCAAATCAGCATCCAACATCCTTCTGTGCAAGAGCACAAATGAATGGATTATTCTCAGAGACATTGGTTGTGAGGTTCCAAATTACATTCATGAGAAAAAACCCTGGCGTGTCCATTTATTATAAAACTCAGCACTTATTTCGCCTAAAATGTAGATTACCAATTACAGTTCTGCCCCAGTTAAACACAGTGAGTGATAGGATCGAGGGAGGTAAAGAGTCGACATGGGAGACGGGACAAGGGAATGGAAAAGCGGACTACTTCAAAGAGTGAATGTGAGCCAGTAGCTCAAAGCATGCTGATTGTGCTTGATGTGAAATCTACAGCAGGATCAGCCTGCCAGAGCAGATGGAGGTGAGATTTGTCTGCTTTCACTGAAGCACATATTTGATAAATATCAAACTTTGTAAAAATAAAAAAAAATTAAAAAAAAAGAGAAACAAAAATCTTTTAAGTTTACCATTCAAGATTACAGCAAACATTTTATTTTATGCATAAAAAATAGATAATCTATTCTGAATACAGTATATAGAGGCCTATACATTTTTTTACAGATGATCTGAGAACAGAAGATCTTACACAGGAGAAAGAAAAAAAAAAAGAAAAACCTGAGATCAAAACATTAAAACCATAACAGAGGTTATGTAATACATCTCTCTTGATTAGGTTTAGATGCTTAGACGTTTTGTTAGGATGAGGAATCCAAAACTATCAAATAAACAAACCAGGGTTTGGGCTACAACACAGTTTTCCAAAATACAACTTTGTTGATTACGTCAATACAAAATGCACCAGTATACACAGCTTATTAAAAAAAAAAAGGAGGAAACAAACATTTTCATACTACGTTGCATTTTGAAAAGAGGTCGCTATGTTGGAGAAACGTGCCATCTGTTGCTGTGATGGACAACACGACAGGAAGAGAACGTAGAACATAGAACACAGAAATGGAGAAAGAAAAGATCACCAACATTGATCTGTTCATCCTTTCAGCTGCAAAATAAGGGAAAATCCTAGTGGCACTAACACCTACCTTTATTTTTGTAAAAATGAAATGATCATAACTTACTGAGTCACAGTTTGATTAGTGATGTGAACTTGTATATGATGTCTATACAACATACCTTTCACAGACATAAATGCAATCTAATCTAGTGATGTGTGAAACATCAACGTTAACAGTTTGCTGTCCAGGAATCCTTAAGAAATACATGGTCATTTAGCAGGTTCGTACCGCAGCCGATGCGATTTATATGGCTAGTAAAACTCGGTGGCTTCGCGGCAGTTCTTCAGACAGCTGTGTCGTCCTGGCGTAACAAAGTCGTGAAACAAAGTCAACCGAACTCGACAGCAGCTTCACAACAATAACAACAATGAATGACTCGTCCATCTGACTGCTTTCTAAATGGCTGCAGCCGATACCAGATAGCTTCTCATTCTCTGTACCTCCTTGCAGATATGGGCCAAAATTCTGAACTGTTAACACACAAGTCAGTTTTCATTTGTTTGGATTTTATTTTTTCATTTTATTTGATTTTGCAGCTGTGTTTTGCACATGTCTGAATAATCAACTTCGCTGAATTATTTTGCAGCACTGAATAAGGCTTCCCGCCACCTGTAGAGGTGTGCATGTGCATCTGTCTTTGTAGACTTGGCATTTGGAGCATCCTCTCTCTCTGAAATGGCATAAGATTGGCCAAGGACTCATGTCACTGGCTGGATTCCCTAAAGCTTAGAAACAGAGCCAAGAGAAGGTGCAAAAGTCTATTTTCTGTAGTGAGCATAAACATTTCCCTAACGATGCCAAAAAAACAAAAAAAAAACTGACTGCCACCACTGTCATCTGTATAGTTTGATACCTCTCTACTAAACATTTTCAGTGAAGTTCTTTCTGTTCAATTTAAATGCAAAACAACAAAATTATAGAGGTGCTCATATTTTGTTGTGTATTTGGATTTAGCGCACTCAGGAGGGTGGAACTTGCCCGAGGTGGATAAAGCCTCCCTCTAAATCAACAGTGGGATGTACATATCCAGTTATTCACCTCAGCTTTTTACTCCTTTAACAAAGGCTGTGCACTCGCATCCAGCTCTGTAGCGGACAATAGACCGTTTATCCCAACCCTCCGTTTCTCTCGGCTCCCAGGATACATGTGCATGTGTTCCTCAGCCACCTACATGCATTCGTGCATGCACGCTGCTCTTGATTCCATCTATGTAAACATGATGTAAGCATGCATTAAGGAATACAAGTGAATAAGGAGATGCCATTTTCCTCTTTACAAGAAATGCTTGAGTAATCTTTGACTCCAGGGCGAGTGGTTGAACACAGACACATTTCGTAATAAAATGTATGTGTGTGTATCACTCTGGGGTCATTTGTTTAGATGATTAAAATGGCTGTGTTCCCAGGTTAAAACACATTAATATGTACAGCTCGGCCTCAGTTAATGGTTGGGGATGTTCGGCGTTGGTGGCAGTGCACGTGGGTGTGGTCAAGCCGAAATGAATGAAAGGAAATGCAACGTCCTCCGAAGGGATGGAACAGCAACTGTGCGTGTCAGAGTGCAATACATCCGATGTCTGTGTCTGCATGCACTCTGTAAAATGGCCAGATGGGCAAAAGAGAAAAACAGAGCCAATTAGAAAAAAGGATGATAACAGAGATGAGAGGGAAAACGGAGGAAGAAAAAAAAAAAAAAAGAATGGGGGGAAATGGGGAGATATGGCACTTGGAGCGGAAATGCTTCAATGCCTCTGCAGCCTGCCACCTCACATCACAGAGCATCCACTGACAAATGAATGCAGGAGAGCCCAATAATAGAAATGCTCTGAAATAAACGCCTGGATCAAGGGGAGGATCTCCGGCTCACTCGTTCATGCATAAGAATGGCAGCGGAAGGCGAGTCAAGGGTCAAACATCTCCACCTTGTGTCTAACTTCTGAGTCCACTAAGCATGCTTCATTGGTGTTACCGTAGAAACGTGGTTTTAAATTTGTTGTTGGCACATTGTAGCATTTATAATGCGTCTTTTACTTCACTTCAGACTCTGATTCTCTGCCAAGATGAGTCCTAAGGTGGAGGCACATTTTAAGAGTTATCTTTTGTGTCTTTTTGTCATCAAGATCAAGCAAAAACCATCAAAATATCTCGAAAACACACCTCAGAAAAACATGCGAAATATGCAGAACCTCATTTTTTCCTTGCTGAAATTTGCCAATATTCTTCTTTTGTTTTCCTTTTTTTAAAACTTTCAGTTACACTTTGGATAAGTATTATTAATTAAAAAAAAATGTTTAGGCTTAGGAACCTAAAACTTTTCATTAAGGATAAGAATAAACAAAGATTAGGCAGTTCGACGTATCATTTCAAGACAAAACCATTTGAATTTGAGGCCTTGTGTTTATGAATTTGTTTACCCTCTCTTGTAAATCAGGATTAAAAAAAAAAAACATGCTGTCAACGAAAGGGTGCAGTTCGTGTTTCAGACTGAGATTACGTAAATTAGTTAGTAGTAGTTAGTTAGTACTTTCCTATGTGACACTACTGGGAAACAAAACCAGCCCTCACAATTTAATTTAAATTTTACCAATTCTCCAATGGAAACAGTCATCATTGGAGTATAATTTATTTAGGAAATATTGAATAAGTAAAGAAAACACAAATATTTTAAAGTAAAGTAGAGAGATAAGTTGAAATCTCTAGAGGTTGCTATGAAGTCACTGGTGTGAAAGTCTCCAAACATTTTGAAATGATGTTGGCTTTGAATATGTAATTTACTGGCTTTTAGCACTGTGACATTTAAAATGAAGAGAACATAGAAGGTTTTTTTTAGGAAGGTTTGATTAAATGCGACACATTTTTTGGTGTGGCTGGGCGGATCCAAATACTGGTTTTACTCAACAAGATGGTGCCGCCTGCCTCTGTGCGCAGGGGCAGGCGGCACCTCGTCGCGGTAGCTTGTTCCCTACCACGCCTGCGATTCAGAGAAGTAACTCCGTCCTTAATGTTACAAGTTATGTGAAGTGTCAGGTTGGAGTTTAAGTCCTATAGGGGCAGATGAAAGGTAATGTGATTATTGTTCCAGTCGAAAAACATGCTTAAAACTTTCAAAACCTCCAAACAAACAGATCTCAAAGAGATCTCACCGTTTTGGAAGGTAATGCTTTATAAAGACAAGCTATATTTTACCTGCAAGTTTAATTTCTGGTTTCTTAGCTGCACACAAAACAAATCAGTTTGACCATGAAATTAATTAAAAGCCTTTTCTTGACTTTTAAAAGGTCAGCACAGCGACTGAAACGGCAAACATACAACCACCACCCCCGCCTCCTCCCCAGCAATGCAGTCAAATGAAACGGTAACCAACAGCAACCTCGCATGTCCGAAGGTGCTACTGGTTCAACGGGTTTTTATCAAAATGTTTTCTCTCCAAAAAAGGTGCAGCCAAATGGATTCCATGCGTGCCACTGAAGTGTTTCCAGTCTGTTGACAGCATTTAAGCCCTGCCCGGCCTGACAAGCACTCTTGTCATCCTTCTGTCCTACAATCCCGAGCTCCTCTCCACCCTGTCAATGAGCAGCGAGCATCCATGTCAACAAATCCAATGTCTGGCTATTGGGCTAAACAGCCAGATGGACAGACAGGCGGATAAGGGGATATATTTGTCTGTGTTGCTTTGTTCGGTCCCTGCAGTGCAACAGTAATCAAGTCTATTTAAACTGATCAATTTTTGCATCTACCTTCCAGTAGGGCAAAATTGCTTTGGTGTGTGGCTGCGGGCCTGAGAGATTGTGAAAGAACGGTTGCCAAACAGACTGTTTTCGTGTGAGTTGTACTGTTCTTTTTTTTTTTTTTTTTTTTTTTTTTTTAATTGATCAGACTTGTACTGTTGCAATCTAAAAACCTAAACGAAAGAGGCATTTCAAAGGCATAGAAAAAATATATAAAGTGTTTTACAGATAAAGGGATTTCAAATCAATGTAAATTTTTTATTTAGGTTTTTTTTTTTTTTTTTTTATAAAAATCGCCCAAGAAGTAAATGTGTTTCCTTTTGTGGGGAGTTGCTGCAACAAAATAGTGTGCTTTAGAAATGGCCCATGGATGTACACTACACAAACAACTTCCTCCTCCTTAGAAAGAATTCTTGTGATCAGATGCAAAGGCTGCAAAATGTTTGAATTTTTTTAATGGTTTTATTTGGAAACCTTCTATATCAATTAATGGATATATATGGAAAAATCACAGAAACAAACTGTACATTTGCAAACAACAACCAGGACTATTGAATCTACGATATTGGAGCTAAAAGATTATATCCAGTTAAGGAGCATTGAGTGACATTACTAGGATAAACATAGTTGATCCGTTGATAAAACTGATGTTTAACTAGCAATTACAAAATGTGTTTATTCAGCTGCTAGACATTCAATAAATCAAAGTCAAAAATATAAAATGGGTATGACCATTATACTGACAATTTAAAAAGCATTCATTAACCACTCAGTAATATTTCAGCTGTTTTCCTTGTTTACCTGGGCATTGCATTGTGTTAGAGTTCACTGGGTTTTTTTGTGTTTTTTTTTTTTTTTTTTTTTTTAAATAACATAATCCAGAACATCTCCCTATAAGACCAAGTTTCACATGCAATGTCTCTGGAAAGTTTCCAAAACGTTTCTGGTAGTTTTCTGCCCTTTTAAATCCTTCAACAGCCATTATGCAACATGTGTTGCATGTCAGATTCTTTCTTCTTCGATTCTCCTTAAAAACTATGTTTTTTCTTATGCGGTTCAATGCATTATTGACGCTCACATTACCAGAGAAGGAAGGTTGTCTATAAACACTTAACACCATATGGAGCCTGACTGTTGTTTTTGTCACCTTTTGGAAGAACAAACTCTACTTGCCTCCACGTGATTCTCTTCAGAGAAAGTCTTTTACTAGTTTAAACAAACTGTTCAAATGTCAGCCTGCAAACCTCCACGACCACACACAAGGCATGATTAAATTAACATAGATAATGTCAGTCTTTATTATCATTTCAAAGCTTGTAATAATCTTGAAGGACAATTTGACCCCCAACTTTTGTCTTCATCATGTCCAACAATAACATATCTGCATGTTTTTGTGTCTGCAATGAGTATGTCTTTTGGGGGTCTTTTTTTTTTTTTTTTTTTTTTAAGATATTTTCATGTGTGCATGAATGCCAGTGGCAAGGCTGCTCAACCAGGTGTAAAAAACAGCCATCCAGACAGACTAAGACTTCAGGTCAGGTTTACTCATGTCACAACACAAACTGGCTCAGTCTGTTATGAATCAGAGCAGAGATCATGATGCTGCACTGCATCATCTGGCCTGAAGCGCAAAAGCTCAACCCCCCACTATAAAGAGCAACAATTTGGGATTTAGCACATACTTTGGGCACACAAAGTTTTGCTCTTTCAATATATAATGTTGAAAATGTGATACTGTGACCTGATGCCTCTCAACAGACTGCTAAAAAGGGAACATTTCTCTAACTTTTTTTTTTTTTTTTGTCCACCAAGGAGGTCACATTTTTAGCACCATGTCTGTTCAACAGGATTGAACAGTGACTACCAACCTAATTTTAATGAGTACTTGATGAAGTGTACAATTTGAAACCATTAAAGTTTAGTGTATATCATGTGCTGTAGAGACACCAACTCATTTTCACCAAAACTGGCAAAAGACAGGAAAGACTGAGGAAGAGTTGACAGAGGAGGACATCCATCCATCCATTATCTGTACCCGCTTTATCCGTTTCCGGGTCACGGGGGTCTGTCGGAGCCTATCCCGACGCATATCAGGCGAAAGGCAGGGGTACACCCTGGACAGGTCGCCAGTCTATCCAGGGCCACATAGAAGACAAACAACCAATCACACTCACATTCACACCTAGGGAGAATTTTAGGAAGATCAATTAACCTACGCTGCATGTTTTTGGACTGTGGGAGGAAGCCGGAGTACCCGGAGGAAACCCACGCAAGCACGGGGAGAACATGCAAACTCCACACAGAAAGACCCACCGGGCCGGGAATTGAACCGGGAACAGAGGAGGACATTTGATCCTTAAACCATACTGACCACTTTTCAACCCATAAAATAATTAGAAACAGTAAACAGTAAACACCTCCTTTTTTAACACAGGCATTTTAATGCAGAGCCTGGTGATGCCTGCTGTCCTGAAAATACAGGCATAAACACATCTGTATGTTATATATTTAATATGAAAGCAGCCGTCTAATCCAGCCCATAAAAACTTTCAAATGCATACAAGTGTGGAGTTTTATCCCAGAATATATATTTTCTTTTATTCTCAATCTCAGAACAAATACATATTACAGATTATTCTAAATCTACGTTATTGAAAACAATTAGTGTGTTACTGTTGATATGATTAGTTTGCATTAGCTCAGGTCCTTGAGGTGTCAGATGTTGTTTATGTTGGAGCTTTGAGATGCAATGTTTCACAAATTGCAAATGATTGACTCATCATTGCATGGTAAGGCTCGTCTACGTCCTGGACATTGTGCAAGCTTAGTCATGGCTGTATTGTTATTTATAAAGGCCACTCTGGGGGTGCTTCGTTCAAATGATCAAGACTGAATTTGTTACAGATGCAGAGTCCCAGGACGCATCATTGCTCATGTTTTAAAGCTGTATTATGTTGACCCCTCCTCTTTGAAGTCTCTAGTTTTTAAACACATTTCAAGCTGTACTCCTATGTGCGAAAATCCAGACTGGTGGTTACCTCCACCACCTGACAGACAGATCAAGGGTTGTGTGTCTGGTCAGGCGGTCAAACTATCGGTAGTATGGATCTACCTCCAACTAGCAGTACAATTCAGAGTTGTCATCAGATACTCAGATGCTTGAGCTCAGATTTGAGGGCAGCAGCATCAGAGCCTGTGACGTTAAAGCGAACAACCTTACTAAGAAAGCAAACTCAGTAGTGAAGTCTGCCGGAGCCGCTGACTGTACCAAGAAAGACGTTCCAGTTGCAAAACATAATCGACAACACTGCACATCCTCCACGCAGCACAGCGACCGTGTCTCCAGTCAGAGACGCCTTTCAGGTTTGCTCTGTTACAGACTTGTAGAGGAGTTCATTCCAGTCCACAGCTGAAACTTTCTAGCTTTTTACAGTCACTTCATAATACTGACTCATCTTTCACTGCAAAAACTTTATTCCCCTTTTGGAATAAAAAGTATTATTGACCTGAAACTAACCGAACTGAGCTGAACTGAGCTTCAAAAGTGAATTAAAAGAAGAAGTTAAAAGGGCACTCATTCGTCATTCTCAACCAACTATAGAAATCGTAACTGTTAAAATCATCCAATGAAGATTCTCTTTAATGCAACTTCATCCAATGTTTCTGTCAATAACCCGGTGCTTTGTGCTGTGTTGTATTTTATAATGCTCGCATCTTTGTATTACAGTCACAGTGAAAGGAAATAAGCAGTCTGTGAGTCATCGGCACAATGTTACTTTATATTCAACTCTGTAGCTTCATTGAGAAATGTTTTCTCTTTTAAAATCACTTAAATTAACAAAATGAACGAAAAGAAAACGTGCCGTCATATTACAGAAGACTTTTTACATAATCAATTAATTGCAGCTTAACTCTGAATTTTAAACAGACTACAGGGACTTGACCTAAAACCCAACAAACTACAGTCAAAGAAGCAGAAAATGTGTTTTATCACACTAGGTGATAAAAATGTCTGCAGTTCTTTAGCGAGAAGTTTAATTATCCTTAAAACAAAACGGCAACTCGGTTCAGTCCTTAACATTCACAATACTCAATCACACTGAATTACCAGCATGAAAGCATCACGGCACGCATGTTGAATAACAAAAGCAAAGAAGGCAAAGAAGAAAAACCGGCAGCAGCAAAAGATGGAAAATTAACAAACAATAACGATGCAGTCTAGAAGTTGCAGGAGAGCAACGACAGCCTCTGTTAGGCATATTTATATGAGCAGCAAATATTTTCAATTTAATGTGGAATATAGCAATTCAATTAATCTTTTTTCTCCTGGGAATGCACCCACTGGGAAGAGACGCTGTCGTTTCAAGCAGCCGACAACATGACAGGAGACTTCTGCTCCTGCCTTCGAATCCAAACGCGCAGCTCTCGTCATGATTATACTGTTGGCAGACGGGCAGATTGCTTATGAGATTGTGCGCGTATTGTACAGTTGCAAAGCATTTCAGCAGCTAGATCTGAAAAGCAAACCTGCAAAAAGGCACGTTTCTCCACATGTTCAACCCACAGCTGTGTTACAATCACGGAGCAGGAAAAGTGAGATGTTAGTCTGCTCTGATGAAAAAACATGCATTCGCAGTCACAAGCATTTGTGAACATATTACAGTTAAGGATCATATTTGTGATACAGGTTTACTGTTTTAAAAGACAATTTATGTAGGCATGTAGAGCCTTTGGAGCCCAGAAACTGCTTTATTGTGAAGCTGCAACATTTTGCTTTTTGGACCAACAGCTTTTATGTCGTGATGACAGCAGCGCTCGTGAATGACTTTTATCAAGAAGGTGCAGCGTTGCTGGTATTCAAATCAGCAGCTTCTCTTCACAGTGTAAATTAGAAAGCAATGCTGTTTATTTTCTTTACCTATACAACAAAAAAAGAATATAAACTAATAGTAAAATGTCTTCTTGCCATACATTTTATGAAAGCTGTTGCCATGCAAATGTGAAAGATCTCTTCCAGGCCCAGCTGCCACCATTAATCTCTGCTCTCGCTGCTCTTACAAACTGCTGGGAAGTCACTATTTATCAGGAGGTGGCTACAGAGGCTGAAAAACATAATGAAGTGGGTGCTAATCAGAACAAACCTGTCTATGCCTTGATTTTGTTTGGTTAATTATTCAACAACGGGCTGTCTTCGAGTATGATCTGATAGAAACACGCTGCTCCTCTTAAATCACCATTAGGAAAAGTGTCAGACAATCTGACAATATCAGATAATCTCACACTGGAAAGACTGCACAGAAACCTACAGTGTAAACTGTGATCGATGGCTGATGGGTTCAAAGAAAGTTTGCTGGATGGAGTTCCACATCTGGCTTGATGGAAGAATTTTACAGTTAAAATATTACTACAGCAGAAGCTCATCACATGCCTTCTTCTTCCTGAACACACAAACTGTATATTACACAACAGAGTTAACCACAGCTGTTAACAACCATGGCTCGTCCATCTGTCCCATCCGTGATGCCTTGATGCCTGCCCTTCATCAGTCAGGATGACTGCATGAAGCCGTCTGTAATCAGATTAGGCAGCGACTGGGTAACCGGGCTTTTCTGCATTCTTCTATCATCCCGTCCCACTGTTAACAACATCTGCGTCATGTGGAAGACCATGTGCACGCTGCGAAAGAGAAAGATTGATGTGCCAGAGTGTGTGCGTGCATGTCCCGAGTGTGTGTGCGTGTACCAAAGAGCCAAAGAATTGCTGTCATCCATTCACAGAGCATTAACTCTGCAGATCGATCAGAGTAAGCCCGATAAGATCAATCAGGTCCCTTTTTTCAATTGGCAGTAGCTGGTCCTAAATGATTGTAAATGATAAAAACAGGCAGATTAAACGAGTCAACCAGTTTTTAATAAGAAAGGGGAGGAATGTTGCATTGCGTCATCTGGCTAAACCGAGACGGCATTGCACAAATGAAGGAAGACGATAAAGAAGCAAATAAAGAGTCACATTTGAGCTGAGGAGACACAAGTGGAGTCAGTTAAGACAAAAGAACAACAAAGGAAGCAACACACCAGGGAAAAACACTTTCAAAATAAATCAGAAATTCAATCCGAAGGCAAAAGAACGCCTGTTAACCAAATCTAAAACTTGAAACAGGCAAACTGAGCAAATAAACTAAAATCCCAAGACCATGACACAGGGATCTCCTGATTTGTATGCAGTGTGGGCTTTATGTAGATGCACTTGTCGCATGGTCCGTCTGCTAGTGGGATAAAGAGAGTTAAATTCTGCTGTTCCAGTCTTCCACAGCAGAACTGTTCTGCACTCTGAGACAGAGTTGCTGTGATGAGACACCACAACATTCGCAATATTCATTTTTCCTACATTTAGCCTTCTGTCTTGAGGACTCATGTGTCTCAGCTGCACATTTATTTGTCACGGCGTGCTCCTAGCAGCTCACCTAGTTGCTGCAGCGCTATTTGTGCGCTTTTCTTGGGGCAGTGATAAACCGACATTGTGCAGCAGGAAACTAATCAGCAATGCCGGACGTGCGATATTAAAAAAAAAAAAAAAAAAAGGGTGGTGGTGGTATTTTTTTTTTTTTTCGTTAAAAAAAATGCGTTATGATTGCAGTTATATATATTTTCAGTGATGTATTTTTTTCAGTCATTATACAGAGGTAATAATAAATAATTTGTGGTGATAATAAAATATGAGAAGATCAAATGTGAACAAGAGACAGCAGTGTTATCAGAGGCGAGCTTAAATGACATGAAAATCTTTCATTTTTAACAGAAAAAGAAAAATATCAGACGTGTTTATGCACTAAAAATGTGGAAAAATAAGAACGTACTTCATCTTCTAGTATAAGAAGAGAAGCTTTGATATCATTTGTCACTGTGTCACGTCTGAATGAC
The DNA here is from genome assembly GCA_014839995.1 of Xenentodon cancila. Classification (NCBI taxonomy): domain Eukaryota; kingdom Metazoa; phylum Chordata; class Actinopteri; order Beloniformes; family Belonidae; genus Xenentodon; species Xenentodon cancila. Next base: position 25,780,756 of record CM026203.1, on the reverse strand, counting down.
CATCTAACAGGTCTACGGCAGAATCCCCGCTCTATGGGGCAGTACTTTATAAAACAGAAACACTAAGTCAAACAGAATGCACCTAGATGATCTAGCTCTTGACTGAGAAGCAGAAGAGAGTGCACATACTGAAGATTAGGTGCTCTGAGATAACACTGCTGCACAGAGCATCAAGCGCAGTGCAGCGTCTGCACGCTCCTCATCTGGTAAAGGGCTCTACAGCCACTTGGATCCTGCCTGCCACAGCGTGGCCTGAAGCCTTCTGCTTTAACCCTAACATCTCATTGGCATTCAGTCACACGCCTGCAGCGAGCGGCGAATGGAAAGCTTGGCGCTAGCTCGCCGTTATTAAGATTCTACAAAGCCAGCCGTTCCCCCTGCCGCCACAAGCACACAGTGAATCACACAGCCACGGAATAATAAAAAAGCTGGGGCAGGGATGAGTGTAACAGCTGGGCCATCCAGTCGCACAGCCAAGACACAGGGACAAGAAAAGGCTATGGTATGAAATTGGGAAGCGATGCAATTTGCTAAGTTCATGAGGGAAGTTGCTTGATTCGCTGCATGGACTGCATATTAGCTCAATTATTTATACCAAGTGACTAAATTACATGATGCCCTGTGCATGCACCCCTTCCGACTCCCCCAACCACGCTGTGGGTACTTCACGGAGAACCGTATTAATTGGAAGCCGCCCTTCATGAGCCACAGGAAGAGCGCTCCAAAAGCCCATCACCGCTGTCCATGTCCACCTATCAGCATCCTCCCGAGAATCCAAAGCTTCTTGCTAATCACCTTTTCAAAGAGCAGACTAATTCAGTTGTCAAGGCCCATTAGCTGTCTAGCGGTGATTTAAGCTCCCTTCTTGCAACAATAAACAACATTTGGAGGATAATGCACATCTGGATAATTGGAAGGTGAGAAATTGCAAGAGTGCAATCAGTGAATGCGATTGAGAGGGAGGAGCATGGATTATTGCGTGCTGAAGCCATGGTGGAATACAAATAACGTCCTTCATGTGCTGGGACAGTCGGCCGCCGTATGGCTGCTGAGCCTCTGGCACAATAAACACGACTCTCCTACAGGGGATCCATCCCCTTCAATTTGCTGACACTGACAGAGACAATGCTCAGCCAAAAGACAGGCCACACTCACATCCAGCTCTTGGTGCTAAATCACATGAAAAAGACCTTTTGGGGATTTCTGAGCTTCTGGCATGATCCTTTTTTGTCGAGTTATAGGTTTCTGTGTGTTCCAGGAGATGAAATACTATTAGTTTTTACACAGCTTTTATTTTCTTTCTTTTTTTTTTTTGATACCTTCTGGGCACCGGGGCTGCCTGACATACTGAACATATATAAGGACATGAGTACAGCCGTCATGAAAAAGACTAATAAACGATGGCTTTCTATGGCATGTACACATGATAATAGCAAGCAGGTCAAAGCAAAACTAGTGGCTGTTACTGCACATCCAACACTGAAACCCAACCCCAACTTCTAATTATTCACCGTCAGACCACACAACTTTCAACACAAACATAACAAGCAATCGTATAACTCCCCAATAAATACATGCTTACATACTTACTAAGGGCCTGGATTAGAATTAATCATTATATTGCCGTTTGCACAGTAACACACATCTAAAGTGACAAGAGAGCCTTTAATTGGAACAGGGACCGAAGGCACAAAGGAAGAGAAACCCACCAGAACCCCCCGCTGAAGAGATAAATATTATTATATCCCTGAGGAAAATGAACACACTTTAAAAACACCCAAATGATATTTGTATGCTTTATAGCTTTATGACCACTGCTACTGTAAGCTACTGTAGACAATACAATTAGAAAGACAAATCTCTAATGCTGAGGATGTAACTCCTTGTAATGGGCTTTTTTCATGTTGCGCAGATCTGCGTTGCAGAGATTATGTTGTTTGCTTGTCCTTATTCTCCATCTCATCACTATCCCCTGTCCCTCTCTCTCCCAAACACATTTATTCCTCATTAAGCCCTGGCAATATGGCCAGTATCCACCATTTCCTGTTCCTGCTGGCTTTTTAGAAGGTTAAAAGTATATAAAAATGTATGGTACTGAGCAACTACACTGCCTTTTTTTTTCCACATATTATTTTAGCATCTGAAATATTTTGTGTCTTTATTTTATATGTATAATAATAAGAAAAGTGTCCTATGCAATGAATATAAATAATACTTTTTTTTTTGTAGTTTTACCAGAAATGTGTCTTGTTTTTATAGAATATATTAAAAACATGTTTTTTTTTTAGCTTGAAAAGCTGTTAAAGTAGTTTCACAGCCAAAATAATTCACATACATGGTGCTTGAGAAAGAAACTGAGTTTTCCAGGCATTCTTCCCGCCTCCACGTCCCTCTGCTGGAGCCTCCCCTCAAACATTTCTCCTGATGCCGTTCAGTTAACATCCACAGTGCCAATCATCATGAAACACTCCTCATCATTCAGCCCCAAAACACACAGTTGCAACTCGAAGGCATCTCATCAAGCATGGTATTTAGGTTGAGATTGTTGCAGGTGCTGCTGGAGTGTGTGACAAGAGCAGTGCCAATTTGGTTTAAGTGAGAATAATGAAAGATGGCTGGGGACTGGGAGTCATGCTGTGCTTTACCACTCAAGTCAACCACTCCGTTTCCATCAAATACACCCAGACATGCAAATCAAAGTGGTATCCAGCTCTAAAAAAAAATAAAAAAGATTATTGGGGGTGGGAGCGACTTTACGCGTGTATGTTTTGAACTTGCATTCCTCCCACCTTCCCATGCCAAGCTCCATTCTCTCCTGCCCCCACAAATCCACTGAAAAGCATGAGAGAGTGGGCTCTCGACGAGGATGCTATAGGACGTCTCTCTCTCTCCCTCCCTCTCTCTCCCTCCGTGAGCCCAACTCTGTTCTCCGTGTTGCCTTTTCTAATGAAGCCATTATGAAACATTTTCATCAGCACTTCAGTCCTTTCTCATGAGGACATGATCACAATGCCTTTGACATCAGTGAGGACTTTAAACTTACTGTGTGTTTTAATGCGCTGAAAAGGGAGCAGCAGTCTTACAGCCTGGCTATTTTAAGTAAATTAATGCAAACACTTATATTTCTGGGTATTAAAAAAAAAAAAACAAAAAAAAAACACACACTTAAGGAACACAAGCCTTTGATAAACTAGACTCAAGTGTGTCTTTTCCAATATGTAAACCATGTGAAAAGCAGTCACAAATTCAATGAGTTGTGAGTTTTAGTAGTGGTTGCACAACACCTCTCGGTAAAGACATTACCAGACAACCTGCTGCACCCACTGTAGAGACACAAATGACAACATCTGAATGGTGGAAGAAAAAAAAAAAAGAAAGTAGTTAAGTTACAGCATGTTATGTTATGTCTATGTAAAGCCAAAAACTGTTTTATTCATCCTTTGTTTTTAAATTAGTCTTCAAAAAGTAGCTACTTAAAGCTTGGAGATCACAAACACTGCAGAACAGATGCTCCTTGGAAAGTTTGGTTTAAACTGCTGTTTGAGATCAAAGATGTGGAGGCCCGTTTTTTAAAATCTCTGTTCGAGTCTTTCTGTGTGGCTGAGTGTCTATAAACCGTACAGGTGCTTCAAATGCACTGGGGGGAGATTAGGGTTGTGAATTCAGTTATAATGCCCAACATTAGAGAAAGAAGCAAATGAAAGAATGAAGCGACCCTCACAGAGAAATTAAAATGTGTGTGTGTGTGTGTGTGTGTGTGTGTGGGGGGTGTGTGTGTGTGTGTGTGTGTGTGTGTGGGGTGTAGGATAGCAGCGTTTCAGAAGAGGTTTGACAGCTGCCTCAGGCACATACTGGAGATGCTTCATGAGGGTCACAAAGGACAAACAACCTGTATTGAAACAAAGTGCTTTTTTTGTAAGATATATATAGAAAAGGGCTGTCAATCCTGATCAATTTAATCGTGAGTAATTGTACGATTTTCAAAGTTAACTTGCAATTAATTGCAATCAATAGATTTTTTTAAATGTTCTGTTTACCTTAAAAGAGATTCATTCAAACTGTAACGATTCAAGCACACACTAATTCTTGCTTTAAACAAATGGTTGTAATTCTTTAATTATATGTCAAAAACATGTCATGATAGTCTAGAGAGGGCAAACTTTGGTACACCAAGCACTAACTGATGCTGATCTGAGGAATTACAACACAAAATAATGAATACAAAAAAATAAATGTATTTATAATATGAGGCGTAGGCTTTTGATTGACAGTCGACTCAGCCAATGGCTAGTCATCATCACATGTAACCAGCAGCGTCAGATGAATGCAGGGATGGTTTCTGATTTCTCCACCGACACGACACATGAAGCGAGATATTGTGCTGTAAACGTCCACCGGCTGTTCGCCATTGGTCGGCTGAAGAACTAGCAGCCACAGCTTACTTATGGTGGCCGTGTTTCCGTCAGTGAAATCAAACGATTGAGACCGAAACGATTTTTTAACCGGGCTGAAGATATTATGTTTCTGCTCTAAAGTTTGACATTTTAACATAGGAGTCAATGGAGTCGCTTTTGCAGCCAGCCTCCAGTGGCCAGTCGAGGAACTGCAAAAAGTCTTAGTTACGCATGAGCCTCAACCCGCAAGTTAGATGGTTGCCCCTTGTTACAACGACATCCCTTCTTGTTTCTCTAAACTACGGACTGGGCCAAGCGTCATATTTCCTGAAACGTGTGCATTAACATTGCATAAAGAAAAAGATAATAGTGTTAAACAGAATTTGCATTACCGCATTAACTTCGACAGCCCTAACATCCTACTTATTAGATATTAGTATGCATTATTAAAAAAGCAATGAGTGACCAGTATATTTGGTTGAGACTAATGTTTATTTTCAAGAAGTATTTATGCTTTACTAATTTTTTTATTAAGTACACTAATCTACCATGCAACCATAATTGTATTATAGAAGCCTCAAATTTTGCAGCAACATTAACAAGTACGAAGCATCAAACATACGCACCATTTCAACAGAAGACTAAATTAAAACCTCAATGTACTGAGGAACATCTTCCTGGTTTAAAATGAAGATGGAAAGGAAGTGCAGGGAGAGCAAGGACGATCGGAAAGACATTATTAATGCAAGGTGAAAGTTGAGAATATGCTGCTGATTGTCACGATCAGACAGTCACTAAAAATCACTTTAAAATCTCATTTCTGCGCTCGCTGATGAACACGACAACATGCCAGCAACCTGGTGGTATTAACAAAACAGGATGGCAACAATGTTTACTGCTGTGATTCTCATCTCAAATATCAGTAGGGGTTAAGCATTACCACTTTCACATCATCAGTACCTTCCAGGACTGAGCTTAATGCTGATTTCTCCAAAGCTTGTTTTTTTTTTTTTTTAGGTTTTACAAATCCCTACGCCTCCATTAAATGAGCTCGAGTACCTCTTCAGCAAAATAACCTGCCACATTCCAAATATGGTTTTTTTCTTCCCCTCAGTGGATTTTGAAATTGATGTTATTCAGCATTATAAGACATGACAGCTGCTTTTGTTTAAATGTTTTAGTCTCACTAGACCCTCCAGCTGTGACCTCAGTGTCAGAAGATCTGCCAACTTAAGCCCAAACTGAAATATCTGAGATTAGTAGGCATAAAAGTTTTTTGTACTAGATAGAGGATGGCTCCTAGTGAATATGTTTTTTCAGTGGAACCCTCTTAAAAGTAATGTGTTTTTACACAGAAAATCATTTCGGAGCAGACTCAGAAAGCACGTCAAGCAAGTGCAGTTCTGAGAGGAAAACAGCCTTCTGCTTACCACATGATCATATCTACTACGACAATAAAACGCTGTGTGATGCCAGATCCTCTGTGGTAGATAACCTAAATGAAAAGTTTCTTCTGGGTGCTTATCATATTTAGGAGTTAAATGAACCGAAAATAGGCGCAACCTGGGAAAATTAAGACGAACAAAAACAAAACACTTAATCTAAAAAAGCATATGCCTAATTGCAATGTTTCTAACAATTATTGCTTTTTCAATTCAATTTGCTGTTATCAAGCTTAAAATCAATTTTCATTAAATGTCTAGCTTGAACTGGAGCTTCGTCACACTGATATTATTATGTTAAACTGGAAAAGTGCAGTAAGACACGCTTGGCTCCGTCATCCCACACAAATCAGCTGCTGTAACATAAACGCCACGTTTTTCAACTCCATTACAGTTTGTTTTTTTTACTTCTGTACCAAAGTGTAGAACGGTAACGTGACTAAAACACATCTCTTTTGTTATGAGGTTAAGTAAAGGTTTCCAGGCGCATGCCTACGTTCCTACTTCCACATATCTAGACTTGGAGCAGCGCCCGGTGAGACCAGTTGATGGAAACGACTCTCCCACACGGAGGACACTGTGATTCTGCAAAACCACTGGGCGGCTGTGTTTCCAGCCTCTCCGACATGCTACATGTTGGTTGTGTACTCTAATTACTCAGCTTTACATTACCTTTTTATGAGTTCCCGTGTTAGAGGAGCAGTGTTTCAGATCCCTCCACTGTTTTTCACTCAGCTCAGTGTCAGAAACATCTGAGGCAGGGACAGATGTCTTTAGTCATCTGACCAGGCTCCCTGAGCCCCTGTATTCCCAGCCTTTACTCTCAATCCCTCCCTTTTTTTTGGGAAGCCGACTACAAATCTCTTTGCGGCGACAAAGCAGCGCCTGTGAGGATGATTTCATTGACAGGCACTTTGTGATATGCCAGGTGCATTAATGTGATTAACCCAGACTCGCTATTGATGTGTGACTGAGGGGCGTAGGGAGTCCTGTCACTCTCTACTCTTCTTTATTGGCGAGATCAACAGGTAACGCTCTGCGAGAAGAGCCGCGTAAATCAAACTGTGATCTACGGTAGCGTACAAGCTGTTAGCAGTAACAGAGTTAAATAAACTCAGTTATGTAATTAGTCCTCAGAATTTAGGAGACAATTACGAACAAAATTAGCTACAGAAATTCAACGCTTTACTTTACTTTAGAGCAGAGGAAAAACAAAAAATCATTATGAAGACGCAAATTTTCCAATTATAACAGTAACAATTTTAACAAAAATCAAAAAAAAAAAGATGTAAAACAGTTATTATAATGTTTAATCACCACTGAAGTGCCCCAGCCAGTTACTTTTTATGATTTTGTTTGAAGACACCATACTTGCAATGTGTTGACTAACGTTAGGCTTTATTTCTGTTCAATATCACGTAACAAATGTCAACTGTCTGTCTGGAAAAAAAACGGAAAGCGTCAGATTAACTAGATAGCTTGTTTATGTGTGCTTCATACATTCACACAGCTAATATTAATCTGCTGGAAGACAAAAGAAGGCTTGTTGCACCAGCTCCACTGTGTACCACAATGTGAAATTATTCATTTGCTGTCACAGTCATCATACGTTTAGCTGCACATAAATGGCTCCTGGTTGTACGTATGTTTTGATTGCAGTGATTGCAGCTGCAGACCTACACGAAGCAGAGCAGAAATAAAATGTGCACCAGAGACAGGATTTGGGGATGTCATTCATCATGCATCTCTTCTGATGTTTAGCTGGGGGTACTGGCAGAAATGGATTCACGTACTGAGAGAGAGAGGGAGGTTTTAATGGATGCATGCTCAAAGACATCAGGAAAATGGGCCTGCACAGCACTGTAAATTGCAAAGTTTTAGTGCAGGCTTTGTATGAACATATATGAGGGTGTGTACTGTGTGGGAGCATGCATGTATGTGAGGGAAGCCTCTTAGCAACCCCTAGAGAATATATGATACACTGTAGGAAGCTATAGAAAACAGGAAAACGCAACTCTTTAAGCTCGCACTCCTTTCCGATCAATAGATAAGGAGCCCATGCAGCCCATAACGGCCCATGCAGATGCACATCTTTCCACCCCTCCATCCATCCCCATCTTCACCCTAGCTCAATCCTAACTGTCAGCAACAGCAGAGGCAGAAAGAGCACAAGGAGATGTTGTGAAGAACACGGTGGAGTATTTGGTCCTCTCTCATGTGTCCCTTGATGCCGGCATCGTCATTTCACAGCAGCTCTGTGGGCTTCCTGGTAACAGCTGATCCTCCAGGCCCCGTGCCTCCAACAGAGTGGAGAAAATATACTCGCTAACTCAATTATGCAAGAGGTGTGAATTAAACATGACGCTTCCATACAGAAATGTATACGCATCATGCAAATGTGCGCACGTGCGCAATATGTAATCAGACCATCCGACAACTGCTTCCATAAGCCAATGCCAGCGGGCTGCGAGAGGCCCCTGCTGTAAAAGTGGTCCTTGGAGAACATGTGAGTGAAAAAGAGTACGGGCAGGCTGGTGACACGTGGAGGATGACAGAGGGATAAAAAGATGAGTGAATGAGTGAATGAATGAGGTATTTTTGCATCTTTGCCACCTATTACTTCCTTGTGAGCTTTAAATTGCAAAAACAGTCTTGCGTGGGAGTCCAGCCTGTAGCCAAGAGCAGGACTGATTCTGTCTCCATATCCTTCTCTGGCTTTCTCTCCCTCTGCTTCTTTGTGTCTCTCTCCCTGCCTTGCTCTGTCATCCCTCTATGCCCTTTATTAATCATCCTTGGTTAGTAGGGCAGAGAGCATGGTGTTAGAAGCTCTGGGGGGGTACAAAACCATCAAAGACACACAAACACACACACACCTTTGTGTGCATGCACTCTAATAGGGACTGGACTCAAAGATTTAGGCCAACGTTTTCTTTGCATCTCTTGCTTGCTTGTAAAATATATATAGAAAGCAATACATAAAAGTGCAGATAAGCTGCTGGGAAACAAATGTACTGATCTTTAAGGGATTCTGGCATGAGGCAGGACCAAGCTGTTGTTGCTAAATTACCCTCAGTTGTTGTCCAGACATTCAAGCTCCAGCATGCAGTCAAGGAAAAGTCATCTGCCTCACATAAAAACAGGTGTAACTCGTCCCACCACCCACATTCAGACTCAATAAGGAGTCCAAGAATGTTGACGGGACAAATGGGTACGACAAAACTAACCTCCTCCACATCTGTGGACAAAGGGGCAGGAGTCTGAATAATGGGGGGGGATTCAATTGACCCATACCTCTATGAAAGTAAGTGCACTTAGCTCAGAAGACTCCAGCTGGGCTACATGCCATTATTACCATTATCACTCTTCGATCTCCCAGTGAAAGTGCTGAGGGAATTAGTCAATTAGATTTTATGGGACAGGGAGGTTTACAGAAGACGACTGGGAAATACTAGAGGATGTATATAGGGATGTAGTGGTGGGTGGTCACAGTTAAACTCACCTTATTCTTATAAAGTCACCATTATATGTTATTTTTATATTCTGTTTTGCAAATTACTTAATTGTAGCCCATGTATGAATTCGGTATATGTCTTAGAGGAATGTAATGAAAGGTGTTGAATATGGATTAGTACATGTGTGTGATTGTTTTGTGCTGCTGGCGATAACATGGACCCGAGTTCATGAGGGTTTGGTTCAGTGGATGCCACATATCAAAAGCTTATCTTCCAAGCAAGAGCTCGGACGACACAGAGATCGGAAGCGACGGAGAGAAGAGCGCAAATGACGCACCTGGTTTGACGGTCTTCAGGCGAATTGGCTCACGAAAGTGGCGGATGACGGCCAGAGTGTCCCGGTTTGTAAGTCCACTGACGGGCGTCCCGTTCACCTCCAGCAGCACGTCTCCGTAGTAGGGCAGCTTCCCGACGTGACACACCAGTACGTCCAGTTTCATCTGGCCCAGGTAGGGGAACTGTCCCAGCTCTGCTCCTCCCAGGACCTCCACGACCGAGCCGAAGTCCCCCAGGTTCCCCCAGGAAACGACGCACTCCACCACTTTAGTGGACCAGTGTTTCTTCTTTTTCAGTGTTCTGGACATGATTCCTCTCTTTCTCTGTTTCTTTTCTTGTCTTTTTCCCCCCTCAAATAAATAGTGTAACTAATGGAAGTCGGCTCAGTTTATAGTCGTTAGATAAGCGCAAGGTGACGCGGCCTAATAACCCCCCGAGAGTTATTCTTTCGACCTGTAGGGGATTTCATCTTCTTGACATTTAGGATAGTGATATTAAGCCGCGAATTTGACTCCGAGGTGTGTCAAGCCACGGCTTAACGCTCCGCTGTGCGCGCAGTTTCCGTGGCTGCGATAATTCCAAGCGCTTCTTGCCGTGCGTAAAACGGGAGAGTCGACAGCGTCGAGATGGTTAAAAAATGACACAATCAACCTTCTACGTTGTCGCTCGCTTGTCTGGGATCATGTCAGCGTTTCGATCCGTCTCTTCATGAGCCGATCGGTGCTAAGAAATCGAAGAAAAGAAAGGAAAACCAAAAAGACGTAAACAGAGAATGTTTTGCTCACTCGGCGGAAGATTGTGCGCGGTCTGTCGCCGAAATGTTGCGCGTCTGTGAGAATCCCCTCATACCTGTGGGCAGGCTGGAAATAGACGGGCGGCAGCGTTCACCAGCGCGCTGTTTACGCAGCTGAGATCCACCCCTTTGCTGTGTGACCTGGGAGACATCTGCGAGCGTTTGTCTGCTCCAGTTTGAACACACCTGGTGCCGCCAGGAGAGATGTTGTCAAGCTGCGAAACGCCCCTTTTACGCTCAGCAACAGCTTTACGGACGAGCTGTATGGAGATGCGTCCTGCGCCGTGCTGCTATACACCAATTCAACCGAGGAAGGAAAAAAGACCAGCAATTTACAATCATATCAGTCGCCATATATTACAAATGACACCAATAGCCTATATTTCTATTTTTTTCCACAATTATCTGGCATGTTTGGACCGTAACATATACGATTATCTAAATATACATGGGTCTGTAATCCTAATATTAAGCATGCAAAACAAAGCTCAACAAATTAAGACCCCACATATGCAAAAAGAAAAAAAAAAGTGTTTTTTTTTATTGTTTGTTTGTAAGGAATTTCCAAGTAGCTATAATTAATATCTACACAGCGCCACCCACTGATGGAGCCGCAGAATGCACGGGGCTGCTTCATTCCTGCAGTGTTTAATTTACATACTTGAACGCTATCATTAATCCAAATTAATCCATGCATTAATTAACTTGAGACCTTTATCTGCAGCTTTGTTTATGTAACAGATGTTTGGGGAAGCCACTATTTTTGTGCACTCTGTTGTGTTCGTGTATAAATTACAGAGAAAATATCACAGAGCACTGATCTAATATCCTTCCCAAAAAATAGTATGAAATGTTGAATTTTAATTACATATGTCTGAGAGGTTGCTTTTTTTTTTGTTTTTCGTTCCTTAGTAGATGGTTACGTTACATACAGCCTTTTTACAATGAGTCAGTCTGAGAGCTTTTATACTTTTAATCCAATCATTTCCCTACAGGAGTCCAGGTGATATCAGCTGATCTTTTACATAGCTGAGTTAAAAGAAGAAGAAAAAAATCAAAAAACGTGTTAACCTTTTATTTTATCTAAACTTATGTTTGTAAGGACAAAATGTCAATAAGATTCTGTGTCGCAGGTAGCTGAAGCCATGTGCTGGTTTCCTATCTTTCTTTGAACTTTAAGACCATGAAATGACATTTAATTGCATTTTTTAAAATAATCAAAAGGGAGCTTTAAAACTGACCTTCCACTCTGGATGGAACTGCATTCCCACCTACATACAAAGTGTTCACGGTTCCTTGCCTCAGAGCAAAGGCTGTACAGGAGCTTGTGTTTAAAAAACATTTGTATGTCGGGATCAAGCTCTGGTGTTTCATTTGTTTGTTGCTTCATGACCAGATCCTAATGACTAAATGCAGCAAAGATGTGGATTGGAGGCTGATCTAAGTCTATCCACAACAATTTACCTCCAGGAATGAGTAGCAGCATTTCACAGCATGATGCAAATGATGCAGCTTGCTTGTGCCATAACCTCGTCAGCACAGCATGCTGACCCTCAGGACGGAGATATGTCAGTGTCATGTAACATCAGTGGAGTCCATGAACTTCATAACTGCAAACCAGGAACGTGGCCCACTGCAGTGCTCACGAAGCTGCAGTTGATCCCGTTTTCTGGAACATGCTCCATCATTAGTCTGCGTTTAAGTCACCAACCTGGACATTCTGCTGAATAATTCACAGGCCTCCAGAGGCTGATTAACAAAGCCATCGTGATGTTGATGGGTTCCAGGGAGAACCGCAGAGATCCAAACGGTTCCTAAAAAAAAAAAAAACACCCTGAACTGATCTCAAAAGGATCGACTTGCACCCGGCATCCCCTGGGATCCTGCTGGATTTATGTAGGAGGGACTTAAATGAGGTCTTTTTCTTGACGTCAAAACGGACGATGGACTAACAGTTTTTTTTAAAGCTCATATTAGCCGGCTTTGTGCTGGCTTGACATGACTAAATCCAGATTATGGTTGGCTTGGCCTTTTAATATCTTTCCACAGAGTCCCCAGAAATCATGTTGCAGCTAAGACGCTTGTGCTGTAATTATTTGTAACCCAAATCAAATCCTGCAACTCACTTTTCCAAGTTTAGACACATTAGACACTTAAATTACATGACTTAAAGCAAAGATAATAGGACTATTTTGAAAAACTTACTGATTATAAGTCGAGCACGAAAAGGTCTCCGCTTTTTCGGTCTCATATCTTGTTGTAAATTTCATATTCCTTTAGATTTGGACTGCTGAATATGTCTAAATATATTTAAACAGAATACAAACCCCACCTTTGTCAGCAGTAAAACAATTTCCACCAAACATTAAAGATTCAAAACAAATTCTGAGAGCTCTCGTTTTAATATTTGAGTAATGGCTATGTAACAAAAAGGCTCTTTAGACATACTTTACAGAATGTACAGGTAAACAAGGTCCAAAATATAACTAAAACAAAACAAAAGAAAAAAACAAAGAAAAATAAAACAGCAGCGTTGAATATTGCCACAGCACTGTGTTTAACTTTGGTATAGTCATAAACATTTTAGACAATAAAACAAATGCAACATGTGTTACGCCGTGTTGCTGGAAAAGGAAGAAAATATATATTTTTTAAAATCGACGTCTGCCGACTGGACATGTAGTTTCACTGAGATTACTAATGAGTGTACATTTCCATTTCTTTTTTTTTTTCCCCCATTATTCAAGCGGGGCATAAAACTAACTTTAGTAAGTAGCCACAGAAGAACCTGCTGCCAGAGAGCCAAGAGGAGACGAAGTAGAGGGACAGCGTCATGCCGAGGCTTTGGTCCTCACGGGGTAAACGGCGCCAGGTGGTTTCACCGTTGCTGCTCATTCCCACTTAGAGGAACAGGCTTGGAATGTGATGGAGGCACGCATCGTCAAATTATTATGAAAACAGAAGAAAAGCAGTGCAGCCACAATGTACAGTATAATTCATGTAAGAGTACAGCTGAGGAGGATCGGGAATAACCGCCCATTTGAATGGAACAAAAACATTGTTTTGCCAGGTTCTGTGTGACATCACACAGAAAATATAGCGTCAGCCTCCATCACATCAATCATAACATCTACTGTGGCGGAGCTCGGTACCCGTTAACACCTCGTACCACCGCCACAGCTTAAGTTCATCCACGGTCTTCAATAAAAGAACAGAAAATGATAAAGAATATTACAGTGAAGAAGAAAAATTCATGTTCATGTTAAGAGTTAAAAAAAAAAAAAAAGACAGTGATTCACACCCAATATTTCATTAGGTACAGCTAACAATCCTTTATGACCTCCCAGATAGTGTTACAAAGATGAATTTCATTCAAAACGGTTTTTAATGAGGTGTAGATTCACAACAGCACGCTCATTAAGGAAAAGTCCATTTGAGGTGCTCAAAGCGATAGAGGTGGGATGGAACTGAGCTTATACCTGCAGGCGAATCAACTTTACTCAAACATGTTCAACAGAACTTCAACAGAACTGGATAAAGTTACGGGCTGCCGACTGCTGCGTCGGACCGCATTTATTCTCGGCGGGATTACTTAAGACACACAATACACAGACGTCTTAGGCGACTTTTCTTAACATACTGAGAAAATATGAGTCGCAAACATGGCCAATCACAACGGAGTGACTCTGAAGTGCAATAATCGAGAAGAACTTTTAGGACGAGGCTACATGTGAGGAGGCATTTCTATTTGAAAGCATCAAAATAAAATGATAACTGACATTTTGAAACAGTGCAGTGCAGCCGTTTGATCAGAATCTTTCAGTTTTGGGGAAAATAAAACCAAAATATCAAGAAAATATTACTGTAGTTACTTGAAATAACAGATTTGCGGGGTAATGCTGGGACGTGATGGGCTTGTGATGCATACGCCGCAAGTCTTTTTAAAGTTGTTGCAGCATGCGCTTCAAACCTCTTTAAATTTACTAGAGCACTGAATTCAATAGATATTATGTACACATACATACATACATACATAAAGTAAGACAATACATTCTCATTTTTCACAGTCCAGAGCGAAAACCTACAGGCTTAATCAATATTTACCAAAGGATTGTTAACTTTGAGTTAAAACTGTGACGACAAATCCTTATAACTGTAAAAGATGTAAACTGCATTATAAAGTTTGCTACCATTAAGTGCTGGTAACAGAATAAAAGGGATAACAAATCAGTGCATACTGTATTTAAAGGAAAAAAAATAATGTAGTCACCTGATAAGGTTACTGAGAATGCTTAAGAGAAGGCCATCCGTTAGACAAACATCAGCAGGTAACTGCGATTGTCTTGTGTGCAAAAAAAGTCTAATCTTTTTTAAAACTGCTTATTATTACTATAAAAACATACAATTATGGAATTAACAATTACGCTCAATATGGAACAAAAGTGGAAACAGATTAAGGTAATATAGGATACATGTATACGTGTATATTGATAATGCACACAATGTTTGCATAAAAGTCAGTCAGACTGAGGGAGGTAAGCCTTCGTAGTCTTTTCAACACTTTCAACCAAAAGCTGCTGGTCGGGAAACATTATCTGTCCGTTTCTCTACCCCCTCTCCCTCTTTTCTCTACAGTCATGCAGGCTGCTGTGACGGGTGCCGGTACCAGGAGTGATGAGAGACTCGGTCCCACATCAGCGGGGACGAGAAGAGAAACAAGCATGTCTTAGTGCTCTTTTATGGCAGCGCCTGACATGGCTCTTGAAAGCATACATTCATTGTTTTCTTGCGTAGGACCACAGAAGAGTAAAGGGGGTGGAGAAGGGAGGGGTCCTCCTGCATTTTGGGGGCATCAAAAAAGGAGGTCATTTTAAATCGCTGATCTAGTTTTCCGTTCCGATGCTGCAGGCCTCCACAGTGAAGCGTGACCTCTTGAGTAAAAGGGGGAATGTAAACATACAAGAGAGCATCTTTGGCAGAATGTGAGAAGTCTCTTTGGAGGTAGAGGGTGAGGGGTAAAGAGGGGGTTCGGGAGAGGGGGTGCAGCAATAAGGAGTCCAAGCAAAATGTGGTTAGAGTGTAAAAGGAGCTATGTGGGAGCCGGATTCTCCTCAGGGTTAGTCCTGTTACAGGCACTTTTGTAGTCCTGGGTGCACGGGCTCGAGAAACCGTTTGCTTCCGCTTCGCCCTTTTCTACCCCCGCGTCAGCAGCAGCGGTCAGAAGAGGTGTCCTGTGTACAGTCACTGAGAGCTGGGGTACTCCCAAATGAGGTTTGGATGAAGGATTGTCTCCTTCTCTCCAGAAAGATCTAATGGAATCTTCAAAACAAAACAAAAAAAAGACAAGACAATAGTTAGATGTAAAACTAATAACTTTTTAAAGATATAAACAAATTAAAAAAGCTGCTTTATCTAAACAATTAATAAATCAGTGATGGTTTTTAGCTCATTCAGCTCAAGCCTGCAAGTGCCTGGTTAACATCTAATAATCTACAAACTGCAGATTTTTATTATTTTGTAAATGTCAAAAAAGAAACGGACACATTTGCTAAATTCAACTAAAGACGACTCATTCCCGTTAGAACCCCTCCTCATGGGTAGAACATGACTCTGCACATCTGGCTGTGAACACCTTGGTAAAAGTGAAGTTTTTGTTGCACGCCTCACCGTTGGCGTAACACTCTGGAGGAGTGTGGCTGCTCCTCCTTTTGCCATGCGAGGAAAGCAAGCTGGAAGAGTCCTGGTTGTTCATGAGGCTCTTCAGTGCTGCGTCCCCGTGTTGGGCGCGCTCGCTCAGGCACTCCTTGAGCTCCGGTAGAGTCTTATCTAGTGTGTCGTCCTCCCCGAGATAGGCGTAGGGGCAGTACTCGCGTGTACGAGTGTAAATGTTGGCATTGTCGTAGCAGTCGGAGCAGATGACTACAGAACCGGCACCTACTACCAAAACAAAAAGACCAAACATTTTTCAACATCGTTTATAAACATCCCGTTTTGTCATTTTGTAATCTGTAAAAAAAAACAACAAAAAACAAAACAAAACTCCACTCACCTGTGGGGACCCCCACAAGTCCCTCGCGAGAGTCCCCAGGATGGAAGCTGCTATGGCCGGTGAACAGAGAGCCCACCCTGCAGTGCAGCACGCCGTTCCCTTCCGTTTCCACTTCACTGCCAGTGTCTCCATAGAAAACACCTGGGACAAGGATAATTAGCGCTTCATTTCAGCAGGGACTTGATCCAAAGCAAAAACAGAAGCGTGATTGGGGCACTGAAAGGCACATCCGAGACGCTGTTTTATGATGAGAACCTTTAATGTTTATGTTTTTGTGTTGTCTGTAGTGATTCATAAGAACTAGTGTTTTCTTGTACATCTGAGCTTATTGTTTTGATGCTGTTTATAATCAAATCGGTAGAGATCCGTTTTAACTGGAGATGGCTTTTTAAGTCAAATCAAGTCACTTCATTGGAAACATTTTCATTATCTTTTCGTAAATAATTGGAAAAGCTGGTCCCTTGAACATTTTTCCACTATTCTGAACAAGAGAGCATGGATTTTTAAATTAACATTAAATGGGGTACTAGAGGAACTTTAATTGGATTTACAGCTTACGCTGTACGCACAGTTCAAAAAGGATTGCCGCAAGAACTATGAATAACAAAACAATTATTCATGATGACTACAAGAGCAAAAACTATACATAAACGAGGACTGTTATTATCTGTGGTGCCGACCCAAAAGGTTTCCATTACAGAGAAAAACAGTGCAGAATTCACAACAACTCAAAAGACAGATTACACACCATCTGTGCCTTTATGAGCATATCCATTGGAAAGGGGAGGCATGAGCTGCTGGTGGCTGCCAGCCTCAGAGTTACTGTAGCCTTCCTGAGGCTCTGACAGAGTACCCTGAGAGGACAGGTAGCTGGGAATATCTGCCGGCAAATTCATCTCATCTGTAACAGAGACATATTTGGAACACCGCGTTGAATTCAATGTCTTTTCCTAAAAACAAAACATCAATTTCACAATTTACGGTAAGCCTTGCTGCCCGAGAAAAGCTTTAAAAGCTTAAAAAGGTGCGTTTACTTTATGTGGCAGTTGTACTCAATCTACTAACCAGTGTTGGTGATGCTGTAGTCCTCGTTCTTTCTGCGCATGTGATAGATGACGATGACCCACACCAGGGACGTTCCGACCACACAGCACACCACCACAATCACCACTATCCCTACAGTGGTCCAGCCGTCCTGGTCATACCCGGCGCCGGTATCACAGTTTGGTGAAGGCGAGACGCTGAGGTAGATGTGGCCACGCTCCGTACCAAGAGTATTGGACATGATGCAAGTGTATTTCCCAGCATCAGCTGGACCGGCATCAACTATGATAAGGAGTTGGTTGGCAGCAGCGAAAAAGTGGCGCTCCGTGAGCACCAGGGGCCCGTCGTCTTTGGTCCAGTTGAGACGTGGAGCGGGGCTGCCTCCGGCTATACACTGAAGCACCGCTGTTTCACCGCGGGCGACTGTTCTGTCTTCTAGTGGCCGCATAAAGGACGGCGTTTCTAGGAGAAGAGGAGAAATTTATCGACTTCTGATGCTACATGGATAATCCCAGTGGTATCCGATTTAAAGGGATGCGTGTGAAGTTTTTTTTTTTTTTTCAAACCAACGTTTGAGTCACTAATTGCACAGCAGCACATGTAATTCAATTTAACTCTCATAAGCCCATTAATTGTCAACCTGAGTGGTAACGTCAAAAATGATGCAGCTTGCAGGATTTGAATATTCTAAACAGTCATGGTTTAACGAGGTTTTCTTTTATACCATCATTAGTTGAAATTGGCAACATATAAACAAGAGCTTCAAATGAGAAACAAATAGAAACAAGCGCCCAATTTGAGCAGCATGACTCAGCTGAAATGACCCAGTAGGAAAAAGGAAAAACACCATTACGCTCCGCTAATGACGGGGGTGACTCACCCAGGACGGTGAGAGTGGCATTTGCAGACAGACTTCCAGCTGAATTTTGAGCTGTGCAGCTGTATACCCCCATGTCTTCTGTCTTAACATTAGCGATAAAAAATATGTCGTCATCCGGCATAACATGCATCCTGCGTTCTCGGGCTGCAGGGAAGTCAGTGCCTCCATCCTTCTGCCAAGCAATCTGAGGTGATGGATGGCCTTCAGCAGCACACTCCAGCCTGGCCATAGTCCCAGTGCGGATCGTTAGATCCATGGGAGTCTTAAGAAAGGAGGGCAGCTCTGGGAAACAGAGGACAGAAAATCAGAGGTTAGATGGAATAGCTGTTAGAGTTCATCTTGCTCTTAATTTCTCTTTCCAGTAACTATATTGTAAGCAAACAGCATTACATGCATCACCGGGGCTCGTGGCTAGACTAGCAACCTACACAGAGTTGGGTAAATCAATGATAAATTACGTGGACCCCAAAGATGACAGACCCACTGATAATAACAGATCACCTCTTTAAACCCACTCACCATTCACAGTCAGCATGGCTCTGTTGGAGTAGTTGGAGCCAAAGTGGTTGGAGACCACACACTGATAACGGCCTTCATCGGTGAAGTTGACATTAAGGAGGTGAAGGACAGTGGTGTAGATGAGCTCTCCCTCCTGATAGCGGGCATAGTTTTGAACTTCTGCATCATAGAGCACCTCCCCGTCCTTCCGCCATGCAGTTGTCATTGGCGAGTCGCTGCTGCTGGATGCAACGCAGCTGAGAGTCACGTTGTTCCCACGCAACACCACAGACGTCTCCGGGTGAGTGGAGATTTGGGGCTTAGGGAAATCATCTGTGCAGGAGCAACGGAAACAGAGATGCAGACCATCACTCAATTCCTTCTGACCTAATAAATAATATGCAAGTTTAGTTGGTGTTCCACGTTGAGTATCTGCCACGATTTATAAAAAGTTTAGGTTTGTTCAAAGTAATTATTTAATCAACGTACTTTCAAGATTCCAAAGCATCCAAAGACAAAAACGTCTTACATTGTTCAGTGCCTACGTAACCGTACACAGATAAAAGAATAAAAGAGAACAAGACTGACCACAAATAAATTCCTCTGGGCTGATGGACAGGACACTGCGACCAAGTAAAGTGGCAGGATGGGCACAGACAGCAGATACGGACTGCTGGAACTGGCTCTCGACCAGCCAAGGACCCAGCCACTGCATGTGACAGTCACACAGCAGACTGCTCGAGTTCAGGACACTGACGACACAAAGGTAACGCAGGATGTGAAACAGAAGTAAAAAAAAAAATCTTAAAACAAGTGAAAATTACATTTTACTTTTTTTTTTAAGGATTCTTAGAGAGCAAAGTTGCCTCTACTTAGTTCAATGTATGTGAAATATCTGAAGGATGCCCACAGTTGTTTCCTAATAGTCCATTCTAAATTATGCTCCAAATTAATATTCACTATAACAATTTGCACAAAAAAGTGGTCCTACATTCGATAAAGCCAGGCACTAAAGAGGGCACACGACTACTGTTATGATATATTTTTAAGCTGCTTATCAGCAGCATCTTTACTGATCAAATCCTTTGCCCGCGGTGGCATTTTTGTCTAATGCTTCAAGGCAACTGCCACTACATCCTAGGCAACAACCCAATAAAGCTACATGAAGCATGAAAGAACGTCATAACATTGTGACATGGCATCAGCAGAACTTGCTGGACCAGTTTTTGATAATCACTCATTTCTGAGATAACTAGGCTCCTTTATTATATTTAATTTGACTGCTGATGTCAATCTACACAGAAGTGCTGAAACAAAGGTGCTACTTGTTTTGCAGACAGGTAAAACTCAATAACTCTTCTCCTTTTATCTGTGTTTTTGCCATCAGTTCAGAGACTCGACACAAGACATTATTGCTGATATATGTGTTTATCAAAAGTGTGTTAAATTGTCCTCTCTCACCCAAAATTGTGCACCTGTGTATTGAGTTCTCATTAATGCTGACCAAGAGTATGTCAATACCACACAATACTGTAGACTCATTTGGCATGGGACTAAATGCCAATTAAACACTTTCCCATCGTGCTTACAAACCAGATGTCAGCAGTTTTTTTTGGGGGTAAAAAAAAGAAAAAAAAAGTTTTTTAATAGATGCCGGGGCAACTCAAATGCTAGATAAAAACACTTCTTTGCCTGAAGTGAGTTCAGAGTGCTTCCCTTGAGACTTTTCAATAACTCATTAATTACATACATTGGTGAAATCACTGCAAGTAAAACAGAAAAATATATTTGAAGTAGCAACAGCAGATCACCAAATTATAAAATGCAGTAATAATCTCTGATTATGTAATGCATATTTAAAATGCAAAGTGTGCCTCTTAATTGCAGTGCTTCTTAATTATCATAATTCTTTTTTTAATGAAAGCTACAATAATAGAATCACTCTGGGAAACAATGTTAACAAAAGCTGACTTCTAAGTGAACTTAAGAGAGCGGCAAGATTCACTTAGTGTGCACTCACAAGGCTTTGAGCTTAATATGAGAGAACGCCTCGGGGTGTATGGACATGATGTCATTCTTGCTGAGGTCCCTGCAGAAAAGAAATACAGATTAGACACAGTTAATTTGATTTGAGCAAAACGATCCAAATTTACAAGCATGAGGTACTAACAAACCCAGGGTTTGAGCTCAAACTTCTGAAATTGAACACAATACTCTATGAATCAATAGTCATGTCTTTTTAAACTTTTTAATTATTCAATAGCAAGAAAAGATCCTTCAGATACCACAATAACTGCATAGAGGAAAAAATAAAATACGTAAAGTGTATGTCGTGGTACTCACAGGTACTCCAGCTCATCCAGGCCCTCAAATGCTTTCTTAGTGATTGACTTTATTTTATTCTGTTGTAGAAATCTGAAAAATATAACAAAGTTTAGAAAAAAAAAAAGTTGAAGACACAAACCCTGTTCTTAGTCACATTTTTATTTACACAATGGTCTGATTGTGTTGCCAGGTTTTGGTTAAACTAAAACATCTGGTCAGAAAGGCCAGATGCTTGAGGCATTCATACATCCACTGTATATGATGCAGTGACTATTCATCTAAATGCAATAAAATCCTAAATACTGTAATATCAAATGAACATATTTCTCTGTACAGTCTTGAGTGTCCTCACAGTGTGTTTAGTGCCTTCATTCCATCAAATACACCAATGGAGTCTTCAATAGCCCAGGAGATTTCATTGTTGCGTATATCTCTGAAAAACAGAGACCCGAGTTAGACATTAAAAACACTCTTTACAGACTAAACATCTTAATACTTCTGCAACAAGAACCACAGCGAAAGCACTTTATCTGCTCTGTGGCTTCCAGTTGTAGTGATGCTTAGTTAGGTGACTAACAATCTGAGAAACCACATCGCTCCACTGTGTCAAAGCTCAATACCCCTGCCGTTCTGACGAGGGGAAATAATTGGCTCTGTTTAGCACCGAGACAGTTCATAGGTCCACGGGAAACCCAGAGAGGCCTAGTGTTTATGGGATGGGTCATGGGCTCTTTTGTTTCTCTTCCTTCAGGCCTGGCCACCTCTGAAAGGAGTTCGGCACTTTCAAGTGCCCTGCTCCCATGAAAGCTTGCAGGATGGTCAACATCCTCAGATACAAGCGCTTTCTCTTTGCGGTTCAGTAGCATAAAAAGGATTCTGGAGAGCAAATTATGAGTTCATAACTTTGTCAACACTTTGAACCGCGGGGATGAATGCTGAAAAGCTGAAGACATACTCGATCCATTAGGTAAACGTTGTACCACGCGGATATTTTGAAGCCTTTCACAATGTAGTTTATAGTGCGATACGGTGCCGCGACATGTACACGGCTCTTTTATGGAAACTCTTATTTCTATCTCATTAATAAGACTGATCATAATTGCACGTTAAATTTTAATCTATCAGAATCAGCATAAGAGAAACCCACTTCATTATTTAACACATGTTAATGTGCGTTTAAAATATCTTTTTAAAGTGTGACAAAAGAGGAAAAAAATCAGAGGAAGAGACATCTTTGATAAATACACAGTGAAAGATCTGATTTGTGAAAAACAAACAAAAAAACATCTAATGACTACAAGAATGGGCACTACATCAAAAGACACAGATTTGGCAACCGCTTCAACTTCTCCCAAATTACTTGGAAAACATATTCAGGTCAATGCTACAACCAAAGACCTAGTGTAGTCAACAGATTCTGGGAGAACGCAAACCACCGGGAACAAGTCGGCACTCGATTAAGCTTAGCACCTGGAGCCTCATTAAATGAATATCCATCATCCATTTCAAACAGATGTCTGTAGGGCATAACACTTACAAGGCACGCAAACTTGACAAGCCACTAAACACTCCCTCTCCCAAATGGCTGATGGAATTTTCTCCCAGGTTCAGGTTTTCCAGGAAACCCAATCCTATGAAAGCTGTCCCCTCGAGTCGGGTCAGGTGGTTAAAGGCCAAGTCTCTGCATGAAAATGGAAAAACATCATTTCAAGCCGCTTCTTGCTTCACATCTTTCTCGTTGGTTAATAAACATGTAACGTACATCCAGTGGTTGATGCTGACTCAGCCACCAATATGTATACCATAAGATCATTGTAATGTCACAGCAGCTGGACTGAAAACCAGGAGCAGAAGCTCCCAAAAGAAAGTACAGCTGCCTTCTTCCTATGTTTGAAGGAAACACACTTACAGTTCCTCTAGCTTCTGACAAAACTCCCAGGCGTCTGGTCGGATGATGCCGATGGCGTTCTGGCTGATCCGCAGGATACGCAGCATGCGCAGGCCATATAGCCAACCCTTTTTAACCTCTGTTAGGTTGTTGTGTTCAAGCTCCCTGAGAAAAAGAGAGGGAGGATAAAGGGGTTTTCCGTCCTATTACAAAAACTGATTTGTTACAATCCAAAAAAGCAAAAACAAAACATGGAACTGATGTCTAACAAGAACGAATAAAAAGGTAAACGTTTTCTTTTTTGGTTCTGTCTATTTGTTGTGCACCTTGAAAGCAGCTGATCTAAAGACAGAGTGGACACTGATTTGAAATCTGATGTTGTTGTGTCCTAATCAAAAACAAAAAAGCAAATCTACGACATTCCACTCACAGTTCTTCAATGTTGTTCAGTCCAAAAAAGGCTCCGTCCATGAGCTCCGTGATCCCATTCCTCTGCATCTTGAGCGACTTCAGTGAGTCCATCCCTTTAAAAGTCAGGCTGTCCACTAATTTGATCTTATTCCGTTTCATTTCGCTACACAGAGAAATACAAATATCAAGTTTGATTTCAGTGACTTTGAAAGAATCCAGCACAAATTTCTCAAATTATAAAACCACTCTGTCATCTGTTGGTTTATTTTGAAGTAAAAAGCAGTGGTTATGATACTTACAGGATCTGTAGCTGTGGAAGTTTGAAGACTTTGGGTGGCAGAACAGCTAATCTGTTCCTGTTCAGCCTAAGCACCAGCAGAGAACTGGAGATGTTTTCAAAGCAGCCGGGCTCAAGGACACTGATCTTGTTGTTACTCAAATTCCTTTGATATTTAAAAAAAAAAAAAAAAAAAAGAAAATGGAACATTAGAACCATATTTAGGAGGAGGATGAACTTTTGCTCTGTGTTTATAACTTCTGTGAATATTCACAAAGTTGCTGGGTCTAAGATGATTTCTACTCACAACAATGTAATTAATACAAATAATTTTAGTGCTCTAACTGTTTGAGAATTGATTCAGCTCTCTCTGAATAATCCAAGACACACATGCGATACATTGAATATGTATCGTCACCTTTTAATCCAGATTAATAAAATATCATTGAAAATTGCCATTTTACTCAAGAATAATCCTCTTTCTGCGAAAGAGTGAAATACAACTGAAGTCAATGATCCGTTATTGCTTACAGATATTTTAGCGGCATCGATGGAAAGGACCCAACTTTGAGCTCTGAGATAGAGTTGGATGTAAGGTCCAGTGTTTCCAGGGAAACGTATGGTTGTAGCTGAAGCATCGACAGCTCCGAGATCCGATTGTGGACTCTGAATTATATCAAACATAGTCACCTATTAGTTTTTGTACCAACAATATTTGCACAAAACAAAAAAAAATATCTATGACAATCTCAAATGATAAGTACAAATTCATCATGAGCCATTTAACATATAAGAGATAAATGTGGAAAATCTAAGACTGATGGACCACAGACATCCTGCTCAAATGATACTACATTGAAACCCTTATTTTCTTTATTTAAGCTCCCTCTTCATGCTTAATGTCTCTGGCACTGTAAAAAAAAAGGGTTCATTGTTAAACAGTGAGACATCACCCATGTCTCCCCAGTTAATCCTTTGGGATGTGTTCTGTTTTGTATCGGTTTAATAGGTCAGTATTAAACCATCAGCTCTAGTTGAATGTATATTTCAATATTTTAAGGCAAATTTTAAAAGTCTGTGACATCATCGTTCACATATGTTAGTCAGTGCCAGTAGCGCTCAGGAAAAATGTCTCATTTCTCTGCTGGATCTCATCACAACTCAAAGTAATTTTCCTCTCAAGGACAGCATTTCTCCTAATCCTCCTCCTCTCCTAGTCTCTTTGACATCCATATGGCTTTTGATTACAAGAATGCAGTTCATCGTGTATGAATGCATTTGCACTTCTGATGCCTTTAGAATGAGCGAAAACATTTGTTGCTGGTAAACTCTTATTAACATAACCTCTTCCTCCTGCTATTTGAAATTCTGATACTCAAAAAAAGTTTTAAATGTCATTGAAATCGAATACTTTCTTTGTGAACCTTGCTTTTGCAACAGGTTTGTACACTTTATGTTTTGGTTGTTAACCGGTAAGTTGTACAATATCTTTTTTTTAACTTTTAAAAGCATATACAGAAAATACATCACATCAAACATTGTGCTCAGATTTGTGGACTGAAGACAAATTCTAGTCTTCCAATTGTGTTTAAAGTGATCTGAGATGACAAGCACACAGCACCAAGTAAACACAATCAAGGGTTGAACTGACCATGTCTTAAAGTGGTTACAGGAGAGGCTAGAAAACCTTGAACGAAATCCATACTTACAGCGACAATGAGGTAATGTTTGCAGAAACATCTCCAAGAAAAGGAAAAACAGTCAGCTCATTGTGATTCATTGTGCTGAAATGAAATTAAACAGGACACAAGTGTCATACATTTGCTGCAGATCACTTGCAAGATCATAAGAAAAATAAATAACCAGCTTCCTCAGTATAAGTCAGAACTCAAATTATGCAACTTCATGCCAAAGCCTATTTCAGAAATCCTGAGCAAATTTACTGAAGATCAGAATGACTTCAGTCATCCATCCAGCGGTGGTTTATTGGGGATAAATATCAAATTTAGGGAGTCCACCAGCCAACTTACACAAAGTCACTATAATACTACATATTGACAGTATTACAGCGACTGTACATATATAGTGTATTCATTCCATTGTGTTTACCGAAATTATTTTAAAGATTACAATGAACTTTTGTCCATTTATAGGCCAACTTTTTTTATAACGCACTTTAAAAGCAGCAACCACCAATGAAGGTGCTGAACACCGGACTAAAACGAGTAAAAGAACAATACGCGATACAATCGTTAACATTCGTGTTAAAGTACGTGAAAGGGGGGTGTATTGATAAATAACTGTTCAACAAATCAGACCCGTGGGTCCGGTTCCCGGAACCTGGCACGCATCGGTGTCCATCAAGTTGTGTACTTACACTTGAGTTACTGAATCTGGAGGGTCCAGGGGCGCGAGCGACAGCCTTTTCCTGCTGCAGTCCATGATGTGGGGCTCGTCTTGGCCCTTGGAGCAGTAGCACGCAGCGGGACACGAGGCGGCGGCGGCGGTCCAGGCGCTCAGACTCAGCAGCGCGACGACGAGCGCCGCTCCGGCGGGCCGCGCTTCCGCCATTTTGACGTGCTCCTTCCCCGCGGCTACGTGGCTAGCTGCTCGCTCGACGGAGGAAGGACAAACGAAGCTCCGGTGTCCGTCTGCGCTCCCGGGTCAGCCCACGCTCCGCGGTTCCGGTCAGAACTACACAATCCCGTGATGTCCAGCCTGCGCGGCTCATTCCAGCAGTTATATCCAGTTGTTCCCGGAGCCCGGAATTCCTTCCGCTCCAATCAGGACACCCTGCTAGCTGGCTAGCTCATTGCTGAGCGGACTTGGACACACACATATGCACCGCGTTTTCCAAAAGACGAGCTCAGTCGCGCGTGCTTTTAGCGCTGCTGGGTGGTAAGAAGTAGTAAGTAAACTCAAACCGGCAACTTTGTGACAAATAAAGATAATTTTCTCCGTCTTCGGTTCCACGGGAAAAACAAAGCGCCGTGAGTTGATGACATAGGATACTATTGGTCCCGCCCCATTCCAGCGTGTTTACACCTCGCCTATTGGTCAATGTAAACGCTTGTCAATCACTTGCCGATGTGATTGGATAGGCGTCGAAACGTGTTTTTGTGGTAGTCCTTGTACCTACAGATCTAAAGAAGTTGTAGTAAAAAACAAAGAAATCAGAACTGAAGTTGCTTGAAATATGGTTTTGAGGGTTTTTTTTGTAATACCGAGTGCGAAAACACAATTGACTCGATATTTTTAAATCTAGCGGAAGTGTCGGGTTGGCAAAAGCGCACTAAACAATGAAAGTCAACTAAACTTGGACTTGAGGACATGTTCAAATTATAATACAAAAATGTAAAAGATAACTTTGTATGTCTGCTGTTTATTGTTTTTGATACAACCTGGCTTTATCATGTCCTGTGATTACATGAGGTTATAATTACAAGGACTTGTCGTCCTTGTAATGAGGTACAAACCAAGCCTCTATGACTGAGTTTTATTTATTCTAATCATTTAGGAGAACGTACTATTGAGATATAAGAGCTACTTAACAATAATCTACAACAATGAGCATCTGTTTATTTCCCCTCTTTAATAAAAGATTGCAGTCAGTCAATAAGGAAGTATTTCCTTGGTCTGAATTGTTCAGAAATTACAGTACTGTGCAAAAGTCTGCGCACGCACACACACACACTCACACACACACACACACACACATACACACACACACACACACACACAAACTCCAAAAAAACAAACAAAAAACAAAACAATTATGTACTTTGTGCAGTAGACCTCATGAAATCTAACATTTTTTCACATGGGCACAGCTGGTGCTTTTATGGCTGCTTGCAGATTATTTATAAGTTTGAGTCTTTGTAGCAACTGCCTAACCAATTTTTCTATATAATGTGGTGAACAAGTTCCTTCTTCTCTCTTTATTTCATTTTGTGACAATTCTACTAAACACCAAAACGTGTCAGAAAAGCCAACACAGGTTAAACAATCTGAGTTCCTGCCCTTGGGACAGACAGCGGACTTAACCTTGTAATCCGGACCACTGTGTGATGTAAACATTCACGGCCTTTCATTTAAAAGCAGCAGGCTCGCTCCCGCTGCAATTAATGCGCAAAACCGGCCACATCGCCGGAGTTGAGATCACGGAGATACAGGTGCTCAAACTGTGTTCCTGGGTTCTCGGTTCTTAGAAGACCAAAACGCTGTCCAGGATGTGGTTGCATGGATGCATGCTGTGTCGTATTCTACCCGCAGTAAGGAGGGGAACTGGTACTGTAGAAAAAAAAAATAACTCCCTTACAATTGAAACGTGTATCGCCTAGGGAACCCGGTCCCTCCTTTCTCAAATTACAGAGTTGAAATGCGGAACAGACTCGATTAACCCTGCAATCAGTTCGAGGCAACGAACAATCAAACATGTTTCAAGCTACCCAAACCTCGTTACCATCCAGTCTACCTGCCTCGCTGGCCAGAAAGAGCAAAGTCGAGACGGAATTTCAAAGAACATGTCGTCTAGACGTCGGCAAAACTCAAAATATTGTGCATGTGCTCGGGACAACTTTGAAGGCGAACCTGAACAGGTAAGTGTCAGGGTGCGTGAGCGTGCATGCGCGCTCCTTCAGCGCAGGTAACAGAGGTAGGTATTGTGAGAGCGCTTCGGTCGAGGCTTATCATTTTTTTTATCCTGATTCATTTCCATACCCTGATAAGGTGATGTCTGTCGCTCCGCACGGACTTTGTCCATACAAGTTTATCGCAAAGCTTTGATCTCTGTTGCTGAGGTTTTCATACAATTATATGAGAAAGCGTGCCAACAAACGCACCCTGACGTGTCAGACCTTTAGACTACCGTGTTGTGAAGCAACAAGTAAAAAGGCTGACGGGAGATAAAGAACAGATAAGTGGCGTAGGTCCGTGGAGGGAGGGCGCCCGCGGCTGATGACCAATCAGCGTCCAGAAACGCAGCCAGCACCTGCTCCAAAAGCCGCGGCTGGTCGCTTTCAGCTTCAAACTTACTGCAGCTGGGTTGTTTGCTTGTAAAGGATAAGTCGTAGGGTTATAGACCAGCCATTGTCTCAGACCCCGTGAAAGGACGCAGTCATGATTCACCCCCGGACTCTGAGATTAGATTATAATACAACTGCAAGCGTATTATGCGTCGTGGGCTCGGAACTGAACGTAAACCTGAACAGGTAGGGGCTTGTCAGACCTGTCTAGGTGTACGGGGAGAATTTTCTCTTAGTTTATTGCCTTCTGGTGTATTTTTTTTTTATTTATTCTGCCAACATTCTTTCTGTGTGTCCATTACTTTAATTTACGTCAATCAATGGGTAATTATTATTATTTTAAATGTATACTTTGTCATGTAAAATTTGATATATATTATCAGAAGACTAATCAACTCTGCAACTTATGTTTAACTGAGTAAATTGAGCTCCTTTAACGTTATAATGTCCCTAAAGTTTGATTAAATTTCTAACGTTAAGATTTATTTTTCAGGTAATTTTGATATCTTGTTTGTTGTTTTTTTTTTTGGCAGAATATTATCGCCTACTAAGTTGTACTCCTGGTATGATATTTTAATCTGCATACTTGCACTGTACAGTAGTTTAAGAATAGATTATACATTTGAGACCGTGTTCATTATAACGCAGTAACACGTGCTGCGGCTCATGCCGCCCCGCTCCACGCACATGTCAAAGTAAAAGAAGCTGAAAGTCTTCCAAAAGCATCATGATTTTAAAACCTTCATGAATTTTACATTTACATACACTGACGGTGTGTTGTATCAGACTACTTTTGTTTCACTGTGGTTAAACCAAATGAACAGACTGCTGGAGTTTATAAAAAGTCCTTTGTTGACCCACAGGATGTCATTTGTATGCAGATCCTGGTGGTGGCAGAACTCATGGTGTCTTGTTTTGTACGGTGGAGACAAGCAGCGGTTCTTTGTTGCTGTCAACAGGAGGAACTTTGTTTTGTTTTGTTTTTTTGCTTCCAAAGAAATGTCTGTTGTGTAGTGTAGGCTGCCAAATACCAGCATACTGACTGAGTACTGGATTACTGACTGGAAAAGTGGAAATCTGGCCCATGCCTCCTCCACAAGGCCTCTTAGGGGTATTCAGCATATCCTATTGCACGCCGCCTTGAATGGAACCCTCTTGACATATTTTAATCCTTAGATCCTTTAATGGTAATTACTACATAATTGCATTATCCCACCTTACCATCAGACAGACATATGCAAAGTTTATTGTCTTCCACTTGCAGAAAGGGGATGTGGTCAGGCTTGCACAAGTTGTCCTCAGATCGACAGCCTTCTGACAGACAGACAGACCTCAGAGTTGAGGGGGTTAGTTCTAAAAAAAAAAAAAAAGAACTGGTAGAAATAACCCAGACGCTTCCTTAGAAGTTCAATGGTGCTTCCCTTCATTAGAAATCTTAAGCATGCCTAATATTAAATCAAATGTGCTGTTTGTCTGCGTCTCAGGAGTGCTCCTCCCAAGTCCAAGTTCTTCTCAGTGAAATGCACTCCAAATGTTCAGTGCACCATCAGCTCCCTACCCCAGGATCAACCCCCTACCCCTTACCCTCTTAATGGAAACTCAATACTGCTCATCAAAATGAAGAGTGCCAGTCTGACTGAAAATGACGACAAGGTAAGTAGTGGGACAGAAGTGTGTAGTGACTGTTTCATTTGAGTATTCACTGACATGAAACATGAACAGCTGTGCCACAAGAGCTTTATATAGCGAATCATAAGCTGATGTCATGTCACATTGAATTTTGGGAAATTGAGTTTGTTTCTGCACCCTATTGTTACAGTATACGTGTTATCTATGCACCCTAACGTTCAGGATGATGTTTGCATTTACAGATTGTAAGTCTAGGCTTCAACATTATGTCACATTTCCTTTATTTTCAGTTTATTTATTAAGTAAAAAAGTAATGTGTTTTAAACAGGACGTAGGAATGAAGAACAGTAGCTGATAAATGTTTTTAAAAAGAACACAGAGGTGAATGTATTTGAAAGTTTTGTAATCAGTTCATTTTATCATATGCTTTGAAAATGAGTGTATGATTATGAAGAAAATCAGATTAAAGCAACATTCTTCGTAATAACAAGCCTTACAGGTGCTTCATGTATATCAGGAATTCTTAAAATTTCACCCGTCTCTATTTCTTAACAATGACTGACACCGACCGTTTCGACCAGCTGTTGTTTTTGATTTATAATTGTTCAAATACTATGAAGAAATATTTCATACTGAGTAAAGGTTAATCACTCATTCTGACCTTCTAACAATTGTCACAAATGAAAGATTTAAAAGCTTTTAATATGAAAGTACTGTAAAACAGAGACTTTTGCATATCTTTTCCAAGCTGTCTGTCTACTACTATGGAGAAGACAAGGGGGTCTTAGGGAAAGCTGTTCTGCACCTGACAGCTGTTGGTAAGTTCATTTTTGTTAAATAACATAGTATATTTAACTAACCGACATGTAGACAGCTGGTGTAACTTTAGAACCGATAAAACAAGAGTTGTACTAGGATCCACTATGAGAAATGGTAAAGCTTTGCAAAAACATCATGTGATTAACAAGACATGTCTGTCACTCAGAGATTTCTCTGGACGTGGACGCCGACAGAGACGGCATTGTGGAGAGAAACAACCCCAATAAGGTGACCTGAGATGTGTCAACAGAGCAAAGGGAAACGCCTAATGAAGGATGCGGTTTACTTTTTTTTTTCCAAGTGTAGCAACTTGATATAGAGTCTGTGCATGAACTTAGTGCTGCTTACCTGCCAGTTTAAAGCGAAAACACTCAGTTTTCAACTTGTCATGCTGCTCTTTAAGGTAACTCCTTTTCACATACCTGAACAAGCTGCAACAAAGGCAGCTTTAAGTTGTGCCTCAACATATTTCTCTTTTTTGGAGGCGATATGAAAAACACTTATTTTTGGTTAAAAAAGAAAAGCACAAACATCTGATTCTGTTCTGTTCTAATTTACATTCTGGTACCTGTTATAACCTGTTAGGGGTCGTGGAAGTGGGGTCCTAATGGACATGGAGCCGTCCTGTTGGTCAACTGTGACTCAGAGAAGAGTTACATTAAGAAACTAGACAGTGAAGTGGGCCAAATCTCCAAGGTGTCAGGTAAACCAGTTCCGCTTTCAGTTGACCTGTAATATTCTTCGACGTGTTTTATTCCCTCAGCACCACAAGTTTTGTTTTTTTTATAACCAGGAAACTTCCACAGATTCTGATGCAAAACAGTGATACGATCAAGTAAAACTCATGTTTTAACTGCTGTGTGAGGGTGGAGGACATGTAATAAGGCAGAACGCTCAAATTTCTTTGTGCTGGAAAAACCTGTAAAGCTGAAATTTCATATTAGGAAACACAAATTTTGTGTGTGCGTGAGTTTATTAATCTGTCATGCTTTTACAATGGCATTAAGCTTAATAAGGATTAAATGTATGTCAGGCATGTGTACCGTATGTCGCATACATGTTCAATTGGGCTTTCCAGGACTAAATAAAAAACGTTTCAAAATGACTTTTTGTGCCTGTCCAGATTTGAAGGACATGTCACTCATGGTGCTGCGGACCAGAGGCCCTGCCCGACTCCCAAAGGGATACAAGCTCACCATGCACATCTCTCAGGGAGATGCGGAAAGTGTCAGAGTGTTCAGACCCAGATCCAGTGACGTGTCCAATAAAAATCTGCGTGAGTAAAAAGGATGGCTCAGAAAGCCCCAGGTCAGAGGGTATAATGTACTCAGCCAGTGTAAAAATCCTGTTGATTGTCATTTTGTTTTGCAGAGAAACTCTTCAGTTTCTTTGTGAAGGACTATCCACTGGTGCTGAGCAGCGAGGTCCTGTCTCAGGAAGTGCCTTACCACGGAGGCACAGCAGAGACCAACTTTTATGTGGAGGGCCTCAGGTTTCCCGACAAAGACTTCAATGGGCTCATCAGCATTAACCTCAGTTTGCTGGAGCCCATCTGTTCTGTAAGACCAGCAGCGTTGCAGCCGACACTTTTTATTATCTGAATGTTGCGAAATGAATTAGCCTCTCAAATTACTGTTGAATTTACATCTATGTGGTATCATAAACACAGGACAGGGAAGAGCTCTAATCTGCCTCTCATATTTTATTACTTTTTTTTTGACAGGGGCTTCCAGAGACACCCATTTTCACAGACAAAGTGGTGTTCAGAGTGGCACCGTGGATCATGACACCCAACACCCTCCTGCCTGTAGAGGTGTTTGTCTGCAGGTGAGAACCGAAAGATGAATAATTGAGATGACATTGACAGCAGATGTGGCAACAAGATTACTGTCATGCTTTCATAATCAGTGTTGCAACATATTTCCAAGAAAAGCTGGACGTCCACATAAGTGTCCATTTGTTTGTGTTAGTGCTGCTGAATCTTAAGAGGCTTGGCCTTCCTTTTAAATGCTTTCAACACTTTTAGAATGTGTATTTAATGCCAAAGAATAAACATAATTTTATTGTGGTAGAATTTCAGGTTACGCAAGGAAAGATGAATTCACATTTTGTGACATATTGCAAAACAAAACGGCATTTCTGCCCTTGATTGCAGTACATCTGATAACTACCAGTTCTTAAAAGGAATGAGGAGCCTTGTTGGAGACAGCGGCTACAAGCTGAAGGTCTGCCACGAGTATGTAAACAGAGGAGACCGCTGGATGCAGGTGGGAAAACGGAAAACAGATCATGTCTCACGATCATGAGATTTCAGCTTTACCTCTCTCAAAAAAAAAAAAGACCTTGTTCTGTTCATTTGTGGTGGTTTAGTCTTTCAAAATTATTTCAACTTGCTCAAATTAAGTATATATTACTTCTAACAGATCTATAATAAAATAAATATAATAAAAAGTTCCCACAAAGTCACAAAAGGTTTTTTTAAACCACACTTACAGGAACGTTGTGATTAGTTTCACAAACCTGATGTTGTGAAATAAACAGGAAAGCAGTTCAAACATAAAAAAAACCTCTAGAATAACAAAAAAAAGAGAGATGTTTCGCTGAAAAATGTCAAAAAAAAAAAGGAGAACAAATTTTCCGAGAACTGAGATGCAAGTGGAGCAGAAATATAACGCAGTCTGTTTTTCAGGATGAGCTGGAATTCGGTTACATCGATTCGCCCCATCACCGGTTTCCCGTTGTTCTGGATTCCCCGAGAGATGGCGATCTCCAGGATTTTCCGTATGATGAGCTACTGGTGAGAACCAGACTTGGATTTGCTTTCGAAAATAGCTGCTTCTAAATTGGAAATGTTTAAGCTCTTTGGAAAATTTGAAAAACCAAAGATTATCAGGAGAACGTAGAAACACTTCAATGCATTTTCTTTTTTACGTAGCTGTTTTCACCGCTGCAAAGACTAAATTCAAATTCAATTCAGTCTTTATTTCGAACATGATGGCAAGTAACAAACATGCTTGAACATGAAAACATAACATAACATAAAAAAACGTATAAACTCCTATCCCCTTGAACTCAAAACCATGTTTTTAGATGGGCCGTCGTTATCATTTCTGTGTTTAAGATATCAAAAATCTTGACGTACTTAGAAGTTATACATATTAATAGTTAGAAATTTGCACAGTATAAGTATATATTGTGGCATACCTGAGTATAAATTAGTGGATGCCTGAGCTATTATTCCCATGTTCAGCTACATGCCACTGTATATAAACACTATTTACTCTGAATCCCTGTATTCACCTGTACATCAATGTATACATGAAATTACGATGTCAGAGTCAGTCAGAATCAAGTTTATTGTCAATTCTACCACATGTGAGACACATACAGAGAATCGAAATTACGTTACTCTCAAACCCTCGGTGCTACACAATAAATAAATTTTAAACACAAAGTGCAAGTTAAAAGGAGACAAGAAACAAGTTGTGACATGACAACAACAGTTTTTCGGTTTGATTAAAGTGACATGGTGCAAAGGAGGCGGTCCAGTTCTGCCAAAAGTGCCTGGTGCAGATACTGTGATCAGAGTGAGTGAGGGGGGGGGCAAGGCGGGAAACGGTGGAAGAGCAGGGAGAGTGTTAAGTGTCCTGACGGCCGGATGTGACTTTATATACATCCTTGCACAATCTTATTCATTACAAGCATTCTTACTCATAGATATTTCTATACGCGTTAAAGCATAAATAACAACTATACTTATTACTATCCATATATGTATAAATTTATGCATTTCCACATACATACTTACACACATATACACCTACAACCATACAAGTCCAGTCCCCCCAAAAACCCCTGTGACAGAACAAGAACAGAATCAGGAAGTCCCCCGTCCACATTGGCCAACACCAGTACCCAGGCCCCCACAGCAACACCCGAGAGCCAGCCCAGGCACTCCCCTCCTCACCAGCCACTGAGAACTCCCCACCACACAACAAGCTCAACGAGCTCCCCTGCAAACCCTGGGGCGGGTTGGGTGGGCACCCCCAACCCGCCCCAGGGGGTACAGACAGTCTCCCGCTGCAGAGACATCTCAGCAGTGACGGAGAGTTAGTACGACCGATGGGAGGCATCCAAACCCATCCCCAGGCATTGCCACCAAGGGCCCAGACACCATCCCACCGCGAAGCCCCCAGCAAACCTCCCAAGACCACAAAGATGAAGCAGGCGATGCTGTGCTGAGGAGGCAGCACGTGATGCAAACATGATGCGCTGGAAATCATATTTTCTCAAGAATAGTGCATGCAGTCACTTGATGACTTATTTTTTGTGCATTTATAGCAATACCTTATATATGTAAACATATTCATCATATCAAGAGAGTGGAAGAATCATAGTAAAAGTGAAAACAGTATTGCAATCAATCATCAGTAAGTAAGTAAGTAAAGTTTATTTATATTTCACAGGTTAAATGGCACAAAGTGCATCACAAGCCACACATAAAAAAATAAGACAGCATAAAACATAAGAAGAATCAAGCAGGAAAGTGTATGAAGCAACATCTACCAACTCACAACAAATACGCTGCACGATTATCTGTAGCAATAATGGATGGAGATTCTCTGGAGATTTTCTAAGTGGCTGCAAGAAAACCTCTGAATGTCCGATGTGAAAGCTGCACTCGTCGCTACTTCTGAACATTTCTAGAAAATGTCACGGCTGGATTGCATGTCAGACAATGGCTCCAAGTTATTGTATTAAGAATATTTTAGATGTCTTTGTTGTTATTTTTTTTAAACCAAGTTTGTGGCCCTCAGGGCCCCGACTTTGGCTACGTGACGAGGATAGCCCAGAGAAAAGATGTAAGCAGTCTGGACTCATTCGGTAATCTGGAAGTCAGCCCTCCCGTAACTGTGAATGGGAAAAACTACCCACTGGGCAGAATCATCATCGGGGTTGCGTTCCCTACGTGAGTAAACAGAGACACAGATGAACTCATTAAGATTATTTTATGCAGAGCATTTTAAAGAGCACATGACAGGATTTGTGCAGACTCATGTCTGTCCTTCTGCAGCGCAACTAAAGGACGAAACATGACCAAAGTGGTTCAGGACTTCCTCTGGGCTCAGAAGGTTCAGGAGCCTATCGCCTTATTTTCTGACTGGCTTCTTGTCGGCCACGTGGATGAGTTCATGACTTTTGTTCCTGCACCAGACAGAAAGGTAGGCATTTTATTTCATAATGACTTGAGTGACTCTACGAGTCAGTCACCAGTTGACACAAACATTATCCTCTATATTTCTAATGGAAATGCGTAGATCCAAGCCATAGTGGCACTCGTCTTTACCGCTATGCTTTTATTTTCATTGTATAAGCTCTCCGGACACGAGAGCACCGGTGTTATCTTTGTCTCTTGTGTGTTTGGTCACAGGGCTTCCGACTGCTGCTGGCCAGCCCAGACGCAAGCTACAAACTATTCAGGGACTTGCAGAGCAGAGGGCACGGACAAGCCAAACTGTTCGACGGTACAGTAGCCAGCTAGTTGTCCATAAAAAGATTTACTAAAGTGCATGTTCGTTACAAAGCTCACCACCGTCACGCTGTACTCTGCTTCCAAAAAGGTCTGAAAGGGGAAGAAACTAAAACACTGGATGAGCTCCTTGATGACAAGAGGCTCCGAGCTGAAAATAACTATGTACAGGTGAGGTTCTCAACTGGACGCGCTGCGTTTAGGGTCCTCGCTGTGCGCCCACAATACACACTACGTCACGCTCACGTCCAACTATGTGGTGTGAAAATGGGGCTGTTACAGCCTTCGCTATGGAAAGGCTTTCAACACGATTTTAAGACTTGGTTGTAGGAATTTACTATTTTTCACTCACAAAAGCATTTTGTGAGAGGTGTGTTTGTTCCCGCTTTCTACGCTAGAGCTGCATCGACTGGAACAGAGATGTACTGAAGAGAGAGCTGGGCCTGGATGAGGATGACATCATTGACCTGCCGATACTCTTCAAGCTGTTGAGCGAGGAGGAAGAGGAGGTGGAGTACAGAGCGGTGGCCTATTACCCAGACATGGTCTGTTCTGAAACCAACCAACTTACTTTTTTGTTTCTAATTCAAAAGACATAATTCACAAAAACCTATGACAAACTTTGAGCTGATGGTACTGCTGCATGTCAAACCCATTTCCAGGTGAATATGATCGTGTTGGGGAAAAACCTCGGCATCCCGAAGCCGTTTGGCCCCAAGGTGAACGGACAATGCGCCCTGGAAGCTGAAATGCGCTCGCTGATGGGGGCCCTGGGCCTCAAGTGCACGTTCATTGACGACTTCGCCTCCTACCACAAGCTGCTGGGAGAGGTGCACTGCGGTTCCAACGTCCTCAGGAAACCGTTTGACTTCAAGTGGTGGAATCTGGAGTTTTGAATGGAAGCTGAGTGGGCATGTTAAAAGCATTTCAGTTAATAGTTGTCTGTGTACAACGCATGCCAACAGTAATGCAATTTAAAAGCACAGTAAAGCCTTACAGAAATTAGCTATTTATCCTTTTAGTTACTCTCCCCGCAACTGTAAAGTCTTTGTTTCACCACTTGAAAGTTACACGAGAAGCAGCGATGGTATGAGCTGATCACTTTGGACTGATACTATGTCACCGCAGCTGTGACAGGGTTAAAAGTGCACAGTGATCAGCATCGTAAATCCATGGTTCATTTCCTGTGAATTCCTTACACCTGGAAAGAAGATTTATTACCTGAAAAGGAATAGTGGATTTTGCCTTTAAGGGTTTAAAACGCAGATAAAAGGAAGCTGCACCTGGTTGCAGTTTAATGAGGCCAAATGTGGATTTCTTAAAAATCTTGAGGATTACAATTTAGGAAGGTGGAGGGTTTTAATCGCATACAAAAGGAGAGTTTGTTTTTTTTTTGCAATTTTTTTTCTGGGTGTGGGCACAAAACATTTTAACGTCATTGCCTCATTTGCTATTTCCTCTGTATTTCAGTGCTTTTGCAAGAAGTGCCTCACTATTATACCAAACTTCTCGCTAAATGGCAATCAGTATGTCGCTTTAAGCAATAATTACTCAAGCATTTGATCTTGGTGTGCATTTTAATCTTGTTTTAAACATTTTATTTGTCTCTTCTTTTACAAAAAAACAAAACAATGAAAAGCAATATTTACAAACAAGTCTTTTGAACAGGGGCTTAAGCAAACAACTGACAGGAACAGAAGTACAATCATTTGAACTGAGCACACAGAAGATTGGCTCTTGAGTGTTGAAGCGGTCGATGACCTGTGCCATCAGTCCAACTACAAACAGACGAATGGTACCTCACAGTAATGTGCAATAAATAGGCGGAGCCACTAGATGGCAGACTTCATCTACTCAAGCATGTTCAAGTTCCAGTTTTACAGGCTGAAATCTTGTTGCCATTTTCAGTTAGTCTTTTGTTGCTATAAAAAGCGGAAGAAATATGGTTTGAATATATTGTGGGATGATTTGCATTCGATCCAGTGTCTTAAACATTTTCTTTACAAAATGTAAATGCTGTTGTTAACCTTCTAGACGATAAATGTCTGCTGCAGTCAAGTCACTGAAAATAAAATAAAAAAAACAAAAAAAAAGAAACCTGTAACAAACCAGTGCTTTTATTTATGACAAATTTAAATCTGAAAAACTAAAACTTCCCTGCCCAAGAAAGGTTGGGGTTACCGTAGCCAAGAATCAACACGGCATGACCCTTCACGGTAGCAGATTTGTTCAAATAAATACATCTGTTTCTGCTTAGTTTTACATTCAAGCCAGCTGGCAACACAGTGCCTTCGAATACGACCGTTCCACAATCATAAAAGGCAACGTCACGACGGGTCACAGTGTAAGTCATTTTCAGCAACAAATCAGGTTCTTTGAAAAGGTCAGCATCCGGGAATAACTCTGAAGATGTAGTGCTTACCGTAGGTCACATAAATAAATTAAACTTTACAAATAAAGTAAGAAAAGGTGACATTTGGCTCTCTATCAGCGATGTGCACTGCATCTGTAGATGTTGGCTGGTTTTCAGTAGGACGAAAATCACAGGGACACCACCTCCATGTTAAGCATCGCACCGGTTTGCAGAACAGAGGAGTTTGGCAAGCAGATTTACACCATGCACAGTACTGTTGTATACTCACCTGTACACAAACATCGACAGGTGGGGTATGACGAAGAGCGTCTGGAGACAGAGGTTTTTACAGCAGTACCATGGAGTAGGGCTTGAGGATGCATGTTGCTGGTTGGAGTCCACTATTCTGTTCCTGTTTTTTTTTGTTTTTTTTTATAACTACAACTCCATTGTGACCATATTTTTCTATATTTTCCATATTCTCACCCAAAACTGGTGAAGTAGGTTTTTAAAGCCACCTGCATCAGCATCAGCATCACATCCCGGTCCAAAACATGACAAAATTCCAGAAGTTGTAAAACACAATAAATATCCACTGCAGAACACCCAGAAAAGAAGAGATTGTCAATAAAACACAGAACAAGGCCTGACAGAATGTCACACACCCATCTGGTATGCCAAAGTTAAACCTATGTACAATGTCACAGTGGGATGTGAAATTTGACATTAAAAAACATGTTCTCCGTAGTGCAACTCTGTTCGAGCTTAACAAACGCAAGTCGTTTGATGGGTCTATGCTTCATTTACCACCTTGCCAGTCAGAAAATTTAAATGCCCGTTCCAATTCCGATCTTCACAAGAGGATTCAATGAGTTTTACAGTTTAAAGTAAAAAAAAAAAAAAGAATCGGATTTCTGAGTTGACTGACCTTAAAAATGAGCAAGCGGGCAGATCTACTGTGCTAAACCAGCTTACAGATGACAGTCGATTTCGTTCCTGCATGGGCACGAAGGCCTGCTTTCCTTTGCTTTTTGAACTCAGGTTTTCCACTTGGAGAAAGGAATGAGGGCAACAAATCTGCTCGCGGTAATGGAGATAGGCGTCTGTCATGACAAGCAGCCGATACGTGCCAGAATACGCAAAGGTGGCGTCAGTTAGTCTCTTGTTTCGGCTCTACTGTGCTGCTTTTCTGCATCAGTGGTGGACTTCACATGCCCTTCTTGGCTTTGTTTTTTCGGCAAAAGACGCCTCTCATGGGAATGCTGGGAAAAGTGGGAAAAACGGCAAAGTTACACAAATACAGTCGCGCAAAACATGACTTAAAGGCAACCTCAGATGAGCAACAAGAAACGCACAAAAAACAAGAACAACATAGAATTATAAGAATAGTTACTAACGTACACACATGACAAGAGGCAGGTTTAAATAAGGATTTATAGAGAGCAAACTAATCATAAAAATAAGTCGGTTTATAAGTAGCTCCAAGCGAACGTCCTCCAGGTTTCTTACCTGAAGATGGATGTCGATGTAATAATCAGCGGAGACTGGCTAACAGTTCTGCGGAGCAAACATGACCCAGTTAAAACAAATATAACCGTAGAGGACACAGAACACCAAAGTGAGGCAACTAGTGCTTGTTTACTTTGAAATAATCTGCATAATCGGTCTTTACCTATGCACGCTCTTACAGCATTTCTGTGTACACACTGAAGGTTACTGACACTGCTGCGTGTTTACATGCTGATTTGAGTGTTTAGCTTTCTGGTAGCTGCAGTAACATTTTTAACGTATTGTTTTGGTTAAAAATCTCAGGATTAAAAGAGTCATATCTGATTGGAAATTGTGAATATATGGTATTTCTGATCCGCAAGGAACTTCGGTAGTTAACTGAAGGGAGAGTTTGTATTTTGCCGGATAACGAAGCTGTGCGCCGGCTGACGGCAGGGGCGATGCCGGGCCCGTTTGCCTCACCGGTGAGAGTTTGCGCTCCTGCTGGGTGCACTCCATTTTGGGATGACTGTCTGTCCCTTTTGACTCTGACGTCTTCACTCCATCTAGCTGCTGCTGAAGACGAGTAGCTGCTGGGAGGAAGGCAAAAGATGTGTGGCTGTCACAAGTGATAAACTCACGCAGATAATGCTGCCAGCTGGTCTGGGTGAAAGAAAAAAAACAGATCTTCCAGACTGTATAAGATTAATGGCTCAGAGGGAACCATTAGTGGAAATTACGTGGCGATCACAGACATGTTTGTAGTGCTACAAAGTAAACCTTTTGTCATACGAAAGGAGGTTGCCAAGTTACACAGACTGGGTTTTTTGTTTTTGGCAGGTGAGGGGAATTTCATCACTCAAGTGTGCTGCCGTATTCATTTCTCATGAAGCAGAGCATCTTAACTTGTCCAGGAACTTCGGATTCTTGCCAGTCTTTCACACATTCAGACCACCTCTGGCCTGCTATCATGAG
This sequence comes from Xenentodon cancila, assembly GCA_014839995.1. Classification (NCBI taxonomy): domain Eukaryota; kingdom Metazoa; phylum Chordata; class Actinopteri; order Beloniformes; family Belonidae; genus Xenentodon; species Xenentodon cancila. Next base: position 25,739,149 of record CM026203.1, on the reverse strand, counting down.
ATCCTTTCTCCTAAACTCACCTGGAAGAGTTCCTTGGTTCAACGCAGTGTCCTCCACCGCAGCGCTGCACACTAAAGAGTCTTGTTTACCTGCTGTAACCCCAGACACACTTTCCTGCAACGAGGGCAAAGACTTTCTTTAGAAAGCTTCAATTAATTCCTTATACAACAGTGCAACAAAATAACAACCACATACTGTATATATTCTGGGACTATATTTGGATTTGTTTTTGTCTCTTTTAGATGCAAGTAAAAGAACTAGATAAACAAATTAAAATGCATTATTGTGCAATGCACTGCTTCATTGCTGGGATGTGAAGAAAGCCATCGGCCCTTTGTTCTAATTGTTTAGGTAACAGCAAAGAACATTTATTTCAAAGACAACCAAAAAAAAAAAAAAAAAAACGAAGGCAAAGTCAAGCAAAAGCTAATATAACTAGAATATGCAGTTAGTTTTTGTTGTCAGAAGTGACACTTTCATAATACACTATTTGGTCTGCGTCCACCCACCAGCCCGGTGTCATATTCATCCTCGGCCTCGTGCTCTTCCACAACGCTGGCAAAGCTGCTGGCATTAGAGGAGGAGCGGGAAAGGTCCTGAGCCTCGGGGATGGAAGGCGCCCTGCAACACATTGCCAGACTACACACCTGGGTCACTCTGACCACACAAACACCTGTGTCGAAGTTTTTTTGGCTTTTGCACTCTTTACTTTGTCTCCCAAAAGTCAAAATTGGTCCAAAACTTTAGTCAAGTGACAGCATTTGCATGGAAATGTAAAAAAAAAAGAAAAGAAGATAACGTGCCTTTTAAACTATGAGCTCAAGGACAGCAATCCACGAGTCAGCGTTCAAGCGTGTTGAACTATCACCAATAATGTCTCAGGGTGGAGAGGTAATATAACAAAAATGGAGATAATAAATCAAATAATAGTCACCTGTTCTTTGTGGCAGTAAACTCCGGAGAACTGTGATTGGAGGAGTTGTCCGATTTGTTTTCGTGAGACAAGTGGCTGCTGTCCAGTGTCTTCTGGGTGTTGGGTGACACCTCTCGGCTTTAGCAACAAGGATGGACATCAAGATGTCAAAACTGGTGAACTGATTTCATTCACGGTTTAAAAACTAAAATCAGGGTTTTAACACAACAAGAGACTGCTACCTGCAAATATTGTTAAAGCCAATAATTTAGTTTACCAATGGTCTTCATCAAAATACAGCACAGATCAGTTGTTTCATTTCATTACAAATGCTTTTATGACACAGAATGTGGCCTTGTATAAAAGTAAAAGTATAAAATGAACACAGGTTTTAGATTCACCGAGTGCAAAAGAAAAGATAAATGACATAAGCCACCCTCTTAATCAAAGCTATCCAACAAGAATTTGCATTTTCCATTTTAATGTCCATCCTTCCATCTGCTGCAACACTTCCCACTCCCTGCTGATTAGCTCTGTTCTGTCCTCTCACCTCCTCTCTTGGACCTCCTGGATGTTCTCGATGCCAATGGCACTACTGCGACGGGAGCTGAAGGGCCCGGACTTTTTCCTGGTTGGGCTTTTCCCAGGAATGATCAATGACTATCAGTGAGTGTGGGGAGGAAAGTAAGACACACAGTTTGCGGGATCATAAAACAAACGCAGCAAACATCATACATTATAAATGGCAGTGAAATAATCTTCTAGGAAAATATGCTGCTGAGAATTAATGAACCTGTGGCTGCATAAATCTATGAGGCAACGTATTTTTTAAATCCAATGTACACTGGGATTCACATGAGAATTAAATTTATGTTCTATATTCTTTTACTTTGAATAATTGATAACTGATGAAAACAAAAACTACATTTTTATAACAAAGTCTATGACCCCATTTCCAAAATGTTGGGAATTTGGAAATCTCATACAATTTCCTTTAAGGAATTAATAAAGAATAATTGAATTGAACTGAATTGAATTGAATTGAATTAAACTGAATTGAATTAAATTGAATTGAACTGAACTGAACTGAACTAAACTGAACTGAATTGAATTGAATTAATTCGAATTGAATCAAATCGAACTGAATTGAATTGAATTCATCGGGAGCATATGTTGCTCACAAATCTGCACATACGCTTAAGCATTGATGTTTCCTTTACCAGATGTTCAAGTTACGACCTCCAAAACCATTAATGCACCCACCGTGCACCATCAGACATGCAAACTTTAAAGAGGGGTGCTGATTACAGGTTAGATGGCCCCTTGCGTCTTTAGTCCACTTTATGGTTTCCAAAAAAAGACTTTCAAATTTTGATTGGTCTGACCACAGGACAGTTTTCTACTTTGTGTCAGTCCATTTTAAAATAGCTTTGGTGATTAGAAGACAGTGGCATTCCAGGAACATGTCCACGTATAGCTCCTGTTGTGGAAGAGAGATTTTTAGCCCATATTTGTGGAAAGCATGGTGAAACACAATTACTAGGATTTCTGAAAGTGGTCCTGAGCCCATGCTGTGCCTTCCAATGCCGATTCATCGCTAACATCAAGGCCGTCTATCTAGCATTGACTTTTGGCATTGTGCCATGCATACAGGGATTTCTCCAGATTCTCCGATTTTTATTCATTTTATTAACATTTGTACTGCAGATGATGATAATGTCAAAGTCTCCACAATTTTAATCTGAAATTGTTTCACAAATTGTTGAATCAGTTGTTGATCTGCTCATTTTTACTGAGGCGCTCTTTTAAAACCCAATTATGTCACTGACTTGTTGCCATTCGTTGCACGATGCTCCTCCCGGCGTTTCTTTTTCTACTCCTTGCTTTTCTAGCCCGTTGTTGCCCGCGTTCCAAGGTTTTTTTGAGAAGTGTTGATTTCACCAAATTCAACACAAACTAATATTTTAATGAAATTCTCAATTTAAACATCAGATGAAAATGTGTTTATGACATTTGGGAATCATTGTAATTTAATTCTATGTCCAGACTTTGTTTTGGAAGTGGAAGTGGAGCCAGAGGACTCCACAAATAAACATTTTATGTTCAAATTTCATGACCTTCTGATGGGAGAATAAAAAAAACATAAAGGAAATTGTTCTAATCATTCTAATTTTAGATTTCCTTATTTTTCATCTAAGAATAAACTCATAAGTAAAATGCTAAAGGATCCATGCTTAAATATTCGCAGTTACAACATTTCCAAATAATAAACAAAAAAATACATAATGAGTCAAACAAAGGTCGCTGAGCTTGAACTTTAAGTCTTTATAGACCCTTTGTTTTCTTCCACAGCTCGTAACTAAGTGTCTGGCTTTATGAATGAATGAAAAAAAGTGAATGCAAGAATGATAATAAATATAAGTACCATGACATCTCCTAACCTGCAAACCTCTCACAGCCACGGCAGCTAAAATGCATTCGTCTAAAAACACAAAAAGTACTAATTGCATACTTACTTTAAGCAAATTCAAATCGGAAAGCAAAGACAAAAATAGTAAACAAGAAAGGAGGAATATACAAGAACCTCTTCTATTGTTCCTATCCCTATGGCACTGCCTCGGCGTCCATATTTACTCGGACTTTTCCCTGGGACAAGCAATGACTGAGCCACACGAGACAGGGCGGGAAAAAGCAGAGAGAGAAGGGAGATGATAGAGTGAAAAAGCAAAAGGGGGAAAAGGAAAAGAAAAGAGCACATCATAAGATCTCATGCGCACGGCACAGAAAATTGAAACAGCAAGGTGCAAAACAGTTTTAAAAAAAGGAGCTCGGGGGCACAAGTTCATAGTGGAGACGTGAATCAAAGGAAACGGAGAAAAGCTTTACAAGCATGGCGGGCTGGGGTCCGACATGGGAGGGCATGGCAGGAGTGTCACCGAACAGCGGGCATGCAGCTCAGCCTCTGCCCTGAGGAATACGAGTGCGTTTGCTGATGCATTCACAGGATGGAAAAGGGCAAAGAGGGCTAACGCACACTGAGCAGGTAACTTTTACACAATCGGAAAGAAATAGGGATGATTAAAAAAAGAGAGACAAACTGAAATGAAAGAAACCCTACCCCTAAGAAAGACATTAACAGGACGGTGACCTGCTTGTTTACAGCTTTTGCCATGCATATTTTACATCCACGCATGCACAAAGTTAAAGAAGTTAGTAGCATTTACAAGACAAGACAGTCATTTTGAAGCACAGTAACGAGGGAGGGAGTCTGGGTAGTCATACAGCTGCCAGTCTGAATCTGGAGATAGAGACTAGACAGGGGCTCACAAACAATCAATCATCTTGTGCTGATAAGGAAATCACTGGATTCAATCCAAAATGGACATTGTTTTTCATCAACATCCTAGAAGTCTGCCACTCGACGCAGCCATAACATTTATTCGTTTCTTTCAACAAATGAGAGCCAATGAAATGCTGACAATGAGGTTTTTTTTTGTCTCCTCAAAGTGAAAAAAACGAGTAATTAACAGGAACATGATGAAGCACACATGGAAAAAGGAAATCAGTGAAAACTACTTTTGTACAAATTTGGAGTCAATTTTTCAACTGTCTTCCAAGGTTTTATATGTGCATTAATTCACTGCGCTGTGCAAACACTTTATTCCTCAACTTATGCAACGGGTTGGCATCATGTGAACCAAAGTAGGCTACTTACAATCCCTGGGGTTTTGGGGCTCTCAGCGGGATTGTGGGTAAAGCTGCCACTGTGACTAGTGGAGACTGTGTGTGACTTCTTGTTACTGAGACCCATGGCGTCCATAGATTGGCTTCTGCTGCGGATGACCCGCTACAGAGAAAGATGAGGAGATACTGACAGTCAGTGGATCCACTCGGATAATGTGTAGGTGTGTATATATGTAAAACTTTCCTTTTTAACAAATCTTAAGATTAGCTTCAGTGAGCCCCGTCTTTAGTTGTGCTGTTACAGGTCTAAACTCTTGCTCATTCTCCCATGATGCTTTGGGCACCTTTCCTCACTCTGCTCTCCTAACTCCTCCATGTACAACATTATTGCTGCCACTTCTTTTTTGCTTCTCTTGTTTTTGTTTGCTTTGTTGCTCATAGCAACCCTGGCGTGACGTCACTGTGTTTGTTGGCGTCTCTGTCCTGTCCTCTCATGCTGCAGCCAGTTGAGGCAGCCAGCTGATGGCTGCCCTTCCCAAGTCCGGTTCTGATGGAGGTTTAAAAAAGGACGTAACTCCTCCCCATGGCTGTCCATCGTGCCAAACACGCTCAGGATTAAGTTAAAGTGAAGATTTTAATGCAATCTGCAGTTTTTCTAACAGCTGTAATGAATGGACTGAATTAGAATATACTAGGTTATAACTAAAATATAAAAGACTATTCAATTTGACTCGCACTGAAATGTTTACTGCCGTTTTAAATTTAAAATTTAAGTGTAGTGGCAAGAAAAAAGTTTTAACCCCCCTCTAGATAAAAAAATAAAGTTGCTAAAAGTGTGATCCGATATTTACTAAGTCATTGTAATAGACAAACTTCCTTCAAGTCATTGGTAGCAATAAGAGAAATAACTTAAATCACCTTAATCCAGATGAACTATTCTTAACCGTAATTTTGTGAGGCTTGGTTCACATCAGCAGATGTTTCCTAATAACAACAACATTAAAATGTCTGAATGGCTTTCACCAATCAAATCATTATGGTATAAGGTTTTCTTTTCTTGTGGTTTTCCTTGGTCCTCTTGCTTTGGGCTTGTCTGATTTACTTCCTTTTGAAAGTCTGTCCATGGGTGGTTTTGTTCTGCCGGCTTCCCTTGTCCTGTCAGCCCCCGTGTGTGTATATTTTCTTGCCTTCCTGCTCTGATAGTTTTTTTTTTGGTTCTTCCCTTTTTGTGGTCCATAGTTCTTCTGTTGCTCTTCTTTTTGTTTGATTAATTTTCTATCTATTTGAGCCTTTTTAGTTTTTAGGAATTCCTGCTTATGGTCGTGTAATTTGTTTGGATTAAAGGGTTTTTGCCAGATAATCCTACCTCCAGATCTTTTGCCTTTGGGTCCCTAACACAAACTCGCTTCTAATTCCAAGGGGTTCAGATACTTGTTTCTTGCCACTCCGTTTCTATCATAATGGTTTTGTTAGTGAACAAACTACATATGTCACATTAAAATACAATCGGGGGACTACTCATTTGAATTTTGTTTTCATACATAATCCACTAACTAAATGTGTCTTATTATAACTGATTTCATCCAAAACACACATTTTCAAAACTTCACTTCATGGGTCTATATTATGATGTGAATATTTGGTCTATTGAGGCCTGTACTGATAGTAGTAGAGTACATATAAATATTTTGGAGTACAAGTAATAGTGATTCACCTGGCCATGAGAGTAAATATATGTGTAGGTATATGTACAACTATTTCTGAACACTTAGGGGCAGCGTAGGTCAACACGCAGGAAGAAGCTGTGTGAATAAAATGCCAGTTCACAGAAGTTGAATTGAGCTCTGCAGTGGACAGAAAGCCACCTCTTCCATCTAATAAATTGTCACTTGACATGGGTGAGTCTGGAGTTCGGTTTTGTGACATGGAACACAGTGTGAGGAAAGAAAGATCGAGACAAATGACAGAAAGCAGGGGAGACAGCTCAACAGCGAAATTTACACATCTATCCTGCAGCACAGACAGAAGGGGAGAGGAGGAAATCTTTGCAGAAAAAGGTGTGAAAGACAGAGAGAGAATCAGCAAGTTGGTTCAAAAAACAGTGAAGGAATGCTGCCCATAGGGAGACAGACAAACTGCATCATCAGTTCAGTAATGAGGGGCCATTAAATCGTTCATCAGGCGCACACCATCACAGTTCCTACTGCTGGGTCTCAGCTGCTGAGCTTCACTATGCCGCCCTAATGGTCATTGACGGAGCACTCTCTGTCAGAGCAAAGTGCCTTTCATACACAACGGGGCACTCGGCAGCCTCAAAACCCCGCCATCATGTGAAAACACACCGAGTTCAGCAGTCACAGCCAAGTGAGGAAAGCAAATGCCACAGGACTGGTCCTTTGAGATACTGCACATTTTCAGTGCTTTGTTTTGTGATGTGTGAATACCCAGAATCCCAGCCAAGAAGGGAGAAAAAAAAAAAAAAAACCCTAAAAGTTTTTGAATTCCTCGCCATTCTCTCTCATGCATGTGCAGTTGCAGATTACCAGGGCACCTCTTCACATATGAAATGATGCTGTACCTTAAAGGACTCAAAGAAGCCGCCACCTCCTCCTCCCCCGCCGTTCTCCAGCTTATCTTCGTCTCCACCCAGACCCATCATGGACTGACTGTTGATGTTAAGCTCCTCATACAATGTTTCCAGAAGGGCTGAACGTGTGCGCTCCTGACAGCAACAACAAGAAAAATCTGCTCTGAAAACCAACATTTAATTAATTTCATCATGTCAAATTAAGCTAAATAGGCAATTATTAAGTGAAAATCAAAACCGGAATCCAAAGAGCAGGACTAAGAGCTTGGTGTAGTGAAAAGAGCAGCAGTAAATCCACGTTGGTGTACTTATGAAGGGCGCAGTCAGCAGGATGCACGCCTGCGCAAACAGGTGTGTGCTGCAGAGCACATGTGCGCAAAACATGCACACCTCCCATTCACACTCCTATGGCAACATGTGCATCAGTGTGCTTCTCACCTCCAGCTTGGCAAACTTCTCAGCCTTGTAGCAGGCGTACTCTGCATTGATGAGCTTGGTGAACAGGAACTCACGGAACTCGTGGCCCTGAGGACGACAAACACTTACTTACGACGTCTGCTGCGTTCACAGGAACGCCGTTCATGCAGTTGCGTGACTGCTGACCTTTTTGAAGATGGCCGGGTCAGGTAGAGCAGGCCCAAAGAAAGGAACGTCATCCCTCGCTGTCACAGACACCTGGAGGAATAAAGCAGACGAGTAACGCGAGTCCTCAGAAAGATACACTGAGAAAAGAATGACACTTCATTAATAATGTGTGAGAGAATGTGAAAAGCTTTTAGCAGGTCCCTGTCAAAGTTTCATTGTGCGGAATATCAGCTATCCGCTGAACCAACCTTGAAGGTGACTTTGTCCGTACATGCATTCTCCACCTGCACCACCACATATGCATGCAGGAAGTTGGATTGGATCATGTCAGGTACAAATGGTGTGTTTTCCTCCTGGAACACGATGGCTACAATGTCATTGCCTATGTGCCTCTTCCTCTGCAGCTGGAGGAGACAAAAAAAAAAAAAAAGGGAAAAAAGATGCTTGTAACAGCAGAAATATCTGAAATAACAAATTCCAGCATCGCATACACAAGCCTGTCACAGAATCATTCCCAGGAGATGCACTGAAAGACTGAGAGAAAATAAATACTCCGTAGTATCAACCGCAGAGCTGAGATGATTAAAATCCTGGAGTGTGTTACCCTCTCTGAGATGCGAGACACTTCTATAAAAGTCAAATATATTTAATTTATTTCTCACCAATAAAAAAAAAGATCCAAATATATATATACCACTGTATTTGCTTAATATAAATGCATGTTTTTATGATTTTAATATGTTTTTAAATGTTAGGCACTAACATGTTACCAGTGGCATAGTACTGTAAGTAAGTAAGTATTCATTTTTTCCAGTATTTAGTAGTATACCTAATTACAAACAGAAATTCAATAATGGTATGAGTACAAAATGAAATAACTCATTACAGTATTACTTTTACGGATTTTCCTGTGAAGGCTGCAAAATGAATCATGATGTACTGCAAAGTACACAAAGAGCAGCAGCGAGGAAGTTCACTTGGAAGATAGAGATGGGAATGCGCACATTTACCAGTTGGAAACGTGCCCACTACTTTGAAATATGTCAGGAACATTATTGTCAAATGTGAATTTTGCATAAAGGCAAATCTGCACAAATGCTTCTATATGGACTTCTAGCCAAAAGTACTTTGGATTAACGAGTCAGGTTTGTGCCACGAGGAAGTCGGTGCGGAAATCAAACAGACTTATTCATTTTATGCACTTTCTAACAAGAGATAATCACTGTTTCTGTTTATATTAAACTTTGTAAAGGTGTTTAAAATGCACCGGCCTGCTGATTCTGAGCAGGAACAGGAAAACACTGGAGTGACTGAGGGTGAAGATGCAACCAGTAATGACAGTTCTCTGCCACCTCGCGACACATCTGCGTCCCATTTTACCACTAAAGTTTAGGGAATCGTAGCTACCTGTAATTTCAGTTTCTCTCAGGCCCAGTATCACTTGTGGAAAGAGACATTATTTTAATGGCAACTTAAACTGCACAGAGCTGCTTTCATATACTGCAAAAAACAGCCCCTCTAGAAATAGGCCTAATATTCCTCAATCTAGTCAAATTGTCTTATATTAAGCAAAAATAACAGCTAATAGGGTAATGCCTAAAATTCTCAAAACCAACATAAAAGTCTGACCACTTGAGAAAAAGACTGATTTAGTAATAACAATGATATTAGTAGTAGCAAGTAATATCTTATTTTGTGAATAAAGAGCCCGATAATGTTTATGACTTTGCTGGAGGGCTTTGAGTCGGTGAAAAATCACCGAAAAATCACCTTCAAAGTGGTGAACCCACATTGAGTTGACTGTCATCACTGCTTCTGTATAACTGCGCTTTCTACTTGCCAAAGACATGGACTACGAGGGCAGCGTGACCCTGCCCAAGTCTCAATTGCTTATCCATGCAACCTCTTTTTTTTTTTTTTTTTTTTTTTATAAAAAGCTCTCTGTTCAGTATTACGGACAACCTCTTCCCATGCTGTAATATGAATTTGATCTGTCAGCGTGTTGCATTTTCCAAGTGTAGGCAGTTCAGGCAACCAAAATGAAGTTCTGATCATGGAGATTGTGACCCAGCTCATCCTGCTCTGTGCAAATGCTGGAAAGAAGCACAAAATTCAGCAGACAGATACAAACTGATGATACCGAGAAATGACTGACCAGAAGTATATCTTACGATCCAACGGTTGTAAACGTAATACATGAGAGCAGATATTTGCTCTGAGATTTACAGACGATGATGCCATTTGTCTTTTCAGTAACAGGTAAATGACTTTATAGCCTCTTTGTTTCACAGCCAGTCTGTTTATTAGCATGAGAACAAGCATCCATCTGGTTCTGGACTTGGCAAGGTTTCATAACTTGTTGAAGTCATAATAAATGTGCCATAAATGCAGAATTATATGGACCCTTCTTATTTCAGATCGATAACCCCAAAAACTTTATTTAGACGAATGTGATCTCTTGTACTCCAAGTGATGCAATTACAGAGAACAAAAGAGTCCCTGGAGACAATATTAGCCCAATCTAGAGGTTTTGAAATGAAAATGATGAACATTTAGTGATGAACAGTGGAAATGGATTTGTAAAATAACAGCCGACGGAGTGACACGTCGTATGCATGGTTGCAGGCGCAGGAATCTACGGCATCGTCGCTCAACTGTCACCTTCAGTAGTCGCTCTCACAAATTGCTTTCTGAACTCAGACAGCTGAATGACATTCGACCCATTTTCTACATCCAAATGTGCTGCCGGGATACAACATCACTACGGTCACTTAGACACAACCTCAGCAAGTGCAGTGTTGGATTGAGACACTTGACATATGTTATTGCTTCATAACCTTTGGAAGAAGGGCACATTCAGCCGAGTCTGGTAGGAGAATTGTGCCTTTTTTTCTTTGCTGTGCTATTATGTGTGCAGCCTGCCTCCTTTTCTCTGTTCCCCGGTGAATCATCCCATGTGGGTGTTGTTTATGTCCTCTGTCTCCATGCCTTCGCAAAAGGTCTGTCTGTACAGGGTTACTGAGGTAACAAAGTTCAAATCGCCCGAGGCACAAAAGAGCAGCTAACAACTAATGCAATAAACTGCTGCATGGCATCAAAGAGATGCAGGTTTTCAGCCGCAAACCAGTAAAAGAAGAGCTTCAACAACAGAAGAAAATATTGAAATGATGATTAAAAAGAGTACATTTCTGAGAAAATAACCCAGAGCACTTCATGGATCAACTTATTCCTGTTTATTAAGTTAGTGGTAAGATATTTAAAGAGATCCTGCCTTCGTGGGATGAGTGGAGTGAAAGTACTGTCAGCATGGAAAAAAAAGAAACTGCACACACAAACACATACCACACACCACAACATAACAAAAATGAGGTATTGAACCTTATTTAAGGAGGTTTGGAAACACTGCTGCTCTGTTACCTGTGAACCGAGCTTCAGTTTAGCTTTTTAAGAATGATCTAAACAGGGATCATTTCAAAATGACTAAATCCAAGTGTCTGGGATTTATGGTAAATGGCAAAGATTAACAGTCCTTAACCTTAATAACTAGAACTTTTTGGAAAGTTGTCCCCCATGTGTGGTTAGGGTTGGATTTGTGGTTAGATTAGATTTGGAAGGTGATTTAGTGCAGTTAAAAAGTTGGGTAACGATAACGTTTTATTGTTGCATCTGCAGATGTTGGTGAACAGTCCACAGTGGTTGTGTCAGGAGCTTTTCTTAAATGGGGAACAACTGACTCTGCAGTTGCTGACCTTTTTTTCCCCACTCATCTGTGGGTCAGAATTTCATATCGCGGCTGAGGGTCAAGACTGAGTTATAAATGATTCGGAGGGTTAATGGTTCAGTCTCTGGGTTCTCCAGCATACCGAACCCCTAACTGTCCCTGATGTTGGTCTGTTGAGCGCATGAGATGTATCTAAGTGTCCATCCCTGTAAAACACCTCTACATTGTAGTTTAGTTAGGATTACATATCTTTTGGCATCTAAGTGGTCCATCCATTCACTGTAATTGGAGCCACCCACCCGATCAGATTTGCAGGTGAAAATTATCATAAACACAAATATCATTTACTTAAGTAAGAAATGAGCTAATAATGCTCCACCAGGACTTTAATATTTCGAATCTTGACTTCTAACCTCTGTCCTTTACATTTTTGTCACAGTCAGCAGTTGGAATTTCTGTTTTCCCTGTAATCAATAAATACTACTAACAGCAGCATTTTTGCTCGCAAACATGAATGAAATGTTACAGTTATTAATACTAGCATCTAAAACAAAACTCAAATAAACGGTTCAGCAGTGAAGCCCAGAGTTTATGGAGCCGGAATGGGACAAAGGAATTTTTAGTGCGCCTTAACAGCGAGCGGGACATTATGCATCTGCAGTACATCTGTTTTAACAATCTGGGCCACTTCCACACTTCCACACCCCACTTCCACCCCCAAATTTAAACAGACCAATTGTCTCTGCGCGATGTGCGAACGGGGGACGTTTGAATATTTTAGAAATAGATTTTCAGTCAGTTGGGTTCATGGTAGTGCTTCCGTGAAGAACAGGTACTCCACGTTCTCTTATAGGGCAACGTGCTTCAGGAATTATCGTGTGTAATTTGTCTCTAAATGTACTTTTGCATTGTACCTTGATGCTGTAGGAGACGCCTTAACTAAAGCACACCCCAAGAAGGAGAAAAGGAATATTGACATAAAAAAGAGCTGCAAATTCATAGATCAAAGTATCTCTTTGTGAAAGTTGTGCCAAAAGCCAAGAGCATGTCAGCAATATTCCACCAACACTGCAAGAAATTGTGTCAGCTCGTTAAATGACACTTTACAGCCTGAAATATCTATTATCGTTGGTCTTGAAAACACTAAATAGTTAGTTTGATGATTAGTTACTGAAACATGATCGTACCTGCTGCGAGTCTCCCTCTGTGTAAGGCAGTTTGGTGGACACGTGAAACATTATCTCCTTATTATGGAAATTTGTGTAGACGGATTCTGTTCCCGTTTGCCCGTGGGTGACATCGAGTCCTCCCCGAAATCTGGAGGAGCAAAGAAGAAACAGGGGCGTTACATTAACAGCGAAAGCAACAAAAGGGTTTGGAAGAAGGGTAAGGAGATGCACACAGGTGACAGAACGAGGGCAGATGAAAGATGAATAAACGGTGCCACTGGACCACAGGTGTGAGCTCTCAGAGCGCCCGGTCCTCCACGATCATTCTTCATTGAGTGAATGCCAGAGGCACTTTATCAGCCCACTCGATCATAATGTCAGCCACACTACAAATGCTGTGTATTTAAAGTCTGCTCTGATTACTAAAAAAGGGGAATAATAGCCTGCAGCTGACAAACAATATGTGGAGCGCTTTATAGATGAAATTAACCAAAGTAGTTTAAAAATAAAACAAACAGAAACTTTGCTGAAAAGCGTCCAAACCCTTTGAAGTCATGAAGTTCAATCTTGGTGCCCAGAAACTCCAAGAACTCCACAAAGGCAGGACTTTCTTCCATGTTCCCGAAGAGCTCCTCCTCTGTCGTCTGCAAGCAGGAGACGGAAAAGCATTTTAAGGAGGACTGACGCATGACTTCAAAAGCAAAGATTAGTTGCAGCGTTCACCTGGCCAAACTTTTGATAAATGACTCCGAACTTGAAGTTGTTGCTGATTACATGCTCATCAAAAGTGACAATGAGCCTTGATGCCTGAGGATGAAAGAACAGGAAGCTCTCGGTCAGGTTCACGGTGGTGATGATTGGGAGCGAGCAAGAGAAAATTGATTACCGCCTACCTTTGGGTAGAGGACGGGGTAAAACCTATCCACATTTACTTCTTCACAAACGAGCTGCGAAATGAAAAAAAAAAATAGAATCCATTCGTTCTTATCAATTTTGAAAAATGTCTGAAATGTAGCAGAAGAATCATTTCAGGACAACAGCAACTACTTACCTTGGCCATCTGAACCACATTGGGAAACTCAGTAAGGCAGGAAATGGGAATCACATCATGATAGGTTTTTAGCTTTGTTCTGTAAAGTAAACAGCGTGAAAAGTCTAAATGTTCATTGTTCTATTTGTAAACCAAGTTTGTCCTTCAGGGTTTAATTCTGCACTATTTAGCATTCAATCCAAGCAAGCTGTTGATTCAAAGTGGACGTTTCTAAGAGCCGCGTGGAACATAAGTGTCTTTACACTTGAAATCTTTGAGGCAAAAGTACCTGGTAGCAGCTGGAATAGGCATCATTACTTTTTAATAGGTTGTTTTATATTAGGAGCACGATGAAGAATAGCTGGAAAACTGAGCGCACACTGAATGGTACAAAGTAATTCATAACAAGGTTTACAAGATAAATGAAAAAACACACATAACAGTAACTAGTAACGCCCCCCCCCCAAGTTCAGTGAGATGATAAAACGGACTTTTCAAGATAGTAAAATATTTTGTAAAGTAATTGTTTTTTCACAAGTTAATGTGAATGAGTACAGAACATATCGTAGTGAAGACTGTTGGTTAATGTAGCATAAAGAACCAGCAAAGAAATCCACCTTCCAGCACCTCAAAGGCTATATTAACAGAAAATATAAAGTTTTGGACTATTCAAAACCCCTTCAAAACAAGCTGCAAGTTTCTCGATTTATCTCAGTAATTATGTACATTGCTTAGCCCGTCATGCCTTGGACACCTCTGTAGGCAAAAACAGCATGAATTATTTTTTCTTTTGCATCTCCAAAACCAAAAGCACATCGGGAAAATACTTGGGAATGATTCTAATCTCCTGCACAAGTGCTGGAATATAAAATATACAGCTCTACAGCCAGTGTACTTCCAAGGCCCGGAAGCACTGATGCAACTTCTGAGCTCTGAGTTTGGCAAGGGAAAACCAAAGAATTATATATATATATATATATATATATATATATATATATATATATATATATACACACACATACACACATATATATATACACATATACACACACACACACACACACACACACACACACACACACACACACACACACACACACACACACACACACACACACACACACACACACACACACACACACGAGTTTGGGTGTTTACAGTCCACAGGGCATTTCAAGTGAAATTAAGAAAAGATGTTGACTGATTCTGCAGGTCATTCAGGTTCTTTAAATAATACTATGACTCAGTGTGTGCTATTTCCACCAACTGAAGTGACTGTGGTTTGCGCCCGCGCACTAGGGGACATCACTATGTGAAAAATGTTGTGGGCCTAGCGGCTGTTACCTCATTTCACACTCATCCACTCTGAAGATCCATTACAAAGAGGGAGCACACTTATTAAAATCTGAAGAG
Source organism: Xenentodon cancila (assembly GCA_014839995.1). Taxonomy (NCBI): domain Eukaryota; kingdom Metazoa; phylum Chordata; class Actinopteri; order Beloniformes; family Belonidae; genus Xenentodon; species Xenentodon cancila. Next base: position 25,724,047 of record CM026203.1, on the reverse strand, counting down.
GAGTCTCTCCGGTGCTAAAATTAATTCACAGGTTATGCAGTGGGCTGAGCTCTACCGCTCTCCTCGTCTGTCTTTAGCTGAATGTGAAGGAGTGGGGCTTTGGGCGATTGTGGGTAGGAGGCATTACACTTGGAAAAAAACAGATGAATAGCGTGATGACTATACAGAGAGGTTTTTGGCACCTATGAATAAAGTCACAGTTTAAACAGAGAGGCAAGGATATTTTCAATACACCACCCAAAGTGAAGCCGAGTCTTATGCAACACTCATTAATGTCCAACACATGCTTTTGTGTTTCTGGGCAAACTTTCTCAATCTGGGATGGCATCATTAATTAAACCAGTTTAAATGTTTAATAAGGAGTTGGATGGTTAACAATAACAACACCAGAAGCAATGAGTCCCTCATAAGACTAAACAGATACATATATGGGCGCTTTGTAACACCAAAGGCCCTCGTCCCACAAAACCCGTGTCATTACAAGACAACATGACAAATCTGAGAAAGCTCTTCCTCTGTGACACTTTTGATTTATTCCTAAGCTAAATAAAATACTTTTTTTTATGCACAACATAAAAGTAAAGTGTGATGGACATCTGATTTTAAGCGCACACAAAAATCGGAACACGGCACGGCTATTTCATTGCAAATTTGCAGCAAAAAGTAGAAAGTGAAATAAATATTGCACTAACTTTTTCAAAGGAGTGGGCTGCAATTACAGTGGGAGAGGCAAGCTGGGGGAGAGCATAATTATGAGAGAAAATAACAGGAAACTGTACCGTAGCATCAAGCGCAGATGCTCTTGATCTCCAATGACATCATACTTCACTGAAAAGACCAAGTGGCCCAGGGCAGCATCCATTGTGTAATAATTAAAGTGTTCCTGCGGGCAGACAAGTGGAGGAAAAGTTAAAGTTGGGATGACTACTTCTGCAGCAACTGACAGTGGGTGACACAATAATAAAAGCGCTATAATAAATTAGCAATAGAGAGGGTAAAAAACAGTCACAGTCCTTTTATTCAGGAAATGTTGACACGATTTTCTTCACAGCTTTATATAATATGTTCATATGGAGACACTGTATTAGCTAAGAACTTTCCTGTCAAAACTCTAAGGAACAAAAAATAATACAAGCATAAATAGAAGATTGAAACTATCAAAAAATAAATAAATAAATAAAACAACCCAGACTCCTTCCACCGCTCTCACTTTGCCCATGAAGTGCTTCCTGTAGATCTTGGCAGTGCTGTTTGTCTCCAGTTTGATGTGAGAGGTAGGACAGGGAGTTTGATCTGCTTCTGGTGGGTCTTTGGGTTCATGATTGGTGCCTTCAATCCAGTATCCTCCAAACTGGGGCAGCAGGATGAGTGGAAAAGGACTTCTGCGACCGAGAACCTGACAGCGATGGGTAGGGGAGATCAAATATATAGCATGTTGTGCATCATTTATTTGTTCTGAGGGTACATTATGTGTATCCATACACATCCGACAGTCTGCGCATGTACCTCATGAACGCTGGGATAAGGGATGTAGTCCTCTTCTGTCTGCAGGCAGAGACACGAATGTGAGTCAAACTGACAAACAGCTGCCTTTACTCACACTTTCAGTTTTGCTTCTTAAGGGAGAATTAAAACAAATTGCACAGACATTATGATAGAATATCAAATACATCCTGCCGAATACTTTTTCGAGCTTGTTTTGTTACCCTGCAAACATGATGCGGAGCAGTGTTTTCAGCGTTTCACATCAAACTCTCACACGGTGGTTTTCTAAAAGGACAAAGATTTTGCAGCCAAGTGACAATTTTCTGAGCCTCACCCCTGTTGCGGTTATGTAACTTTAGGGAACCCTTTTAAACTTGCAAGTTTATTCAGCAAAATGTAACATCCTGTATTTTATAACCTCTGGTGACTAGGTGCTAAAACCTCTCAGTATCAACGTGAGAAAAAAAATCAACGACCTTTAACATAGAGAAATAGCACAATAACCCAACTGGATGAGCTTGAATAACTTGCTTCCAGTTATTGCCAGTAAGTGCATTTCATTCCCATCACTGCCCAGCTTATAACCACAAATATTTGATCTCACACATTATCTTTTCATATTCACTTCCCGTGGTATTAATTTTGTTGCACTGCTGAAACACTGACATGTTGTAATTTATGTTGACATGTTGAACTAGTATCAGCACGTGGGTAGTTCAGTGTGAGGACAGTGGGAGCTTCAGACATTGCTAATTTAAGTGGCAACTTTAACTGAACTTCTGCAATTTATTCTGTCGCCTATAGACATAAAGGTTATATCTCTTTTACGACAGCGTCCAAAATTTACTCGAGTTTGGTTTCTTTGTTGTTTTCTCCTCTGTCGTTACTTTCTTCACTCTCCAAGTTGCCTCTGCCAAGATGTCCAAGAGCAAGACGCAAAGTACTAAAAATAATCAAGTATTCCTTAAAATGAAACAGAAATCAATAATTTAACATGACACCAAACCATGTGTTTTACTAAGAATGCATAGCTGTCCATTTGTTGAAATCAGTATTATGGAAATAATTCTAGCTGTCTGGAAGCATATCCTGTCCAGTTTCAAGATGACCCTATCCCGCTGGGCACAAAGCCGAGCATTCCTTGACTTCTGGGTACGCAGCCCTGAGCTTGGCTCCATCTAACACCTGAAATGAGCTGTTGCACATTCCACGACCAAGGCCTCACTGTGCAGCGCTGGTGCCCAACTGTGGCTGGTTAATTAGAAATAAGCCTCTAAAAGAAGCTTTAAACAATATTTTAACACCCAGAGCGGTGGGAGTCGGTGCCTGCTGAGACTACAGAAACGGCAAGTGACTGTATCCAATTACATCATATGTAATGACTATCAAACCTTCCTCAAAATTCAAAGATCACATCTTAGACAAACCCTCACCAAGTTACCTCACATACATGCTTTCTGACCGCGAGCTCAGACCTCTTGCTGATACCAGCTAGCTCCCAATCTGCAGGAGTGACTGCCTTAACCTGCCTAGGTAACAGGACAGCAGAGGATTTTGAAGTCCCAGTCCCTGCCGAGCTCGTAACTCAGGACTATAAAGCCTGCCTGAAAGCTGATAAGGAGAGGTTTATAGCTCTGCCAGGCCAGATGCTTTACCAGACTATGTTCTACGAGGAGCTGCGAGGATTTGCGACTCACTTTGAGGGGAGGAGGGAGGGGGCATCTTTGCTCATCCATTCTGCAACCCTGTCGAGGGAAAACAGCAAACAAATGACCAGGCAGAAATGATAAAAAGGTGAAATATGTACACAGCCTGTTATGAGCTTTATAACGGCATACTCAGAGACACTGTTGACAGTCAAGAGCAATTAAATTTATTGTGAAGCAGCGTACTTCATGGCATTAATGTTTACATATGCAAGCTCAATCACCAGAAAGCCACAGAAGAGGAAGTACAAAGCAGCAATATTTTAGAAACTATAGTGGGTAGAAAGAAAAAAGATAAGCAGAGGTTTATGAGAACACTGGCAACGCTTCCAACAAGATATAATGCAGACAACTAACCAGAATTCTTCTTGAGGGTTCATTCAGTGGAAAAAAACGAGATTTTTCCAGACATTCTCTTTAATTTGAATCTGCTGACTCATAACGACTGACAGTTCCCAATGCAGAAAGATGACTAACTAAACATTTTAAATCAGTGGTGCCTCTGTGTGGGATGCCCCGGAGCAAAGTTTGAAATGTATCACATTTGATGCACATTTGTGAGGCAAAGGAAGATAAACGGAAAGGAAATGGGAAATGTTTCACTGCATAGATTCTCTGAAAACTGTTCAAATGCTTTCAGTATTCTCTTGCAACATTTTAAATATTGGTTTTGTATCACTTCTTGAAATGTAATATGTTCACGTTGGGTGCCGTGCTTGTATTGCTTGGGTGCCTAGCAACTGACAAAGACGACGGTTCACTTTGGAGAAGTTTATAGAGAAAGGCTTTAAATATCAAGTTTAAAAATAAATGCTTTGGTGATATGCATCCTCGCAGAAGTAAATGACGTAAATTCATTTGATATTTTATGTTATTATCCTCATTGCTTCAGTTTCCATCAGATCTGAAAACCTAAGCAATGTTTTTGTACCTCTGTTTGAATAGTGCTTAAGGACTTCAGTTAATAAGTTTGTGTTGATTTATCAGCTTGATACAGTATTTAACCACTTAGGAAGGTCAGGTACATATATCAATAAAATGATCTTTGTCAGTTTACAGACTCATATGAAACATTTTAAATCAGTGGTGTTCATATGCTCATATAAAAAAAAAAGATAAAGATTTGTATAGCAGGCCTAACAACCCCCCCCCCCCCAAAAAAAAAACAAACAAAAAACAAGCTGGATATCTAGAGTCCAGCAAACATCATGAAAAACATATCATTTGACACATCTGATGACCCTGACAGAAGCACCCAGTGGTGAAGCGAGAACACAAAAGCTCTGTTCAGCACATTCAGACGGATGGGTTTTCTGAGTTTCTGCAGCCAGCCCGAAGCTGCAAATATCAAAAGAGAAAGGATAGATGTGGATGCACGCACACAAGTGTTGCACTATGTTGCAAAGCGAACAGACTGGAGTTTCGAAACAGAAGTAATAGAAATATGCTGTCTGAAGTGCGGGAATTTCTGCTAATGCAGCTTGGTTAAAGCCTGTGAGAGGAAGATCAGACAAGTCGAGCGGTGAGTTCAAATAGCTGAACCAGAAGGCCACTTACAGTACCTGCATCCTCTCGATCATTGCAAACAGGTCCGAGGTCTGGAGGAGAGAGGTGACACACGCCCGAAAGGGGACATGGGTTTGATAATCAGCATAGCTGTGTTAATATCATTTCCACACAGTCCTCCCTCTTACTTTATCTCTGCTGCACATTCTTCAGACATTTGGACTTTCTCCTACCCCTAAATAAACTTCCCTCTCTCATGCTGCTTCCTAACACACACCCCTCACCAGTTGCCACCAGTCTCACTGAGTCTCCATTCATATGCCAGGATTGGCTTTGAAACGGCTCCTCCAAGATTCAAGACAAACACTCTGTGAACAATTAACTCCTTTGGGGAAACAGTTGTGAAACCTCCAAGGTGCTTCCCTGTTGCTAAAGCCAACAGATAATATAACTGTGTAAAGGCCAAATTAGCTGGAAGACACTGTTTTTGTCTGCTGAAGGTTTGCAGTCACATTAATGTGTGACTGAGACACCCTTCACACGACAACCAAGTACAGATTGCTTCCGAAAGGAAGTAAAAGTGAGTTGGCACAGACTGTCTGACAACTAGGTTTAATCTCAACAGTGGCACCAACGTTGCTTTTTGAATCAACATGTACCAGCTGGTGTGCCGCTCATGACACCGTGAGTCTTCAAACCAGCTAAGTAATTGTAGTTACACTTCAGTCACTCAGTACTGCAGGGTTTAAGAGTTTTGCTCAGTGTTTTGTCCAATTAGCAGAAAGCCAGAAAATACCCAGAGGCATGCACCTTTCATCTGTACTGGGGCCACATGGAGGATTTTAAGCAGCTCCAACCTGTGACGGAGACCATCAGCAGCTCTAACAACAGCGCCTGCTGTAGCTTGCGTCTTCAGTTCACCATGTAACACAAGCAGACTGCAGTGCCAGGCTGATGTTTCCACATGACAGCACAACTTTACTGAAGGCCTTGCAGGGCTTCCAAAACACATATGCACCGCAAAGCACACGTGTGCACGTCAACATTTTCATATGCATGTACAAAAAACCCCCCAAAACAGATTCTCCATCCTTTAGGTTATGGAGACATCTGAAAAACCTTAATAGTACTACTTTGAATGTGCTTAAACCTACTTTATGACTGATATGTACACATTTTTGAGCCTAAAACCGACAGGGATGCAGCCTCAGTCTATTGCTGCTTTGTGGAAATAAACAGCACCACATGGTATTTAGGGAGAAACGTCTCGTCTGAATCCAAAACGAACATTGTTCTTTATTCTGATCAAATTATTAATTAACTAGACAAATCACACACCAGCCATATTAGTGCTGAATCTTCCTTGAGAGTGAAAAGCGGGAGTTTCCGTCCTGGACGGTGCTGGCGCTCTGCTGTTACAGAGCGTTGTAATCACAAGCACCTCCCAACAGAATTTGCTAAATGTGTTTTACATGTTATCAAATTACAAGATAAAAAGCTCATTCTTCCTCTAAAAATCATACCAGTAGAGCATTTTAGTTGTTGAGGGTTTTACATAAACATACATTGTCTTCTGAGATACCTAATAGACTAAAGAGCAACAATAACTAGAGCCACAGCAAACTCTCCCCTACAGCAAGTGGAGAATACTCACATCACTGAGGCATCGTCTCATTAGAAAAGGCTTAGTGGTGGGACTGCTGACAAGTCCGTCCAGCAAGGCACTCTTGGCCATCCTGAGCTCAGTCATCTTTTCACAAGAACAAATGCAGGCGAGATGACAAGACTCACGGTGTGGATGTGACCATCAGCCACATGGAGGAAGACGAGATTGACAATGACATTTGACTCTTACAGTCACGCAGACAGGACAGCGTAAGAGCTGTCCATCAGAACAGATACATCTGTGTTAGTGAGAGCATGTGCTGTAATGTGAGAATATCATATCATCTTCCTTCCTCTTTTCAAATAGCACCCCCCCATGTACTTTCCGCTCCCACCATACTCTGTGAAACAGTCTTCTCTATTTTTAATCCAATCACATACATGTGCATGCGAGAAGCACAAAAGAAAGAATGAAAAAGAGTAAAAAGAGGAAAATGGTTTAGTTCTTCTTTTTCATATGTTACACTACATGACAACTCTGTTCCTCTTTGCGTTCATCTCTTACCGCTCATATCTTTTCTCCTTCATAAAAAACCCATTTTGCTCTAAAAACACGTCGGTGGGGGCATTTCCTTTGCTCAGATTATTAATGATAAACCTAAAAACTCAACAATTTTATTAAAAGAAATATATGTGGAGGAGTGGGTAGCATTTACATAGACTCAAACATGCTAATGAGATGAAGCCCATCATATGTCTGTGTGTAATAAGACAATGAATGAATGAATGAATGAATGAATGAATGAATGAATGAATGCTATACGTTTTCTCACTTTCCCCTGGGGACATACACCACATGAGAAAGGCGTGAAGCGCAATTTCCTGCATCAGCAGATGCCATGATAGCACGATGGAGGGCAACTGCGGCACCTGCAAACATCACCTCTGCATATTTCAGAATGTGCTTGACATGAGCACATGAGGAAGTTGTTGATGAAAGGGGGGAAAGGTGAGATAAAAAGAGAAGCACTGCGGGATGAAAGCGGGGCTCTTGTTCTCCTAAAGTACAGCCTTGCTCTCTGTAGATCCATCCATCAGACGCTCTTCCAACATCAGTTTACAGCACTGACCTACTTTTAAAAAGGAAAATCATTCAAAAGGATAAATTCCGCTCTAACTGTATGTTCAGCATTTTTCATTTTGCCATGGCAGATAAACATGGCAAACGGACTTCATTGATTTCCCTCGAGGAAAACTGATGAGGGGTTTGCACAAGACAAAGTGGTTGCATTGAATAAAAAAAAACTGCACAAGAGGTAACAGTCAGAGCAATGATTCTGCACCAGAACTGGGTTGCCACTGAAGCACTGTGTCATCCCGGCGACTCTGCTAACTGAATACAAATGACATAAAGAATCAGGTATTACTGAGTGGGGGACGTTAAATACTGGAGTCACACAGCACGAGCACTGCCATTGTTTGAGCTGTAAAGCACTCCGACTGCCGATTGCAGCATCTCAGTTGAAGGTGTTTGGAAAGTCAACATGCTTTTGTACAGTTGCGATTTATTTTGGTTATTGCAGTGCGCGCTGAAAAGCAGAAAGACTAACAACAAGCAAGTGGAGCGAGTCGCCGAAGACTCAGCTGGACGTTCAGATTCCGTGGCCTTCAGGCTTTTAAGCTGCTCACGTTTTGTCTCCTGGGCTTATTGAGACAACAAGGAGCCGCTGCAATGAACACACTTTCACAGTTTGTATGCCTCGGAGGCTGAAAGATGCATAACTGTTGTCTTTTATGAGCTATTATAGTCTTTGTGTGTATCTGCGTGCATAAGAAAAGAACGATACGAGCAAAGAAGTAAATAGCTAACTGATCAAATGATTCACTGATTAATTAAACCACAAAACTGTGTGTGCTTGAATAAATATGGATGTAATTCATATTCATGTTCCAAGCAGTCCAGAACTTTTCTGACTGAGCAAGCAAAGTTTTGAGTCCAATCTTTCAGTTCTTCATTAAGTTTTCACAACCAGAGCCCACTTTGAAATTCCACAGACAAACTAACGGCAATATGCATCCAAAGCAACATCCCCACGCCTACTCATTCCTCATCTCTTCATTTCGGATCCGTGGGTTAGCTGCAACCTCAAAGGCAAAGCCTTTGTTAAATGGCAGACTAAACTTCAAAAGGGAGACAATCAATGTGCACTGAAGCCTTGTTTTTCAGCCAGAGAAAGCCACCGCGGCCCATTCATCTGATCTGGCTGCACAGACTTCCCTGACCTTGTTGTGACCGCTGTGATCTGGAGGACACAAATACAGTTTTCACGAATGACCCCGTTCGCGCCACCTGCACCTCAGACGAGCTGATTGAATACCACCGAGGGTGAAGTCTGCGGATCTGAGGCTGAACACTCTGTATGCTGAGGCAGGTCTCCTTCGCTCCAGCAAAAGGAAAAGGGAGTTGCAATTTGATTAACATCATCTGGGCATTTGTACGTGAAGTCCATTTTTATTACTAAACGCTTTATCAAGACTTAGAAAGACAAAACCTTTGGCATGCAACCTTTGAAATCAATAATATTCTGCTATTAGAGTTAAACTTGACCAATTCATGCAGCAATTCATGGAGCCCTGTGGTTTCATTACACCGTTGTGACGACACGGAACTATGGATAGTTTCTTTCTAAGCCTTCTTTGCCGCAGAATTAGATTTAAAAGTGAGATTTTTACGCTATGCAACAGCAGCCAATGCAAAAGCAGATACAGATAAAGAGGGAGCTTTTCATGTGGGAACACAGTGATAGGTGTGCTCTTGCCCAAGATGACCAACGTGATACCGGTTTGTGGCAGCATCTCTGGTTTTGTTTGCAGGAACATCGTTTGTATGACATGTTAGTATTACCGTGTGGGACACATGACATACACAAGGAAAACTGCACCTGATGGGCGGTCAGGGGCTGTAGCCTTGATCCATGAAATCTCAGTGTGTACCTTCACTACACCCCATCAGACTGTTTTAAAATTTCAGACTTGAGGTAAATGTCACAGAATCCAGAGCTACATTATTTTGGAAAATTCATAGCCTGTGGAGTTTTTAATTTAATTTATTTTTCACCTTTTCGCTGTGCGAGGGACCAAACTAAAATACGTAAAATCGATGGAGTTCAATGAATACATGAATTTCTGATCAATATCTAACTTCAAAAGAAGGAGTCATGTTTTTAAGTCAAACGTAAGGACTGTAGTTCCTAAACCTTAAGTAAACCACTTCTGATCCACACAAATGTGTAGCCAATGCAAAGATGCTTCGAAATGCTTTACCACCTCAGCTCTTTCAACGATGGTGAATTTGCTTTTGAAAACTGATACTAAAGGTAAGTTAACAGAAAACTTTGAGACATATCAGTCTTCAATTCTCAAACCTTTGCTTGTTTTCTACACCAATTTCAGCCCGATTTAGCATCGCAGTGAGGCTGGGCTGAAGCTCACTCCGGCCGTCACTGAATGAGATTCAGCGTTTAACTTGTCCATCACAGACATTTCACTAAAAAAAACTTCAAATAGTTTCAAATTCAAAGCCTTGCAGTTTCTATATTGACAAAACTACGGCACAAGGCATCCTCATCTTCGGGTTTTACAGCCTCACTGTGTACAATCAACCACCCGTCGAGTAAGTGTACTGTAACAATTACAACCTCTCGTAACTACAGACACACACTCCTCATTATGGCACTTGCAAACTAAAGATTACAACTCTATCAGTCTCAGTGCTTTGCATATGAATTGAATTGTAAATACGTTTACTTGTTACAAAGAAAGTCTAAAACTCTTGAGCAAAACACAAAGACAAATTAAAATAAAGACAATTATAATCCAACATCGAATATGCGAATCTTAATATGTAATTCTGCTCACTCACTGCAAATGGTATTTCCAGTGCGTGTCAGAAACAACAGCTGTCTCCAATGGTATGATTAAGTCAAGAACAACTGCGGCAGATCTATATTTGTCCGATAAGCCTGTGACAGAGGACGCACATTCTTCTGTCAGGCACCACAACAGCCTGCCAATGAGAGCGAGCGCAGCGGGGGCATCACAGGCCTTTCACCTGCGGGTAACATTGGAAAGATAAGAAGAGCCAAAAAGAGAGAGAAAACCAGGGGGGAATTCAAATGCACAGATGGAGAGAGGGTAAGTTCTGGTAACTCTATTTTAGTGCAACTATTTTGCTGGAGTCAGCCATCGGTGATGCCAAATACTGGCCTTGTGCTTCAGAGGCGGGGGCTGTGGTATGTTATTAATATTGTTTACAAATGCCTTGCAAAAAAAAAACAACCCTTTTTTTCCCCCTTAGCTTCTTTCTACTTCAGGCAGTGGACATATTAGTACGCATGTGGCATGCTCAGACACACATAGTGAAACCAAACCACAGCGCTTGTGTTAATCATATTAAAGAAAGTGTTTGAAGTTGAGGATTTTTAATTTTTATTTTTTCCAGGAAGCATTTCTTCATGCATACTTATTTATTCTGATTTTTTTTTTTCTGTTCATTCACACTTCCACCCCTGGGTAAAATTTAAACCTGTTCCCGTCAGCTGCCATCGCAATGCCTGTTTGACGCAATCAACTCCACCCTGTTAATCTCCACTTCCCATCCGTCCAGAGCTTTGCTGTGGTGTAATTCTCACTACCACTGCAAAAGTACTGCAAATACTCCTCACATATCCCTCTAGGCTTTCAGGATGTGCACCATAATGTGACATGAATGACTGCAACTGCAAATATATCTGTGATGTTGTTCCTTTACAGAGCAGCTCATAACTGGATTGGTCTTCTTATGGATTTATTTATTTAACTACTAACATTATTCTTTAGCATAGGTTCTGTGAATGAAGTTTGATAGGAAAAAAACTATATCTCTGTTCTCAGTAGATGTTTTGACTTTTAACAGGAGTAAATAGCTTTATTTATCATGGCTCTAGGAAGCAGTCCCAGAGGTCTGCTGTTGTATCATCTACTGTAGCAGCTCAATACCTGTCTGCAAAATCTTTTACTACAGTGGTCATGAAAATGCTTGACACCTGCTTTAGAAGCTGTGTTTGAGTCAGCTATTCTGGACTAGAGAGGTTACATAAACCTTTCACGTGGCGGGGGGGGTGAGAAGGTCAACCTGCAGGTAATCGCTGTGATGCCATTTGGTTTTGGCTCAGCTGCAGGGTAGAGATGCGGGGCAAAAGTTCAGGGCAGCACTTCCAAGCGAGCATGATTAACGCAGCCGTTGGGCATCATTAATCGGTCTCACTCTCTTTATCTACAATGGTGTGCTGAGGCCCAGGGCCCAGATTCAGAAAGGAGGTTCAACAAACTCCAGTTAAAAGTTAAAATACACTATTGCCAAACATATTCACTCACCCATCCAAATAATCGGAATCAGGTGTTTCAATCACTTCCGTGGCCACAGGTGTATAAAATGAAGCACCTCGGCATGCAGACTGTTTTTACACCTATTTGTGAAAGAATGGCCCGCTCTCAGGAGCTCAGTGAATTCCAGCATGAAACTGCTACAGGATCCCACCTGTGCAACAAATCCAGTCGTGAAATTTCCTCGCTCCTAAATATTCCACAGTCAACTGTCAGCTGTAATAAAAGAACATGAAAGTGCTTGGGAATGACAGCAACTGAGCCACGACGTGGTAAACTGACGGAGCGGGGTCAGCGGATGCAGAGGCGCATAGGGCGAAGAGGTCACCAACTTTCTGCAGAGTCAATCGCTACAGACTCCAAACTCACCATATACTGTTCAACAAACAAACTCCAGCTGTCACACCCTCGGATGAGAAACTCAGAGTTTCAGGTATCAAACTGGAGGTTACCGAGTAGTGGCGGGCAAAGCAAGGCTTATTAAAACATTGAAATGTCCCAACCAAATATTTTAAAGCTTCAAAAACATTTGAAACACACCTCCACAGTGACATTTACTGAACATTTCCCATAAAATTATTTTTTGTTAATGTTTTTCATAAAACGACAACTCAAAAAAGCGAAAGAAAACTCAGAGCCTGGCCTAATAATATATCGGACTGCCAGTTTCAATGATCCTACTTTGGATAAAACCCCATAAAAAAATTCATGAAAAGTTTAAAGACGACAAACAGGGGTTAGAAGGGTTTTCTATCGTTTTATTTTTCTGTTGTTGACTCTATAAATATAATTCAAATCATGTGTTTGGCTGAGCACTGAGCTGTTTTACAGTGATTAAAGTCATTGTGCAGCATGTTGACCACCGGAGTTTAATACAAGGTTTATACATAAGTATGTTGTATATTTATAACATTCATCGGTTTCATGTGCGACATGAAATTTATAAAGGGGCTCAGTTAGCAGAAGGCTGCGATGGTGAGACAACACGATGCTTTAAATAACTAAACTGATTTTGTGGGTTTCAAGCCCATACTTGAGTGGATACAGAGTGAAGGCAACTTTCTGCTTTCTAGTGGAAATATTCACATTTGTTATAGTTTAGTGCGATTGAATATTTAACCATATTTATGACAAATAAAGAAAATAAAACACAGCTCACATTTTTCATGTAAGGATTTTTGTTTAAAAAGCACATCCTGCTGTTTAGGTTCTGTTAATCTATTTTTACAAATAACCTCGAAAGCGTCTGAAAAATATTTCCTCGCGAGGAGCATTAAATGCAGAGAATCAATCACATCATGTTCTTGTCTATAACTTGGAGGATCAGCCAAACTGAAAAACACTTTTCTAGACCTATCACTTGCTCTCTGCAACGGTACAATACACTATATTAATAACTCACCATCACTCGTGGTACTATTCACTTGTCTAACTTAAATAAATCACTAATCCGTCACTGCAAAAATGGTGCCATCAGTCTCACCATGAACATCCATCTCCCTTCTCACAACAAAAATAATTGAACTTTGGATATGATTCCAACATTGAAGTATTCTGGGCTTCTAGATGTGTGTTTGGCTGACATTTTGTTTCGCATGCAAGTGCACCACGTTTTAAAACCTGTCCAACCTGGAACGAAACATCACTGGAAACATTGAAACCACAGTTATGTGACATGGGTGTTTTGAAGCAGGCCTTGAAGCTGCGTTTCAAAGCATCTGTGCTCCACAAGCTCAGGCATATCCGAAACGGCGGTTGCGAGTGTCATATCCCTAGTTTAGAGTTATATCAATGTCTGAAACTATAAAAGTCGCCATCAGTGGAGCTCCAATACTATGATTAGAATTAGACCTTTTATTGTAATCATACAGAACATTTGAGGACATCTTCTTGCAGAAAAGTAACATGGATGCAGCAGTGTAGAAATTAGAGTTGGTTTGAGGGAACAAACTGTGGGTGATTGTGTACTATTCTCTATTTAAAAACTGTTATAATATGGCAAGAGTGACGAGTGTTGGAATGAAAACACATAATACCAAAGATTTACGTTTCCCACAGTTAAATAAGAATTCCTCAACACCCAGAGGTAAGAGCAGCATGCTTAGAAATGTCATTAATGACATCAATTTCTACATCATATAGGGTACTTTCTCAAGACATTCTACTAAGCTTTATTACTATAATGATTTTAAAAAAGCAATAAAGTATTTGCTGCAACGTAAGAGAACATTATCACAATGTTTGTAGTGAGGAGGATCCAAATCCAGAAGAATGAGGTTGCAAATATCCTACAAAAGTAATTTAATAAAACAGAATAAGTTTCACATGCAGAAACCTAAACTAAAGACCTTGTTTACAAAAAGGCAAGTAAAACACAGACTGGGAAACTGCAGAGCCGGACAGAAAGCAGACAGACATGCAGGGTGGAAGGGAGAGACAATACAATACATAGACAGGGCTGACGAGACACAGGTGTGGATAATCAGGAATGATGGGGGAAGGGAAGTCAAACTAGGACCAAAACACACTGGGAACCAGACTTTCAAAATAAAACAGGAAACAAGTCATAAACACATGACCAAACCAGAAGAACCAACAAAAACACAAGACTAGACAAGTAAAACCTAACAAGAACCCTAGACCATGACAGGCATGGCCATGATGGGTGAGTTTCAACTGAATGTCTTTGTTTGTCTTTTATAAATATAACTCTCTCAGCTCTCTTGTCGTATCCACATAACTCAACATATCTCTTTCTGCGAGACTTCTCTTCAGATGAAAGAAGAAGAACATCTTGACTTCAAAGAAACTGGCGGAAAACATCTTTAATTTTGGACAAATAATTGTACCTGCTTCTACCGCTGTTGACAAAATAGTTAACAGAAGAAGAAGGCAGTGGATAATCATTCAAATGATTATTCATAGGCAAAGCACTTATGTAATGCAGTAATGCATAACAATCAAGTAGCGTTATGACACAACTACATGGTATTAATGAGGCCAAAAGCAGCTGGTAACTAGATATTGATGACTTTAGATTGACCGGCTACGTTACATCCAGGGATGCCGGAGGCATGCAAACAGGGAAAAAGTGTTTCCATTGCACATTTGTGATAAACTGGATTATCAACATGTCTGTAAAAACCCACCTCATGAAAGCGTAAAAAGGTTTTCGCGATATTTAACATATTTATTAATTACAGACGTTTCCGTGACAGGTTTTTCTTTGCAACACTTCATTGAAACGTGACTACTGCTAGAAAAGAACCGGAGTAGCCGGAGCACCGTTGTTGCAGCAGTGGAAAATTCACTCAAGAAAATTGCACACTGGAACTCTGATTGTTCTTTGTTTCAAACATGATTTTGCACCATTAGACAAAAAGTCTATTAAGCACTGTATAAATCAAGTGTGTTACTCCAAAAAGGAGACTTTAATACTCAGATAACACAGAAGAGAGCACATTAGTCTCGGCAAAGAATGGGGCATGGATGGTTTGAACAAAAGACTCGCCCAGGGTAGTGGAATATGAGGACATTTTTTTTTTTCCCATTTAAATAATTTATGAAACGGGCATATGCTCATGCGCTCATGATGAGAAGGCTTCAAAAAGAGAGGGGGTGGGGCAAATATTGATCTTAATAATCCCAAAGTGTTGTGTTGAGGTTTTAAAAGCCCATTGTTAATTGATTCTTTTTCCTTTTTAAAGGCATGCTGAAGTCCTTCGTGTCACATTACCAGATTCATAGTCACATAGTCAGATTCTTGGCGCCACCTCCGAATGCAAACGCGAACCTGATTAGAGAAGTGAGCAGCAGCGGCAGGTCAAATTCATGTTGTTTTACCTCTGAACGAGAGGGAAGAGGAATCAGAGGGTGGGAATGTGCGAGTGAGAGCTCTACTTCATCAGAGACGCAAGGAATCCTTCCATCTTGTTTCCTGTGAGTCAGAGAGGTTGGAGAGGTGAGAACAAAGAGGGAGAGAGAGGAAGATAAATTACAAAAAGCCTTTTTTCATCGAGTTCCTTATTTAAGAAACAAGATTGGGTAACATCTCCGTAACAGAACTGACTCACAGCACCAGAGCAGATCACCGACTTCCTTCTGCCACGAAAAAGGCACAGTTATTGCACCGTGGTGTATTTTTCTTTCAGTCAGAAGAAATGCAAAAAATAAAAATCTTTTCTGTTTATATAGCTGAAGGCGATGAGCAGAATGCCATTAAAGACGACGCTGTGTAATAAAAACAATCAAGGGAAGTGGACAGAGGAGGACAAAGTGTTGAAACGAGGATGAACAAAGCGAAAAGCAGAAGAAAAAAAGGACTCAGCTTTCATCTTCTAACCCCCTGCCCTCTCTTAGCCTCCCACCGCCCTTACTCCCTGTGCATACCCCAGAAAGCCCCCCAACCCGGTCCGACTGGAGTGAATTACCAGTCTGACTAGGTCTCTGGTCACAGGATATTACTTCACACTTCGTCTCACACAACACTCAGCTGCTGGAGCTGGCAGCCCGTCTGTGAATGCACCCTGCACAAACCTGCAGCAGAGGGCATTTCTAAACAGAGCTTAGGACGAAAAAAAAAAAAAAAAAACAGATCAGAAAAGCAACACAATCTGATTTCTTGGTGAGAAAGGGGGGAAAATTGGTGGGGTACTGTGCACTCACACGTTCATACTTCTATCTTTTTCTTCCATCGGCTGTGCTCAAAACACAGTGGTGTAAAGGTGGCAAAGCTGAAATAATATCCTTCAGCACCACAACCAATTGTTCTAGACTGGAGCTTTACTTATTGGAAAACACCTTTTCTGTCGCAGCTTTGGACAATCTATAAGTCTGAGTAAACAGAGCCCTGACCTGCAGTGAGGTTAGGAAATCTGCTCCTCACATGCTGTTGTTCTTTGTTGCCTTTGATCCCGACTGAATTCAGGTAAAACACTAAACGGAGCTGACAATTCCTTCGACAAAGTTCAGCTTTTTAGAACTGGGAAAGCTCTTAAGAGTGAAAATGTGTCTTTAATACACAGCTGGAACACTGAAAATATGATGTTAAACACTGCCTTGCGTCAACGGTTTTACTGTAAATTCCTCTTAAAAAGAATTGGCTTACTCCAAATGCCAAGTGAGAAATTTGTTTTGGCACAGATCTACCTTTCTGTACAAAGAATTATAAAAAAAAAAAAGTGATGTTCCAGCATTTGGTAAACGGTCTGAATGTCAAAGCAGGAGGCAGGTGTCAGAGTTGTGGTGATGATTTGCTGGAGATACCACATTTCTCCAATCTTAGTTTCTCTTCATTGACTTCCCTTCTCGGGAAAAATGATTTCCTTCACTTATAAAGTCCTGACGACCATCACGTATTTGCATTTGTTGGCTTTCAGTCTCCTTCTGTCATCCTCCAACTGTCAAGGCAGTTGGTGGTCTTTCCTGAGTCTGGCTTTTCTGGGAGTCTCTTACTATAAAAAGGGACTAGAATATTTTGTTGTAGTTCCATTAAACCATGCATCGTCTTTCTCTTCGTCATCCTTCTGGAAAATCTGACTGTGAATGTAAACCTTTATTATAGAATCTTAGGCTGCTTTTTATCAAACTGATTTTATATTAATCAATTACAGTTATGATGTATGATAAATATCAGTTATAATAACTTGGAATGCTTTGGATTACAACAACTTTATAAAATATTTTACCAAAATGCAACTTATGTATAACTGTATATAATAAAACTTGCAGATGACTTTTGTTGTGAACTCGTTTCCAACGACACAAAACTTGGGCAGCAGATACGATCAAATAATATTCTAACAATGTACATAAGGACACTGTTGTTTGGTTATATTAAATATTAAATTATATTATTATATATTTCATGTTTCGTGTTACATAATATATATATATATCATGTGACAAGGGCATGAGGAGTCCAATGTGGGATAATAGAAACCCCTAGCAGACCCCTAGTATCATGCTTCTTTGTCAAGCTGCCAATCCCAGGTGAAACGTTTCTTTATTTTCCCAACTTGTGAATTTGAATTACTATTAGCTGTCTCACTGATGCGAGCATCTACAAGATAAAAATGGACAACCAAATCGGAAAGAGGTAAATCACAGCACACACTCTCCTCTGCCAATCAAAACACACCTCACTCATGCATGCTGAGTAAAGTTCAGTGATATGCTCATTTGGAGCCGAGTTAACGATTTCTTTTGTTCTTTTTTCTTTTTTAAATACACATATAGCAGTTGCTAACACTGTATTTTTCTGTGTTGGTGTTGGTGTGATACATGGTTGGCTCCTTCCCCTTTTATTTGCATATTGTGGTTGTTTCCTTTTTAGATCTGCAGCTGCATAAATGCATGTCACCTAGAAACATAACTTAACCACGTGAATCAATAAAAAACAGTCCCAGAAACTCAAACTGCTGCACAAAATCAGACCAAATTACAGGTTCCATTCACACACAGCATCTTAGAGGGAGATTAAGGTTTCCAATAGCAGATTTCTCTATTGTCTCTTTCCAAAATGATGACCTCCAGATGCCACAGAAAGGGACAAAAGACAAATATAAAATATTGTGAAAGTCACTGTTTGAGTTCCAAAGCTATGGTGAAGATTTAAAAGACCCTAGAGTACAGCACATGTTGCTCTGTGCAGCTGTGGAGGGGCATCTGGACAAAAAATAAATTCATTAAGACTCATTAGATAACCCTTCCTGGACCCACATTTTAAAATGATGCATCAAACAATATCAAATGATATTTGAAGGAAACTTCACACATACAAAGCAGCTTACATTTCGGAAAGAAGTCTTAAAAGACCCGTGAAGTTAAAATCAACGTATCTACGCTGCAATTATAAAAAGGTACAGTGTATTAGGAGGGCCGCAATTTTGTTGAGAACATTTCTGCAAATGAAACCTCAATGAAAGCAGAGAGCAAAGAAATAAAATAAAAAATATACACATACTAACCAACCTTGAGACTCCTGGAACTGTTCTTATACTCATGAAACATGTCAATTTACTGTTTTGTGACTCTGCATTTCACTTCAACATTGTCTGTCAAAACAGGACACAGCCAGTGCCAACTGAAAAACAATAAAAACAATAATTACCGTCAGGGACTTTCAAGGGCATTGCTTATTGGATTACAATACCGTCCAAGAAAATTACCTGATTCCATGTTCTCTCCTGGCAGGTGAAGATTTCTAAAATCGACACAAGCCATTCAAAAAGTAAATCCAGCAAATAATCCTGTGTTTACCAGCAAGCAGCCTCCACGGACTCCTGGGTCACGGCTTTTGATAAGAATTTCTGCAGTCCTATTAGGATGCAGCACCTTCACATACCAATGTGCTCCACATACAGGATTCAAAACTCACGACTGAGTCAGATGCACTCACAGAGCACAGAGCACACAGACGACCAGTCAGTCACAGTAGATACGTTTACGTGGTATGGTTAAGTAATCTGCTGTCCAGTTATGTATTATATATCATAGATTATCTGGACTGAGAGGTAAAACTGTCCCTCTGCCAAATAAGGGACAGTCCAGGTCTGTTTAGGCTTAAAAGCTTGTTAAAAAGAAAATAAATGAAAGAAAACATAAAGGTGCCCATGGGAGAAACAGTTTTTTTTCATAAGGAGAAAAAATATAAAGTTTTCTACCAAATACATTTTCATTTTTAGATTATGCTGGTAATTATGAAAAAATGAAAGTTGTCATAGTTTGGCAAGGAAATAGCAATTATTATTATACAATGAGCTTAGAGTGCAGATGCATACAAAGTACAGTTTCTTATTATCTGTTGCAGTCCTTTTGTTGCAGCCTGTATAAATGGATTATTATTGGATTGGACTGGATATAATTGGACTCACACTAAATTTGTTTATATCCTCTGTAAAATGCCCATAGAAGTCATTTGTTGTCAATTGTCTCAATACATATCAATACAGACTGAACTGAATTGGTCAGCAGCAAAAAAGCTGCGTGCAGCTGAAAGTCAAACGCAGCCAAACACACGTTGGAATAGAAATATCTCTGCTACTATCCAAAAGAATAAAATGGTAAAAAGTGGGTCTAAAGGCTCTTCAGCAATCTTTAGTGATGCACTTTGACTCTGCTAACAAATAGTGTTAACCTCCTGCTAGTTTCTCATTGCACACATCTGAACAAATGATGCATCGGTTTCGTTTGCAAACAAATTATAGCCGTCAGCACCGCAGGAACAGGAAGAGCCAAATGTCATCTGCTCAAGTGCTGTTATGATGATGTAATCTGGTCTATTAATGGTAGAGCACCTTTGTCGATTAAAAAAGGTTTAGCAGACAAATTCCCTTTAGCAAAATGTTTCATTATTACTGAGCTCGTAAGTACCATCCATTGATTGATAATGCTGCCTCAGGTGAGCTATGATGTATCTATGTGTGAAAAAACACTTGTACAGTAGTATCGCCATGATCAAGCTCTGCCCACTTCTGTTCAATCCCGTTAATGACAGGAAGTCAGATCCGCAATTATTCACGGATCAGCCGCAAAACTAATACCATCATCCGCAGCTCTGTCCCGTTAATGCTCACTGTACTTCGGGGGGTCTTATGCTATTTGGCAACAGCATCGCTGCTAGTAGATCCTCTGGGCCTCTCTGTAGATCTGGCGTAGCGGAGCGCACCCGAAGGATGCTCCATCAGATCCGAATAAGGGGATTTGGGACAATTTGCTGTGTTCACTGAGCCACTTCAGAGCAGTTTAGTGGTCGTACAAAGCTGTTGGCAGAGAGAAGGGAGTTTGGTTTGCAGAAGTGCTCACTGGGTGGTGCACCTCAACGTCAGACCACATGAATGCCAGGATGCCAGGTTTCAAAGCAGAATATAGGATTGTAATAAGATAATGTGTGTAATTCACTTAACCAGTTCTTTTAATGTTGAGACCACCTGGTGGAGGTTGGATGATTATATATAAATATATATATGTAAATGTGATTTCGGTCTGCGTGTCAGTATTGAGCCGCCCCTACAAAAAGACTGGAAAGTAGTATAGCATTGGCACCACGGGAGACTAATATCATCATCTACCAGTTCCTCTGTTGATATCACCCAAAGACAGATCCTGGAGTTACTCCAAAATGAGTGAACTGGAGACTTCGCTTTGGCAACGCACACACGCACAAACTGGCACATCTTCTGCTTGAAAATCAATGATTTATCAGGAAAATTAAGCTCAAATATGTGCAAGTGCTCACAAGCCAGCATGCAATTTTCTAATTCACAGTCTTTGGAGCAGCTTCAAGTTTCACTCTTCATCAGAACTCTTCAGAAAATTTTTAACTCTCGGTTCCCCACGGTTCATTAATAATGAGCAAAAACATAATTTTGGATGACATTTTCTCTAGAAGAGCAACGTCTTGCTGGGCTCTGTCATTTCTTCCACCAGGACCACACAGAGATGGGTGCACACAACACTGAATGACTCAGTCACACAGAGACAGTCCAAAAGAGACGAGTACACATAAACCCCTCAGCTTTGCAGGTCCACTTAGTGGAGAGCAACTAATCTAATCAAGTACAGCGGCTAATGCACAAAGAAAGCAGACTCATTTACTTGAGATGCCAGTCATCCACTTCCTGTGCGGACAGGATAGAAGGGAGGAGGCGGACGATGAGAGAAAGTTCACCGTTTAGAGTGGTACACAGTAGGATGAAGAGATCAGGACAGATCAGGCACTCTTTTCAGCTGCACCGCCTCTGTCAGTTACATCCTTTATCTTTCAGTCTTGTCTTGACTTCAACTCATCTATCTCTCTGCAGTTTATCCCTACAAAGGCAGCGCACTCGCCTCTCTCCATGCTTACCTGTCTGTTGCAACCTCACTGGCAGCTCAGTCTTCTCTCCTCAACAACTTGGTGTTGGTAAACGTGTTTCTCCTTCCGTGCGTCTGGCTCAGGCGCTCTCTTCTCTTACACCTGCTGTCGGAGATCAGCCTCTCTCCTGTCAGATGAGGTTGAGAGTAGCCCTCCCCTCTCTGTCTTCCCCTCCCTGTTCTTCTCTCTCTCTCTCTCTCTCATGCTCTGCTCTCACATATGTACTCACTCTCCTGTTTTTATTCAAAGGCGAGCACTAATGCTCACTGTCTCTCACTCTCCCTCTCAGCCTCCCCTCTTGTCTCCGTTGCCGCCTCCCCTCTTTTCTCTTGATCTGTTTATGACAGAGGGGCTGCACATCCAGGCTCTAGCTGTTGCTTTGCGTCGCAGAGGCTTCAGTGAATCTGCTTGTTAATAACAGATATTGCTCATTTAATGGGATGAAATGCTGCAGCCGAATGTAGGCTTGAAAGCAAAGTTTCCCTCCTCTGCATAGTGACATCAGATTTCTCTGTCCTATTATCTGTCTCACTCTGACAGCCAGTTTCAACATCATAAAACCCCCTCGTGCGCAAATGAGCCCAACCATCCCATTGTCCATTTGACACATTAGTGGCAGGCAGTGAGCTATTTAGCTTTCAAATGTTGAGAATTTTGAGTACACTCACATGTAATGGAACAAAAATCACTTGTTCGGCTCGCAGTGGAGTGAGAATAGGTCTCTGTTGTCCACCTCATCACTGAGTAATCACATTTCCCTCTTTGGTGAGATGCTTGGCTCTCATGCATCAATATGCATACACTATTTAACAGCATTCCCAGGAATTATACTCCGAGTCACAAAGCAAAGTCATGTTGCATTGAACGTTTCACTTGATTTGGATCCTATGTCATAATTTTTTCATGTTCATGTTCCTACACTAAAAAGCCGTTCCTCCTAATGAATCTGTTCATCATCTATTCAGTCTCATCCTGAAATAATATGCAAATTGAAGCAACAGACAGATGAGCAGACTTATCTAAAGAGCCATAAGAGCAGTTGGTGTTCTCGGATGAAAGTGATTATTCAAAGTCCATGTTTCCAAGTCCATATATCCCAGTCCTATTTTTTTTTCCTCCTGTGACTCAACTTTATAAGAGTCCTTGCCTCTTTACACAAATCTTCCCCACACATCCATCCATTCACTTACTATATCTGTTTTCACAAGTTCAGCAGGGATTCATACAATAAATGATTCATCACCTCAATAATTGTATTACACCCTTTGGAAAACTGTGCCAGAAAAGCTCAATATGCACAATCTGATCCCGCCCTACCTCCTCCTGCGTCTGTGCTCTGCAGTGTTGCCTCTGATGATTGAAAAGATGGCAGCAAGTATTACTAATACAGGTCTAGTCGTACTAATGTGGCACTACCAGATGAACCAGGCTGTCATCAGGGATCAAAACTAAAAATTTGACGTGAGTAAAGGCTTTCTCAGTGTCCAAACCCCATCTGACAATAACGCTACAGGTAGCGGATATTCACGCATAAGCCTTTGCCAATACATCAACACACAAAGCCTGCTTCCCTTTCATTCATAGCTCAGAAGGCTGGGTGTTACCCTGGATAACCTACATTGTGGATTTCAAGCTCAGGCCCCAGGTAAGCTGCTCTCCCAGTCAGCTGGGAAAGATGCCCCAGGGTGTACAAGAATCCTCGAGACACAGCTGAGCCCTGACCAACAGGCGGGGAAGGAGTGTGAAGCACGCAGGTTAAGTACAATCAAACCCCTTCCCTGGCTGTCTCAACCCTCTGTGCTGCCAGTGGGGTGGAGCAGGACACGGGAGAGCATGTTTGCCTGAACATTTACTTAAGCAGGGCAGAACAAATGTTAGTAGAACCAGGTCAGCAAGAGGTTGACCAAACAAATCGTCTGTATTTATTTTTATAGCAAGTAAGAATTCAGAAGTCAGATGTTAATCATACAATGTGCAATTACAGGAGCAAATGTATGTAGGTCATGCTGAGATTTTATAGTTTTACCCCCCCCCCCCTTCTTATTTCATTAGTTTCATTTCCCCCTCTCTGTCTGTGTCTCTCGCTGTGGCTGCCTCTTTCCCTCTCTGTTCACACTCCTCTCCTGAGGCAGACTGACTAAATTTAACATTTACACAGAACCAAAACTGCGAGGATCCTTCAAACTGCAACGCTCCTGCCTTACAAACCATCTTTGAAAAAGTTGGGAAGATGCATAACATGTGCATTTGAAAAATACATGAGTTCGCAAATAATTTAAACTATCTTTAAGTGAAAATGCTACAAATGCAGAGCATCGATGTCGAAACAGAAAAAAAAAATGAATAAGATAGCTGTTGTTGTGGCTGCAGCACTCAGCCATGTAATGGACACCTGAGATCTCACCGACTTTGGGTAGGTTGTCAAACCTCAGATGGAGGAGGAACAATGTGCTTTTCATGCTGGTAATGAAATACTGGACCAGCTCTTTACCTTCAAAAGAATGACTCCAAATACATCTGTGCAAAACTGTGGTCCTAGTTCCACCTGTTGGACTAAATAAAGTCTAATTTAATTTCCTCCCTGAAGTGGTAAGGTAAATGCACTTTTTTTTTCTTCTCTTCTGCAACTTGTTGAGACACGATGTGAATTGAGCTCTATTGAAGGTTTTACGACTTCAGCAGAAACCCCTTTTCTAAATGTTTTATGAGGAAGTAACGAAACTCTGAGGCGCATACACAGTAAATCCAGTCACACTGAGTGTTGACAAGCTTAAGCAGCCTCATGGCGTGACCTGTGACCAGTGACCTGGCCTTTAATGCTTCCCATGGAACAACAGGTGAGTATGGAGGCAGTTTTTTTTTTGTATCTTTAACAGCGTTGTCAGCACCTCCAGAACACCACTAGATTATAAAGTTTCTGTGTTCCTCTTTACTGATTTCAAAAGCGACAACCTAGAACCAAAAAAACTGCTAAACTACCAGAGTTCTTGTGCAGCAGGTAACAAAACAGTAAGTCATCCACAGTTCAACAACACAACAGTTCACTGAACTTAGCTCTGGTCTTAAGCTTTGAGACTTAATGGATTTAATGTAGAATTCACTTCATTATTACTCAGGTTCATGGTCAGGTTAAACATAAACACAACTGAAAGCAAAAGTCTTATATAATCTTTGAATAGCTCTAATTTGAAGTAGTCCTACTCTTAGAGTTCAGCATTTTATCATCTGTGATGTCTCTCCTACAAGGACGACACATTTTCAATTGTGCTGCAGGAAATGAGATGTCTTAATATTGATTGTTTTATGCTTGTTTAGGTGTGTTAGAAACACCAAAAAGGCATCCAGAGGGTATCTGACCGGATGCCCAGACCACCTCAACTGGGTCCTCTCGATGTGGAGCAGCAGCGGCTCTACTGCCAGTCCCCCAGAGATGATAACCCCAGATGAAGACAGACAGACCGGTAAACGGAGAGCCTTTCCCTTCGGCTCAGCCATCTCTTCTCCACAACAGACCAGGACAGAGTCTGCTTTGCTGCAGACGTCGCACCGCCTGTCAATCTCACAGTCGTTTCTTCACAACTCATGAACAAAACACAAATATGGTTATTTCTTCCACTTTAAGCGACATCTCAGAAAAGGTTGGCACGTCGCCTGAAATAGTAATTTGCCATTATTATATTACATATTACATGCTCATAGTAGCTGTACTAATATATACAGTATATTTGTTCCAGATTTTGTTCATCAGAGATCTATTCCTGCATGGCTGCCTTAATTCCTGCGACTGAAGGCTATTCTTGCTCTATATCGCTCAGGTCCCCCCTTGCTATTAAACTAATCTCTTCCTCAGTTTGACTGTCAGAACTGTCTAGAGAGATCTTCCAAGCAGATTCTCATAAGTAATCAGAGTCTGATCCCTGTTCTTTGACACAGTAGGAATAATTTTCCTCTCTGCCTCTAATTTTGTCATTCTGTTCTCCTCCGTGCGCTCCAACCTCCACCTCCTTCTAGTTGTCTGGAGGGCCTTGGCTTAAATTTCCATCAACCATCTGTTAACCCAACTCCACTACTGCCACCAGCATCTAAACAGCAGGGAATCCAGTGTCATTCAGTCGTCCACGTGGGACACAGCTCTGCAGTTGTGACTGAAATATTATTTGTTTACTAACATTCTTTATGTACTGTTAACAACCATTATTATATTACACTTGATATATCAAATATTCATGCCCAACCATCTTCTGTTGACAGGGTATTAATGGTGTTATGCAATAAAATTTCCATCATGCAAAGTTGTCTATTCAATCCTTCAAAAAGGTCAACATTTTGCTCTTTTTTTCATCTCTTTTTGAGCTCTCTTTCATTTTTTTTTTTGTCCTGCTGTCTTGCTAAACTAATTTTGAGCATCTATAATTACCCTCACCCAGCATGCCATGCTATCTCATCTTTGAGCTTGATATCCAATAATCCTCATTAAAACATTTTTGGTAAATGCAACATATATGTGATAATAAATTTGATAATGAATTGTACTGTATATTGCTTTTTTTTTGGTCCTTTATTAAATTCCACATATCCCTCAGCAGAGATGTTAAAAGCATCTCTAACAGACAAAAAAGAAAATATTGTCAGGAAACTTGGGGGAACTTTATCTCTCAGCTTGCTGAATGGATGAATGGACGTCACAAAGTATGTGACAACATGATGGACAAACTTTGGCTCAGAGATAATGTTTATATTTTTTGTTACATTGAGGAGAGAGGGGGAAAAAAACCCAAAAAAAAAAAAACAAAAAAAAAAAAAAATAAAAAAACAAACAAAAAAAAAAACAAATAAAAAAAAAAAACAAAAAAAAAAAAAAAAAAACAAAAAAAAAAAAAAAAAAAAAAAAAAAAAAAAAAAAAAAAAAAAAAAAAAAAAAAAAAAAAAAAAAACAACCCCCCCCCCCCCACCCCCCCTCACCCCCACCCCCCCCCCCCCCCCCCCCCCCCCCACCCCCCCCCCCCCCCCCCCCCCCCCCCCCCCACCCCCCACCCCCCCCCCCCCCCGCCCAATTAATTTAAAAAAAAAGTTTTATACAAACAGAAATGATAAAAGAAAAAATAAAACACCTTAATAAAAAATGCAAACCTTATCGGATATTTTTTTTATAATAATAGGAAACATAATTATGTAGAAATTGTTAAATACAAATTTGGTTGTTTTTAATTTTAATATATAAACAACAAAATATTTTTTGTGTGTTTTCATATGTGAGGAATTAAAATTTCAACACTTATTTTCTTATCCAAATGGTGAAAACCACATGTATTTAGTTGAATCTTTCATTACAATTAAATATGATTTCTTCATGAGGCTCTTTATCGCCACTAGCCCGAATACAATTACAATTAGTTATAGTTGATAGCTACAGTTGTACATGTATATTACACAAAATTAATTTATTTCAGCACTGCTGAAAATCAGAAATGATAAACAAAGAAAGAACAGCACCGCCGCTGTTAATGAGGACGGTGGGAGAGGCGGAAAAAGCAACATTTTACGTTAGTTCTTCACCCCAAACACCTGCTCTTTATTCAAGTGAAAAAGCTGAGTTTTATTTCTTTTACATTAAACCACCCGCAGTACATTACTGAGTGAGTCTGAAATAGGCGCTTCTACGTAATAAACCTACTGAAGGCTCAATCAAAAAATCAATCAGAATCAAAATGATTGATTGAAATAACAAAATGAAAACAATTACTTTGAATTAAGCACATTATTTACCAACGAAACAGGTATAATTCACTGCTTTTCATAGACAATACTGTATTCGTTCACAATGTTTATCTTTAAATCAGGTTTAGACACAAATTGCTTTTTAAAATGAGATTATGACATTAAGAAACTGCATAAAGTTTATAAAACATCGTTTTTTTTAAAACTTGTATTGTTCTTTAGAAATGAAGCTGAAATGCATTTTTTTATTAAGTTAGACAATCTCTGATAATTCTTCACTTTCACTTCCTTTATCAAATGTGTGAATTTGTAACCATTTTGTCATCAGTTTTATAAAGTTACAAGTTTGGATAAAGCAATATCATTTAATGAGAAGATGATTTACTCAACTGAGCTCAGCAAATCAATGACAATGATCATCAGTCTCATGCTCACATGTCGAGCTTCACTTCAGATACAACATCACACACAACAGTGAAATCATCACTGACACCAACTGGCAAATTATTACAAACTAGACACAACCTTGAGAGAGAAACCCAAGTTGTGACATGTTTTATATTGGATGCAATTAAAACTTTGGTTCTACAAAAATACAGTAATGATGTTGATCAGGGGTGTCTAATTCCAGACCTTGAGGGCTGCTATCTTGCATGTTTTAGATGTTTCCCTGCTTCAGTGCACCAGATTCAAATGAATGTGTCATTAGCAGACTTGTGCAGACCTTGATGACAATCTGATAATGATCTATTCATCTGAATCAGGCGTGTTGAAGCAGGGAAACATCTAAAGCATGCAGGACAATGGTCTTTGTGGACTGGAATTGGACAACCCTGATGTAGACGAATGTAAT
Organism: Xenentodon cancila; assembly: GCA_014839995.1. Lineage (NCBI taxonomy): Eukaryota > Metazoa > Chordata > Actinopteri > Beloniformes > Belonidae > Xenentodon > Xenentodon cancila. The sequence goes on along the minus strand of CM026203.1, from coordinate 25,695,894 downwards.
GTGTGCGTGCGTAATTAATCGGAGTGTGCTTGGTAAAATCTGTTGTAAAAGGGAATGTGCATGCATGATCTACATCTCATGTAATCATGTTTAAAAGATCTTACCCTTATCTATAGATCAAATAGGTTGGAGATGTGCATGTGCATCTACCTACTGTACATGTTGCCTCTGCTGAATATTTCATCTCCTAAAACCAGCTGAGAAATATTGATTTGAATTCACTTAAGACGCAATAACACATCGCTGAAAGAAAAAGTACGGAATAACTTTGTAGTGTCAAGAATGAACAATGGTCACGAATGCCACAATACCACAATACCATCCAGACTTGCATGAGCACATTGACTTGTATTGTGAGGTGCGATGCATCACTTTTGTCTTTTGTCTCTCTGTCATCCTACACTTAAGACACAGAGCCTAATTTGTGTGCCTCCTGATCGAAGACGCAATGAAGCTTGAGCCTACTGAATCAATCTTTTAATGATCTGAAATAGCTGCAACAGCAGGCAATGGCATTGCCTCAATAAGCTTTGCAATTAATTAGCTCAGTACCTCTAGAAGGTAATCAAGAGAAACTCTAAAGAAAGCAAACTAAATGTGCATGTGTAGCATTATAATTAGTTGTTTGAAGTAATTTCTTTATCACAGTCTAAACATTTAAACATTTATATAAAAACTGGAAAAACAGCAGCAAGGTGGATAATACTTAAAAAAAAAGATCCTGACTTTGTTCTTTATTGCGGCAGCTGCAGTCAAACATGTATTTAACAGAACAGATGAAGTGAGTTGAAAAAAACCCCCAAAAAATAACATCTGCTTCAAACCAGGCTGACAGGAACAATCATCGCTTTCTGATAATGACCTCAGCATAACCTGCATATGCAGACTGATTTCCTTTTTTAAGCACTACGAACGGAAAACAGCCAAGTGGGCCGTACCAGAGGCCTCCATTCTGGTTGCAAAGCTGCAGAAACAGCAAGCAGGCATGCTGCTGTAGATTCTCAATCATCCTGGCATCAGTCATTCTCAATCATCCAGACCATGGTGGTTGACTGATGTTAATTACCTCTCATTAGAGATGGCACCACTAGCTGCACCTGAATTTTGTCTTCTTGTCTTCCAGAAATTGGTACCAGAAAGCATCTGGTGTAGCATGAGTTTGTGACGTCGTTGTTTATTTTCCCTTCTGTATAAAAGGAGAAGAGGGTAAACTAAACAATAACTTAAATCTATGATGCAAAACAGGAGAGGCAACTCCTTAGATTAAAGGCCGTTGCACACTAAAGGCCAAGAGAATAAACAGCATAAAACTGCAAATAATTTGGAGGTGAACTATTGCTATGCTTGCCAATTAACATCAAGTGCAAAATTGCAAATTAAATGTTAATATTTTGATTTTAAAAAAATTTGCCTTTGGGAAATAAAGTGAAATCCCCACCAAGTGACCATGATTTAGTGTTGCCTTACTGGCAAATATAAAAAAAGAAAAAAAGAAAAAGACCATCTGTGTGCAGTGTCTTTGGTTTACTCATTCATGCAATTTCCCATGTTGACAATTTGTTAATTTTACACATTATTAAGATGTGTTTCTATTGGGAGCAAAACTTTGAAAAAATTAAATTAAACCAACAAAAGAAAAATTATTATCACCAAGCAAAAATATTTTGTTGATGTGAAAGCCTGAACTGATAGATGTGTGAAAAAATAATTAATGTCCAAACTTATCGCACAAATGTGTCTGTTGTGCAGAGGCCTGTGCATGTCAATGCGTGCGTGTAACTTTGGTTTGAATCCTGGGGGTGTTCTCGAGCAGAGAAGAAAAAGGTGACTTATTCCCTGCATTTCTACTTACATAAGGACTATATTAACACATAATCTACAAAATTAAACTGGACATGTTCATATATTCTGCCACGATTCATTTAGTGTGCTATCAGTATTGAAATAATGTGAGTTAGTTTCACAGTTTCCACAGAAAAAATAGGAGTATTCATATATATATATATATATATATATATATATATATATATATATAGATATATATATATATATATATATATATATATATATATATATATATATATATATATATATGAATACTCATATTATATTTACAGATGAGCTACCTGAAGATCAGTTTCTGCTGCTGTCTGGCCTTTTCTTATACAGAATGAATTAATCCAAAATATTGAAAAAACGCCCAAGAAAATCATTGTCAGTACTTGTTTTTCCAATGTAAAAAGTCTTCAAAAGCAAAGCAAAGGGATGTATCTTATCATTCTATTTGAGTCCTACAATTCAACACAAACTTGAAATGTCTAGGTCACTTGGTTATAAAGCTATTTAAAAAGAAGGAAAATCAATAGAAAACATTTTTTACCAATATAAAAAAATATTTAGAAGGCAAAGCAAAGCAAGTGTATTTGTATAGATTCAAAGAGATTAAAGTGCTTTACAGAGACATTAAAACATCACATAGTAGAAATAAAAAGCATGATTTAACATTTAAATAAAAATAAAGAAAGAGAAGAGAACAACAGATAAAATCTGTAGTTAAAATATCAAGTTTTGAAACTCAAGCTTAAAAGTAACTGTGCAGATTTGTGTCTTTATTCAAATGCAGCTGAGAACAGGAGAGTCTTCAACCTGGATTTAAATAAACTGAGTGTTTCAGCTGATCTGAGACTTTCTGGGAGTTTGTTCCAGATATGTGGAACATCGAAGCTGGAGGAAGCTTCTCCATGTCTGGTTCTGACTCTGGGAACTGATAAAAAAAACAGATCCAGATGACCTGAGGGGTCTGGAAGGTTCATACTGGGTCAGGAGGTCACTGATGTATTTTGGTCTTAAACCATTAAGATCTTTATAAACCAGCAGCACCAGAACTTTAATGTCTATCCTCTGATGAACAGGCAGCCAGTGTAGAGACCTCAGAACTGGACTGATGTGGTCCACTCTTTTTGTCTCAGTGAGGACTCGAGCAGCATATGCCTGTATTCAGGCATATGTCATTAAACACTTTGGTCAGAGTAGTCTCAGTGCTGTGGTGCTGTCTAAAACCTGACTGGAAGGCACCATAGGAGTTACTTTGTGTTAAAAAGTAATTGAGCTGTTGAGAAACTGCTTTTTAAATGACCTTATTAAAAAATGGGAGATTTGAGATCAGCCTATAGTTGTTCATTTGTGTCTTGTCAAGATAGTCCTTTTCCAGCAGAGGTTTAATTACAGCTGTATTCAGCGGCTGTGCCCCCCCCACCCATCTATCCAACATCCAACACTCAGAACGCTGCGTCTTCTCCCCAGGCAGGATCAAACCTTTATTCATTTGACTAAAATATGTTGACCAGGAAAAACAACATACCATTGACATAGACCCACAAGAGGGGTGAGTGGGTCTTCAGCGACTCACAAAAATAAATTACCAAACAACAGATTAAAACCCTGAAACTGATAAGAGATGAAACGTCTTCAAGAATAACAAAAAGTTGAGTTGCCTCAAGGAAACAAAATCGGGGTGTAATGAGCGCTGCTATCTCTTTTCTCAATGAAACAAAAAGGTTTCGAAAGGATTTCGTTCCGTTCTCATTGAAAACCTCTCAAGGTAATTAACGTCAGTCAATTACCGTGACCTGAATGAATGATGAAGACCTACAGCAGCATGGCAAGATAAGACCTGGAAGACAAGGGATTTCATAAAATACATGCAATAACTGCATATTAGGAGCAGATACATCTGAGTGGAAGTTTCATACTCAAGCCATACTAAAATATTAATAAAGGGTTTTAATCAGGTGTGTTTGATCTACTATAATTTATTTCATGTTTAATTAACATCCAAATTTCATTGTGCAGGTATTTTGAATATAGATATGCAGTATGTAAAGAGAAAATACACATTTTGTTAATTCTGTTTTTTCATATATTAGGACATAGTTAAACAATCTTATGGCCCTCTACCTTAAAATTTGAGAAAATTATAAAACCCATATCATTACACTCTGTCATTATTAGTCAATAAAAACGGATCTAAAACAATTAAATACACCCCGTAAGTTAAATATCTTATAGAACCACATTTTATTTACGTTGTTGTCTTCAGTTTACAGAGGAGTTATGTATTAAGTTCATGATCAATAATTACAAAACAGTTTGACTCTTTTTTTGTGCTGACGTGTTTTTAATTTTCTTCAAAATCAAGCAATACTTTTTATTTTTATTTCATATTAACTGTCAAAGAGTTTACCATTGAACATGCTAGCTGTTACTATTATTTAAAATATAAAATAAAATCCAGAGTTTGATAGGGATATTAATGTATGGTACCTGTAGAATAACCAGCACAGATGTCGGTGATGGAACTGAAGAGAAATAAACTATGGAGAACATCATCTGGCTAACGGAAATACTCTGAAAAAATAAACTATAATAAACCCACAGCGGTACAGTAAACAGTACTCTTTCAGTGTGACACAGCTTCCTATAAATTGTCTGCACTGCAAATCTGGTCTGTTTAAACATGTCTTTGCCCTACGAAGCGTGTGACACTGTCTTTCTCTTTCATCAGTCACATTAATACAGCTCTTCTATTGCATATTCACTCTGTATGCAGCAGCATGTTTCTGCAATCGTACCTTAATGAGCCTATCAGTGGGGACAATATGCGGTTCAATGTCCTGCCCAAAGACACTTTGACACATGGCGGGGCATCGGTCCACCGACTTCCCAGCTGGACGAGGACCGACCCCAAAAATGTTCACTTTTAGTGAGTTTATGAGCTGTGGGATCACTGGCATGGTTACTGGCTACTTTTCACTAATGATTAATGTCTGGAAGTGTTGCGTGTTTGCATTGCAGTCTGGTACCCACTGACGGAACTGAAGCTCCACGACGTCTTGGCAGGAACAGTAACGCTGAGCTGCTAGGAAAGCGTGTCCAGGACTGGTTGACTGAACATTAAAATAAATTCAGTTTGATGCAGTGGCCTGTTCGGATCTCAGTCCAACTGAACATCTGGAAGACAAGCTTTGGCATATATGCTTTCTCTAGGCTTTGGTCTAGAATTCCTACTATGGTAAAAGTAAAAACGTTGTCCTCATGTCAGTCAAGCCACGTGCACTGACAACACAAATGAATCATGGTCTAGTGACTGAGCTGTAGTTTACTATTGTATTCTCTTTGTGTGCTTTATCCTCATGGCATTGAGTCGTATAGATCTGAATGGAAATTGGCCATTAATAGCAGTCTAGAGCAGCACAGACACCCAGTGGGAGGTGTCTTTGGCTTGCTCTTGCATCTTTCAACACTGAGAACCACTTCATTACCACCCGGGTTCACATGTCATGCAAAGACCTCAGGCTCATGGCCTTGGTGCTGCTCTGACAGACGGCAGTGAGGCAGAAGATGCACCTCCAGCTGCGAATATTCATAATAAAAACATGTAGTAGAGTACCTTTTGAAACGAGTTGTCTGTAGCAGAATACATTCTGTTGTCTGGTGCATCACTGAGAGTGTTAAGTTTTAACTAATACAGAATTAAAATTCTTCTTTATGTACAAAATTAAACTTTTTAGGAACAAAATCCTTTGCATATAGCCAGATCATTCTTATAGGAATGTCATGGCTTTAATTGAGGGCTCATTATTACAACAAGATCCACACTGAGGAAGACACAGTAATCACCACCATTAGTGATATAAATACATTCATATGTGTATAATTTTTAGTACAGTCAAGGTGCATGTTCTCACCTTCAACAAAGCAACCCCTTCCACCAATGATTTATGATTTCTCTAGTCATGGATAGAAACCTGTTTGAATGTCAGACTGGCATGATGAAGAAGGCAGTGCTTGGAAGAGTAAAATAAAAGCAAGGCCACTGTGCAGGATTTCTGCTTCACTCAGTAACACCTACTGGAGCTTGGCATGCTGAGGATAAAGTTGAGGTGGATTTAAAGCACTGGCACATGAAAGGAAACAAGCTTTTTAATGACAACCTTTTCAGCTTGATGCTGCCAGTACAGTGCTGTCCTCAACCCAGCAGGTGTGGAAGAAAAGGTGCAACAGAGGATGGGTGGAGGGCAACTAAATCCCCTTACTAAAGGACTCCACTGTGCTGAATTTTAGATTAAGTTACAGCATCAAGAAATTAGATCCTCTGCTCACACTTAATCCCCAAAAAGTCTTTTGTGGATCCTATTGTGCAATATCAGGATTATTTTCATGCCATCTCTTTTTTTTTCTTTGGTGAGACTTCTGGACACTGCTGGAACACACAACTGGCATGATGAATTCATGATTATGATCAGCAGTGATTACCATCTGTGGTGTGGATGGACAGAAAAGGTCTGACTCCTCCCCCAGGTACCATTATTATCTGGTGCAGACCCGTTTGCAACAGAGAAACTAAAACCTTCATTTTAAAATTCAGCTTGTGTGCGAGGATGCGTCCTCCTTTGATGAGCCTGAATCATCTCTGAACCTTTAATTTCCTCTTTCCAATAGTCCATTCCAATGCCTTTTCCAGAGTCATTACGAGTCAATTCTTGCTTAATTTTATGGCCCATTTGATGTATAATAACTTCACAACACAATTTTTCAGCTGCTGGCAAGCCAGTTGACAGACATATAAACAAAAGTGCAAAACAGTCTTTAAGCAAAAAAATATTCTTCCGCTTTACTTGCAAAACAACTACAGGCTGGGATTTTTTCTTTTCTCATCAGAAAAAAAGATGAGAATAGTGGCGTCACCATAAAGCAAATCGCACTCCTCATTCCAGGGAATGCCTCAAATGTGAGAGTAGGAAAAAAAAGAAAAATGATATTAGTATGAACTTAAGTATGAGATGTTAATGCTGCAGCAGAATATAAATAAAACACTACTAATCATTAGATCTGAGACCCTTGAGATGTCACAGGCCTCTGCTCTACATGGCCAGCTGGTATTACACACGTTTCTTTGCTCCCCGTTTCCCTCCATCTGCCGTTGCCCTTGTACACATTCCCTCTACATGCCGGGAGACTCCTGTACCTGCCAAGTAAGGAACATTAGCTCCACCACCTTCAGTTAGATAATATGTAGATGCCCAGTCATTAATCAGATAGTGGAAAAGTCAGAGTTGAAATGAAGAGACAGGAAAGCTTATGGTTTTACTGCTCCAAGTGTGTAGAGTTATTAGCCTTTAACCTTTTTCACTGCCTTTTTCCAGGTCACCATATTTTCATTTTGATGTAGCATACTTTGAGAGTTCATTTAAATATTTTATCCCTCAAGTAAGTGACTAAGCATTAAATTGATGGGAAATTTAAAGTCTATGCAATTTTAATCCAGCGATGGTGCAAATCATCGCACCTCACATTTCTCAAAGAAAAGATAAAAATCTTAAACCCTGCAAGGTGCTAAGGCTCTGTCCTAGCACCGGCCTTGGGTCATTTTGAGCCTCAGCACCTTGCAGGGGTTAAATCACAGACATTCGAAGACCTACCTACAGGGTTCAACAGAATTGGAACCAACCTAGTATTATTCACTCTGAAAACCCACTTTCCTTTTAATCTTTAACCCAGCTCATTATGCATCCCACCACACTGTGGCTATTTTTCATTTTCTTGTTAACAGGCTTAAGTGATGAGGAGGTAACTTCATGCAACATGAAATCAATAAAGAGTGAGAAAAAAAACTGTCTACTATTCCAGTAATGCACTCTGTCTCTGTTGCTGTAAAATAATAGTCTGGGAAATGCAGTACATAGTTTATTTATGCAGGATTTACAACGGCTAAGCAGGCTGAAAGTAAACATAGTACAGCACTCTGAGGGAATAATCTTTGATCACTCAAGTTCTGTTCAATTCTGTATTCATTGATTAGTTGTATGATCACATAAGCACAGAATGATGACTGAATTCAATTTCTGGTTAACTAAAAGTAAAAGGATAGCACGCATGGAACTAACTTCCCTGACACATAATGCTGTTTATGAAAATGACAAGGACTCACCACAAGGTCCTGGTCCTGGAGAAGTTCTTGTCAACTCTAGAGAAAGATGGAAACTAGTATTAATAATCTGACACTGTATAATTCTTTATGTGGATGATATGCAATTATAGATTCAAGCAGTTGTTGACATTTTGGTATTTTTGAATGATCACACTTCATATCCACACAAAATATTACTGTTCACCTGCAGGGCTATCCTCAACCTCGCCTCTCCGTCCCTCCTCCACATCTCCATACCCACCCGTAACCTCAGATCATCTTCATCTATTCGCCTCACTGTCCCCTCTACTCACCTCAACACCACCGGAGCCAGAGCTTTCAGTGGCTCTGCTACCCCCCACCCCCCAGCCCCTTTCTTTGTAACACTGATTCAATTACTCGCTTTAAATCTCAACTCAAAACTCATCTGTTCAGACTTTCCTATTATCTCTGAGTGGGAGAGCCTGAACAGATGTCTGCACAGATACTGTGAGCGGTTGATGCTATGACCATTAGCCATACTTGTCCATTTATCATTACTGTATTATCTATTTATTATCTATTATTGCCTTTACTTTTTATCAATTTCATGCAATCTGCTTTCATCTGTACAGTGAGCTTTAGTGTCATGAAGAGGCCTATAAATAAAATGTATTATCAATATTATTATCACATTTATAGTATTAGAGTGTATACATAATGACATCACACATTGCAAGTGAATACCTCCCATTACAAACTATGACAGTCAAAAAAAATCTTTTGAGCTGTGAACGGTTTGTCATTTATGAGCTGCTGTAGGAACAAGGATGTGCAATGTGGCAGAGAGGGAAAGAAAATAGTTTGGATATATATTGCTCCCTCTACATTGACAAAAAAAAAAAAAAATATATGATCCCACACATAGCTCTACAAAAATAAACAAATAAATGATATACACGTCAAGTAGACTTATATCGCCTCCGTCACTGCTCAGTTGTCGTCCTTCCAGTTTTTTGTTGTTTTTTTTTTATAACTGAAAGCTACTAAGTACAGCTGGAGTGTACAATCAGTTTTCTGAAAGAAGGGAGGCAGCTGCTGGCAGATGCAAGCACACTGTCACATATGTATGATGACAGGCACAACACACAGATATAGCTGAAAAGATGTCTACAGCAAAAGAAAGCGAGAGGGAGAGAAAAAGAGAACCTGAGACCAAAGTCGAGCAGGTCTACTTCTCTTTGGATAAAGAGTATTTGTTTAATGCAAAGCAAATGTTTCCACCAGCAGGACCAGTATTTCCAAACACACAAAAACAGATGCTGGCTGTGGGCAGTCGCCCTCCTGATAATCGCTGCCTATTCCTTCCTCCCTGGGGTGAGCCAGTCATGTAATTATCATGCTCATTCAGCATCCACACACAAACGCTTCACAAATTAACTGATGCTGCAGCTAACGTACTGTAATATTACTAATTATAAATGTAAATAACATCGTGCTCTACCGGGAAGAGGTTGGATGACTCTCAGTTATTTTTCAAATGTTTCCTCCAGTCCAGAGCACATTGGATCCAGCGAGTACTTTAAATTTCTGCTTAAATTGAATAAATACATTTTTCCTGTAAGATGGCACTTGTTGCACTGAATATTACAGACGGGCAGAGATCAGACCACAACACAATAAGGAAACTTCACATAATATAAAATAAAATAAAAGTGCAAGCAGGTCAGAATCGAAGAGCTCGCAGACATGAGCTACATGGTGTTGTCTAAGCCATTTTCTTCCTGCTTTGACTCGGTCCTTTTTCACCACTCGTGGATAAACTGAATGACAGAAGGTGGGATTAAGTTCAAACAATATCACTGCAATCATTTTCTCACATCAAATATGTTATTTCATTAACTTTTTACAGTTTACACACAAACCAAGTTGTTTTATCGTTAAATACGACACAACATTGTTCTTGGCTGAAATTTGTTTGGCATGAAAACAGACGTTGTATGTGCTGCGGGCGAGGGCTCTGCTCTTATGTCGTTTTTCCTGAGAAAGGAAACAGCACTTTTCCAGTCAGCGATATGCTTGGTGTTTGTCCACATGCTGACACAAGCAGCACATTGTTTTGGTGTTAACATTCAGGAGAGAGAAATGGGCCATCGTATCAACAACTTCACCTCCACTCCGCCGTGGAAAGACAACAGTAACTCAAGGAGAGACACAAGCGGTAAAGCATAGCAGAACATGACTGGTTGCCACAGTTATTTGAGGTAAAAGTACTTCTAAATGTTTACATAATGTATATATTTGGATTGTTTTCAAAACTTTTAAAATAATGGGTTTTACAGAACATAAAAACAACACTGACGTCACTTCAGACCTTTTCCCTTTTTAATCGCTTGCATGTGCTAACAATGTATTAAAAAAGTCTCCAAATGCTTCTTATAGTCTCAATTCTGGTTAAAAAAGCAAATATCTAATAAACACATCAATTCTGAGAGCTCTGTAAATTAGATGCAGCCTAATATTTTCAACATTTAGAGGGAGCTTGTTGAGAGCGCTTGATAACAAGTTGCCCCACTTCAGCACAGTTCTTCTGAGATAAATAAGGGCTCTTCTGATCTGCACAGAGATTCAGCATGAGCAGTGGTTGCAAAGCATCCTCTATTATCAACTGATAACGATTTAAATCCTCAATTCTCTTTTTTCCCCCCTTTACTTTAGTCATCTACCAGCAGGTTTATGCGTAACTTGTACGTCTATATAAAGGCAAGTAAATGAACCAGAATTTAAATCGTTAATTTAACTTTCTAGACTCTCTCACGGTAGAATAAAACCTTTTCAGATATCTCGTGATATGTTTAAGAGAGTAGTCGGTTAAAAAACTGTAACGTTAAATTGCTTCCAATCATTTTGATGTTCCTGACTGTTAAGGCAACTGTCGACACATGATTCAGTCAAGTACAACCCCAATCCCCCAAAACTATGGGACACGATATAAAATGCACATCAAACAGAATGCAATGATTTGCAAATTTCATAAACCCCAGTTTAATTCCCAGTAGAACATAAACAACATCTCAGATGTTGACACAGACATTTTGCCATTTCATGGAAAATATTGGCCCATTTTGAATTTGATGGCAGCAGCACATTTCAAAAGAGTCGGCAGAGGGTGATGTTTTTGTGTAGCATCCCCTCTTCTTTTAACTACTGTCTGTAGACGTCTGGGAAGTGAGGGGAGCAGTTACTGGAGTTTTAGGAGAGGCATGTTGTTCCATTCTTGTTAGCTGCTTAACAGGCCTTTTTCATGATGTGCCAAATGTTTTTACTGGAGAAAAGTCTGGAATGAAGCTGTTGCGATGGATTTGGCTCAGCAAAGGGATGCTGCCTGGATGGGAGCAGCTAAAACGTCTATGTACCTTTGAGCATTGATGGTGCCTTTCCAGATCTGTAAGCTACCCACGCAATACACACAAACCCCATGCCATCGGAGATGCAGGCCTTCAAACTAAGTACTGATTACAAGCCGGATAGTCCTTCTCCTCTGTAGTCCACAGAACATGGACAACCATGGCTTTTTTAAAAAGAATACACTTTTTTTTCCCAAGTTTTCCATTTTGCCTCATTTTAAATGAGCTTTGGCCCAGAGAAGACAGCGGCGTCTCTGAATCACGTTCACGTGTGGTTTCATTGCACAATAGAGCCGTAAGCTGCATTCGTGGATTACACGGTGAACTGTGTTCACAGACAGTAATCTCTGGAATTTTTCCTGAGCCCATGCAGTGATTTCCGACAGTCTCTCATACCTGCTTTTAATGCGGATATCCAGGCATGTGCCTGGAGATCACAGGCGTCTAGTTTTGACCTTCACCCTTGTCCCATGCGCACAGAGATTCCTCTTGGTTCTCTGAATCTTTTGATGATGCTATACACTGTAGATGGTGGGATCTTCAAAGTCTTCTTAATTTTAAGTTGAGGAACATTTTTCCTACATATTTTGATAAAGTTTGTTCAATTCAATTAAAAATTTACTATATGCTGCCTAGTATTTTTAATTATTATTTACCCTGTAAACCACCTTGTGTTAGACAAGCAAATATGGTTTTAATTATTAGTTGATTAGTTTTTGCAAGGTCTTTGTGTGTGTAGCTCCGTATTTTAGTGCTTGCCAAAGGTTTTCCAAACTAATCCCTATATCAGCTATTCATAAGTGACAGCTCTTGATGCTGTAGATTAGAGACAGCAGGTGACCAACTTAAGGCTTGTGCTCTTCCCTTTTTTATGCGTTGAAAGTCCTTGAGATACCAGCAAACTTTAAAAATTAAATGATATTATGCATTGTATGTGGATAGATACATGTTTCTGAACCCTTTTATTAGTAAAGTAGAGGTCCTCTGGCCACCGTTGCTCATCAAAGACTCAGTCTTTCATGGATACTGCGTTTGTACCAAACTATAACTGCATTCACCTGTCGGCAGCTCTGAATCTTTACTGTCAAAACTTGTTTTGGAATATCTCTGACATGATGAAAGATGAAAGCATGAAACAGGGTAGATAAGACAAAACTACAGTTTTCTTTTTCTAATTTGGGGTTTTACTTTATTTAACCAGCCACAGCTTTATTTAAATCACAAACCACATTAAGAGTTCTGAAGAAAAAGATCATTTATGGGTTACCTCTGCAGTCTTCCCTGTCTTTTTTTAACACTTAAACATCATCTATGTTTTCTCTACTACCCTCTTTCTCTTTTGCTGGGAAAGCTGGAGAGGTACCACGAGAAACTTCACGTGTTGCACTTCTTAAGACTAATCAAGTCCCCTTCAAATGCCCAGTGCTCCCAGCGCCTCTCGGATGTATTGTAGTTTCTAGGTACTTCTTTGTGTCATCTCTGGAAAATGTTATACGTTCTGGAAACGGTATTAGGAGGAGACAAGCACGGTGCTGTGAAAATCCAACTGCACAAACAATATCCAACAATTATATAACAAAGGTTGTTGATGATGATGGTCGGTGACACTAGAATTGAGTAAAATCCTGCGCTGGAATAACCTCCTATGTCCTCCTATGTCAATGTGAAAGAATCTGACTGGTTTCAGCTAAAGACAAATGAAACCACTAATTAGGAGGTACAGAACAAGCAATAGTACAGCACTGATGGGAGTGATTACCCTCCTACATGTATGGCACATGAACAACTTAACTATGAAGCACAGACAAGTGCAGACTTGCAGACATGCCCTGGCATTATCAGCTGAAACCTGAGATTCTAGTGAGGGCTAAGAAAGAAGCACAATATCGACCTGCACTGAAGATATCAAGGAAATCAAACCTTTGTTTGCTCTTCCACATAACACTGATAATTCTGTATAACCCTGCCAATCTTTTACCAGACTCGTCTCAGCATGTTTAATGTAAACTTTCAGCAACCACAATTCATTTTCAGACACAACAGTAAGGCAGAGAAGTGTGTGTTGATATGGAGCCAAAGAAATCCTGAAGGTGCTGGGTAGATGACATTTACCAGTGGCACCATGCATGTCCAGACTAATTTCTTGTGAAAAACATGTAATTGGTACATTTGTCCTCAGGTCCACAACAGGTCCAGCCATTAAACCAGCACCCTGCTGTTGACTAACTATCAACATGATATAATTTGTCTCAAAGTTAATACAAGCCTTTTGATCTAACTTTAGCTTTAAAACATTCAGGAATATCTGCTGTGACTTAAATAATATCCATATTCATATGTGATTGATCAAAAAAGCAGACAAATGTTTAAAAACCACAGAATCAGGCATTATGAACCATATCCGTCATCTAGGATTGTTTTTGTTTTCTTTTACACAATAGCCAATGTTGGATGCTACAGTTATAAAAATAAGAAAATTGTCAGAATTAAAAATTACATTCAGCAGTCCTGAAGCAAATGCAGAATAGTAATATGATGCCCCAACTCAGGTATAAATCAATTTCTGTTTAAGAATAATTTCCTTGTTACTCATTATGAATGAGTTTCCCCTGCAGGTTTTTCATTTTATTTTTTTTTATTTTTTATTTTGCAACAACACTTTTAGTGACAGGGAACTGTTTATTTTATGTTGGGTTTTTTTTCCCATTGTGCAAACATAATCTTTTATTATTTTTATTCAAATGAAGGATGAAAAGCCCATTTAACGTCTGGACATAAACACGTTAAATCCTTTCAGACAAATGTGTACTTTTAGGTGATCGTTGTTCATGTACACCCACCCAAACAGATCCGTAAGTAATCCAGAACACCACCACCATGGATTTGAAATAGATAAGTAAATCTAAACAAAAATGCAAACTTTCAACTTTGATTTAAAGTTTGACAAAAAATACACCATTTACTATTTAGAAAACAGAGCCATTTAATGGAAAATGTTGATCCAGTCAAAGCCTGCTAACGTCTGGAGCCCATTGGTCATCACTAAATTCTGAGTTTCCTCCCTTTCTTCCTTCACCTTGTCTTCAGTGATTGAAATGCTTTTTAGGAGGCTTTAAAGCTGGTCTCCGTCACCTGCATTCTGAGCCCTCTGGCAGAACCGGTCAAACAGCTGCCAACTCAGTACCTGATATCAACTCCAGATGTTTTATCTATTTCCTTTGTTGTGAAGTAACTGACGACATCTGTCCAGTTGACTTTGTCTAAATGGACGTTTTCTGTTAAAATTTATAAATGCCATATTTCTGTGAAATCTCTGAAAATAAACCTCCAAGTTTAAATTTTGTTCACATCTTTATTACTTTATTTCAGATTTATCGTGCCCAAAGACACTGGCCCAGCTACACCTAACTGTGCATCACCAGAGCAGTTTGGGACTGTGTGGAGCATCTGCTGCAGGTCTGCATGTACAAGAAAGCAGACTTTAAGTAAATAAATAAAGAAATAAAATACAGTTGTGCTCAACCAGTACTCTGGGACACTGATTCACTGTTTCTTTTGACAGGTCTTGTCAAAACCCAAAGGTATTAGCTTTTTTCCATAAATGTTTGTATACTTTATAAAATGTACAAGCTCAAATCAAGGGAAGTAAAATGGAAAATAAAGAGGAATATGTCCTTTTATATGACACCCTAAATCAACATTAAAAATACACTGTGTTCTAAACGTCTGGGGGCAGAGATGATTTAGCGCCTAAACAATGAGGATTAGACTTTTTGTTGTTGTGTGAGACATTGTGCCTGATTACAGACTCCTGGTGGGAATAAAACAAAGCACTTCAGCTGCAGGCTTGCAGATATATCGGAGCCCACGGGGAAGCAAGCTTTTCCAATTAGACACAGGTACATCCAACACCTAATAATTATGCAACATTAAATACTCAACAGCGCCCATTACTGCAGAAAACGTTTCTAGGTTGGCAAAAAGGTTTGTGATAAAATCAAACAACCACAGTTTGCTTACATCATTTGTCATTTACCTAGCACACACTTGCATGCACATAATTTTGTTTTGTTCGTAGGAAAAAGGCTGTGTTGTCATAGAGACTGACTTGGATCACAGGGAATAGCATGTTTTCGGTGAAACTACAACAATGAATTTGTCTATTAACGTTTAGTTCGACGTGTCTTTGCACTCAGGCCGGCTTTCAACCTGACCTGTGCTGCATACGTGTCAAATTGAGTTTTGCAAGTAATCTTTAGGCAAACTTGACACAAGTAGACAGTGGCAGTCTAGAACGGTAAACGTCATTTTACTGCCTCATGAATTCTAATGCACAGCTCAAAAACCAATAAGCACTTTGATAGAGCAATGACTCACACTACGACTGCGACACGAGCACCAGTCACGTACTGAACATGCAAAACTGTTACTATATGAAGCTTAGATCAGTTCCTTTTTTTTTGCAGATTCAAGATAGAGAAATCAGAAAAAAAAACTCACAATCATCAGCATATAGTGATGCAATTAGATGATAAAAAAGTGCCTTGTTTTCTTCTTATTTAAGCCCTGGCGTTTTGTTTATGAATGCATTGCCCATCATGAGGGTACGTTTTTTGTTTTTTTTTAAACGTATTTAAGTAGCTGTGATACATTTAGGATACGGGGCAGAATAGCTTAAATGGTCAGCCACTTCTGCAAACCTGAACAGGTTCAAACAACGAGCGACGCATGCAAATAGTCTCTGTCACCTGACAAGTCAAGTCTTTAAGAATTAACAAAGTGAGCTAATTAACTGCATCTCTACATCTCTGCAGCTTTTAATCACTAATGATTAAAGCTGCAAATGAAGCGGGTCCAGCGGTGTCTGTAAATGACCTTGTTATCCAACTCCGCAGCTGCTGAGCAGGTGTAGTACAGCCCCTTCATGTGAAGTGGTCTCACACTTCCCCCTCACTTTTCTCAGGTTAAGTAACAGATTCACTTTGGCATCATCCAGTCGAGTCCCTGGATAAACAAGCAGATGGACAACCTATTCACATTCACACAGCTTACTCTTTTATTGTCTTACCCTCCATAAGCTCCAAATGTGAAACTCCTTTTCCTTTGAGACATCCTGCTGATTGGGCGACGAGGGCTCCCCCACGGCGTGCAGAGTTTCAATGCAGTTTACAATGCAGGGCTGTTGCTCTATGTGCCTCACTTCCCTTTCAACACCTCTAACTTTCTGTTTCCTCCTACCTCCTTGTCTCAGCCCTCATCGAGTGTGTGTGTGTTTTTATGTGCATACACATGCCAGCCCTCTCCTCCAGTCTCCCCTGTCCTCTCTGGCTAAGTAGCTGCTATCTCTGCCAGATTAAGAGAAAGGTGCATCCGGCTGTCTCGTTGTGCTGTTGTCCTGGAAACGAAAATCTTTTTTTTTTTGACTCGGTCTGACTGTTTCCTTTTTTATTTTCACCACTAAAAGGGCACAAACGCTCACATCTCTGACCACAGAGGCATCGTCCTCCTGCTGTTTAGCTTTATCGAGCATTTCTGAGCATCTTCTGATGTGAATCAGAAGAAATGCTCAACAATGCTCAACGATGCTCGAAATGCTCGACACATATTTTTGTTTGCAAGTGGATCTTGTGGGAAGTGGGTGGGTATGTAGATGTGACAATGCACTTCAAGGATTACAAGAGGATGGGATGCGATTGAAGAGAAGTTTTCTATCATTATAATTATAATTTCATCCATTAATTACAGAAAGCAATTAAAAAACACATTTTAAAACATTATTGTATTCAATACCAGTCAAATGTGTGAACATGCCTATTTAAAAAAAATAGATGTGTAAGTTCTTATTCACAATGACAATTTGACAAACTTACACAAATAAAGCTTGCATACTTAACAAATTGTCAACTGTATGTAATGAAAACCACATTTCTATATTTCTGTCACTTATTAAAAACTTTTTAGTTGTTTTTTTTTTGCTTGTTTTTTAATTTATTGCCTTTTTATAACTGATTTATTTTTCCTCCTGCCCCCTTTGTTTTTCCAGATGTACCCCCTTCTGTGGCCCTGACCTGGATTAAGCTGTCTTGGGGTAACCTGTCCTGGGGTTAGATGCATAAAAGTGTTTCATGACTGAAACTTTGTGTATACATAAAAGGCACATATGCACCCTTAATTAGCCAGAAAGTGCCGTCGACCCTCCCTTACTGGGTTATTTGCATATAAAAACCTGTGTTTGCAAAACTGCTTAACACACATGAAAGCATAAGCTACAGCAAAGCAGAAGCTTCATTTTAAATTTAGACACTCTCCAGTGATGTGGGGGAAAGAAAAAGACAGTCTGTTTTTTATTTAGTGGTCTCACTTCTGAAATTGAAAACAGAGAAAAACCGCTAAGTGGAAACGAGTAACAAAAGTGATCGCCTCATCAGGTTCACAGCAAAGAACCTGGAAAAAGGTCGGATTACAAACGAGAGGCGCAGCGGCGCTTCAGCTCGCACACACAGACAGCATGAGGGTTATGGCAGATTCACTTCCTCCCCTCAGCTGAAGTGGAACGAAGCCTGTGAAGCCAAAAAACAGAAAACAGCTTAAGTAGCCAAGTATCATCATGTGGTGGACAATCACAACAAAGCATGTGAGTCCTCATGACTGGCAGCATTGTCCAGCCACAGCACAGTTCTCATGTATTATGTATGGTTACACACGGCTGCATAATTTAAATGGGAGTATACAGTGAAACCACAGAACTTTAATTTGCTCTTTTTATTCGAGTTGCTGGGAGAAAATTGATTCACTTGAGTGTGACAAAGTTCTTTTGCCTCGCATCTTCCATGCGTCCATGATGATAATATCTTATAACGTCACAAAATGTTAATATTCCAAACTATTGAACCAGACACAACAACTGTAGGTGTATGAAAGATCACTAAGTCAACGTTTAAAGTCCACGACCAATATGGAGCATTGAGAGTTTTAGCCGGACCTACAGCCAGTCATGTCTTTTGGAACAGTCATTTTGGATTCTGCAGTCGTCCTGGGATGAATGGGCCGGACGTGATTCCTTATAGAAAACGCACATCTTTGCCTGTGTTCTTGAAGAGTGCATCTGCTTACAGCCAGAGCACACAGAATGATCTTACATCTCCTCGGATGGCTCTTCATTCTCATCTCTTGTTTTTCTTTCATCTCCATTTCACCACTTTTTGTCGTTTCTTTCTCTTGCCTCTTTCTTCCTTTCATGTCCTCCTTCCCGTGGCTGCTGTCACCACTGCCTGCCTTACATGCTGTTTGGTTTTACAAATAATAGGTTTGTCTGTGATGGAGTCATAAATATACAGTATATCCATTCCTCCTTTGTCACGTTCAAGAGCAATCATTGTCCTCTTGCCCCCCCTCTGCATGCTGCAAATGCAGGGGTGTCCTGATGGCTCCCTGGTCGACCTTTTGTGATTCTATTAAGTCTGACTGGATTCTGTCCAGACGTGGGTAATAAATCACATCAGAGGCTGGATGGAAAGGACACAGGAATGTGCCATGTATATTCACAGCATCCCCTCTGAGGTCCTTCAGCTCCTCTTTGGAATGATATTGACACTGATTGTCCTTCACCGATGCTTCCCATCAGGCTATTCTGTCTCTCAACAAAAAACAATCAATCACTTGTTGTGAAAATAGATGGAAGCAGCTGGTTTGGGGCCAGTTTTGAACCATAAATGCAACTTGCAAGGGAATAATTTATCTGATTTATTTGGGTCATGACTTCAGGGCGGATGTCAAATATATTTCAGTTTGAACACAGCAGCCATGTCTTCAATACTGTAACCAGACGGGGTTTAGTCTCTCAGGATTTGATTTGAAGAGGGCGCTTTAGGACACCTTGCCACTTACATGATTACCCTGTTGTTTTTTTCTCTTTGAACATATATCTCATACACTACTGTCATGATTGGGGGTGGGGTCTTTTAGGGAGAATGGACATGACTGAATGAACAAAAGCAAATGAATCTTCCTCTTTTAGTCTTTTTCGAGTCACTGGTTCATCTGAGGGGACTGATACAGGAATGGCATTTTGACAAGAAAAAAGCTTCTCCAGACCCAAATTTATGATGTCAAACTTCTTATTGTCTCTACACTTATGTGGCTTTAAGAGCTCTTTTCACTTTTGCTTTCCCCTCATGTCCCTCAAAAGATGTCCTTTAAGTGGCTGTGGGAACTGAAAAAAAAGGAAAAAAAAAGCAATTTGTCCAGAAAGATCTGTGCAAGGCAGGTGAAAAGAAAAGGGCAGTTTGATGTAATTAGTCTGTGTCTGTGGGTTTCAGGAAACATGGCAGGCTTGCTGAAATGCTCATCTACAGAAGGTCAGGCCAGGCTTTGTGGACATGACTGACAATAGGTGGAGTGGGACCTACACTCTGTCCTCTGTAAGACGGATTCAATCGACCCTGAAACACTGTGGTTACCGTAATAGATAGATATTAACCGAATAAAGCAACTCCAAACCAAAGGTGTGAGAAACAAATAACTAAAACGCCATCTTAGCACCCCTGTTGCTCTTTTTCCACCAAAACTGAGCCGGTTCAGAGCCACTGCCTAACTAAGAGTCAGTTCACCAAAGCCCTAGATCACGGTCAAGAAAACTGGTGCCACAGCACCACCTCCTTGTTGGTCCGATGTAAAGAATAGTTTAGATTGGAAGCCAGGAGCTGGATATTATTATTAGATGGCCAACACTGGCCTTCTACGTGGATGTGAAGTTGAAGCAGCTGTGGAAGAACATGATCTTATTGTTTTAATATCAGTTTTTATGAATGATACCTAAAGCACTAGACTCCAAATCCCCACTTTAAATGAATTATTATAATTATTTCACATTTTCAACTACCTTTAAAAAGAATATTGGTGTTTTAACAGTAACAGTACTCCATCACTTATTATAAAATGGTGATATCAATACAATTGTTTGCATGGACAAGCGATCTATGTAGATAAACACACAAAACACACAAAATCTGTGTTGTCTTTTAAGGTGTTGCTTTATATTTGCGTTAAACAGTCAGATGTAGAGGGGTTTGCATAGTAACACCCAGCTCTCTCCAGCTGAAAGTCAGCATACATCCGAATAAACCTAAATCTCTTACATGAGTCTGAAGGGTTATGTAGCTATTACGTAGAAGAGTTCCTTCTCAGTGGGAAGAGCAGGATACCGACACATTAAATATTTACCATCTGTGCAACTAACTCCACCCCTTCCAGGATTGCAGACACAAAACACTACCTCTGAGACCTGAGGTGCCCATACTGATATTCTCAGTTGTTAATTGACAAGCCTTTTAAAGGAAAAGCTTATCTATCTTTTACTTTGCAACACAGTTTCTCAGTGGCCATGTCAACATCACTAAATCATCAGCAACCAATTACATTTCTGTGACCATTAATAGAGCGACTTGTGTGTTTTTATCCACAAATGAAACCAAATTTTCACAGCTCCCTATGAAGCTGAGCAAACATCACAGCTGCTACCAATGTAAAAGAAGGGATAAAGATTAATGAAGTTGTCTTGGAACAATACTACCCCTCGCTGTTAACCAGGAGAACTACTTTTCTGTCAAAGTACTCAACGTCCCATGGGCTGTTTGAGAGCTGTGATTGACACGCCCAAGCTTGAATTGGAAGCAGAAACTCTTCCCTCCCTTTACCACAACTACTCTAACCTTCGAAGCCGAGTGACAAGAGCAGGACCTCACAAACAAACCAGTTCCAGATCAATCTGATATGAAAACATGTAATAAGTACATTTATCCAGCTGTCCAGAATGTAGCGGTGTAACATTGACTTTATCCACGCACATTAACTTTACATAAATGACAGAAAGGAAAAAGGTTAGCAGACTAACTATCACCACCGTTTCCCCCATCCGCAATGAACTGAGGAGCGCGAAACACTGGTGCTGTCATTTACAGAGATGTCGCAGGTAAACTCTGCGAGCTGGTAAGTCACAGGCGAATGTCCTCATGCTGTGTGTCAGGACTTGCAGCGACACCTGCAGAGGTAATATTCCCACGCCTTCAGCTAAATCTCCATACTTACAAAGTGAAATGAGTCAGAAACACAAAGACATTGAACAATTCATTAAAATATGTGTAAAACGGAAACGTTTTGCACAGTGAACCAATCAAGGACCAGAAATATTTGGACATAGGGTGACAGGGTTTTTATGGTTTTCTCTTTGTAAACATTGGATTTAAAATAAAGCACTTAAAATGTGATCAAAGTGTAGCCCTTTAGCTTTAATTTAAGAAGCTTCAGAAAAATATGGCATTAATCAAGTGGGATTCATAACCATGTTAAGCAAAAATCCTCAGTTTTCAAGGGCTGAATATGTATGTATTGTAAATATAATCATAAATGTTATACTTGGATTAAAATCCCTTGAATTCTGGAGCCTCAGGACATCACCACGTTCTGAGTTTCTTTGGATCATGAGGTGTTCCTTTCTTTATATTTTTCAGATGTTTTTTTTGGCAAAGTCTGATATGGCTTTCCTGTTCTTGAATGTTTTTGTAGTTTGTATCATGCTGTAAACCATCTGAATATGAATTTATAAAAGTATCTGTTGATTGTAATGATTCATCAACCTTCTCCAGAGTATTTTTGACTGCTCCTGATGTTTTGGTGGGGTTTTTCTTTACCAAAGAATTTAATCTGCAGTCATATACTGTAGTTCTCTTCCATGCTCTTCCAGTCCATATGATGCTGAGCTCACCAGCGCTTCATTTATTTAACTGTTTATTTGGTCACACCTGAGGTTGTATCTGTTTTCTTTGTAGATTTATGCTTTGTTTGTATATTTTTTAGCCTAATAATAGCCTCACATTGGTTTGTCCAGTCAAAACGCTGCCAAATGTCAACTTAAAACCAATATAAACTCCAGAGCTTTCATTTATTTCCTTTCTTTTAAAGCAACAGGAGAATGAACCAAACCTGTCCTCTGAAAAATGAAGGAAATTGGCTCGAAATGGCCGTGACTCCTAAATGGTATTTGCCATATTTTTGTGAAACCTTATGAATTAAAGATGAAAGTCTCCACTCATTTTGAGTGTTTTATTATTCCAAATCCATAGAGCAAACTTATAAAAATGTTTTCATTGTCCAAATATGTGTAATACTACCTAAATGTAGCTATTGTAACAGTTGTTGTCCAGTTCATTAAGACTGTAAAGCTCTTAAAGTTCACCACAATGCCCATTTTTCCATTTAAAGTTAAACAATGTTGATAGTAAGAGCAGGTCACTGAACAGAAACAGATGCTGTTCTTTAGAAACAACTGCAGCATGAGATTTTCTCTCTCAGATTTACAAAGACTTAATTATTGAGGACACTAAGATTGTGTAACTTGCTCATCAAAGAGCGCCAGATTCCAGCAGGAACATGGAAGAATTTTTTTATTTTCTTTCACCATCACCCAGGCCTTCTAGGTCTGAAATTTCACAACCGGTCCCTAAGCAATGACAACAGTGGGATGTGGAAGAGCTATGGAAAAACACAGGAGGATAGCGAGAAGAAAGTGATGAGGAAAAAGTGTGTGTGTGTGTGTGTGTTGCTGTGTGTGGAGACATGTTTCCTTTATTTCTACTTTCTCTTCATACACCTCATTTACAGTCATTAGTGGTGTGCTTGAGTGGACAAAGACGAAGTCAAATGAAACCATAACAATGAGATATTCTGTGAACGTACCCTTGGAGCAATGTGGAATGAGGGGACAACAAAGTACTTTATACACACTATCCAGAAAACTCCCAGCAGGATTCACGACTTAACTTATCCTGAGGGTAAAAAAAAGAGCTAAAGCCCATTAGAAAAAAATAAGAGATGCAGAAGGAGAGAGGAACCAAGATTTTATTTTGTCCATATAAAACTACTGAGTCAAACGGGAAGAGAGAAGCTTGCCCGCAGGCTACATCCTTGGATTAATGACTTCGCAGACTGGGAGGCAACAGACACTCAGTTTGGATTTGACTTTGATTTTCCCACATCAGTGGGTTCAGAATCCGACCGAGAAGAGGCAGAGAGAGAGATTTTTAATCTTGCAGCCACATCAAAAGTGTTCATACACTGAGACTTGATGGTTTGAGACCTGGGCTAGTAGGAGCTTCCAGTTCTTGAAATTCTTGTTTTTGTGTTTTTAACTGAGAACGCGTAATGCAAATTGACAAAATGGTTTATATCTGAATGAAAAAAGAATGTTAGAGAAAATACAAAGCTTTCTGGTAATCTGTAAGTACAATTAAAACTGAATTTTAAGATTACAGTTTGTGAGTCAAACGTCGATTGTGTTGTTCCAGGTTTCGAATGTGATATTTTGTTTTTATGTTCTTTATGTTGCGTGATCATGAAAGCAACATCTTTGGGTGTCAGTTTGTCAGTCAGATAAAAGTGAAAGAGGAAGCTTTTTAATGGCTTTATCTTATATCGGAGATATTATATTGGTTATTATATGGTTATTGATAACCATGAATGAATGGTCATTTAATCAAGAATATGTCATTTAAAAAAAACTCAGTCTGATTAAACTGAACTTGCATTTACTGACTGTCTCTGTAAAGTACACAGACATAACATAAATTCGCTGGGAATAGTTGCACTCTTACTACATACTACACTGTACATCAGGGAGCTTAGAGACATAAAAGGACTGTAACTTTTGAAGACACTAATTTCAAGACGATTGCAATTCAATAAACGAGACAATGTCCATTAAAAGTCAGGACTCAACCTACATGTTTTATGTAAGATGAAGATGAAGCACACATAACAGTCCTTGCAAACATCCGAAAACATGAACGATACGAAAAAAAGGCTTCAGAGCATCGAAAGAGAACTGTGATATGTCAGAAAAGAATGTGACTGAGTCACCTCTGAATGTGGTGGGGATCCTCGAACGCGTCCCAGGTGTGTTCATAACTGTCAAGACTGTCCATTTGCATGATGGATTTTAATACCAGGTGTAAACAGGGCCTGAGTCCTACCTGTCTTTCATCTCCGCTGCCGGAGTCATGCTAGAAATAGATAAGTGGGAAGCCACAAAGGAAAACAGTCATATTTTAGAGAGGTACAGAGGGAATGAAGATGTTTTTTTAAGATACGTACACCCCACTTTGAATTAAAAGTGGGTGAATTGTATGGAATTTAAAACTCAAACAATGCCTGCGTTTGAAGCAAATGTTGAGACAGTGACCACCCTGCTTGACAGGGCATCATTTCCTAGAGAGCTGCTGGATGCTCCAGGATGTTGCCGTCTCCCAGCAACACGGCACTCCAAGACAATGAACGGTATTGTACTTTTATGGTGAGGCTTTACTGTGTGTAGTGCTAAGAGCTGCGGTGCTGTTGACAGCAGTAAAAGATGCTGTGGTGGGCAAGTAATAAAATCATTATTGAAAGTGGTCCTGTTGTAGTAAAACTGTAAATAAATAAAAATAACTCAGTGTCATTTCAGAAATGTTCACTCAAAGTCAAAGTCACGTTTATTGTCAATTCTGCCACATGTGAGGTACATACAGAGAATCGAAATGTCATTACTCTCAAAGCCTCGCTGCTACACAATAAATAAATTACTCTAAACACAAAGTGCAAATCTAAAATCTAAAACAAGTAATAACATGACGCTGGGGTCCCCAAAGTTGTAAAATGGAAAGTAGGCATCATAAATTATTTTAAAAAATGTGTAAAAACTGTTAACTGAACTTGCACTTTATTAATTTATATATAGCCAAGCTTACAGAGCTTTTAAGTTAGTTCAAATGATGCATCCCAATGCTAATAACGCTAATAATAATAAAGGTTCACTCAAGACACACTCAGAACAAATCCTGGTGGACACATGAAGAAAACACTACATCCTTGACAGAACGCCCGGAGATCTGCCTGAGTGCAACAATGATATTGGTAAACATGCTGTGGGCCAAAGTGTCCTGAGGAGCGATGCAATCGCTTGTTCATATTGATTTATGACCCTGGCCATCGGTTCTCAACCTCTGTTGCAACATCAGACGAAAAAGGAGCTCTTTCATTTGCCTTTGTTCCCTGTGTTGCCTTTTACCAAATTTGACAGTGCTGCCTGTGTCAAGTCCCTGCCGGCACGGACTTTTTGAGGTCCGCCAGGATCCAGCTGGGAATCGCAAAATTTGATCCTTTGAGGTGGAAGCCTTGGTGCGACACGTGCTCTGGGACCATCGATCAAAAATGTATCACTGGATTGTTTTGATATGATTCGACAACATTTTTTCACAGTTATTATATATATATATATATGTATTCCATTGTCATTTTACTGTGAAGCTTCACCCGAAAGCAATAACTCTATTGAATAAACAAAAGGTTGTTTGAAGACATATACTCAATTTAAAGCTATAAACTATACATAGGTGATAACAATTTGCCGGGAGCACAAAGCTGCGCAGTTATAAATCATAGGCAGGTCAGAGGACGTAAGAAGCAGTGGTAACGCTGTAGTAATGCTGACGCCAAGCTGTGACAGCAGTTACCAACCACAGGCTCTGGCACATTCTGCTAGAGCCCTCAAAGCTGCTGCAAAACTGACGTGCCAATGCTACCTGCTGCCGGTGCTATTTCAGCCAGATCCAGATGAAAAATATCGCATAGGAACAAAAAAGTTGAATGCGAAGGAAAGCAAAATTCCGGAAAGGTACCAAAAAAGTATTGCGAAGGAACGCAAAATAAAGCTACCTATTCCCAGGTAGCTCAAAAGCTACAGTGTTCACTTTATGAGGTTTGAGACTTTGGTCCGTGGTGAAAATTCACTTTGTCGAAGTAGCCACGCTCCCCTTCAGGCTACCTCCCGGATCCTCCCAACTGAGAGTGCTATAACCTTTTTATACAATAGGTGCAACACAAACCATCACAAACCCCAATAAACAAAAAAAGAAGCATCCTTGCACAATTACTAATATTGTCTTTTCTGGTCAAAAAAAGAGCAGGATTCTAATATATATATATATATATATATATTGTATTGTATATTGTATATATATATATATATTGTATTGTATATTGTATATATATATATATATATATATATATATATATATATATATATATATATATATATATATATATATATATATATGCTCGAAGGTGTTTGTTTTTTGTTGGTTTTTACACTATTTGAATTGTTAAACTCAACACTGTGGGATGATACAGAATCATAAATGGGATGTCCTATGGAAGGACTTTATCTCCGATCAAAACAGGAAATCCTTTCTTGCCAAATAATATTATATCTCTAGATTTCAATTCTTGAAAGAAGCTGGGCAATTACTATGTTAAAACTAAATTATTACTTTCCACAGTACAATATAACTACACTATAGATAGATTGCATTTGAGATATCTGCATTTTTTTTGCACACAGTCTGATTAGTGATGGTGAAAGGTTCTGCTACCATCCAACAGGAAAGAAAGCAATAAAAGATGGAAGTCCATGAAAGGATAATTGGAACATTGTGGAGCAGATAATATTCCCCAGAGAAACCGTAACATTGGATATTGTAGCTTGTAATGAGTTTAACTGAGAGTCACAGAGGGCCCCTGTGGGCTGACAGCAACAGTGGTCCAGAACCACGCTCATCCTAAACACCACAACAAGGCTGTATTAAGTAGTGACAAGCTTTATCGTGATTGGTATAAGGCAGACTCGGCTTCTTATAGGTGTAGTAAATCATTTTAAAATGGACTTTGCTTTTCACCCAAAAGCTCTCAAGTCCAGCTGGCATTTGTCCTAAACGGTTTGCTCAATTTTTACACTATATATTCATGTTATCACCGACATGCTGTGAATATCAATTACAAAAAGATCACACACCATGTTTATGAAAAGCAACTGGTGGGAAAATGTTTATTCGGAGTTGACAGGTATGATGTGGTTATGTGTGCATGTGTGTATGCAAGATGTTGATCCGTCAACAATAATTACAGTTACATCTCTGGGTGCTGTAAGATAAAATCAAAGGCAATGGCAAGAGAAAAAAGAGAAAACAGACATTTCATTTTGTCTGCACATTTCTAATCTGATTGTTCTGAATTTTAGTGGAGACAAGTCAAGTAAACAGCTAAATTAGTTTTGCTCAGAGAGCTGGATGAGACTCACGATGACGTATGCACATAAAAGCAATCCTGCAAGTCACTTAGAGGCAAACGATTCTAGTGCATTAGGGAAGAAGGCTTTTTCCAGCTTTGAACTGCAAAAACATACTTCCTTGTTTTTGTTTTCAGATATTTTGAAAGCTATTTTGCGGCCATGTAAACATAACTTATTAAGCAACACAATTTCCACCCATTTAATGTCTCTACATAGTAATAAATTCAATTACAGTGGGGGGGGGGGGGGGGGGGGGGGGGGGGGGGGGGGGGCTTCATGCAAAATTAAAGAAAACATGCTACTGCTCTGACCTGAATTTCAGGTGGCACTTTATAAATACCATGTCATAAATGCCAAAGTTTATGACTTTGGCATTTAGTGACATCTGGATATGTCAAATGGCAGTGTGCGCTTATCTTTGCTCGCTGGTTGCGTATGTGTGGGATTAAACAACTTAATCCAGACCTCATAGGCATCCAGGAATTTAGTAAAAGTGAAGGGGTGAAGAGAGTGGGGTTTCTAGTCTCAAACTCTAAGACAAGGCTTGCTGTCCTTGGAAACTCAACTCAAACCCTTAACTCAGAAAAATGTGCTGTAGTTTGATCTTTGCTGCCTGTTGTAACTCATGTTCAGCCAGAAAAGAGAATTTCTGAAAATCCCCCAGCCTTGCATTGAGACAGGTGGCCCAGACCATGTAGCCCACCCTGCCTGACAGCCTCATCTGTCTTTTCAAGTTATGAGCTGGACCTTCCTTGGGCCGGTGGTTACTGCATCATTTATTGACTCAAGGGTCAGGGCACTTGGCATCCTGACAGTAAAGGTCAGAGCCAAGCGGAGAACGAGGACACTGCTGAGGAAGACCACAACTAACAATCAGAGATGCAGGATTCACCGTGCTCTTACGAGAGACATTCTACTCTCAAGTGGACACGGCTGAGCGGGAAAGAGAAGCCAAAATGCCAAGTCATTAATCTAAATTTGCCAATAATATTTAACTGAATTGCCTGAAAATTTGCTAGAGCTTTTTAGCCCAGCTGGAATCAATGCTTACATTTAATCTGTGAATCCTGTAAGGCTCAGAAGAATGTCGGTATAATACTTGAATGTCATTCAGTAATAGGTTTAACATTTATCTGGCATATATGTGGATGTTTTGGTTAGAAGGCAGGGCTAAAAGATTTCATCTCAAGTCTTTAAATGACATTTTATAGGTCTCAGGATGGTCTTGAACCCAATTTTTATTTTGTGTAAATTACTGACAAGAACATAAATCTTTGAAATAAAACCCATCCTGAGTAAGGACGCTCAAAACCTCTTATATCAAGTAAACTATGACATGAATGCAAAGCTGTGAAGCTATAAAAATGTTTATTTCTGAGTCAATGAAGACTGACTCGCTTTTGCAGCCAGCCTCTAGTGGCCAGTCGCTGAACTGCAACTAATCTTAGTTCCACATAAACCTCAACCCAGAAGTTAGATGGCTGGCGCTTGACTGTGACAAACTACTGCTGTAGTAGAATATGAGATACTTTGTGCAAGTTGGATTGATTAGTTGTGTTGAAACTTTTCCCAGTAGTTGCAAACCATCCAGGTATTTTTTTTTTTTTTTTTGCATACTGCATATTGCACATCACATTCTACAGTTTGTTCAGATCTGTACAAACTCGTTCCCTTTAAAAAAAAAAAAAAAAAATCTACAGTTTATCTTTTTTGTATCCAGTTAAATCAATTACCAAAAATGTTTTACACACTTGTTATGCGCCTCAATAAAAGTAGGTAGCATGTGAAAATGTGCCAATGTCTGCATGTGGTCCACAACAGATCTGCATTCACACTGTCATACAAATGTGGCTAAAAGTGCCTCTGTTCACTTCTAAATGTGGCTTGAGTGTTCAAATCTTAATGCCTTCTTCCCTGAGTGCATCCATAGTCTGATCTGCACTGAGCTTTTCTACATAATGAAAAAGGAAGACTAATTAAATATGTATATATTATTATATTTTAAAAATGACAAGAATAGAAGCTTTCCAATGTTAAAAAATGTTTATGGCCCACCAAATACAACATAAAGCTCACAAGCTCTGCAGTTTGCTGCAGCTGTGGATATAGCGATGCAGGTTGCTACGGTACCGTAACGTACATTCCTTGGTCTAATAGCTATGCTTGGTGTTTTTAAGGGACATAAATGATGATCAATGTGTGTGTGTGTGTTTGTTTTAAGTAGATACAGCACAACCACACTACTCAAGAGTAGATGCAATAGATGACAGTACACGGGGAACACTCAAAGATATCTCAGCGTGGATGGAAGCATGAACACTGCACAGTGCAGATCTGTCTATTTGGGAATACAACAATGAATGTGAGAGTGAGGCACACGGCTCCAGTAATAAAAAATCAGTTTGTGGGAAATTCAATTTCATCGTGTTTTGGTCACTGCAGGCTGTTGAGGTCTTCGGCTGCAGGACTTCATCTAGCAGCAAGGGACGTTTAATCTCCTCAAAATTCACATTCTGCATTCTCACTCAGATGCACTCACATATGCTGAAACCTGAATTTAATGTAAATTAAGGATTTGCTTTTACTGATGCAATATGGTTAGCAAAAGGTTCAGTAACCAGTACACATCAGATCTCTGCAGATGAATTAAAAAACTATATATATATATATATATATATATATATATATATATATATATATATATATATATATATATATATATATATATTTATAATTAAGCTTAAACCATGCAATAAATATGCTGCAAAAACTGTGTTTACATAACAAAAAACAAACGAGACTGAGACAGTGTATGAAAACCCCGTAGCATATTTGAAGAGCTAAACCATGTTAATGAATCACTAAATTGGTCTGCAACTGCAAAGCCGTGACCATTTAACATCTCTGTCAGGATCATTTCAGAACTGAAACAACTCTGTGAAGACAGCAAGGTTTAAGGACTGTTTCTGACTTCATGCAAGGGGCAATAATCTTGACTCCACAGGAAGTTACCAGAAGCATCCCTTCAGCCTGGCAGCTAATCACAGAGGAAACATCATTGGTTTTTTTTTGTTTGTTTTTGTTTTTTTTCTTCCACTTTATGTCTTTGAGGCAGCATGTATCACAATAATAAAACCTGGACCAATGTGTCACAATACTAAAACCTGGACCAATGTGTCACAATACTAAAACCTGGACCAATGTGTCACAATACTAAAACCTGGACCAATGTGTCACAATACTAAAACCTGGACCAATGTGTCACAATACTAAAACCTGGACCAATGTGTCACAATAATAAAACCTGGACCAATGTGTCACAATACTAAAACCTGGATCAATGTGTCACAATACTAAAACCTGGACCAATGTGTCACAATGCTAAAACCTGGATCAATGTGTCACAATACTAAAACCTGGATCAATGTGTCACAATACTAAAACCTGGACCAATGTGTCACAATACTAAAACCTGGACCAATGTGTCACAATACTAAAGCCTGGACCAATGTGTCACAATACTAAAACCTGGACCAATGTGTCACAATACTAAAACCTGGACCAATGTGTCACAATACTAAAGTCTGGACCAATGTGTCACAATACTAAAACCTGGATCAATGTGTCACAATACTAAAACCTGGACCAATGTGTCACAATACTAAAACCTGGACCAATGTGTCACAATACTAAAACCTGGACCAATGTGTCACAATAATAAAGCCTGGACCAATGTGTCACAATACTAAAACCTGGACCAATGTGTCACAATACTAAAACCTGGATCAATGTGTCACAATACTAAAACCTGGACCAATGTGTCACAATACTAAAACCTGGACCAATGTGTCACAATAATAAAGCCTGGACCAATGTGTCACAATACTAAAACCTGGACCAATGTGTCACAATACTAAAACCTGGACCAATGTGTCACAATAATAAAGCCTGGACCAATGTGTCACAATACTAAAGTCTGGACCAATGTGTCACAATACTAAAACCTGGATCAATGTGTCACAATACTAAAACCTGGACCAATGTGTCACAATACTAAAACCTGGACCAATGTGTCACAATACTAAAACCTGGACCAATGTGTCACAATAATAAAGCCTGGACCAATGTGTCACAATACTAAAACCTGGACCAATGTGTCACAATACTAAAACCTGGATCAATGTGTCACAATACTAAAACCTGGACCAATGTGTCACAATACTAAAACCTGGACCAATGTGTCACAATACTAAAACCTGGACCAATGTGTCACAATACTAAAACCTGGACCAATGTGTCACAATACTAAAACCTGGACCAATGTGTCACAATACTAAAACCTGGACCAATGTGTCACAATACTAAAACCTGGACCAATGTGTCACAATAATAAAACCTGGACCAATGTGCCACAATACTAAAACCTGGATCAATGTGTCACAATATTAAAACCTGGACCAATGTGTCACAATACTAAAACCTGGACCAATGTGTCACAATACTAAAACCTGGATCAATGTGCCACAATACTAAAGCCTGGACCATATTCTCCCATTTGCGATCAATAAACATGTTGTGATATGATCTGAATAATAAAACGTGTATGAGGGTACTGAGTGCTGGTCAGTGTTCTTCTAATTATGCTGTCATGGACAATAACATTTAACATGTTCAGTGAGCCTTTTAGCATCTGAGAGGTAGCTCAGTTTTCTTCTTTTTTCTCCGAGCTTTGCACAATGGGGACATTTGTATAAATTTATGAGGATTTTCACAGCCAGGAAGGTTGGCAGCTATCTTGAATGGTTTCCACTTCCTTGCTGTAGAGTGCTGAACTCCAGAGGGTTTGGCAATGACTTTATCATCCTTTCCATATTGACGTGCAACAGTAACTGCTGTTCTAAGACCATTTCTTTTCTCTTTCCCTCATGTCTTAAATTATACAGAGCAGCATCCTGACAAACATCTCCATTCATAAAGCACTGCGTACTTGCTGATTATCAACTCATTACAGCCAATTTATTTGAACTATCTAGCTGCCATACCA
The DNA here is from genome assembly GCA_014839995.1 of Xenentodon cancila. Taxonomy (NCBI): domain Eukaryota; kingdom Metazoa; phylum Chordata; class Actinopteri; order Beloniformes; family Belonidae; genus Xenentodon; species Xenentodon cancila. The sequence continues at coordinate 25,663,339 of CM026203.1, read as the reverse complement.
TAGGATTTAAAGAGGGAATACTTCATTTTGCTCATGATTGTAAAATATTTTGATAGTGGTTATTATGGAGTTCAATTATATTTCTGTGGTTATGATTATATATCTATATATATATATATATATATATATATATTTCCTTTTGAAGTGTGTAAACTGCACTGCATATCCTTAACGTATATTCTTATGCACTGACGTGAGCTGCTGCCTATCTTACTGAGAACACTCACCAAAAAGAGAGCTCAAATCTTTTTTCTGTTTAAATAAAAAAAATAAGATACAAGGCAATTAAGGCCAAACTGTTTGCATTGTAATATGCTGTGAGTCACAACGCTACGGTTTGCCATGTTTGGCTATGGTTAGATTGTGTGGCACACATTCCCAAGCAGATTTAAACACCCACCACCCCGGAGGCTGTGTACACTGAATTTAACTGGAAGCTGCAAGAACACACATCATGAATATCAATTATTGCTAAAGTGGAGCTGTGAAAATTAGAAGGGTGGTTCTATTGTGGAGGTTAATGGGAGCTCAGAAGGCGCTTCAGTATAGGGTTAAGATGAGTACTAAGCCACTGTGACAATTCTGTCCTCCAGCTTCAATACCAAATTGAAAATGTGCATGAGGTCTTATGACTGGTTGGCAAGCTGAATGAAGGATTAGATTTATTAAATGAGAAATGTTAAGGAAAGAAAAATAAGACAACTAAAGCTTATGTTTAGAAACATTTGGGATGCTGTTTAGCTCAGGGCGAGAAGCAGGCGCCCCATTTACAGAGGTTTGACTCCTCCTGCCGGCGGTCCAGGTACGAGTCCCAGCCTGTGACCCTTTGCCGCGTGTCTTCCGTTACTCTCGTTGACATTTATTCACAATGTTCAATAAAGGCCACTAGAGCCACAAAAAAATGTAAAACAAACAAAAGTGCACTATATGAAGATAATATCTGAAACCCTCAAAAAATAAGTTACACTCTCCTTTTGTGTACAGCTCATGAAAATACTAAACTATCAGTGCCAAATTTTAAAAGCTGCACTGATCGTATAAAACATTGACGATAATTACTGGCAAGATAAAGTGGGGAAATGATGGCAAAGCACAAATGAGGTCCATTTGCATACAGATGCATATGTTGATGTACTTTCTATTTTTATAGATGGAAAGTCATCGGTGCATACATTCTGCTCACAAGCATTTCTTCTGTAGACAAAGCCCTTAATAAGGTCTGCTGTTGTCCAGACGCTATATTTTTTCCCTGTGGATGATTCAGTTGAAAATGTGATTTATTCTAAGTTTCACATGCACCAACCTGTTCCTGACAAATGTCGGTTGTGTCATAAAATAGTCAATAACAAACACAAAGGACTCCTGTTTGAGTTCCTTTTAATAAACCTTTCAGTGCCTTAATCTTTGGAAAAAATATAGAAAGTTCAACCAGAGTCCGATAGGGAGGAGAATGTAGTGTTAAGAGGATGATGGTTGGTTTTAGTCTTTCAATGGAACTTGTTGAATAGAAATACAGACATTAGTTTCATGCAATGAAAGACAATGTCAGAAGTGTGCGCCGTTCTTATTTCTATGTTTACATCCTTACAATCAATTAAGAGATAAGGCATGTTACATCATCAAGTACTAAAAACCTATACTATAGAAGCACTGGATAGGTTTTTTTTTATGTACAGTATAGAAATAGAAACACAATAACTCACAGGCTTTTGGTCATAGTCTAGGATTTTTGTTGGGTTTTGTGTTTCTTTTCTTGTGTTTTCTTGTGTTCTACTTGGTTCTTTAGTTTTGGTCTTGTGGTTTTGGCCTTTTTTCTGTTTTACTTTGAAAGTCTGTTCTTCTATGTTTAATTTTTTTTTTCTTGACTTCCCGTGAGCCCATGATCCCGATTGCACTTGTGTCTTGTTAACCCCTGTGACTATATAGTCAGTTTTCCACTCCTCTAGAATGCAACTCCAAACTTGTCTGTGCTCAGCAACTATGGGTTGACATGGGGCGGGCTTCAGGGGGTGCTGGTGGAGCAGTCAGGCCCAGCTCTGGTGGGGCCCACCTAGGAGGTAGTGCTTTTGGTATGCAGATTTACATTACAGCTCCTAGGAGCTGGGGCAAAGCATACCTTCTCATAATTTGTGCCCAGAAGAGCCTAAAATAGGAGTACAGTCTGTTTAACAGCGCCTATCATGCACATTTACACTGGAATTTAATAGGTTGACCCAATCAGATTGAGTCATGGTTGCTAAAATCTTTACAAGATTGACTTTAGTAATCTAGTAGGCGTAAAATATTGAATAATATGTTGTGCTGCCTGACTGGCTTTATTTTTACTCTCACTTTTAACTTTATGACCCGCAAATCTACAAGGGGATTGCTGATATTGTCTCTACGTGTTTTTTGGGTAAAACTCACCAACGGTCCACCAACGTCATCATCAGTCACTCGTCAGCAAACTAAGTGGAGCATTTTTACGGACTGAATTAACATGAGTGGCACTTCATAAAAGCATAAAAGTGCAGCAGCAAAGCAAAAAGAAAAGGAACATATTAGAGCAAGGAAGAGCCAAGTTACAAAAACTGGACACATACTTTGTTCGTCGTCCTGAGATGAACCCGACTTTTTTTTTTTTTTTTTTTTTTGCAGCAATTCAGGATCGACAAAACTGCCGGCACAGCCAGGTTAATGACGGAGCACAGGGCTCGTCGTGTGTCCTTCAAGTAGTGGTGAGTAGACGTGTAGGTGTGTTTGTGAACACGTGGCCGGCTGTGCCAGTTTTACTAAACTTTAAATCTTTATATCTACTGATACCGGCTGAGTTGAAATAGTTAATGTGGGTGTCAGAAAGGTGCAGTCTCTATCAGTGGTGCTGAACTAGTGAAGCCCAATGTTTTGTTGTTCTCTTGGTTTGTTGTGCTTCATGTCCGCTTGACGACATCGTCGCTCTCCATGGTGCTGAAACTTGTAAGTCCTGCTGTTGGGGCCATGTGCGTGTGGTTGTAAAATGATGTTATCATGAGCTTTATTATTTGTGTTTATTTGCCCCGCCCCCAGCCCGGCTCTGATTGTTCTGCTAGTGGGGAGGACGCGTTTCTCTCTCTCTCTCTCTCTTTCTCTCTCTCTCTCTTTCTCTCTCTCTCTCTCTTTCTCTCTTCTTCTCTTTCTCTCTTTCTGCAGTTGGAACAGCAGTGTACTTGTGCACTCAAGGACTCGGTCTGTACAAGAGATGTCTGAGGTTCAACACCCTTAACATTAAAACAACTGAGAACAGACCATATATTGCTCTCACTTAACTTTTAATAAATATTATATTACTTTATACCATGTGTTTTCAATGTATTTACACTTTTGTATACCAGCTGCGTTATAAATAAAGTTTGAAAGAAGGGAAAAGAAGAAAACTTAGAAAATGTCAGTGGAAATTTAAAAAGAAATTCTACTTTTATATCCTTACTAAATATGATGTTATAATAGATGGCGGCGTTTCACAGATACTGAGGAACAGGTATTGTCTTGTCTTTCCTTTCCTCTCTACTGATTCGCCTGTCTGTCAGTCCTGTCTGTTTGCCTGTCAGGATCTCGCTCTTCTGTATCCTGGTCTTTTTTTGTGCTCTGTTTGCTCCCTTCCTGTTCGAGGGCTTTTCACATTTACTTTTTTGGATTCTTGCCCAAGCAGCGTTTTTTGCTTAACAGAAAGGACGTTACTGTACCGCTGTGGATCGCCTGCATTTGGATCCTCTCCAAACTTCACATTATGACACCTGTTCTTCATGTCAAACATTTTGAATGTTGTATTGATTTCTAAAAATAAGTCAAAGCTGAAATTGATTTATTTTCCAGTTGCCATTAATTGATTCTCCATTTTGCTTAGACAGCAGTTCCCGATTTCAGGCAGAAGAGTCTTTTCCATCACTTCCACCATCAGCGATGTATCTGCAGGCCACACTAATCCTAATTAACCGGGAGTGGGGTTTATCAGCTGCTCCTGTTATCTAGTTTTACCTATTCTACTTCGTGGAAAATAGAGGGAGAAAAAACATGGAGTCAAGCACAATAATCTAATAACAAATTTTAAGATTATCATCTTCGATCTTGCGCCGGGAAGTTCATAATAAACATTTCAATTTGACCAGTCTAAAGATTTAGGGCAAAACAAATTGAGTGTTGATGATGATTTAAGTTCTAACGATTTATTTGAAAACCATTTCTCTCTCTGAGCCGAGCACAGATTTACAAAGCGCCTTGAGCTTTACAAAATACAGAAATCTGTGTGCTTCTACATGTCGCCAATACGGCTTCAAATATGCTCAAGTATGAAGAAGCTCGGAAAAGACAAGCCTGCCCAACATTTCGGATCAGTAGAAGAAAAATAAAATTCATCTTTCCTTGCTACGTGTCATCATACATGTGCTGAACAGAGCCTGCGTGCACTGCCGCTCACCTCCAGCGCTTGCTAAAATAGCTGTGTTGTGTTGAATTTAACCCTTGGCACTTACATGAAGAAGAAAAAAACAAAACATGCAGAATGCATCTGCACCATCTCAGCATCTGAACCTCGCTCGGTGAGAAAACAAAACTGCTTTCTTTTATACCCTGAATTTGCTTCACATTTGATTATACTTACTTCTCATCACTGACAGCTTCAGTGAGAAGAAAGAGCAAGTGAGTCCGTGGAACACGTTCGTCAAACAGGGAGGATGAAATAAAGCCCAGTATAAAGGAAATTCATCCTCATAGAGCAGAGACATGTCCAAGTCTTTTTAGTCAAACAGAACAGTGTCTAATGCAGCAAGAAATCCTTCTTACAAGTGCAAAGGTGTGATTGGATGAATCCAAATTGTATATGAATCCCCAGATTATCTTTAGTGTCACTCACAGCAAGATCTTAGTCCTACATTAAACCAAAGATGGCAAGACGTGTGGACCAATCGCTTCATCCAGCAGACAAGTTGCAAGTACAAAGGAAGGTGTGACAGGGCTGCAGGGGTCAATAAAGTACTCTGTAAATGAAGATATGACGCATGAAACACAAAGAAAAGAAGAAAAACCTGCAAACCTCTCCATGAATGTACTTTCTACACCAATGAACAAAGCTCAGGTAGCGTCAGTGATACAGTTTGGCTTAGCAGAGCTGCTCTCATCCTTCTCACATGTACAGAACACAGATCGAAGCGGGACGGAGGACGAGGATCAGGGGATCATCCCAAACACCCCAACATCTCCCAGACTTCACAGTTTCTGTGATGCAACTGCCTCTTTAACACAAGTAAACCGTAAACCTTTCATCTGAGAACAAAATGAAAATACAGCCGCTGAATAATGCTAAACTGAGAGAACTTAACTCGCTTCATTATAATCTAAAGAAAATAATGTTGTTTTTTTTCAATTATTTTATTGGAGGGCCTGCTTTGCCTAGCGTCCCCTAAGAACTGACAAAATAAAACAATACTGGAAATAAAACACGGTGAAGCGGCTGGCAAGGACAGATGTCCCCGAGAGCTGCAGGCACGGAAAACATTTGGAGGATAAGAGGGAGAAACAATAAGCAGCTAGAAGGTAGAAAATGAAAAGCCAGAACATGGTGAAGTAAACACGGTCGTCACAATTAAATCTTTTCTTTTGCAAAATCGAGAACCAGAGCAGCATGTTTGTGTAGCACGGATTCCAAGAAAGCAACCGCAGGTCACGTTACTTACTTTAGTCATGATTGTAGTGATGATATAATGATGGTGAATTTAAGACCCAGTTTTTGCTGAATAAATGGACTGTTGTAGGGTCTTAAAAAAAAAAAAAGTCCTCCAGCACTAGCATGGCAACACCTGTGTCCAACTGGACTCACAGCAGTCTGACCAGCGCTTATCCATCTATCGCCTTGGAAAAAAGCATCTGCGAAATGACAGTAGTAGTTTTTTTCTTTCATGTTTCTAGATTTAGCTCTTAAAGCTTAAGATTTGATTGCTGCTACCCAGTTTTATATTAAAGGGTGAATGCCGACCAGACCGCTCAAAGAGATCTCTGCGGGTAACAGGGACTGAGGAGCTCACCGAAACAAAACAAAAATTCATGGGCTTTTTCTCAGTTTGCATTCGCACAACAGGAGGGAAGTCTGGCGTTCAGGATAACAAGCAGGCGATTGTGTGGTAGCCTGCTGAATATTGAACATCCTAGTTGGATATCAGGTCAACAAACCCTGATAAACATCATGGTTACTCCATTATTTAGGTTTTGTAGGCTTTATATGTTTTTGTATTGATGCCTTCTGTTGTAAAGTTATCAACCTGCTTGCCTGTTCACATCAATCACAAGACAAATAAAATGTTTTGTTTCTGGGAAAAAAAAGGCACCTAAGTAAATATGAGTTAAGATCAAATCTGCTTTTATTGACAAAAACAAACAGGGAAAAACAAATTAAGACCCTGGGTACATAGAGTTTTCAGGAATAGCTGAGAAGTTGAAGACTACCTCCTTTTCGGAAAAAATAAACTCATCATCACCTGGCAAAATGATCTTATTGATGTGAAAACCTCCATTGACTCAATATAAATTCAAAAATATTCAAACATGTCATTTAATATTATGAAAAAGCCCATTTTGTATGCAAGGGTCTTAAAAATCATACTTTCAGCCGAGCACTGTACACTTCTATCACCAGGTCCTGTCACTGCACATTTGCAGCATTTTCGCAAATCACCATGCAGTTGTGTCCCGGATGGTTCACTTTGTCCTGGGAAAGCTGCTACTAATACAACAGAGCTTAAAAAAGGAAAGAAAATCAGCTCTGAAAACTACAACTGGCCACAGTGCCTGTAATGTAGACAGAAACATGAAGAGACTGTGTCTAGTAGTTATAGCAGCCACTGTATGAAAAAACACCTGCAGTCGGAAAGTGCATTGGTCTGTCTGTAAAATCGTGTAACCTTCACCCAGACTGTCCGTCCAAGAAAAAACAAGTCACACGCATCTGTGTTCACATAGAAAAGCCCACTTGATCCAATATCTATGTTACTACCGAAGTGGAGAGACAGGTGACATTGCAGGTCACGTCCCTTTGATGCAAGTTTAGGACAGAGGGTTCGACAAGAACAAATCACAGACTGTGGCATCAAATGCAGGGAAAATACTTCAGTCTGTAATCATCTGTTTGAATCTAAATTTAGCTCGCAGACTGAGCCCGACATTCTAGCCAGGGGCAGTCATTAAACGCACTGTCTCTGTGACCCACTGCCCGTCCCGCTGCCCTCGCTAAATTAGGCTATATTGTTACTGTCCTCCCACATGCAAGTTGAAAAGACTAGCAGGCTGTGGTCATCAGATAATCACTTCTGTATACCAAACCATGAAAAATGGACTGAAAAACAAAGGCTAAGACTGATGGCATTTCAGGATGCAGCTGTCTGAAAGTGTGTTGGTTTCTTACACACAATTCAATTCAATTCAATTCAATTTTATTTATATAGTGTCTATTACAACACAAGTTGTCTCTAGGCGCTTTCCAGAGACCCAGAACATGACCCCCGAGCAATTATTACATAAACAACGGCAGGTAAAAACTCCCCTAGTGGAAGAAAAACCTTAAGCCAAACAGTGGCAAGAAAAACTCCCCTTTAAGAGGGAAGAAACCTTGAGCAGGACCTGGCTCATGAGGGGGGACCCTCCTGCCGAAGGCCAGCCGGGTAGAGCAAGAAATAAGAAAGAATAGAGACATAGAGACACCGTCAAAGGTACAAGACAGGATATATTAGTAACTATCATTGGTAGTCCAATTAGACGTCTGTGTATATGGGTAATATATGGATAGACGGTGATCCAAGAAGATGAGGACTGCAGGTCGGGATGTCAGCAAATATCCAACAGACATCCACACAGACAGGTGAAGGCAGACACTGGGATGGTCAGAGGTGGGACTGCACACAAGGTGATTCCCCAAAAATGGGGAAAAAAGGGCGCATATATATTATTTTCTTTCAATGATATACAAATGTGTTTGATGTGACCACTTCTGGGAACACAAACTGATGTTTACATAGTCAAACTTTACTTTTCTCATCAAGTATAATTATTCATTTTCTGACAGAAACAAAAAGAACAAATAGTTCAATATACATGCAAATGAATAAATACATACAGGATTGTCATATAATACTTCATAATTGTTCATTTAAAACATTAAATGAATGCTGATGACTCTCTGATGGCCAGTGAAGTGATTAATCTGCTGTTAAACCATCCAAAGCAATGCCAATTTCACTTACTGGGAACTAGTACACTGGAAAATTGCTTTTGAATAGCTGTCCACGATAGTGACCACTACGCATAAAAGGGTTAAAGCAGACATCTTAACTTACCATGTCTGGCTGGTTTCAGTTGAGAGAAAAGCACCACTGTGCCGTCAGTCGTTTTAATCATTGGCTTGCACCACAGCTGCCACACAAAGTTGCATCTATCTGAACTTTGACTGTTGCATCCTGCAACGAAGAGGAAGCCATCCAGCCAGTCGTAGAAGACAAAAAAACGGAGGAACTGATACGTTTACGCCGTTAAACTGAGGCCAAACAAAATACTGTATTTCGGAAACATGCTGGACATGTTTGCATCCAGGTGGACAGTTCAGTTTTTAAAGCTGGGTAATTTGTTGTCATATAAGCTGAAATACACAAAGACTGAGTCTGCTCGAAGTCTGCTCTTCACATTTATATGTAACTTTGAACTTTTCAAGACATTCATGCGTGTTTCTGGCACTTCAATTCAGTTTTACAGTCAATTTAATTGTATAGTGCCTTGACATGTCATTTCAAATCCTATTAAAAAAAATACACTGAGGCAAAACAATCAACAAACCATTCAGTGAGAATCAAAGAATAATGCCCAGAAAAAAAACATTTTGCCTCTCTTGACAGACACAGTGCAGTCTTGAAAATGCCAAGTTTTAGTTAAATGACAGCAATAAATATGAAATCCAGCAGCACCTCGAGCCCGCTTGCTGTCACAATGACAACAGACTATCAGGAGAGAGAGAAATATTAACTGAATTTCTCGGGCATCACTCTGGTTCCTCAGCCAGTGTTTTCCTGATCTCAGTGCTGTCCCTTTCAATCATGAGTGAAGGTTCACCTTACGCTGTGAAGCCGCAGTGCAGAAAGCCCACACTGCTCCTCACCGTAGTTGTTTTCCTCCTCTCTTTGCTCTCTGGGGAGCAGAGACAGTGTTGCTTATCTCGCTGACATTTTAAAACAGCATGCTCTCTGCATGGCTGTGTGCGAGGGGCGCAAACAAGAGGCCGAATGTGACACGAGACTGAACGTATCATTCTGCGTGAGGTGCGGCGGGCTCTGTGGACATAACTGAGGCAAATACTTATTACTGTGTAACAGAAGAGCGAATGTAACGCTTGCAGCTTTAAATTAATGAACACATTTTAAATATCTCTACTGCATCAAAGTGGATGGAAATTCTTAAACCAGATTTCACACTCAGATCATCTGGACAGATATTTGTGATTCTCCAAAATTGCATTTTGTTTTTGTTTTTTAGTCAAAAAAGGCCAAAACTGACTGTAAAATGTCTACAAATAAAGGTCCCTTCAACAGAGATTTGAACAGACTTTACGAACGTGCTTTGATGTGGGGGGCAATCAGTGAAGGGAGAGAATCGGAGCAGTGAGAGATGTTTGTGGAGACGAAGCGAAATGAAGGCAAACAGGTCGTCACAGACATGAGGTATGACTCATGTCTCCTGCAGGCTTTACAGCGCTGAAATGAGGTTCAATCTCCCCCATCCTGAAATGTTCGTTTCAACATCACTACACTGCTTCACTTCACAAGTCCGGCCTTGGCATGGATGGAGCATCAGATCTGTCATTTCAACAGGAGATTTGTATATATATATATATATATGTATATATATATATATATATATATATATATATATATATATATATATATATATATATGTCAACATTGTTCATTAAGTTCATTCAGTCATTTTGCCTCAGATCTGGAGTTGCGTTCTTGTTTTATTTTATTATTATTTACTTCATCTTTATTTTACATTCAGATTAGAACATTTGATTGTTTTCTTTTGTCTTTGACTTGTGTTTCTGAGAAACAAGAATCTCAGTGTGATCAAACAGCAAGCTTTTTATTTCAGGGAACTGCACAGAGGAGAAGATTCAGTGCTTCTGCTGGGTTCCTTAGTGAAACAGCAGCCTTTTTTTTTTTGCTTTTTTTCATATGATTTAATATGAATTGAGAATAATTAATTTTGTTGGCACATATATTAATGGTTAATACCAAGTTAGGTAGAACCCGAGGGCCATATATATGCATTTTAGTCTTGCAACAGAGGGTGTTTTTTTTTTTTGTGTGTGTGTGCATAGGTGTGTGTGAATGTGTTCCCTTCACCAGCCCTCATGACAGTCTAACCATATTTTATTAATCCATAGAAACAAAAGAAAGAAGAAAAAAAAGGGAGGGGAATAAAAATTCTGCCAAAGAGGACTAAGATCACAATGTGGGACGTGAAAGAGCAAGAAAGACAAGACAAGACAGAGATGGGTGCAGTTTGTTGTCTGCGTGATGTGTTGTAGTGTGTGTGAATGTGTATAACATGTTGTGTTGAATAAAAGTAGACATAGTAAAACCAGGTTTTTACAAACAGAAGAGGACAGAGAAAAGGGGGAGGAGCATTCATTTTAGCATTATTTTATTTTGGTGTGTGACGTGTGTGTGCTGCATGTGTAGTGCATGTGTAGTGCATGTGTAGTGCACGTGTAGTGCATGTGTTGTGGGTTTGGGATGCATGTAGGACCGTTCATTTTTAATCTGCACTGAATGGGAATACATTTTATTATAATTGAATTACAAAGAATTGAAGTATAACTGAACTAAACTGAACGGTATTTAAAGATTGGGTATGAGATCTTAGACTCTCACTGTACTTTCAAACATCCCTTACCCAACCTTTAACTGGACTATGCTTTTCTCCGTGTAAAATGCCTTTAGATCAGGAACTGGCACAATACAAAACTGTGACGTGATTGATTTGAATTTATAATCTAAACTATGGGAGAGGCCCCAACTTGTCTATAATATGAAATATGATGCAATATCTTACAATGTGGCTCTCATAAAGAAAAAAAACAACAACATAGTAAGATTAAGCAATAAAGGTCCATCCACCCATCCGGTCATTATCTATTCCAGCTTCTCAGCTTGTTTCCTGTTCGGGGTGGCGGGCGTCTGCTGGAGCCTATCTCACCTCTATTCATGCAAAAGATATGCCCGGGACACGTTGACAGTCCATCACAAGATGCAGCTGGTTAACTGACTGTGCTGCAAATGCTTGGTGAGGCTAAAAAATTTAAACGACCAGTCAAATGTTTGGACGCATCTACCTATTCAAATGACCTGGGTAGCAGCTGGTGTCCTGTAGGACTTGTTTTTGTTTGTTTGTTTGTCTTAACTAGAATCAACTGACGATGAACAATGAAGCTGTTTCTTCACCTTTACCTTACAGTGAAAATACACTTGGTTTGACTGACTACCTGCTAAACTGAGTGCGACAGAGCCTGACTATTCAAATCCTTTCTTTTTCCCAAAAGGACAGCTGAAATGACCGACCTACTCCTGAAATGTGTGGCTAATATTATATGATTTTGCACCATGGCTCTTTTTTTGCCCTAAAGCCATTACTGTAGGAACCACTGGCAAAAAGACTGGAAAACTTTCCAATCAATGCAGATTTGTCAGTAAAACAGAAGAAGCATGTTTACCAATACCGTAAAGAGAATTGTCATAATTTGGGATGAGTGATGCCTTAAAGTAAGGACTGTTTTTTAGAAAACAAACTATGTTGGTGAATTTCTATTTTATTTTTCCATTAAAATAAATAGAAAGACTATTATAAGTCAATTTTCCTATAAATCAAGTCGTAATTTTCTGGAAGTCTGCATATCTGGTAGCAGACAGAATTACATAGTGAAAGCAAGTCCTACCAAGGCCTGGGTGACCTCTAATTTCCTGTTACTCGGCTCAGATAAGACTGTGGTTGTTGTCTTGGGATTAAATCAACTGTCTAGTCATTTACTTACCCTGCATAGCCTTTCTTTTGCGTGCGGTACTACTGGGAGAAACTGTCACTTTGTTTTTGAGATTGGGATTTGCCCTTCGCTTCACACATAAAACTTTCTCTTTCTCAGAGTGATGCAGAGAAACTTGTTAATGTATGTAAACTGACTGGTGTCGGACAGTATTGGTTGCTGATATCAGTCGATACTGGCTGACGTCTTTTTCCCCATCGAGGCCGTGCATCAGACTTTGAAACTTTAGTCAATCAATCGTTCAGTTATTTATTCACTGATTCATGGATTCATGGATTTAATTGAAATATAACTGGATAGTATTTGAAACCTGTTTGCTTTCTGTATAAAGCGCCCTGAGGTGATGTTTGTTGTGAACTGTTGTTCCACATTAAACTGAAACTGCACAATTATCAAGAACCATTCTACAAGCCGCTTGTAATTAGTAATAACTAACAAAACTGACTAAATTACTATTAATAGCTATAACCTTATTGCCTGCCGTTGTTTATGTAATACTTGCTCGGGGCTCATGTTCTGGGTCACTGGAAAGATCCTAGAGACAACTTGTGTTGTAATAGACGCTATATCAATAAAACTGAATGACTGAGAAAATATAAATGTTCAATAGTTTAACTTCTTCTAACATTAACAAGGTCTGACATTGTTTTATATGACCTGTTGATAGCAACGCTGTAAAGACATTCTTTTAATAAAAGAAAAAAAAATGTAACATCTGAATGAATGAGGTCAAACGTATTCTTTGCCATACAGACATGTCATGATGCAGTTAAACAAGCTGTCGCTCTTTCAGTTCCCTTTTTTATTTGTGAATTTCTATGAAACATGCATGAACATTTACTTGTGTCTGAGAAATGACAGTGAGAAACATGTCTGAAGATGATGACCAGGTGATTTAGCGTGATGTGAATTACGTATGAGGTTGTATTGAAACTTATAACTTCAGGATTTTTTTCAGGTTCCTACATCAATAAAGAAGTTTTAAAAAAATGCTTAAACGATGTAAAAACTGAATGTGTGTGCTCAGGGATGTTTTACTTTGGGTGTGTGTGTAGAGGTGGAGATTACTTTCATCACAATACTTGTACAGAGCCACAGAATTCATGCGGCATGAGTAACGGGAGGGAATTTGCTCAAAGCACGGCCTATCAAGACCAGACAGTACTCTTATCAATAAGCTCATTCTCCTGACCTTTAAACAGTTGCAGAGTTACCCGCTATCCTTTCTCCTCTTCACGATACAACATTTGTTAGTTTAACAGGTAATGTCCAGAGAGGCCTGAAAGGATTTCCGTTAGGAGATCCTGCCAAATCGATGACCACCTCTCAACAGAGAGTGGATCAACTGTGGATGAATGGGAGTCTGCACTTCCCTGTCAGCTCTGCATCTGCAAACACATTCAGCAGTTGTCCGCCTAGATGCGCATCACCAAGTAAAAGACGGATAAAATTAGTAGTGTTGGATGGACCTTGATTGATTTCAAGGGGCCGGCATGAATGGGCGCCGTAGAAAATGCCTCTGGACATCACTGGATAAGCATGGAAGCGATGAGAGTGTAATGAAGCATACCAGCAGCAACCAGACTACTATTGACAAAAGACTTCCAAGAGGACATGCTGTTGAGTAGGAACGCCGATGAATGACTGTTGGTGCTGCTGTGGTAAAAACGTGTTGATCTAAGCTGTTATTAGCAATCAAATGGTACCTCAACTTCCACAGACTTTCCACTTCATTGCAATATCAGAAACGTGGCTTAACAGTGAAAAGGGCACAGACTTTAAAATTGAAGTGTATAAAATGATATGTCAAAACAGAAAAAACAAAAATAGAGGTGGTGTGGCTCTTTTTGTGGACAACAATATCAATTATAGGATGATAAAGACAATGTCAACTGTCTTAGAAAGCGTTTTTTGAATGTGTAACTATAGAAAAACTCGTGAAAAAAACGATAAATGTCTTTATGAGTTGTATTTATAGAGCACCAGGATCCAAACTATTCAATAACTGGATGGAGGAAAAATGTATGAAAGTCAATTAAAAAGTTAAATTTATCTGTGGGGATTTCAGTATTGATCTTGTAAACCCAAACAACCATAAAATGACAGAGAAATGTATTAATACCATGTACAGTATAAGCCTGTATCCTACAAATGTCTTAAGAACAGTTTAACTAGTGGAATATAGTAATTGATGACAGAACTGAACAGAATGGTTTACAGTCTATGATTAAAACTATAAAAAAGATGATCAAAACACCAGACCGGTTTATAAATTATATATTTTGAAAACTGAACTCAAAAGCGAGTGTCAGACAATTATTAGTCCTGTGAAGTGTGAAAAGTACGTGAATAAGCTGAAATCCCAGCAGCTAAAGCGCCAGATGTTTCTCTCGCTGGTGGAGAGTCAATGATTACACCCCAATACTGCTGTTTCCACCGCAGTTATGTTACAATGTAGAACTAAATATGTCAATAAAAGTTTCATTTTCACCGCATTGAGCAGAATCACTACTTTACTGAAAACAATTGAAGTGATGGTTGTCAAGATTACAGCACACTTGTAATTACACCGATCATTGTCTCTGCATTGACAACCACAAACTTGCATGTTTCAATCAGAGGAGGCGGTAAAACGCTGATTTCCACCTAGTCACTCTAGGAAAATTCACTTTCTCCACTATTGTTCTGTACCATTGCATCCGTGGAAATAATGTCATGGCTGCTCCTGTGAACACATCAAACTGACAAGAAGATGAGTGGTGGAGGCGTGCTGTGCATAGTAGAAAGCATTTCCCCGATGATTTAGTCCTTTTTAGGCATGACGCACACATAATGTGTAAAAAAAAAAGAAAAAAAAGATTGTGATTATATAGTGAAGAGAAACTAACAGTGATTAAGAGTCCTCGTAAAGCTGTAATTTCAGGCTTTCGCTGCACCTTGTTTTGAAAAATAAACACAGTGCTTATTCCTGCTAGTAAACCCAACCTTGATTTCACTATCCCGTAGATCAGTGTGGACGTGGGAGCATAAATATAAATGTAGAGCATGAGGAAAGTGTCGTCCGCAGCCTGAGCTCCAACCTCAGCCCGCTGCTTTTTTGATAGCACCCACTGTAACGTTATGATTCATCATAAATGTAAGAATAGTGTGCAATAAATCAGAGATGTAAATGACAGATATCTAAGTTGTCATAAGGTATCCACCGCCGCACAAATATATATGACTGTGTAAAAGAGATTAGGTTTCAATGGCAAGTATCGACAAATGGTTTAACAAAATAGCCTTCTTAGCTGCTAATTCCTGACTTTCAGTCAAACTTACAAACAGTTTGAATATTTTTCCCAGAATCCCAGTGCTGGAGGTAGGTTAATATGAGCCACACAGTCACATTAATGGAAAAATCCTTTTGGTGCACTGAAATAAATCACAATCACCTTTTAGGACAAGGGAAGTGCATTGCTTATCATCTCTGCAGTTTCCACTCATGTTTCTAGGTCTGGGCTTTTAAATTAATTAATTGCTGCTGCTCTTCTATGCCTCTCCACACAGCGAGTCGTATAATTTGAAATCAGCCAGCTCCTCAAGAGGACAGAGCAGGGAATGACTTGCGTGCACGGAAACAGGACGAATCAGGTCATACCTTCATTTATTGCCAAGCTGAGGATATAAGGACAAGAGGGTACAGTAAACGCGGCGAAAAACTGCAGCAGTAAAAGCCATCAAAGAACAAATCACTGACAGCAAAAAGACCAAATGAGATCCTTCCAAAGACACTTATCTCAATATCTTTGGAAGATTGAAAAGTTGGCTGGGAGGCATTTTATTACAGACTTGCATGCAGACATAAACAGCCGTACGATTACCGGAGGAAGGAAACGATCAGATTGGTCCAGCGCTTCTGTCTGGCTATAAAGCCGCTACATGAAATGAGATTTTTTTCAGGGCATCGTAGAATAACCAACAAGTTCTGACCCAGAATGTCTGCATTTGTCAGATTTACACAAAACCAACAGAGCCCAATGAGCCGCATTACAGAGCGTCACAGACAGAAATAAAACTGATATCCGTTGTAAAATAAAATGATTTTGTGACAGTTGATTCGTTTCAAGTTTCTAGTGGTGGAGTTGGGGAGGTCATCAGAACCAGTACTCAGTACAGAACCAGTAACAGTGCACATCGGCTAGAAAAAGGCAAGTCCAAGATTGTTACCAAAGAGTTTGGCTCCTATTTAGACAAGTTCTTTTGAAAGTTTATATAGTTTTACCTTTTTATGAACCTTTTTTGTTTTGCCTTCACTTTCATTTACTAATGTTTGGAGCATGGAGTTGGTTATGAATTGCTTTTAGTAGTTTTCTTTTGTTTGTTTTTCAGTTTGTTTGATTATTTCAGTTTAGTTTTAGTTAGTCCTTTTATTGGCTTCCCATTAACTATGCACCTTTGGTCCTCTCAGGTCAATTTGACCGGGTCTGTCTGACCTGGTCGACTGCTTATAAAGCACAATATATAAAATAATCTCCAAATTATCTTCTTTTAACTTTTTTTAGTAAACTAGTTTCCAACATATTAACATTTATTTTACATTTATTTTTGTAATATATGGTATAATAGACCTAATTTGCATTAACCTCCTAATACCTGGTGAAATTTTGGTTCTTTGGGCCCCATTAAGAAATTAAATTATGAAACAGACCACAAAATGTTTGATATCCACATATGTGTACACCAAGTTAAATCATACCTCATTTTTTTAGCTAAAAAAAGCAGAAATTCTAAATTATTTTCACTAAGGTTATTATCAGAGCCACACGTATATGACAAAATTTAGTCCGGATATTTTTTTAATACCATTTCAAAATTTGTAATGGTAGCAAATATTCACAACTGTTGTCCTCCCGGGTCAATCTGACCCAGTCTGGTTTGACTGGTATGTGAAGCGTGAAATATAAAATGATCACACTATTCTGGCATGTGTGTGTGTGTGTGTGTGTGTGTGTGTGTGTGTGTGTGTGTGTGTGTGTGTGTGTGTGTGTGTGTGTGTGTGTGTGTGTGTGTGTGTGTGTGTGTGTGTTCATTGGGCTGAAAAGCGCAATAGTATGACCCACTGAACCACTAAATATGGCCAGATTAAAGTGACCTGGTAAGACAACAGATGCTATAAAGTTTTTAAAAAAACACACATAAATGTAACAAAAAATAGTCATACTTGCAAAAAGCATAGTATGTAAATATCCATGTAATTTTCAATCATTATTATTATTAATATTATTTCACTCTTCAGTTTTAGTCCTTGTTTTCATTACCTATAATAACTGGTTTGGAGAATAAATTATTCTTGTTTATTTTTGAAAATACAAGGAAAGATGATGGTGTAAAAAATACTGATGCTTCAGTGTCATATTTCCTGTTTTTCTTTTTAATCTGCTTCGATTCTATCCTGTATTAACAGATCCTATAATACAACGAGGGAAACAAGAGGTGGGAAATGATTTTTAAATGTTTAAGCAGCATTACATTTCCAAAAATGGGAATGTAATGCTGCCACCTCAATATGTTGTTAAACTGGTAGTAAAATCTTTCAAACAGGTGGTGATGAAGCCTCATGCCTTTCCCCCGCTGCCATGAAACAACTCGATAGAAGGCTTTGTTACTGCCAGGCTCAGGTAAGAAACGCCTCGTGCTCTCAGAGAAGCGTGCCAAGCCGAAGACTACAGCATCAAAAGGTTCTGTGTGGAACACATAAAAAAAGAAAAAAGAAATATGTCCAGCGGAGATGCTGTGAAGTAAATCTTACATGCCACATATTTATTATACATCACAGATGCCAAAGTTACACGCATCAAATCCTTTTTAGAGCCGTAATACCTACACATGAGGTTTACAGACACACGTCAGTCATTCGTGCCTTTTACGGCTGCTTTAGGTTTTATGCACCACGGCAATAGTGGACCTCTGGAAACAGACCTCTTCTAAGAAATATTTTCAAAATGGTGTTGTAACGCCTTATTAAGGTCAGCGCACATTTATGTTGTTAGACTGAAACCTTTTGAGGTGTAAGAATTGCATCACTAAAGAATATAATAGAGAAATAAAGAATTGTGAAAGCTGTAATGGCTCTTGCTCACTGCTTCGTGTGTCTGTGTGTGTGTGTGTATGGGTGTGTGTGTGTGTGTGTGTGTGTGTGTGTGTGTGTTCCAATCCATGACATTTTAAGTAGTAATTTTGCTGTAAATGCCACATTGAAAACGTTTACAAATGAAGCTATTAGCTTTAGAGGAACCGCTGCCTGTAACTAACATTTGCAGGCTTAAACCCTGTAATTTGTGATGACACTGACCCTGCGTCTTGCAAGAATAGCACAGATGGCTAATATACCAGTCACATTCAGACATCTCATTAAGGTCATTTGCATGTAATTGTCTTTTATTCATACAAAGAAATGGAACAATTCCTCTTTACAACTTCAGCTTGTAATATTCATGTTATTTGCCTGCCTGTATGTTGTTCTAAAACGAATAAAACCAAATAGCTGAAGAATATGTTTAACTTCCATAGCTACCTTTGTTGGTGTTTTTTGTTGTTTTGGGGGGGGTTGTCGAAGGTCTTCATTTCCTCTTCAGGGTGTGTTCCCAGATTTGGAGGCAAGTGTTTACAAAACTGTGACAGTATTCAGTAAGCTGGTTAATGAACAGTGAGACACATCTAAATGGTACAGCCAAAATGAATATGTTGTCATTAAACCAAACTAAAGATAAAAAGCAGGACTCACTGCAGCGTAAAATAACTTCTGCATCCATGACTGGGGTACAGCCTATTGTTTTATCTAGAGAACCATAGCATATTAAATTAAATGCTAAATGCAATTTATCTTTATAAACGTCCTGGTATTGCGCTTGCTCACTGTCGTATGCTGAAGCTGATGTTTAAAAACATACAGTTTTGGTGTGGGTTACTGCACAGGCTCCAAACCGCTGTCCTTGTATTTACCCATTTATAGATTTATCCATATCTGCTAAACACATTAATCTAAAATCGACGCAAGGTGTTTTTAATGTGAATAAGTAAATGAACAAATCACTCAGGCTGGTATTTTGTTGGTAAAACACAATGATTTTGCAGGTCTGCCAAAATAAATGTGTTACTCAGACCTAAAGCATTCATCATTATGCAAAAGAAGGAAGCTTCATCCGCAATCCACAATCCTACCGCTGTTCCCCAGTCCAGGTCCTCAGGGGCTGCTACCCTTTATGTTTTAGAAGATTCCTGCTCCTTCGCACCTGCTGCAAATTAACGAGGTCTCAACTAAACTTGTGCAGGCCTTGATAACAAACTGACTAACAAACTCATTCATCTGAACGATGCACCTAAAACATGCAGCAGAGCGGCCCTCGAGGACCGAGACTGGTGGAACTCTCCTTTACATGCTATCAACAAAAGCACGGCACAATTATCATACCCTTTCTTCTGCTCTTTGTTAGTGCAGAATGTGAATTGCTGGAGTAATTCCAGGAGTGAGGGTTTCTTAATTTGACAATTACTTATGAAAGAGCAGCTATTTGGACCCGATTTTCTGGAGATTGTTCACTGTGGAAAATGTGAAAATGGCTTGAATGTGCAAAGCAGTTCAAACAGATTCAGAGATCGTTATTTACACGAGCATCATCAAAAAATATACTTTTTGGATAAGAATGTGAAATAATAATAGGACATTCTGCATAATATTACAGTTAATTGGAACCACACAATGAATAGAAAATACCTGACAATATCTCCATACGATTCTTAAAAGAAAATCGCTCCAAAAAATGTATTCTTCAGTCTGAAAGAAGTTTTTATGAAGTTGTTACTGGCTGCCAGTGACTGAAAGCCCCCACAGCAGTGAACTGCTGTATCTCAGAACATAATGTACATGTGGCGGGAGGGCTATATATGGCACCTTGGCCTGTTTTCTTAGCAGCTTGCTGTGAAGCAAAGGTTGTTCATTGATCCATTGATCCTCCCCTCTGTGTAGCAGCGGGAGGCTGTTTCAGCAAGCATGTGAAAACAACTTTAGTCATTAATGTAGGTTAAACAGCCGTTTGTCTTGCTGTGTCTTGGATTATTTGTTCATGCAAAAGTTAACACAGGGATGATGTTCATAAAAAATGTGATTACATGCCACTGACATCTCATAATAACATATTCATGGAATGCAATGGATGACATGAAAACCAACATTCACCATCTGGTGCTCGACTATCTATCTAAAAAAACAAAACCCATCCCTTTTTACTTGTTTATGGCCAGAAAGGATGAACATACATTAATCTTCCTTTCATCTCTGCATGCGTAGCGTAAATCAGTTGATAGAAGGCGATAGAAAGAGGCAAACTGAGAGATTTGTTTGATTCAGCGTCCCATTAATCAAACCGAGATGCAAATGGCTGGTAAATGCAAACAAGCATGCATGCGTGTGAATAACGTGATTGGAGGCATGTCACTTGTTGGTCATGAGAACAGACTCATGTTCAGGGACATTTACTGGATCTGATCTGCGACGCCTCCCCCGTCTACCATAGCACTGAACTGATGTAACAATAATAGTTTTCACACAATATTTTTTACCCTGTAATAATTGTCATGAGCAAACTAAATTCAAAAACAGCATTAGGAATGAGAATGTGCTGCTGCACAGCGATATTGGTTTGATTGGGTAAAGTCGAATAGTGTTATATGACTTTGAGATGAACTTTGGCAGGTCTTATAGTCTTGTTCAAGATCCACAGTGCCAACACAACAAGTACATTATAAAAGACATCAGAAATAAATAAATGAAAAAGACTTTCCTCATGAATAATGGAGAAACCCCTCCAGTGAGCCGGCAACAACTTGTGCCCTTCCACTCTGTTTCATCAAAAACCCACTCGATTGTATCATTTATGGCCTCTGAAAGTCGTCAGTTTGGATGTTTTAACAAATACATTCCAAACCTGCCAATCCATATTATTTTTAAATGCCAATGCCCAGTGACAGGGATGAATTTCAAATCACTTTGCTCTGACATGACATCGCCCTTGAATGACGTCTCCCTGTCAGCACTGACAGCATCCAGTGTCTCAGCGGCTGTCACGTGTTCACAGGAAAAGCACTTACAGAACACTTAGATATTTTTAATTGCCTTTTACAGCTGATCAACTTACACTAAGCAGTATCTCATGATGGAGAGATGTTTTTTACGGTATACTTATTTATTATTCATTAAACCCACATGGGGTTCATAGGCTATTTCACCAACTATAAATGCTTTTTCTGAATAATTTCACTTCCCATACAGATGAAAAGCATAGAAGGAAAGGCCAAGACAAGACAAATGTGCTTGTTTTTAATTTTGCCACAGAAAAAAGTGCGAGGTAGCGAGCACATTTGACAGATCGGGTTCTTAATAGACCAGAAGATCCTCTCTAACTTGATAACGGAGTGGAGCCGGACAAGAAAGGTCCAGGTGTATGTTTGATTTCACTTCTAGAAATGTTAAAGGTATTTTGCTGTTTCATTTTTAAATTATGAGTATGACAAATGTTCATTTCATGGGTGTCATTGTGAAAAGGATTAGAGCCAAAGCCTCAGACTGATCCTGACAGCAAAAGTGGCATTTTGAAGAACTGAACCGAGCGCAATAATTGCTATTTCAGAGGATAAATGATTATTTATTGTCCGAACGTTTCTAACAATATTAATACTCAGGTCTCTCTGCTGACTACATGGCTCTTTATTTGAGCAAAGTTTAATGCAGCGGGGAACATCAGGGTCATTCACCTTCATGCCTCAACATGAAGCAAAAAGCATTTTAATACAAAACAAGACACGTTGTCTTCCTCATGAAATTCGAAATCCGATGATGTAATTCAGAGACGTATTTGAACATAAAGATATACTTACAGTAATGAATTCCAAAAAGGAGCAGGAAAGAAATCAGCAAAGATGCTCACAAGTGTTTGTTTTTATAGGTTAAGTCTTTTATAGCTATTATGAGCCTTCAATGAGCTCAAAGCATGTACAGTATTGGCTTTACTAATGGCATCTTACACTCTAATTAATATCTCTCTTAACTTTTGAACCCAGTGTAATAGCCTCTAATGAGCCCATGAAATGATGTGGTCAGCAAAACAATTAGCAGCCACCTTGTGTGGTCTTTCTCTCAGTTAGCTTTCTCAGGTGTCACCAGATCGTTTCAGCTCGCCAGAGATAATTAAATTACCAAAGTGCTTGCTTTTTTAAAAAAGAGTCCAGAGGGGCTAATGCTGTTTCTTTTCAGGGCGAGGGTTAAGTTAACACTTAGACAAAATTAAATGCAGTCAGCCCAGCATCTTTGATTCTGTCATTTCGGTGCTATTATCAGAAATGACAGCTGCATTTGGACAAACGCCAGGTTAGTAAAAGCCTCTGATTGCTTTACTACTAGTCGCCTCTGCCACAATGTCTGTTGTAACCATGTGAGCTTGTTTCATGGTTGCTGATGTGTGCCACAGTGCCATAAAGCTGATACGTGGTTGTCACGACACACAACCAGGACAAGACACTAAAGGTACTTTGGCTGTTTTTTGTCAACTGAAGAGACAAAAGACTGTCAGAGCTAATAAAAAAAACCCTTCAAATGAAAGTGAAACTAATATTTTAACTTGAAAGTTAATTTTCAAGCATTTTCATTTCTGCTACCTCCAGCATTGCCTCCTGTCTCTTCCTCAGTTCCACTGTCTCCAAATCATCCAACATCTCTGGTCATTTGTGATCAAATGTGGGTGAAACTGCAATGTTCTGAATCAGCTTCTCTTTTATAAAGTCTAGTTCTGCCAACATAACGACTGACCTTACTGACCCGGCACTGACAGAAACATTTCAGTCCACTCTGAAGGTAGTCAACATTTTCTGCTGTAATCACAAATGGTTTCCACTCACTTTAAGATACATTTATTCATTTTTGCAAAACAAAAAAACCCTCTTCAATCATGTTCAAGGTTGCAGGGCGGCTGGCTGGATTCTATCGCTGCTTTTCAAAGCAAGAAGCAATCACCAATCAACCGAACAGGCATGTGTTGGACTCCAGAAAAAACAGCTACAGGGAGAACATCCAAACTCCACATCAATTCATTAACTGGATATTTTTTTTAAATATAATTTATCATTGTTATGTTTTCATTTATGGATGCTGCAGGGAGATTGGGATGGTTTAAGGGCCATGTCTGGACCTCGGTTCACATGTCCGGAAGCTCACATTTTCATTCTTCTACAGAACTACACTTAATAATTCTCCGTGCATGTGTGCATGTGTGCATGTGTGCATGTGTGCATGTGTGCATGTGTGTTTGTGTGCTTGTACATGAACATGATTTACATTTTCCTGCACAGGTGTGCATTGGTATCTTTGCTGTTAGGCATGTTAGATTTATGCATTACCATTTCAGACGTTATATTTCACTTCCTCGTAACTACTTATATTAGGTTTGTGTACGTACTTTACGTTTGCATATGCGTATGGATATTTATACATTTGCCTACAGATTCATATATAGATTAAATATTGCTTGATTTCTTTCTACGTGCTGGATGCATCAATGGCGATGCTGTCCCCTGACGCTGAATAGGGTGCCGTCAAGTGCTATTTAAAGACTTTGGAGACCTACAATGAGAACCTAATCTCTATGAAAATAGCTGATGTTTTAATGAATAAAACTGTGAGGTTTATTAGCTTAATGTCACAGCTTTGAAGGACAGTCAGACTTTCAGTTGAGGAAATACCATGCAAATCACGTTTCTCCTCTAATGAAAAATACATAATAAAGTCTCCACTCCTGTAGCATGCATATTTTTTATGTACTTAATTACTAGATAGATTAATCCAGTCTATGGCAAGAACATAAGCCTTTTACTTGACTGACAGATTAAATGATTGCACATGTCAGCAAGAAGGGAGGCGAATAAGTGTGAACAGAGAATCAGAACAGGAAAAATCAAAGTAAAAGCCAAGGGAAGATTGTTTACTGAATAAATCACTTGCATTTAAGATACAGGGTTGTGGAATAAAAGTTCAGTGGTGCTGTTTTGACTTTTAGGCATCAGGGCATCTTCTTTCTTCCCTGACTGGGTCGATCTTCATAAGGATGCAGACAGAAACGTGTTTCCCAGTTGGCTCACAGAAACGGTTATATAAACACTGAAACCAGCGGTTCTTTCTTCATAACCTGATGTTGCAAAATTATGACCAGAAAACTACTACAACTGATGTCGCCCTAAGGACAGATTATGGTCACACAGTTGTGTGGCCCCAGCAAAGTGAAGGAATGTGAGAAAAAGAGACACATTTATGAAATCTTTCAACAAGTCAGCAGTGTTTGGCCCCTAGGTGATGTTTTGTGGAGATACAATGCTGATTGGGTGAAAGTTTGGTTTGAACCACTTATTAGCAGTGTCTGAGACTGCTGATGCAACAGGCTGCCAACACGGAGGAGACTTTACTCTTTGTTTTCATCCAGTGTCTACTACATTTTCACTGGCAGAAGTTGCACAATTATACAAAGAAGCAGTCCATCGTTACCAGAGCTGTTTTGTTTTTGGCCAGCGACACCACAGCATGATCGCAAAACTGTCAAGTTTCCTACTAATGTTTACTTCGAATAGAGCTGGAATGTGAAATAAAAATGTAAAAAAGCTATTGTGTTATCAGCAGGCTGCCCTTTTAAGTAAAGATGGATATTTGACTAGAGAAGAAAATTAATTCATCCATCCAGCCATCCATCCAAACACCATCTGCCGTGTCATTTTATTCCTATTCAGGGTCACAGGGGTCTGCTGGAGCTTATCCTAGCTGTCTTTGGGAACTATTGAATATAATCTAAAAATGTGTATGTTTAAAAAAATCAGTAATAACATCCAGTATTCCTGAAATAATAGAAAACATCATAAGACATGGAAGTCTTTTCCATGTCTTAGTATTTTTATATATTGCATTTGTTAAGTCTTGTCTCATCTAAGCTGTGTCGTCACATGAGGTTGTAGAAATATGTAAAAATGTATAAATTTATCCTGGAATCAGTTTTGATTCCAGGATAAATACCAATTTTTTACATTCTAGGTACAGATCATGTGTCTGTATGAAGGCATACTCTGACCTCTGGATGACTTCTGTTCCCTACGGACAATCATACATGATGACACGATGTTGTTTTATTATTTCACTGTCAAGGTCTGGTTCAAGGTCCAAATTAGAGCCTAACGATATTTAAGGGTTAAGTCTGCGACCTTAAGGCTCCTACACAATGCACGATTTCGGGCTGTCACAGGTGAAAGATGGCCATTGTGGAAGAACTGTGGAAAAATCTTACATCGCTGGTCCAGATCAGCCCGTTCCACATTGTACAAAGTGACCAGTTTCATGACCACTGTCACACTATTCTTGCGCCCAAAGGCTGCCTGGTATGATTTTGTGACAGGGCCAGATATCAATGTCTAAACAAAAAACTTTGTCCACTGACTGGCCAAGAAATTCCTTAAATAAGCGAAACATAAAAGACATCAAGCTTCATGGGACTCTGAAAAAAACTCGGATTTGGTGGCGTTTTTTTCTAAGCATTTATAGCAGACATAAAAGCTGCTGCAGAGCAGTTTGCAGTGCGTGCTGATGACGCTATCCTACATCTGTATGGATCGGGTCATAGCCTTGGATTCAAGCGCATCAATGTACCGTCTGAGCATAGTGTCGCTGTAGATCTGTGAGCCAGAACCATCACTGGTGATCACTGAGATACGGAGTCAATATGAACCACAGTAACTGCGGACGGGAGTTTAAAGTTTAGGTGGGTTTTCCCAACAGGAGACCACAAGTGCTACAGACTCCCTAACAGTAATTAAATAATCCTTTTTCTAATTTGTGTCACTATAACTGAAGTACAGTCTAATTCATTCATTCATTCATTCATTCATTCATTCATTCATTCATTCATTCATTCATTCATTCATTCATTCATTCATTCATTCGTTCATTCGTTCATTCGTTCATTCATTCATTCATTCATTCATTCGTTCATTCATTATCTATATCAGAGGAATGGGATAAAGATGAGCTTAAGCTTATCTTAGCTGGGGCAGGGGTGGGGTACAGGTCACCAGTCCATTACAGCATTTTCCTACATTTAATCCGTTATTTGTGTACCATAAAATATAGATTTTGTCATTAAAAATATTCCACTGATTAATGATCAGTGCTGCAATACTCCAGGCTGCTGCAGTGAGTGAAAGTGACTCCTTCAAAAAGCAACTTTTCATCAGCAGGACTGTCGGAGTGACTGCACCGGTTCTTCCTTTGTCAGCTGCACGCGCATGATATTTATTTGTGGATGTTATGTGAATTCACTCGTTAAATTGCTTTCGACTGCGCAGAACAGCTCCCAATCAAAGAAAATGCAAATGTGCGGCAAGTACAAAGTTATATTGTCTTACCTTGTTTCTTTGAGGAAAACGAGGGGAGCTCCGTCAGGACGCGCGTCCTCGTTGCTGTGGTTATGCTGAGCTCATTAAAGGCAGGGCACCTGCTTTATTTCTGCGAAAGCTGAGTGGGAGGTTATTGTTGCCCAGGTGAAAACGGGGGTTTTAAAGCGGCTTCTGGGCACCTGCTCCCGATCATCAGCTGGCCCAGAGCTGAGCCACAGATCCACCGATCCTCATCTGATGCTTAAGTCTCTATTTTCCTGTCTTTTAAAGCGCACATGCTGTCACTGTCACGTGACCACTCCCCTCCGTCCAATGCGCTCCTTTCGAGTGTACTCCTCCATCCACGATCATCTCAAAATGCTGCAGCTTCCCATTTCAGCTTCAAAGCAGACAAAAACTCACCCTGTGTCGCCTGCTTTGCATATATTTCTCCTCCTGTGAATGCACTTGGGATAATTGTGTTGCATTAAAAGTACATCAGCTCAATTTTACAACAAGCGCCATGAATGGAGAAAGACAAAAAATCAACAAAAGAACAATAATAATAAAAATAGACAAGGCAACACATGGAGCTGTTATTTAAGGAAGACAGGCTAAAAGTCTGCCATTCGTTTAAATTTAGTGCCACTCATGTCTTCTTGACTGTCACCTGTCTTCGAGCCACCACCTCCTTTTGATCCATCTTTCATGTCACTCTCCATCCATCAGTGGTTTGTACTGTGTTGTGTTTTTCTGCTTCAGGCATTCCTGGGGTGAAGGCTCGGATGTCTGCGATGGTGCAAAAGACTGCATGAATCTAACCTCAGACATGTAGCTTGTGTAAGGATAATGGGTAATACTTTACAATAAGTCACCAAAATGTTGCTTAATTACTGGGAAACACATAAGGAACTAACCAGTACTTAAGCATTAGTTAATCATCAAATACTGAAGAGGGTTTAATAAGGTAGTGGTGAGTTATTGTTGCTTAATTTCATGGAGGAAATGGGGGATCTAAGTTAAGTAAGACGTGGTTGGTTATTACTGTCGCATTCTACTTGATTTCTGACAAAAACATACAAACAAACAAAATCAAAAGAGGATCTAACCAGTATTTTACCATTACTTAATAATCAAGTTTCTAAAGGTTTTAGTGAAATAATGGTTAGTTAATGTCACTTGATATATGAAAAACTAACCAGGATTATATCACCATCATACTGAGTACCAACAGATTAGTTAATCATTACCAGTCCATTAGTTATTTTGTCTAGATTTTGTTGCATTCTTAGTTTCAAATCATTCTGTTACTGTTACCGTTTTGATTTGCGTTTGATTTTGTACATTTGACCTCTTTTAAGAGCCCTATTATTTTGTACATTTGTATTGGGTAAATAAAACCTTTTCTTTTTTGAAACCAACTGTGTCCTCGTGCTTGGCCAGCTCAGCCCCTCACACTGTGTTACTGTTATTGTGTCCTGCTGCACCTCAAATCCCATGTCAATTACCCCTGTTGCAGTTAACAATCAATAGTGTCATTGAATATGTTTTCATAATCATAAAAATCATCTTTAAACACCCAACAAAACACATAGGAGCATGACAAAAAAGCCTAACAGGCAATTAGTCATTTACAATTTTTTTTTTTTTTAGTATTCAGTTTTTGTACTAATTTCCAATATGACTGTGATTACTAAAATGATCATAGGGACACAAGAATTAACAGATAAAAACAATTTAGTTAGTCACAACAATTTTACGATAAATACTCATCTACTAAAATTTAATGAAACAATATTCACGTAAATTTACATTGTAGCTCATCATTTACCCTGATGCACAAATGACCTTAACTAAATCATGCTGTTTTCTTCTGATTAGGTTCAAGTCATTGTAATTTGTCTTTAAAGTAGATTGTTATGATAAACAGGCGATTCTGGGCTTGAAGTAATCCTTATTGCTAAATCTAATTGTGTGAATAATTTCATTACATCCCCCATTACAGGCATCAAACATAGCATCTGTGTGATGAGGTTGATTATACCTTAAAAAGTGAACCCACTGTCTGATCTAAAACGTACTTTTTTCAAGGTTCTTTGGATAAAGCCACAACTTTACCTTCTGAGTTATTTCCAGGTCATTTTGTGTCACATAACGTCAGCGGTACGAACTTTTACTAACCTTAAGACTAAGTAGTCTTTGACCCCACTGAGTGATTTTTACATTATAGTTGCTGTTTGTTCCTAAACACTTCCACCTTCTTATAACATCCTTCATGGATGAAATTGTAAAACATCTCAAAGGATGACACAAAGGTTTCATCCTGTGACAGCACCACGCGTGTAGTCACTGAGCTCTTCAGAGCGACATACGTCACCAATGTTTGCAAATAAAAACTGCATGACGGTGCTTAATTTGATAAACTTGTGACAAAAAATGGAAGCGGTTCATGGCTTGACAACATTTCTCTAGTAGACCCAAAGTCAAAGCAGATATTCTCTCAAGCAGTTTTGAAAAAGTCACTTTTAATTCCATGAATATGAATATTTTATTATATTTTGCTCTTGTTGCATGTATGACAGTACGTGAAATGACATATTCTGTATCACTTGTTCGACAGGGAAAAAACACCTAAATGTGACGCTTCAGTGGAATTTCTTTCTTTCATTTTTCAGCTTTAAACCTTCAGCTTTGAAGATGTTTTGAAACTCCTATGAAGAGACAGCATCTCCTTGTTTCTATCTTTAGAGATGAACTAAAAGGGAGCAACAGTCGGGAGGGAGTCCTCCATCGACAGCCTTTCCATGGTACACAGCCCGCAGCGGTTGACTCTTTTGTGTAAAAACATTACTTTGCTGCATTTTAATGAAGATCACTTTACCTCAGTCCTCATACTTAAATACTGTGTTCCCACTGCTCCAGCTACGAACCCTGGAGCTCTTCTTTGTAAAGCCCTAAGTCAGTTTTAGGGTAGTATTGTTTTTAAGGGTTTTTCTAGATTGCTTGCGTTGACTGAAAAAAACTGCATTGAAAGTCGTAAGAGTTAACGACACTGAAAATGTGAAAACATTGTGTTTCTTTTGAGATAATGTTTTTTTTTGGCTTAATCATCATATTGTGAGCAGGTTGTCTAAAACTCAACATTCCTCAACTTCGTGGCACCTTTATGAATGAGATTTATTCACCTTTTCTGGGATAAAAATAGACTTCCTTGACCTTTCTGATGAATAATA
Organism: Xenentodon cancila; assembly: GCA_014839995.1. NCBI lineage: Eukaryota > Metazoa > Chordata > Actinopteri > Beloniformes > Belonidae > Xenentodon > Xenentodon cancila. The sequence goes on along the minus strand of CM026203.1, from coordinate 25,633,579 downwards.
ATGGAAATCTCTCAAAGGACCGTGGGAAGTTGCATATATTTCTCCTTCCTGACGCAGTTTGAGCTCATATTCTTTACCTCAGTTTCACAAGACTCTTGGGTTCAAATCTTTGCTCGAGCCAGTGAGATTTCAGAAACATGGCCATAGTACTGCAGCATCTGATAATGATCCTCTACAGTCCTTTAGTATTTCTCAAATAGTTTGTTTATTATTCAATCATTTAAATAACAGAACAGTAGCTCAATTATTTAATTAGTTTGTAATGTTGGGGGGAAAACTAGTCTAATTTAATGATTTGAAGATTATGCCTGGCTTTTGGTTTGACAATTTTACTAAAACAGAAAAATAAATGATTAAATCAATTGAAGTCGTAGATGAAATAGGGATTATTTCAAGAATCATGCATTGTTTTAGTGGTAAAAAATTGTTTTTATATTCTGATAGTAAATGATTTAAAAAATATCTTCTAAAATTAATATGAAAAAAATCTGTTATTTATGGGTTGGGGGATACTAGAAAAACACAGCCAATGATTTTACTTGACCTGAAGAAAATTAATTGCTTTTCTTCCAATTATCCAGACTTTCTGCTTGTTTCTTAAATTATTACATGCACTAGTCTCATGCCAACAAATGTGCAATAACCAGGGTTGTAGACAAGGTGAAAAAGGTGGAGCAGCAGCATAGTAAACAAGCACAGTGCAAGAGAAGGCATACAAATTAAATCAAAGTGCAACCAAATCCGTGAAAAGTACTATATGAAGTCTCGTAGGCTTTGTAATCCATTTAACATAATGATGTCTACTAACAATATGCATTTTTGTGTTCTGGAGATGTAAATTATGAGGGGGGTCACAAGTAAGAGGCCTAACATTTTGGTTTTACACTTTCAAAATTCTTCTTGTTCTTGGAAATTTTCCTGGTAAAATTCCATCCATTCAACTATTATCTATTCCCACTTATTCCAATGTAGGGGAAAGGGGGACTTCTGGACTCTATCCCAGCCTGCTTCAGGCGAAAGGCAGGAGTAGCTCCTGGACAGGTCACCAATCCATCACAGTCAACTTTATTTGGTATTTCCAAATTTCTGAAATTTTAATATCAGTGTTTCTGAGTTTCTAATATTGGTAGCAATATTGGACACCCACTCCCCATAAAAAAAGAAACTAATTCAATTTTATCAATCTCTGCTTTCATTGTAATGGTTTTGCTTCACAAAATTCCCATGTTGGGTTAAAGCACTTTGAATTTTCTTTTTTTTTTTTTCGTCTTAGGTCCATCTTGTATCGTGTCCATTTGGTCTGGGACCAAATCTTCAGTAAATCGATATTGACTTTTTGGAACACGTAAAGCTTATTGAAAGCAACTTGATGATTTATTTCAAATCCAATTTTATTAACTGGAAGGTTATTAGATTTCTCTGGACCACGAAAATGTAATAATCAAAATTGAAGTGTGACGTTCGGAGCACAGGCCGTGTTTATGGAGGAACATCAGTCGGAGAGAAGCTGCACAAGGAAGACGAACCTGCTTCAAAATCACTCACAGATTAACTGCACTTACAACCAAAAAAGATGTTTTAAATATAAAATTATGACAGTTTGTCGTTTACATACGAGTACATTTATGTATCTACTGATAATGTTACTGCGTGATTTAAGAAATTTGCTAAAAAAAATGTGCTTCGTTAACAAAATATATTATTTAATAAGAATAAAATACAAGCAAAATTAAAAACATTCACCTATATGACAACTATTTCCCGCATGCTTCCCACATCATAAAGATGCAGTTTAAGTCACCAAACGGTCACCTGGCTGAAAGTTGGAATGTAACCTGGTTTTAACCCCCTTTGTGACAAAAGCAGTCACATGACCACTTAAATCTTACAGCACTATTGTTAACATCTGTGCTTTAACATGCAGCTGAAGGTTAGTTTGATCCTCATTGCTGTGTCCACAAAAAAATCACGCCAACCACTAGAGGCTTCTGCTTGCTTGTTTGCTTAAACCTGATATGAGTTGTAGCATGAGTTTCAGTAATTTAAACACAAAAGGTGACATATATCTCACCCTACAAATACATTTGGTTAATATTTCCCCTCATTTAGACTCATTCAGGGTGTTTTCTCTAAACTGAAGATCAACAGAAAAATAAATATTTAAAGTTCATTATTTATTCACCAGGATCAGTACACATGCACACACACACATATACGTCTGTGTATCTTTTGAGCCTCTGGTGATGTTATTTATGTCTACTGATTACACTAATTTGTTTATGCTTAAAAGTCTTCCTCTTTGTGAAATCGCAACATCCTGTGACAGATTTTATTTGCTCACAGAAGTTATTAGGCCCGTTCATGTCTTGTCAGTCTGATTACTCAAAGTCCCCATTGAACTGTCAGTGCATGTCAATAATAATTATTCAAAAACAAACTGGAATCCCTTCATCAGTTCCTTTTATTGACCTAATTTAGAGCTGTGTTGTTTACCAGGCCCCTCAAATGAGGACAAATCTTCTTGCTCAGATAAACTGTAAATGTGCGTGGGTGTCATGACTCTCCACAAGTCCAGGCCCTCCTGTTAACCAGGGAACATTATGTCCTTCTCTTTATGTCCCACTCTGCACTGGTAACTAGACAATGAGTACGCTCTCTGCATGCTCATTATTCATGCCAGCATGTGTGGTGCCATTACCTTTCCACTCCACATGAGTCACAGTTTGTTCACATATGAAAGTGGGAGATCACACACCACTGGAGATGGACTGATGGAAAAATCTGCTGTGTGCAGGCGTTTTAATATAAGCACAGTCTTGTGCAGTTATAAAGTCTCTCTTTAGGAAGTTTAGTGACTTCATGTGAAAAAATGTTTGGACCACACGTCCAACAGAATATCACATAAACATTTTCTTACTAGGAATACATTTTTCTTAGACATCCTTAGATTTGAAAGCACTCAGCTGCTCTCTTTTTGCTGTTAATCTAAGAATAGGGTTTTTTTCTACCCTCAATTAAGATGTGATTGTTTTTTCCCTCTGCATTTTACTATTGTCAGTAAAGAAGATTGCTTTGGCTGGGATTCATATGCACATTTTTTTTTGTTTTTTTATGCATAGGCTCCCCAGTGATTCGAACACATGAATTTGTTAGAAAGCTGACAACAGAAGAGGCTAAGAAATCTCGCAAGAAGATCCACAGTTGTGTCTTTTAAAAACACTCACACACACGCACATACATATATGTATATAAACACTATTAAACTCTATTTACAGAACTCCCTTTGTTAGAGAACAAAGTGTTGAGAATATTCAGAAAGAACTGGCCGTATAAAGTCTGCAGGGTCTTTTTCGGCAGACTGCAGAAGCTTTTCCAGGATCTCTCGCTTCCATTTCTCTGCGGGGTCATGAAGGACTATTATGCCTCTACATTGCTTGGTGATATGCATCTTCTGGTCTCCGGTAAGCACCATTGAGCTTGGCATCGATAAAACCCAGTTTAATCTCTATACTGGTGTATTAAGCCAGGGCTTTACTGTTGGGTGCCCATGAAAAAAAAGAGCTCCCATCCCCTGGAACCAGCCCCGTCGCAATGATTGAAAACTAGATCTGTGGAGAGAAACAGGAGGTGGGAGGAGTGATGGAGCGAGTGTTTGGTATATTTGTGTGTGCAAGTGGGATGGTGTGCATGTGAATTGTTTGTTTGGATAATACATTCAGGTCCAAGTCACAGTCTGCTTGTTATGACTGATCTGGGGAAGAAACCTACACTGCATCAGTCACCATAATTCAGGCTTATCTTGCAATAGATTACATTTATTTCAACAAAGACAACTCCAGCTTCTGGTTTGAATTTAATTTACAGCATCTTACCCCCGAACTGATGATTTTACTGCAAGGCAAGTCACCTCAAAGACTTCACAAGGATGAAAGTGGAATATTTAATTTACAGCTGATGTGGCTCCGGGCTGCAGCAGCACATTTGGAGATGCTGGCCTGTCAAGGAACATCGTCAACAGTTCGTCTTTCAAACTGGATTATGCATGAGGATCATCTGTGACAGTTTTACAACAGACTTTGTTCAGCTTATGAGACAACATAAGTCGAGGAAGACACTACTGGATTTTAACTGATGAAAACTGCAACCTGATTTGATCCGTGAATCATTCCATGATGTTCCCTGTTCTTCAACATTAACAAAGAATGTCATTACTATTCTTATTAAAACCTCATATGACCAAAGTGCACAGTTATTCAATGAGTTGTGGTAATTTTACACGAGAAGTGTATGCATCCCATCTCTAGTTGCCAACCTCTGTGCTTATCACAGCGCTCATGATTTGAATTTTATTTTGGCTTCATTTCTTTGATCAAAATAAACTCTGATGACATTATGGTCTCACTTGGAAAGTGGTTTAAGTCTATGGCCCAATTCTTCACAAATGCAATAAACTTTAGGGGACGTTACAGAAGGCAAACATCAAAAACAGAAAACTTTCATTTGCACATTTCAGTTTGTAGCTAAATCTAATAAAAACACATTGAAAATGTGGTAATCACATTTAATTTGTCCACATTTGAGTTCTGTTTAATCATTTATTCATGGTGCAACAGCTCACGATCATCATCAGAACACTCTGTCCTTATTTCGTTCCTATCAGGTTTCTCCAGTTTTCTTTATGGAAAATGGATCGTGACCTTCCCTCAGAATAGGCACTGACAGCCTCCAGCTTTTTGCCACAGCGAATAAGAAAAAGACTTTGGATGATGTAAATGTGTGTCCTTTTGTTTGTTTTTTTTTTTCACTCCCACTGATGGTTACGGATAAATTATTCTGGTTTGTATTCTGCTTCATAACAGAACATGTACCGTCCCAGAAGAACCACAAATGTGTACTGAGAAAGATTCACCAGCTCATTTTAATTCTGTATTCAAGTCTTTTTCCTCATCCCACTCCAATTTCTTCTTCTTTGTGCACACCAGCCACTTGTTTCTTGCACGTGTGCCTTGAAGTGCACCTGATATTGGCATTTCATTTCAAAGAAGGCCTCGATTAAATATAGATATAGATATTTAGAGCTATAGAGTATTTGTGTGTGAAATTTGTGGGTTTATTTTGTTACCCGTCAGCTCTGTGGAGTGTAGCATCAATGCATTCGGGGTCCCATAATTCTCGAGGACATTCTGGGTTTTTTTTGTTTTTTTCTTTTTTAAAAACCGTGTTCAAATTTGTTGTTCGCAACACTTTGGAGCCTTTTAGTCATTCAAGTTTCCCACTCGTGTATGTTTGACTACAATTCACACAATAAGCACTTGCACATGGCTTACTGTTAAAAATTGATGAGTAGTCCTTCATAAAACAGAAGCTGCTGTTGGTGGGAATGGTGCAGGCACACATTTTCTCCCCACTGGGCTGTATATCACCAGCCTTCCAGGTGCCTTCATAAAACACTTTGCAGGCATGACGCAAAGGCAACACAAATGAGCCTCCGTTGGACCAGGCTTGCCAAATCATGTCAAGCTGTGCTGTAGTGCCAGCTTCCATCAGCTTTGTTAGGCAATGGCTTGCTGAAAGATAAAAAATGGAGCTCCTTCCACCGTGCTCCCCATCACTGAAACCAAAGGAGTTCTAGACAGCATGGAGATGGGAAATATATGAGTCTCTGCTGGATGTTTCTGTTTGATGCCATGAAAGTTGCGTGAGGTCATCATTGGGAGTTGTTGCAGGAGCTGGCTGTTTTTCTCCCAGTGCATTGTGATGTCAGGTCTGATATCCAGCGCACAGGAAAGACTGTGAGTTCACTGTATGTGTCATTTTGTGCTCTGTGAGTTATGGTCAACCTTTGTTTGTTCATGCCAAACATTTTCTGCAGTGTTGCTTTTATCACGGATTCAAATTGAGAGATTATAAATAAAATGTAATAAATTTTATTAGGGGGGCAGCACGGTGGCTTAGTGGTTAGCACTGTTGCCTCACAGCAAGAAGATTCCCGGTTCAATTCCCGGACCGGTGGGTCTTTCTGTGTGGAGTTTGCATGTTCTCCCCGTGCTTGCGTGGGTTTCCTCCGGGTACTCCGGCTTCCTCCCACAGTCCAAAAACATGCAGTGTAGGTTAATTGATCTTTCTAAATTCTCCCTAGGTGTGCATGTGAGTGTGATTGGTTGTTTGTATGTGGCCCTGGATAGACTGGCGACCTGTCCAGGGTGTACCCCTGCCTTTCGCCTGATATGCGTCGGGATAGGCTCCGACAGACCCCCGTGACCCGGAAACGGATAAAGCGGGTATAGCTAATGGATGGATGGAAATTTTATTAGGATGATATATGAAGGTATTTGAAGTGACTATTGACTCAAACATTGTAATAAAACACTACCTTATTTGTTTGTGGCCACCTGAATCTTAAAACATGCCATTCAGTGAGCCGTTTATTTTTCCTAAGGGATTGTGACATCACTGACCCAAATCAGGGTTGATTTATCCAGTTTTCCCATCTTTGTCTCCACCCAGCTTCTCTCAGAGCAGATAGAAGCCGTCGTGCTGATTTCAGCAAAGACAACTTCTACAGACGGGAGTGAAGCTGAGTTCTCCAGGACGTTTTGTCAACAAAGCACACGTTTATACTTTCACGTCTTTTTTCTTATTGGGTCTAAGTTTCTCCCAGTAAACTTCTGGCTTCTGCTATAATTTGATGAAATACAAGATGGACGAAGCAAAACAGACTCAAAATGATTCAGCTTCAGCAATAACAAAATACATTTGTGTATTATAAATATTTAAAAGGCCTGGCTGCCATGGAGGGGAAAAACAAAATCAAAACATTTTGACAAGTTAAAATTGTTCACAAGAGTAGGTTTTTGTGACTTTTTAAGAGTTTTTCTTAATTACAGCTTCATTTCTTAGCGTTATTCCTGTTTCCTTCTTTCATTTAACAAGATGCAAAAACCACATTCGTGTGCGGTTTGTTCATTTGTGGGTAAATTATGCCCCAAATAAACTGTATTCACCAACAGCATTTTATTGTCATGGAATTACATTTTATTGAAAATATGCATTAGATTTATTTCCATTTGAACCAAAAAACTTGATTGCTAATAGGTTCACAATAAGCATTTCATTGGTTTTAATATGAAAAACATAAAAATGTCTTCTATTTAATCACTTTTCAGTACAGAGCTCACGCACACGCAGACTGTATAACAAGAACTGGACTAACCCACAGTGACATCATCCATACGTTTTCTGAGGAGTCAGCTTGAAGGTTAATCTTTGGGACTCCGCTCAACATGGTTAATACAAAAATGGACCGGAACAAGCGAGCCTCAAGCTGGCTATTGTAACTTGGCTTAACTCTTGCTGATCTGTTGGATCTGAACACGGACATGCAGCGTCCAGTAGGACCCCCGTGGTCTCTCCATCACCTAGTCACTAATGGTCATCTGTGGAGGCTGGAGGCAAGACTGCAGTGTAGTTGTCACTCAAAAACCCACATCCCTAATTATGCATGCAATGTGGCCTTTTATAACTTCACCTAATGAGGTATCAGCATACAGTTGTCATGGATGTGAAATCTCCTTTTTTTTTTTTCTTTTTTCTTTGGATATATGTTTATTGCTGCTGTAAAGTGAGACATCCTACCAATGGGGGTCAGTGGAGATGGACTTCCTTGTGGAGGTAGCCCCTGGTGGTCGTTCCCTGAATTGTATTTCTCAGTACTTCTGCAATCCTGTCAGCACAGAAAACTGAATGTTACCCCTTCAGCTCACATCTCATCTTTAAATCTTATTTCCATTTTTAGCATCCCTTTTTTCTTTCTTATTTAAAGCTGCTTACGCTTGGGGAAGCAGCAGAATAAATTTCATAAAAATCTCTTGTGGCACTCACTACTCCAGTGTGGTGCATGATAATTGACACAATACACACGTGTGTGCAAGTTGAAGCACTGAACTCATATTTGGGAACTTTATTCAGTTCATCACAGTGACAGAAAGTCCCTGCTTTGGTAATCTAAGTCATGGGTTTTCGGAAATATCCCTGCAGTCACCTGAAGACCTTTCATTTCTGTGAGATTTCCACCACACCGGCGTGCGCCAGAGTGTGCGAGCGTTACTGCCTGAGCTGTACTACAATCCCAGGGTGGGTCCTGTGGGATTGAGGATGGTGAAGTGGAGGATGGGTATCCAGGACTCACTGTGGTGAAGCTGTTGAATTATTCATGCCCCCCAACCCTCCTTTCCTCCATTTCTCTCTGCAGTGCATCAATGGAGACCTTCATAGCAGTGTGAATGAAAGCTCCCACTTCTTCCCCTTCACTAAATCTCAAATTGGGTGTTCTTTGTTAGCTTTCATGGTGATTTTTGTGGAAACAGCTGGTGCAAGTGCTGAACTTCCAACAAACGTTGGTGCAGATAAAAACCCAGTGGTTATTTTTGCCTTTTCTTCAGCGCTATAATACTTGTGAGGTTTTAAAAGAAAAGATAAAAACAGATTGTAGATCAATGTTGCTCATTTCTACAAACACTCCAAGCCAACACACACACACACACACACACACAAATGTATAACCTGCACAAACAGAGGTTCGCGTGGATTAAAACATGTCACACACAAACGAGAGCATGACATACACTGAGCAAACCTTGACAAATACGAAGGTCTAAATCTGTCTGACCTCAGACACGGTGGAGGAAGTGGATCAGCTCCAGGGAACTCTTGTACTTGCTCCTTCCCATCGGCCGTTTTCAAAATGTCAAATTTGCTTTTCACCTTGCAGACACAAAGCTTCAGCTGAACGTGTCCACCAGCACATTAGGCCGACTAATGAGGATTAGTTTTGCTCTTCATTAGTATTTGCCAGAGTCCCAAGAAATCTTCACCACAGGCTACTTTCTCTTTGTGTCTACACTGATTTATCCATGATTACTAGATAGACGGATGGATTGACGGGATGATAATTGAGGTACTAAGTCACAGATGTTTGCTCCAGTTCTTGCTGTGATTCAATGAATAGTAATTTCCTCAATATAAAGTTAATATTCATACAGCTTTTTACATCCACTTAAGCTCCTCGTTGTTCCCTGGCCGATGTCCCGATGTCATTTAGCTGCTCCTGACACTTTGCCATCAAATCCATTTTCTGTTTTTTTTTCTTTCCTAAGTCTCTTTTTATCTCAAGCTCGTTTTCTTGCCCAGTTCCTCCTACGGTGTCAGTCATGAATGTCACAAGCTGTCACAGTTTCTCAAAGTTGATGTGTACTGTCAGAAGTAATTGTCAAAGATCGGAAAGGAGAAACAGCACGTTCTCAGGCCACGTTGTGGAACTTGGTACATCTACCTTCTATGTGTGAGCTGGTTCAATGAGGTGGTACACTGTGCTGTGATTAGAGACGACAGGCTCTATGGGAATGGTGTTCATCACTGGCCAATGACGGGCACCGGCATGGACTATTGTTGCCTGGGCAACAGCCCAATGGCTCCCTCTGTCTGACCTGCCACTCTAACAAAAAGGGGAAAACATAGATATTATTGTACTTGTTGCTGCCGCCTCAATTCAAGCTCCCTATGAAGCTGATGTTAACCCGAAAGAAATCTGCATAAAATCCAGGTTTTATAAGTTTTTGACTGGCACACACGCATGTTAAGGAACTGTATAGTCTAGTTCAGAGACAAAAATAAAAAGTGACTTTGGGTGCAACGAAGGTTTTTAATTATAATGCGGCCCCACCCAGGGTTATCATAAGTAATTCACAGATCATGTCCTGTTCAGTGTGTGTCGTGTAAAACTTGCAATTCATATCACAAAGAAAGTATTTGCTCAGGCAAGTCAGCCGAGAAGGATAATTTTCAACCTCCGTCCGACAGATTCCTATACAAAGTTCAGAAGCTGATCCTCAAGGCCATTTCAAAATGCACGTTTAAGACATTTCTTTTTATAGATTGTCACATCCCACATGTGTGATTTTCTTTGATTGTTTTTATTTTCTTTACTTTCTTTAAACTCTTTTACTTTTAATGCATTTTTTTATGTAACGCACTTTGAATTGTCTTTTACAGATAGTTTGCTATACAAATGAACTTGCCTTGCCTTGCCTTGCCTTGCTTTGCCTTGCCTTGTCTTGCCTTGCCTTGCCTTGCCTTGCCTTGCCTTGCCTTGCCTTGCCTTGCCTTGCCTTGCCTTGCCTTGCCTTGCCTTGACTTGCCTTTATATTTTAAATGTTCACTTTTATTCTTTTTTTGCGTTTGCTTTTTGGAGGGTTTGGTGTTAGATAACATTTGTATTCACGTCGAGACGGACTTAAAAACATCACATTTAAGGAGCAGCTGAATTTTGACCGAAGCCGCTGGAGCATGGGGCCGCGTGGCCCTGAGGAAACGCGGATCTTTAATGGATTCACATAACAAAGTCTTGATTACTCACCGCTTCTATCAGGAGGGAGTTTGAGGCTGGTTTTGCCCTCCACCCTTCCTTGAGTGATGCTTAAACAAACACCGCCTGCGTACATGCTGCCATCATGGCTGATGAAGTTTAGCACTGAATGTTTGGACCGACTGTGCACAGCTTGCTAAAATGATAATTCAAATATGAACTTGCATATTTTTTTTTTTTAATTATAAAGCTGCAGGTTATTAATTATAACTGGCACATTGAACCAGAGCTCTCTGTTTAAGGGAACAGTTTATGCTTTATTTACTCCTTTTTTTTTATTAGTAAGGAAAGTGAGGTGGTTTCTAAAACAACAACCTTTCAATGTTTACCCCGACAAACTTGAACATCAAGCTTCATGATAAGTGCAATTAAGAAAACAAATGCAGATGAAGATAGTTTCCCTGAGTGTGGGAGGTTCTTTGCTGATTGACTCTTATGTCTTGTGTGCACTTTGGGGTCTGCTGCATTTTGCCAGACATCTTTGCTGGTTACCCTGCCAGCTTCTCTAGCAGCCTGCAAATACTCACCTGGTCCTGGTCCTGTTTTGTATTCCAGGAGTGTCTCATTAGGTATTTCATCTTCACAGATGCCAGACTAATTCAAATAGCTCACTCTGATAACACTAATTACGTTTTTTTTCTTTCTAAATGGCCTTAACCCTTAACATTTCGGACAAAAGCTGCTTTTCTTTTATTTCTTAATTTTCTTCATCTTCTTGAAGTCAGCTTTCTTTGCTTTCTTCAACAGAAGAAATCTTGGGAATAATCCGTCACGCACATACACACATGCTTGCAGTCTTGCATAATAAACAATACTTGATTTGCAATGGCACTGACTGCAAAATAAATGCAAATTAAAATGTTGGGCTTTGATAAAGGAAAAATGTATGCACCAGGATTGAAATGCAAAGATTAATGTGTTATCCTAAAGGCGTTCACTGTTTTGTCAGATCTGTAGGTTTAATGTAAATTGCTGTTGCTGTCATTTGATCATTTTTCAATTCTAGTTTCCTGTCTCTGTCGGCAACCATAATATTTAGACATTGCTTCTTTAGACTGAGACTTTATCACTTTGCCTTGACAAAGTTTGAACTAACTAAAGTTATATCATGTATCAGTTAAAGTTACTATATGTATGATTTACATGTTGCATTGGCTCTGGTAGACCATTGAGGTCAGGCCCACAGATTAATTTGGGGGGTTAAATTAGTGTGTAGTTTGTGTTCACCCATCCCTACTTGATTTTTATGTATAAGAAACTCAAAAAAATCCATCCATCCATCTTCTATACCCGTTTTGTCTATTGCAGGGTCACCGGGTCTGCCGGAGCTCATTACAGACAAGAGGATCTTTTTCATTAATTTTCCTAAAACATTACAGACAGCTTGAGCTACTATTAGTTCATACTATCAGCTCATAGTTTGCTCCTGTTTATGCTTCATTTTGCATGTGTTTTGTTGACAAAAGTGGATTGTAGACTGGTTGGGGGTCAATGTCAGATTAAAAGATGAGGCAAAAAAATGTATGCTTAACTATTGTCCCCATCGTATGCTTTTTAAAGTTCTAATATTGATTGTTGCATAACTGTGTCAATGTTCTGTATTTCTACATTTGCTGTTGTCAACTTAATGTGCCAAGTGAGGTGATTGGGCACTGGCATATGAACATCCTCGTGATGTGCTCCCCCCCTTTGCTCTGAAGTGGGGTTATATTGAGGTTGTAATTTTTAAGTGGAAAAAAAAAAGGAAAAACAACAGCAAAGAGTATGGACAAAGGAAAGAAGGTAAAGAAATGTCACAATCATCAGGGGCAATGAGGTAATTAAGCCACTGCAGGATCAATAATTGCAATAACAACAGTAAGGCTTCACTTCCCTCCCAACAGGATGGAAGAGTCTGCAAAAAAAAGGTCATTAAGCTTCACAGGGCTTATTAATTTGTGATTTTTGTATTTGCATATATTTGTGGTCAGTTTCAAAAAAGTAGGTCATGAGATGATCAAGAACTGTGCTTCCACGGCTCTGCTGTTGCATGAATAAGCAGTCTACCATCAGGTCCCACTGCATGTCTTCCCTTTAGTTTTTAATCACTTCTGTGGAAATTGTTGAAACTTTTAACACATTTCAAGCAGCAAACATTTTTCCTTCTGTAGTATAATGCACAGGGACAAAGGTGATGTACTTGAACAACAGCATAAAGAAAAGTAGTATTTTCAGATTTTTTTGACGTATAAATAGATATGATAAAAATAACTTCTTGTGCGTGCACTGCATTATTGTCCTCCAGTAACTTCGATCAGATTGCTGACATTTTTAATCACCCTTTCGTGCATAGTCCCTTCAAGTGCAGAATGCATAATGGTTTTAACCCTCAGCCTCCCCCTGCAGTTATTCCTCGCTGGGATGGTTTAGTTTCTGAGCAGAGGTTTGTGATCTTTAAGAAACACGCCTTTGGGGTAACCTGTCACTCTCAGACAGATGGCCTCGTAATGTTTGCAATCACTTGTTGAATCAGTTGCTCAAAGGTGTTCAGTCCCACTGGCGACTAGTCTTGAAAAACATCTTTCGACCTCCATCAAACGTGTTACGCATAATGCATAATGTTATGATAGTTGAATAAGGTTGTTTGGTAATCCTTTCACCAGGACTCAATATGCCTAAAGGCTTGACAATTGTCCCCTGTGTTAATTTTATTTTATTTTTTTATTTTCAAAGGCTAATTCCTTGTACACTTAACATACAGGTCAAATTTGTGCGACCTTAATGAACGTTGCCTTTTATTAAAGGTCTTTGAACGCTGAGAAAAACTTGATATGATAGATTTAAGCTGCAAAGACAACATTGATTCCTCCAAAGGATGAAATATTTTCCTGTTTGTGAATCCTACAACAAAATATACATTAACCTAAGTGGCCAACTTGCTCTCACAATACCAGTGTTTCTTGTACATATACAACTTGATTCTCAAGTTATATAATGACTTGCTTTTGTAAGAAAAGTCTTTTCTCTCCCTTAAGCTGGTCCTAAAACTCCATCCAAAACAAACAGTAACTGTAGGCCTCACTAGTGGTATTAATTATGATTTTGTCCTGTGTTATGTCCTATGTACTTCTAAGTTCTGATCCATTCATTTTTATTTTTATTCCTGTAAAGTGTCTTTGAGTTTTTAGGCCTAAATTCGGAAAAACACATAAAGGCAACAACAAAGTCAGACTACTATCACCTCAAACATATATCAAGGTTAAAAGATCTGATGTCTCAGCAGGACCTGGAAAAACTAGTCCATGCATTCATCTTTAGTAGGCTTGATTATTGTAACAGCATCTTTACAGGTTTACCTTAACAATCAGTTAGACAACTGCAGCTCATCCAGAACTCTGCTGCTCGAGTCCTCACTGAGACCAAAAGAGTGGACCACATCAGTCCAGCTCTGAGGTCTTTACACTGGCTGCCTGTCCGTCAGAGAATAGACTTTAAAGTTCTGATGCTGGTCTATAAACCTCTGAATGGTCCAGGACCAAAATACATCAGTGACCTCCTGACCCAGTATGAACCTTCCAGACCCCTCAGGTCGTCTGGATCCGGTTGTTTATCAGTTCCCAGAGTCAGAACCAGACATGGAAAAGCTTCCTTCAGCTTCTCTGCTCCACATATCTGGAACAAACTCCCAGAAAGCCTCAGATCAGCTGAAACACTCAGTTAATTTAAATCCAGGTTGAAGACTCACCTGTTCTCAGCTGCATTTGAACAAAGACACAAAGCTTAAGTTTCAAAACTTCATTACATTTTAACCACTGATTTGATCTATTGTTCTTTTTCTGTCTTTCTATACATTTAAATCATGCTTTGTATTTACGTGATGTTTTAATGTCTCTGTGAAGCACTTTGAATCACCCTAATGTTGAATTGTTCTGAACAAATAAAGTTGCCTTCAGTCTGAGGCTTCTTCACATCCACTGCAACACACACCTCTACAGAAGATCCTTCCTGCCCACAGCTATAACCCTCTACAACAAATCTTTGAAAAGACATAAATCATAAAAACATAAAAGTATTTTTTGAATCAGAATTGTTTTAGAAGATAAATCACATACAGCACTGCATAACTGTGTATAATGTTTTATTTTCCCTGAAGTGCATTAAATCCTTTTGTTCAAAAAATACATAAATCTTTTTGAACTGGGAAAAAAAAATCACTTTTAGAAAGAACTGTGAAGCCTTCTGCATCTTATCTCTATAAACACTGATAATTGATTCAAGGTTATTTTTCAATAAACAGATATTAAATTCATTAGTCTAAAGTGTTAATCTTTTGATTGTTTTAATCAGGTTCCTATCCTTTTTGTTAAAAACAAAAAATATCTTGACAGTAGGTGTTACTTATGTAACTACTGCTATGTTACTTTTGGACTTTTTTTTACTTGTTTTTATCTACCAACTGCTTGTCTGCTGGGTCCACTTTGCCAGCTCTTCACCTGGGTCCTTTTCTCATCACTTTCCTTTGTGATAAATCCCAACTTTATTCTACAAATCCAAACATGGTTTTAATATCTTACCATTATCCATCTCCGCCTCTTCATATTCGAGGTCACGGAGGTCTGCTAGAGTCCATCCCAACCCTCTTCATGAAAAAAAAGCAGAAGCACACCCTGGGCAGGTCACCAGTTAATTAGACTTAGTCGGATGTGACCTGCATAAACTCCACAATTCCTGACATGAGTTTTTAATCTGGAAGCACTGGAAAAGCGTTTATTCTATCACGATTTTGAAAATTGTAGAATGGAAGCAGGACCCAAACGCAGGAGAGAAGACTTCAGGAATGGTTGAGGAAGTAATTAATTAACAAAAAGCAGAATAGGCTTCTAGGAATAGGAATCTATAAATATAAACAAAACACAAGGACACAGACTTTTAAAATGAAACAGGAACAAAATAAACCCAAAAGCTTCACTGACTAAAGATGTATTCACTATCTTGACGTGTGGCATAATGGTTCAACCCAAAAAGCACAACAAGCTCTAACAAGCTGACAGCAGCCACTATTTCCACATATCCTGGTGGAATGTGACATGGTTTGGTTTGTTAATTGACTCTCTGCATGTTTGTGTTTACTGGGACACAGAAATGTGTGCAGTTGAGCAGGAGCTCCTAAGTTCAGCAGGAAATAACCCATAAACCTTTTTTCTCTCTTAATATCTTGCTTTTGAGATAAGTTGAGTGGGAGATGGAAAGATTATATGCAGAAAATTTTGGGAAAATCTTGAATCATCGGACTTTCGGAGGCTTTCTTTCGTGTGGAGATCTGTTCACTTCTTAGCCGAAGTTTTTGTATCAAAGCCCCGGAGAACAAAATACTAAATTATTAAGCTTTTTTACAGTTTTACAGTTTCGTTGAATTTTATCTTTCAGCCTTTGGACAATCTTTTCCTTTTTCAAAAAAAAAAAAAAAAAGGAAAACTTCAGTAACAATTGTAAGGACAACATGAACAACCTTGGGGCTTTATCAATAAGAAATACTTGTAAATTTTAAATAGAGCAAGTCCGCTTGTCCCTGTTACCAGGTCAGAGAAAGATTAGCAGAAATATACCACACTAAAATAAATTCATGTAGTCCAGCTTATTAGCTCTGCCTAGTTAGATGCCTCTGTAATGAGGCATATTGATGTTATAACTTTTTTTTTTTTTTTTACACTAGAGCAGCCTTCAAAAAAAACAAAAAAAACTGGTGTCAGGCTTTTAGTTGATGCAGCCTGGTCCTGGTTCAAGGTTGTGAAAATGTTGAGGCGGGAGCTATTTCAGTCTAAGAACAGAGTATAAGCAAAAACATCAAACTTTCATCCTGCCAGTCAATCATTTATGTGGATGCTGCCGTTGGAGTTATCGGAACATTTCCTCTTTCCTCCTCACATTTTGCTCTCTCAACACTCTTTCATTCTGACATGCATTTCTCTGGAAAAAAAAATGTCCATCTTTTCTTTCAAAATGTTTGATGGTGAGTCTCCTGATAAAAAAAAAAAAAAAAGTGAGAAAATAAGGATCTTGCCTCCTGCTAGAAACCCATCGATAGATGGGTGAAAAAAAGTGAATGTTGTTTCATTTTCTACCTTGGGGGATGATCTGATTTGTTTTCTCTCTCTCTCTCTTTAAAAAAGCGCCAGCCACACAAAAAGCAGTGGGATCAGAAAGATCTGCGATGCTGCTTTACAGCGACGTCTCCCAGGTATTGAGAGCTTGCTGGATGTCTTATGTGGCGTTTTTTTAGTACTCCGTCTTCTTGGTCACACTTCTGGAGTGCATCTCACCTCACCAAAATGTATGTTACTGATTTTCCTCCATCCTTAATTGTTATCATCAGTTTAATCGTTGTCATTTGTCTCGCAGCTGTAAGCTTGTAGCTCGTGGATTCTGTGTGTGGGTTCACACATGGAACAGAAACTGAATGTATAAAATATCAGCTTAAGCTTTGTGATATTGATTCCTAACGCACTTACATAATCCAGATTTCAGTTGTATCAAGGCCTCGGGGTTATTTTCCAGCTTTATGAGCGTCCTCACCTGAGTTCACCTCAGCAGTAAATGTGTATTTTAAAGGAATGCGACTTGAAGGAAAATTCCACGTCATCAATTTCAAAGGAGGAACCCATGTTTTATATCACAGATGCACACAGTGGGATTAAAGGAACAAAGAATGCAAATCAAACATGGGGGATTCCGGTGGTCATAACGATTGCACATACATGAACCTGAGGAAATCTGAGGAAAATGGCTCAAAAATGCATCGCAACTGGTGCCAGTTCAACTCATGTACCACATATCTCTTGCACCCCAAGAATTCGCAGCTGCTTCCGTTCCCTGGAATTGATATAAAGGATCCAGCACATACTCACAGTTGCACTGAACAGAAACATGCTTCTGAGCCGCTTGATACAGTCCATCAAAGAGGAGGAGGGATTCATATGTAAAGTGTGATAATAGGAGGGAGATATGGAAGCTGCGTGAAGGATCCGCTGTTCCACCTGGGGGTTCTTGCTGTCTAGGCTGTAATCGCTCATGTGGCAGGACATGATCAAACATATTCAAATGCTTGCATGTGCCAGGGCCTCTCATGCATCTCATTAGTCTGTATACGACTGCAACCTTGAGAGATGTTTAAAATTCAGAAGATCAAAATGCATTTCGGCTGTTTGTTCGCCGATCTACAAGCTCTTTTTAACAAAACAGTTTATAACCTTAAAGGTCACAGATGATGGATAATAATTAGGTCTTAAAGTTGGCAGGTGTGCTTCTCTGGAGAAAGAAAACCCAGCATCTGGTGCTGAGATTTAACAATTGTTAATGGGAGAGCGCACAAGTGAAGTGGTAGCCCCATCTATTACAGACAGCTGGGGGGTACGAGGGACGCGAGGCTCGACTGAGGTGCTGATGGACCTCGTCATTAATCTAAAGGTCATCCCTGGAGCTTAACACCAACTCATTTTACTTTTCACAGATGGAAAAAAAAAAAGAACCTTCTGGCCAACCAACAATAAATCAGAAAGCACTGAGATGTTATGCAAGATGGAAACTTAATATTTTTGTTTTCTTATCATACATCCTGATTCTTCTTTCTTTCTTTTTTAATCTTTCAAATGATGGTTACTAAACTAAACACAATGACTATATTGCTGGTGTCTAGATTGATGTGAAACAAATTAAATTTGTGTCATAGACAGGATATTTGTGTGAATACTGCTTTAAAACAGAGAAATTGTAGTTTCACAGGTATTTCTGAAGCCAGGCAATCAGATATGTATCAGGTCAATCAGATCAATCAGAGGCATGTCATTCATGTGGTTAACGGTCAAGGACAGACTCGGCACCACCTCAGGCAACTCCCTCTCGCCCCAATAGAGTCATCCACCATGTTTCTGGACCACACTGGTATTAGCCATCAGTCAGTGACTGCAAATAAGATTTGGATGAGCCGTTGTTTGTTTTGTGAGCCGCTGTCATGACGCCTTGAATTTGTAATTTGCTGTTATTAATTTGGTCTTTTTGGAGCTGTTTTCAACCACATTTGAACAAAAAGTAGAATAATACTGAGGAATCTTTGATCACTTATACTGAGTTTGTGTATATATATCCATCTATTGAATTGCCTCACCTTTTTCATTTCTTAATCTTCAGTTTTGTGGTTTCTGAATCCACAAAAACCCACCTTTTAATGTAAAACATGCTCCGACTCTTGTAAAACTCAAGTTTCTAGAACTAGTACGTTTCTATCAACAATTTATTGAATTAACTTCAGTTTAATTCAATAAAATGTAATCAATCCCATAATGAAAATGATGTATTTCATTTGCATAAATTCAAATCTATGACACATTTATGTTATAATGCATTCATGCATTACTTAGATGGGGTCACTTTAGCTCCTAAAGCTGCACGGATACAGAACTCCTAATAAACATTTATTTTCCTGCGAGTACGCTGGATTTAATTATTAGCATCCTGTGTCACCGCTCAGAGAAAATCGAAATAAAAATACAACAGATTTGTACTCGTGACTTCTTTTATTCAGCCAATAAACCATTTACACACGACTGGTGAACCATTTACAGCATCATCCAACAAAACACACCATTCCTCACTAAAGCTTCCACATTCCTTCACCACATGTACACATTTGTATTGCAAATATTACAATATGCTTTGTGCACTAAGATGGAAACATCACTTAATCCCTACATATAAAATCTAACATGTAATCATTGTAAAATTATGAAGCTGCAAAAATATCTTGTGTCAAATCAAAAGGGAACAGAAGAGAGTAAAGAAAATCTAAAAAGATGAAGATGTACAACTCTACACTGTTAATAATTTACCTATGAAATTAAAAAAAAAAAAAAAACAACCTTCTAAAAGTTAAATGTTTGATATATTTGGAGTGGGTGCAACTAAAGTGTGTTTCATATTTACAACATCCCGTGTCTTTAGACCACCAGCCTGCGTCCTGAGACTTCACAGGCTACATTAACAAGATTCAATGCCCAAACAGATTTGTGCGAATCTATATACAAAAAATACAGTTTGTAAGGTTAGCAGAAGGCATCAGTCTGTGCAGGTAAGGGTGTGTTCAGGTGCCACTGCGCGATTTAGCTGGTGAAGATACACAAAAGCTACATAGAGGTGCAAAAAGTGGAGGTTACAGTGCTCTTTATATGTAAAGTCAGTCATCAGATGGCAAATCCGGCCCTTTAAGTAACCTAGAAGATACATTAAACTGACAACCAAATCTGGAATGGTCAAAAGGCTTTTTGCTCGTGGTGTTGAATTTGGATCATGTCTTGATCCGTCTTCTCTCAGAGATATCCTGAGCTCACAAAATACATACATAAATGAGTGTGAAGACATGATCCAACTCCAAACATCGGTATCTGCTGAAGTAATAGTAATTATAATAAAAATGGGTAATCCTTCAACCGTACTTAAGCCCCTCTAGAAATAAAGCTGACACGCCGAGTTAAAAAATAAATAAATAAAAAGAATTAACTGAATCAGTGTTTGAATCAGAGAAATATCACTGCGAACAATAAAGTGCTGCTAAAAAGAAAACTTTCCTCAAACCAGGCCTCCTATCTGACAGGTTCCACGACAGAAACAGCAGTGACAGACAGCGATTTGTGCAGCAAGGCAGAATGGATTTTCTCTTTTCCACCAGTCTGTACAGAGTAAATAATATGACCTCAAGAGAGGAAAAACTTGCACAGTACTGCAGATTTCAGTACTGAGAGGGCAAAACCCGACCCGCTACGGCCACAAGTGCCCACTTACTAGGACCCATAATAAGTCACAGGCACTGTTGGGAGTTTCAACCAAGATGAACAGTCGTTGGAGTCAAAAGTATTTCTTTATCTGCTTCGTGCTTGTCACAGAATAACTGCATGCGGCTCCCGACTTTATGAAAAAGGCCAGAGCCAGAGCACCTGCTTCAAAGGCTCCGACCAGAAATACTTAAAGAGAAGAAGCTTTCAGTCAGGAGCAGGCTGCGCCGACCCGAAACGGTTCGTGTTTTTGTGACACAGATGTCTGGTTTGGTTGCGCCTGATTGTGAGCAGTTACATGCCTCATGGTAAAAATAATTGTTGTGTGCAGCAATATGACACTGACTTGAAAAGATACAGTAACAGTTCCACATTTCAACACAAATGTCTTTGAAAAATAAAAAGGAATGGTATCAAAATACAGGAATGGAGAAACTTCTCTTCTCTCGTTTTACATGGCATTGGCTGTTTGACCAAATATATATTGTGTAAAAATTGACATTTTAGGTGTTAAATATACTTTAAAAGACAGAAAGAGGAGAAAAAAATTAACACACATGTTAAAATTGTGGATTTTCTTAAAAACATTCAAATCATCATCACATTTGAGCAACATATCACAGTTTTTGTGGTCAGTAAGTTACAGAGGTTTTTGTTTTCATTATAACACGTCTTTTTCGGGGAGGCAGTGCTCCATCTGGTGGAGAGAGTGAGTACAGCATCTGTGGCGCCAGAGAGACTAGTGATACAGAATTACAGTATGATCAGGGAAGAAAATAATTGATTAAAAAAAGAAAAAAGAGAAAAAAAATTGTTTTTGACTGGTGGACTTACTTCTATAGCAACAGCAACCTTTCACCAGATAACGTCAAACTCACTGACAACAGCACAAAAATAACAGGATAAGCACATATCAGTATTATATTCAGTGAAAAAGTCATTAAAAAAGACTGGTTGATTGATGCAGACACACCTTTTCCTTCTTTAAATATATCTTTATAAAATTAAAAACTTTCCATCTTCCATCTCAACCATCTTCAACTCCCCTCTCCACATCTCCTCTTGTTCAGTTCTTGTTTCTTCTTTGTGAGACACGGGAGGCGCAATGGAAAACGTCGTTTTAGAGAATCTCGCACAAGTCTGTTCTGTGTTTGGTGGCGACGCCTCGAAATGTGGTGACAGGGTGAAAATTATTCTACCAGTGGATCGTCTACATCTAGTTAGTAGACCCTTCCGGCTCGCTCTCGGTCTGCCAAAGAGTTTGTTAGAAAGTTTCTGAGCAGCCACTCAGAGCTGGGAATCAGCTCCGAGGCTGTTGAGCTCCTCCGGCGAGTGTTTTTCGCCTCCCGTGCCGGTGGCCTGGCGGAATCCGGCAGCAATGTCGTCAAACGTCCGGCCCTTGGTCTCTGGCACTTTGAAATACGTGAAGATGAAGAACATCAGCAGCAGCACGGTGAAAATGATAAACACGTAAGCGCCGCACAGCTCCTGTGAAAACACACAATAAGGACAAAATATGTTAAGTGGCATTGTGCGTGCGCATCTGGATTTTGGTGACCCTAAACGAGATTTTGTTTGGGACCTCAAGAACACGCTCCCAGCGCACTAAAACACCAAATCACACACACTGCTTATAACCGAATGAATCTAAATTCAAACTGAGGATGTATATATATTTGCACCAGAACAACGATGACGTGCCTGCTGACCAGGTGGAAACCTCTGATGCTGAAAAATGAAATGTAAGTTGCTCACATGCAAAAAGCTTTAATTCTCGACACCAAAAGTAACTCAGTCCCCACAGGCACCCAAATAAAAATAAGCACAGTTCAAAATCCCAGTGGATTTCACTTTTGGCTACAAAAAATAAAAACTATTCCTAGAGATGGAACATTGTATTCATACACTCACCTCTATGTACTGGAAGCACATTCCCACTATGAAGTTGGCAGTCCAGTTTGAAAAAACAGCGACAGCAAAAGCCGAAGGCCTTGGGCCCTGCGAGAACAGCTCAGCCACGATGAACCAGGGGATGGGACCCGGTCCGATTTCAAAAAACGCGACGAAGGCGAAAATGGCCACAATGCTCAAATAGGACATCCATTTGAGTTGCTCCTGCAGAACCAAGACAAGGAAAGTATTGAGCACACCGCTCATCATGAGTGCTTCAGGTTTACGTTTGTTGAAGATGCACCTACCAGCAAAGCCAAGGCGATAGTCATGAGGACGGCAGATATCGCCATTCCCAGAAGTCCCAGGAGGTGCAACGACCTGCGTCCTGCACGTTCTACGACAAACAACTGAGAAAAAGAAAAAAAAGTTCAGCAACGTGAACAAAAGTGACTCATCTGTACCCGTAAGCTTCTTTGTCACCCAGTCACTACCAGAACAGATAAGTATTTTGTATTTTAACATTTTTAACTTACAGATACGACAGTGAATGCCGTGTTAACCACCCCGGCTCCAATGGTGGCATAGACAGGCTGCTCCACACCGGCTTTCTCAAAGATATAAGTGGAGTAGTAGAAAACCTAAACAGCACCACAAGCGTGAGAAGGAAAAAAAAAAGTTAATAGTTTTCCTTTTACTTTCTGTGCCTCCTCAGAATACCAGGTACAAGCCGTCAGATCAAACAAAGTAATAACTTCTGGGGTTTGACACTCACAGCGTTGATGCCAGACAGCTGCTGGGAGAGCTGCAGGATGACAGCAATCATGAGGGGCTGGCGGTACAGCGGCGAGCGGAAAAGCTCCGGGATGGTCACCTTCTTCTCTCTCATCATCTGCCGGCTCTCCTCCTTCATCTCCTGCATGTCAGTGCTCACGTCTGTGGTGCCTCGGAGCTTCTTTAGAACTGAACCGCGACAGAAACAAAACTCATCAGCACGTGGCTTCGGTTGCATCATCTTTGTACTGCTGTCACTTTGTAAAATGGTGATGATTTTAACAAATAATACTGTTTGTTTGTTGTTTTGAACAGTTTGGGGGCCTGGTGGCATTAGTGATGACTGTGAATAACTGTTTCTGATTTTAGGAACTAAAATATATCTGATGAGATCACAACCTTTCCTCTGTAATCCTGCAGAACTGATAAAATAAAAAACACTTAAAAGGGACGTGCCAACATTTTGGGAACTTTGATAAGACGACGTATGCCTTCCTCCCCTCTGTCATCTGATAACCCAGCCTGACAAGGCCCTTCAGAGACTAAATAAACCTTGAAATTCATTTTAATTAATTAATTAATTTCTCAAACTCTCATCTCACGTTACCTGGCAACAGCGCTGCTGCACAGAGGCGCTTTGCCAAAATATAATTCCTTAAACTTAACTGTTTATTAGATCGTTGCATCTTATTTTACATGTTGTGGAAGTCATGTTAACAAGCAACAAGCTAAATAAATGTGCGTTTTTGTGTTTGTGCCCACCTGTTTTGGCCTTGTTCTCTTCGTTCTTATTGATGAGCAGGAATCTGGGACTTTCGGGGCACAGAGGCAGCAGAACACACTGTATTATCGCAGGGATGAAGGTAAAGCCCAACAGGAGTGGCCACAGGTCACCGTTGCCCATGATCATCTCCAATCCAAATATCTAAAAAGAAAACAAGCGAGACGTGGCGAGGCATCAGCACCGTGTCTACGCGTAGCGTCCAATCGTAACATGTCACCAGTCAAGCTGCAGCAGCATCTTCTAGCCACCAACCTGTGCGATGAGGATACCAACGACAATGCCCAGCTGGTGCAGGGTGCCCAAGGCGCCTCGCATGGACGTTGGCGAGACCTCGCCCACGTACATGGGTACGAAGCCTGTGGACAGGCCAGAGTAGAGGCCGACGACGAAACGACCGCAGATGAGCATTTCCCAGGAGCTGGCCATTTTCGAAAAGCCCATCAGAGCGGCTGCGATGAAGGCCAGAATATTGGCCATGAGCATCGAGTTCCTCCTGCGGACATCAACAAAACAGGATGAAGTTACGTTTCAAAAGAAGTTCTAATTACAAGCAACTTAAAACAACCGCAGTGCAACTTCTCACCATTTAGCTTTTAAATGAAGAAATTTGACTCATGGAAACGTCTGTCATGCTGTTTTATGACTCAGAACATCTTTTATGTTTACCTCCCAAAGCGGTTGACGAAGAGTCCGACAGAAAAAGAACTGACGATGCCACCGATGGAGAAGATGGAGACGGAGATGGACCAGATAGCCTTGAGGGAGCTTTTGGAGATGGGCTCCTGGTAGCGCTCAGACCACGTGTTGTTGATGAAGTTCTCGATAATCTGCCCAAAGAAAATGACTCATTTTCATGCTTTGGTACAAAAAAAAAAAAAAACACACATGATCTAGACTTGTACACTATAATGTTGCATAACTCAAACACAGCTGGCGTTCCAGATTAGAGGTAAAGAGTCATCATTACACAAGTGCTACTTGTCACGGTTGTAAAACAATCGCCACGGTTACAAAAACATCACCGAACCCGATCATGTGCTTCATGTTGTCGGAGCCAGTGTCAGCGGCGTGTCGGCCAGCTGATGGCAGCACTGCAGTAAACATCCCCACTTCCTGGTGGGAAGTGTCACATTTCTGTTCCTCTGCTCCTCTGGGTCACATCACACGGCTCTGTTGACAAACACGCCCAGGAACGCTGGTGACGCCCGCGTCTGTTTACGCGTGCATCAAGGTGACGCTCCTCAGGAGTCCCAGTCTGCAACCCTGTCACCCCGAGCACCCCACCAAATGTCTGAAACTCGTGGCACTCAGCCTCATGCCAGAGATGTACTTCAGATCAGCCAGGGGTGAGTGAGTGGGGAAAAAAAACCTCAGCAGTGTCCTGATGAAGCGGTTATCACCTGTCAAGGGCTTTCCTACGGCGGCGGGGCTCGTATGGACGGACAGTGTGACCACGGAGCCTGGGTCACGTCCACTATCAACTTACGCTCACAAGACCGCACTCCGCGATACCACAAGCATGTTATCATATACTGTACCACGTCCGTGACCTTCATCCCACCACTTCTACCCTTTTAAAGTGGCTTTATTTAGAAGAACTCGTTTCAGAGTTCAATCATGCGCAAGCAGCTGCATGACATACTGGGGGGGTTTTACCCAGGTACAGAACAGCAGAGGAGCTCGGGTTTTAGAGCCGCCTTCATGAATGCCTTCATGAATGCCTTCATCTGGGCAACTTCATAGACTCCAAATTCCCCTGCTACTTGTCAACTGTGCTTTTGAGTGGACACGCAAATCAAACAGACTGAATAATGTGCTCGTTTGTCCTGATACTATGAGATTAGAGGACAATATGCCCCTTTCGCTCACTCTAAATCTGCATGGTGGACCTTGAAAAGCCGCACAATCGTCTCTTGTTTTCTCTCAGGTCTAACTCACTAGATGCTGCGCATCCAAAGCTCCAGCTGGTCATTTGTGTTAGTTGGCAGGCGAACAGGTTGTCAAGGCAGGGACTGATTTAAGCATGCAGAGGAAGTAAAGGGAAACTACTTATAATGGACTATACTACTGTTGCAGGACAACAGCAATAATAATTTTTTTTTTTAAATGTTAGGGTTTAACCCATTCTCGGCAGTAGAAGTATTTTTTAAAGAAACTAGAGAGCTGAATCAACAAATTATTAGGAATATAAAGCCTGATATTATTGCAAATCACAAAGGTCACCCTGCTGATTAATAATACCTTCAAAATTTTGATTTTTAACCATCAGCTCTTAATGGGTTAAACAGAGCTGCATTGGAAAGTGTTAATTGGGAACACATGCAAGAGGACGAGGAGGAGGAGGAGGAGGAAGAGGACCGGACAAGACAGCCGGAACCAGGCCCTTGAAAAAGTGTATCTAATCTACGACAGAGTACAAGGCCTGCGTCACCAGCAGCAGCATCACTGCTGTCTTTATCACGCTCAGGAACAGAAGGGGGAGGCGATAATCTCCAGAGCTCCTAATAAATGCGTTTGTTTCAGGGAAATTAAGAGGTTACAAACCCAAAGTATTGATTAGTCCTTTCCTCTTGTGAGTATCTGTGCAGCCATGAGACCCCCAGCCCCCCCCCCCGAGCTGGGTATTTAAACGGGGATACAGAGTCAAGGAAACAGATTCCCACGAGCCCCAGAACATGAACGTAACAGAGCTGACTTTCACTGCGTCCCAGCCGGTCCAGTCGCACACAAGGCACTCAGTGTGAGAGCACCAACGTGTGCTGCTGCTGTTCCTGTGCAGCGAAATCGTTTAAAACTCTGCTGCTCTTCCGGCAAACGTTGAAAGCCGTATGTAGAGCGGCTCTGAGCAGCTGTTCGGACAACTGGGTGACACTCGAATCAGTTGCAAATGTTCAGTCCCTGTTTTGTTTTGTTTTTTAATGCATCACGTGTCGCTGTGAAAACTTTGAGGTCCATAAATCCCAAGATGTTATTTCGCACTCTGGAAATTGTGTTTAGAAGTAATTCTTCTACATTTCCAGCAAGTCTCTGCTTTCAGTTTTTTTGCTTTTACTCTTTGGGCTTGTCACTTCCAGAAATAAGATCCTTTTTGCGCATAAATGAATAGATATCAGAGTGGGCTGAATAATGTACAGTAACTGCCACAGTACATCGCTGCGACGGTCGGACTCCGGCACACAGAGGCCTCTGGGTAACTCAGAGATGACCCGTCTGGCCGAGCATACCTGTGAGCTGCAGATACGGGTCTGCGGACCCTCGGGGGGTGCTCAGCCCCCTGAGACGCAGACAGCAGGTATTTACATGTGATGAAATGTGGACATTCCTCAGGAAATGAGTGTCTCTGCTGTACCTGTCTGTTAATAAACCTTTCAGTGGATCCACCTGCCCGAGGATTTGAAAAACGTACTTTTCATGATTTTGTTGCGCTGCAGGGATCAGCTACTGCCTACCCCCTACGTGGCATTACTTTTCTATTGTATTGCCTTTTTTTCCCAGATGGCAGCTGATCAGGAGATAACCATTTTTGAACAGAGGAACTCTCTTTGCACAGTGTTTTTACTGACGTCCATGGAAATTTTAGGACAGAGCTTAATCCAAACTTTCCCTCTTCTGTCCTGATCTCAAATTAAGCAGAAACATGAGCAGTTAGCTCTGAAACTAGGAAACCAGGAAAGTTCAGACCCAGAAACATTAGATTTGTGTTGTAGTGATGCACATTTGCCCAGTTTGTTCAGGGTGCCGGTTTGCATTTTACCTGCTAAAGTGGCGAGTGAATGTGCAGCTCACCTTCTGAGGAGCATTGATGACACCTGTGTTGTAGCCGAACTGCAGGGAGCCAATGACAGCGGCTCCGACGCTCAACATCAGCGGGAACGTTATTTGCTGCAAGAGAACAAAGAGCAAAGGTAATGTCGTCACTGAGGACATCTATTTGATTAATTACTTACATTTTTTTTGCTTCTGCCAAGTGGCTGAAGCTCACTCGTTTGTCAAAGAGCTGTCGGGAGTGCAGATAAATAAATTAAACATTTGGACGGTAAGTTTTAGTTGGCAAAAAGACTCATGAATATCAGTTTACAGACAGAAAATGGAAGTGATGCCAACCTTTGGGACAAAGTATTCAGTGTCTGCCAGTTGTACTGCCTGTTTTTTTTGTCTTCCACCTCTATTTGTGTCTACGGTAAACATGATAGCCCCATCAGAACCTCCTTTAACTATCTGAACAACTACCGGTACACTACAGGTTTGACTGCTGCTGTTTAAGTTGGGATGTCGTGCTTCGACGTTATACTGAGGAGCTTAGCCAGACTTTTCTTTTCAATACAGAGAATCGCTCTTTGTATCAGGACCGGTACCAGAGCCATTACCAGAGCTACGGCTGACTAAACCAATACTGGGACCACCAACTGCATTGCTAAAGACCCCCAACTTCTAATAAACCAATTCCAGTTCAATAAAATCTAAGAATAAATAAAGAAATGAATCACTCTTTTGTTAAATCAACCTGTGAACCAGGGTGGACCCCTGGCTCTCGCCTGTAATGAGCCGGGATAAGCTCCGGCTGACCCCCGTGACCCTGCAATGGATAAACGGGTATAGAAAATGCATGGACGGATGGATAGAAAATGCATGGATGGATGGATGTTAAATCAACACCGTTGTTTTGCTCTTTGACAACGTGGGTCCTGGGGGAGATGGGGCCTCAGCATGTTATGCCTGTGACACCCCGGGCCTGGGCATAACAGCAGAGTTCATTTTAGGTCTTAGCTCAGCGGAGCCTATAGATCAGTCGGGATTTTCCTCATACCATGAACTCAGCAAACCATTGTGGGGTATGTTGCTGTCTGTTTCCTCCTGCCAGACGGGACAAGCAGCCTCAGGATATCAGCTACCTTTCTGCAGCTGCGTTATTCCTTAAAAAAACATCAGTCGTCTTCAGAGGAAAATTCTTGCTTATCATTCAGTCATCAGTCATCAGTCATTTACACCAAAAAACTTCCTCGTTTGTCAACAGCAGATCTGGTCATCACAAGGGGATGTACTCCCTAGAAGTCTCTTTCCTTTTGCTCTCAGGAAATATCTTTAAAAAGCTCATTAGACCTCTCATATGACATGAATTTGACATAGTAGTCAAGTTGGGAAAATAGCAGTTCATTAATAAAAATATATACAACAGTAATGAATATCTAACTCATAGTTCATAATGATGCGGGCATCGTTTAGCAATGTCACGGCTTTTACTCAGTACCTCCAAACAGGTCCAGACTGGACCCGGGTCCACTGATGTTATTGTCTGTGTTCATGATCCTGTTTTTACAGGAGTTCATTTTTAGCCCGAGCTCTGCAGAGCCCCGTAGATTAGTCAGGATTTTTCTCATACCAAGAACTCAGTTAACCATCGTGGGGTACATTGCTGCCTTATTCCCTTATAAATTCAGATATTACAAGTGAAGTTTTTAATTAAAAAAAAGGAGACCTCAAAGAGACAGGGAGATAAATATTTGCATCACGCGTGCAATTATTTCCACAGTCGCCGGTCCAAAGCTGCAGCCTGCAGGTTAAATTCAGAGCTGAGCAAATGCCAGCAGCATTGTTTGTCTTTAAAATCTCACCGTCAGACGTCCTCAGAGGAATAATCTTGCACATCGTGATACACAATACTTCTTTGTTACAAACCTTTACACCAGAACTTCTGGCTATCACAAGGAAAAAAAAAAACTCCCTTAAAGTCTCTTTCCTTTGGCTCAAAGGAAATATCTTTAAAAAACAAAACATGAGCATCACAAATTCTGAACAATGCGTCAAACGCATCCTAAAGTAGGAAGCGCTAAAGTCGTTTTTCATGTTCAAACTGTTTTTAAAACATCATTATGATAATAAAAAAAACTCCTTATAAGATGGTGAATCATTGCTATAAGCGTCCAACCATGGCTAAGTGGCCCAAAGTGTACCGAAAAGACATCTCTTAAACGGTTAGAAGCCCAGACTGCAGCGTTGACACGAATGAGGCCGTTTGTGGCTTTATGCCATTGATGCCAAATTCCTCAGTGGAAATCCAAATTCACCGGCCCTGACGGTCCCCTGTGTTTGTAGCTGCCAAAGATTGGAGTTTTACAGAGAGAGGTTTTGTGTCCTCCGTCATAAACGGTAAGTTTCAGTTGAGAATACGGCGCGGCTCAACGGTACAAGTAACCACGTCAGCGGTAAACGTGGTTGGATGAACAGTTTTCTGTCTTTTGAAGGAGCATCGCAGATCTGCAGGCGTGAGGGGAAAACTACAGCGGGTTCGACCTGCTTCAGAAACTGACGTCCATCAGTGTTTTCCAATGGCCTTCTGAAGTCGTTAAAAAGTTACTGATCAATGAAATGTTTTTCTGTGAATCACAAAAATCAAAATTTGGAAGCAAAAGTGGACGCTGATCAGTGCTCACCAGAAGTCATCGGGTTGTCAACCTGCAGTTGAATTTTAAGTGTTTTGGACTGCATTCAATGTTACAGATGTTAAAAAAGGTCAGACGAAACTAGTATCAATGCACCGAAAGCAATAATGCTGATAAAGGTTGTTTGTACTGCAGTGTTTATCAGCGAACAAGAACAAACAGTTGCCTGTTTATATGTCCAGCACTCAAGAAGCAACATTATCACTCATTCAGGGATGTTTGCGTGCTGGTGATGAAAGCAAATAAAGTGTTTACTGAACGTTTAGCTCTGTCTGAGAGAAACATTAGGTAAATCCGTCGTTGGTTGAACTAAAACAGTTACTCTACAGAAGCTTAAGTGACCCTCGGAGCCAGAAAGGGGAGCCGACTTCTCCTTTGTGGTCCCATTATCTCTCCATGCAGACCTCTGAAGAGCAACTCTTTCAAGCTTCAAGTGTGGAACTTTTAATAAAAGGTAAACAAGAACAAATGTCTCCAGATTTCATGCTGAGAAACCATTTCAAACGATTATAAATGCCCCTCTGAAATATCGCCAAAGTGCTGCGAGCTACTTTTAAATAGGAGACTCTTTGTGACTACGTTCCTCCTCTGCATGATGAACAGGAGAGCCCAAGAATGAGGAACAAGACTTTTGTGAGATTTCTGAGATGCAGTCATGGCTACAGACCTGTTCAGTATAAAAGAAAGAGAAAAAAAAAAAAAAAAAAAGGCTAGAAACTTCCAGACCCGCCTTCCCTCTCCGAGCCAATAGGCTCTCATGTTATGAGGGTCACCAAGTCCATAACAGTACGGTTTAGGAAGCGTATATAAACCCTCTTATACACTCCTTTTACTTTTGACTTTAAGGTGGGCCTCGCTGCAAATGAGACCGGCCGTAAGCTTTGTCATTATGAAACTATGAGGAATGAGAAACTACACAAACTCAGCAAACTTCCAGCTGCTTTTTTTTCTATAAACAACCAAATCCTGTCTGCTCCCTCCGGGAAAAGTCATCCCTAAGTCTATTTAAATCGCAGCCCCCCTTTGGGAATAACTGTTTATTTGCAAATCTCCTTGAATGTAGATGTTTGAATCCAGCTGCAAATGGTCGTGAGGAGTCAAAGAGTCTTGTTGGGGCTTGTAAAAGGAGTTGTCCGGCATTTAAAACGAATCTCTTCAACCCAAATGTGAGCAAACCCTCCTCTGCTCCGGGTAATGTCCAAAAGCTAGGTGCGATTTTTACGCTTCCTCGAATACAGAACAAAGAGGAGCACTGTTTTACGCAACTTCCTCACTGGAAAAACAATGAAGTCGCACCCAAAAGAGCAATTTAACGACAATAAAGGCAGTTGCTGGTGGCCAACCCTCCTCTTCCACCTTGGCTCTCAGGTTATATCATGCTCAACACTGCCACAGCTTTCAGGGGCGTTCGCACTTCCAAAAGAAGCAGCTGTTTCTGTAGGTGCAGCCAGACA
This sequence comes from Xenentodon cancila, assembly GCA_014839995.1. Classification (NCBI taxonomy): domain Eukaryota; kingdom Metazoa; phylum Chordata; class Actinopteri; order Beloniformes; family Belonidae; genus Xenentodon; species Xenentodon cancila. The sequence goes on along the minus strand of CM026203.1, from coordinate 25,602,014 downwards.
TTCACTAGGAACAGTTACAACTTGTACAGAAAAAGGTGGCCGACGTGGCAAACATCAGCACATGGTACGCTGAGCTCAAAGTACAGTAATATCCATCCCACAAACTCCCTGGCTCCATCCATGCAAATGTTCCCTCTTTGCATGTGGAAGGTAAGGCATGATACGACTCGGCACCCAGGACGTGTTTGCTGACTCATGGCTGCAGCCTCCCAGCTTTTATTGAATAAACAAAGAATGACCATGTCATGACAGGCTGTTAAAAAGAAAGAGAAAAAACACACAGTCTGACTGGCTGAATGGAACAAGAAGAGTTGTGCAAACACGTACACGCCCACAAACATTCTACCATGCTGGTCCTTTTCTCCGTCACGTAGACGAGCCAAATCGCCTTCCTTCGATACGACCATCGAGCCCAATAAGGAAATGAGGCTAAACCAGTTTCCAACGTGTCTGAGCGCAGCAGCTGACGCAAACAAGCACAGACAAAAAATGTGATCTCGAACCACCGAAGCAAAACTCTTTCTGACGTTTCGGTGCGCCGTCCTTTTCCGTTGTGGGGCGTAACGCCAGAGAAACACAGAAAGTGTAACTCTGCCAAACCAAAGTCAGCTGGCAGAGACGTGATGTAAATGATTTTGAACACTTTGAACTAGTTTTTGAAGGAAATCTGGGTTTGACTACAACAGATTGTCAACAGGAAATTAAGAAATGTGTCAAACCCCACTTTGATGTAGGTGATGATAAGAACCTACGTAGAATATAAACGCCGTCGAGAACATCGGTAAAGTAACTGTGTTCTGCTGGTATCTAAACCATCAGTAGTCTGAAATGTGGGAACGCTCGTAATAACGGAAGAGGTACTGATATCTTCACTTATCTGGAAGCAACAGTACAAAACACATTTAAAAATAACTCGCTCAACTTTTAACTTCAGCAAATGTAACGTGAGGTGCTCAAATGAAGGATTTCCACCGAGAATGAGGCGTCATCACATAAAGTGTAGTTTTATTCGGGTTAGGGTTAACAGTGTTGTTGTAGTTGGGGTTTGGATGCCATGCTGCAACGGAAAACAAGTGGGAGTTTGGGATTTCTAAATTCGTTCTCTCTCTCTTGTAAAATATATGACTGTTGAAGAGGATTTGCTGCTAATGGCAGAGCTGGGGGGGCTCGAACTGTTCTCTCTGGTGGCGGTGCTGCAAATGCAGCATGAGGTGAAAATGTGGGTGGAGCTACAGCTGGGGGGGTTAGATAATTTTACACTGAGCTGGAACCATGACGTTGAATAACACATTTTACCAAATAAGGGTGATTTGGGTCGAGGTGCTCGTTACATCAGAAATACACCCAAAAGTGTGCTTTCAAGCACAGATAATGTGCCTTTTGGTTCAATAATATGTCACAGTAAGTTAGTGAAACACTGACAGCAGTTTGCTGTTAAATACACAGTAAATACACGGTTAAGAACTAGTTATAAGCTGTTGCAGCTCTGTGATCAACAGAGGTCCTGCATCTATGTGAGCCAGACATTTGTTCCTACTTCAAAAAGTAAAACCTTAAAATGAACAAGCAGACAGGGGCTGTAATTTGGCTTGTTTCTGTTCCTCCCTGCCAGTCTGCACTAGATAAATGTCGCTGGCCTACACTACTTCCATCACGTCCCTCCACGCGTCATCTCTTCGGTCTCAGCTTACACAGCTGTTGGCAGTCCAAAATGTGCCCTCCTACAAATGCTTCATCATGACATCCTGCACTCCTCCTGAGGATACTTTTTCAATAACACTGTTTGTGTTTTAGCCCTTTCGGTGGAAAGGGCTGAACGTCTGAAGTTACAGTTCAGATACCGTGAAAGTGCACGAAAGGCAACATAGACTTTAAGTACGGGGACATAATAAGAGCATCAAGAAGGGATCTGTAGTCGTTTCATTTAAGAAGTTAACGTTTTTGTGTGTCTTGAAAGTGTTCCCTGCAGCTCCTGTTTATTATCCATCTTTAAACAGTCGAGCAATAAGAACAGCTTGTTTATACTGCATAGTACATTTAAAATGTGATTATATTAGTTGCAACACAAATTATGACAGGAGCTTATTCCATGCTGTGAAGTGGTGGCGGTGGTGGTGGAAACCCAGAACAGGCAGAGTTTAAACTGCTTCTGCAGTCTTGTTGATGAGAAGATACAACTATTGGATAGTTCGACGAGAGACCAAACATTCAGAAGTCGATCAGACGCCTGGGGAGTCAGGGAGGTCAGCGGACGTCAGTGCGCATGTCTGTGTGGATTCCCAGTCACCTAACTCCAAGACACTTCACTTCTCATTCAAACGGGTTTCCTCCCTTCTGGCTGACAAAAATTCCAGATATTTGCCATCTCACAGGGTCGCGTCACCTTGAAGGTCATTGAAGCTGCATGTATGCATTTCAGTTACATACCGGTGGTTCACCTGCTCATTGCATGAAGCACTACGCTCACTTGGATCAAGGTGGTAATAGTGGCGAAACCACCCGGGGGCTAGTAAGGGTCACTTCCCTGTCCAGAATTATACAGCATTCCTGTAGTCAAAACACTGTCCCTCATCCCGGAGGTACAGGTGGACTGCAGAGTCTCGGGCTGAGGAGTTTGCTCTCATACAACACTCCTCAGCATGTGTTTGGATGTTTAATAGCTCGGAGCAGTTTCCTAGTTAAAAAAAAAAAGCAAGAGCAGACAACATAAAGGTCACACAGGTCAAAAACACACATGCAGCCTCAAGGACTTTCAAGGTGCTACTGACTCCTGTCCGGGAAGTTAAGAGCCAAGGAATCCTCTTGCGAAACGGGAGATGACCAGTTGTTTTCTACTTTACCCCTCAGAACAAAGCTGAACGTTAAAGAAAGTGACATAACGTGCGATCTGGCCTCCTAAATCTTGCGGAAAAGCCTCATTATGTTTCATTACAATGAGGCTGACAGTCACATTAGAAGACATAGTGAAGGGAGTTAATCATGCAGATAAGAGCAAATTCACTGTGCTGTTATAAGGCAGACAGGAGCTGGCAGAGGACTGAAAGACAGAGGATGGATGAATTAAGCTCCGATAATTAAGGTTATGCAATATGACGCTGTCTTTTTTTGGGGGGAGGGCTTTGTGTCCCTAATAAAAAGCACCTGCAACTGATTAAACTGTCATGAATCAATCAGGTCAGTGTGTATACTTGGTCCCATGCCGTTAACATCTTTCTCTGTGGTTTCGAAAAGTCTTTCATCATGTCATTTAATTAATGTGGTATTAAGAAGGAGAAGCTGTATAAGTTAGTGTCAATTTGCAGTGAAAGTGAGAGTAAAAGTTCATCCGCGGTGTAGGAAGCTGTGCTTTGCTGTGGAGTTGATCCAAATGTCCTGCGTGGCACAAATACAACCACACCTTTCTGTAACAATGGCCACCAATATCAACGGAATCACCTCCCTGCAGCACATTTAATAGTTCTGCGAGGCAAAAACCCTCCCTGAAGCCTCCATCCACTGTATCTGCACATACCTACGCCATACTAAGTCCCAGCCAGGTATGAAAATCCCGACCACGAGACGTTGATTAGTCTCCGCACAGCCACAGACACACACAATCAGCTCAACAGCGCCGAGGGCAACACAACACAAAGAGGGAGCTCAAGGCTTTAACGCCCAGGGCTGCTGATCGCGTGTTTCCCTTGGTGAGCGCTCACTCGCTCTGGAAATTTACTGCGTCCCTGTCGGAAAGTGGAAACAGCAGGGAATCATTCCCATCACGTCCACAACAAACCAGTACAGACGTAAGACAGAGTGCGGGGTGAAAAATAGCCGAGGAAGGACGGCCAGGGGAACGTTTCCCGACCGTCGGGTCACATTTGGCCGCCCTGCGCTGCTCGGCCGGGGTCTTGCGAGAATGAGAAGACGTCTCCTGGCATGTAAATGTAAAATGTGACCGAAGGACAACAGCAGAACGGAGACGGGATTATCAGGCAACAGATAAGACATGTTTACTTCCTGAATGAGAAGCATCAGAATCTATAAGTAAAACTCTTAACATGCGTTTAGTTTCCACAGACACAAATGCTCCGATGTGATGATCTGTTCAAATATTTTGTTTTGTCTCAGCTGCAACTGAAAACCTAAAGAAGAAGCTGATAATTTATCTGGTGGGTTGACGAAGTGTCACCACTTTTGATAAAACATTTGCGGATAAGCTGCTCAGACGTGAAACTGCTTCTTGTGTCTATGTCAATAAATATATAATGAGAAAAAAGAAGTATATGTGATTTCAAATCAGCATATTAGACTGAGAACTGGTGGGTTTCTTTACTTAAGTCCTGACTTTATAATTGATCAGTAACGAAAATAATACAGCTCCTTAATAAGATTCATATATCAAGTAGTAACGTTTCGTCATTAATAACTTACACTTTAAAGTTTCAGCTCAAAAGTGTAATTACTTCCAGCCTTTGTTACTTTTCTTGGCGGGAATTATGTGATGGTATTTTTTTTGTTGTTGTTTTTGTTTTGCAGTTTAGTAACTAAAGTTTTTACAGAGTCGTTGCTTTCTCACAACAAAACGTCGATTTTGACAAAAAAAAATGTTCATAAATGAATCAAACAAAGATGGACATTGAAGCGCGGAGGTTAAAGATGAGAAAAAGAAGAGACGAAGCTTCATAAATACTTTTTAAAGAGCTTTCTGTTTTATTTGGCGCTAAAAATAAAACAACGTGGTAAAACCACGGATGAGGAAAAGTTGGGACGACGCTATTGTGTATTTATTAATCTACCGACTCTGATATCGTCCTCTGGACAGCAATCCAGACGGCACATTAATCGAGTTTAATTGAATTGTATTGAAACCGAGGTATTAGTCCAAAGTATTACTTAAAAAATGTTACGAGTACCTGGTGGTCTACGGAAAAAGCCCACCATGACTATTGCATCACATCCCCAAACGCACGCGCGAGACGTGACAAGCCGCCTCATCGCTCTGTGTGACGTAATGAGCGGAAATAAAATATAACAAAAAAAAGAGGATTTAGCGGAACTCCAACCCCATCAGAATACCGAGGAAACATTAAAACAAGACCTGATTTTTACTGCAGTTGTTTCTGGGCGAAGTGACGAAATTAAGTCCGCGAATGTAACAAATGGGTTTAAAAGTGTAACAAGAAGCGTCGTTGCAGCACAATAACAAGACACATTTCAGGATGCGGCCACATGTGAGACGGACTCACTGCTTGAACTCGTTGAACTTTTTCAACGCGGAGTTTCGGCAGCATCGGACACAGAACAGGTTAGGCAGGACTGGAAACCGACTTTAAACACCTACCTTTCCCGAGTCCATGGCAGCGACGAGGCTGGGGTGCTTCTCGGTTTTGTCTGCGTGTCTTTCGTGAAAGTTGCCGGTTACGGGACGACTTCTGTGGGCTCTTCCGCTGGTTTACTTCAGAGATCAGTCATCTTTTAAAGTCTATGTTTAAAGGAAAGCGCCTTTTTCTTTTCTTCTTTTCTTTTGTGTGGGGGGTGGTTTTTTATAAGCTTCAACTGGCACTCGTCTGTGCTCTTCTGCGTCGTCTTCAAGTGAGGCTCCAGCAGCTTCTTCAGATCTTGAAGATTAATTTAAAAAAAAAAAAGTTCCAGTCTTCAGATGTTCAGCTGAAATTACACCTATCCAGCGTGTGAAATAGGTTCGCCAGAGACACGACTTGAGCACGAATTGATCTCCTTTTTAAATACGTGACTGACGAAAATGCTGAGGGGCGTGTCCGGATGAGAAAGCCCGCCCCCATGAGCGACTAAAGAGCTCTCTGGCCAGGGTGTTCACACACCCACTTAAACATGGATATATTCTTCTTTTATACACAATTTATTGTTAATGATTTCATTAAAAAATACAGCTTTACATTGAAAAAACTAAACCTTTGAAAAAAAATGCAAATTTTATTATTATAAACTTGAAACACGAACGTTTCTGTCTTTGTTTATTATTTTTTATCATTAATTTTATTAACAGTTGATCTTTTTGACATGATTTTACTGAGGTGGTTGTGCAGCATCTAAAATATGCTTCACATATTAAAAAGTTGAGAAGGTGATCTATTCTTTATTTATGAATTTGTATTAGTTGAAATTGTTTTGATATTTCAAAAGAAGTGCTCTGAGAATAATGTAAAAAAAAAAAAAAAAAAACATGATCCTTTATCTTTGAAGGCTAAGGCACTGCACAAAAACACATCCAATGACTATAGTTTGCCCAGGTGAAGGCCAATGATCACCCTCCCTATTAGTCATCTTTACTATCTGCTTGTTTCCTTGGTAGTAATTTGCACTCACTTCATTCATATAAGTTCACATTCATTGATTCAGACACATTCACACTAAGTGCACGTGACCGGTGTTGTAAGGAAGTAGGTAGGGGCAAAGGTGACGTTAGATGTCAGCAAGATGCATTGGCAGAATGATCAGTAGGTACGAACACATGAAACACTGATGTGGCAAAGCAAATAAAACAACAGTCTATACTTCAAGACAGCTACAGTAAGAAAAGAATGACTTCTGCAAGAAGCAATACCAGAGTTTATTTTAGTATGGTGCTTCTCGATGGTGACAGTATAGGGGAGACAGGGGACTGTTCACCTGTTCACCTGTTCACATATTACACCTGTTTCAGGTGGTTTGATGCCTTGAGTACCTTCGGGACAACTGTGGCTCAGGAGGGTAGAGCAGCTGTCTGCCAACTTGAAGCATGTGTGGTTGACTCCAGTCGTCATTGTCCAGACACTGAGTCACACTTTGGTGTGTGATTGTGTGTGTAAGATAGATAAAGTACCGCCTAGACTTCGTAGGAAGATGCTTGTAAATCTTAATTGAATGTCTGTGTGTGAATGGGTAAAAGTGGTTTGTAAGGTGAAGTGCTTTGAGTGATCATCAGGACTAGAAAAGTGTTATATGAGTAGTGTCACTCAGATGAAACACATCTGTCTTACTGTACACTCACCTAGACTTCACTGTATCACACCCAAAACCGATGATAATCAGCTGTTAGTGCAGGTTCATGTGATCTGGAGGTGTTAGAGCAAAGAGGCTGATCATTTTGATTGTATACTTTCAAAGATAATCTATTTCTTTCATATTTTTCAGGCGTCACTCTATATTGTATAGTTTAATGTGTCCGTAATTCTTTAGAGAGCAAATTAAGTGATTAAAATTGACTTGTTTAAACTAGATGTCCTTGGGAAACATTTTCACAACAGTATTTTTAATGCATAGCATAATAATGGATTCGAGTACCTCCTCAAAGGTTTTATGGAGAAAAAAAACTACATGCAGTCTGATATTACAGCTAAAAGTGCAGCAGTCCAAACTAAAACTAAATTACTGTAGAGGGTTTATAAGTGAAGAGTCCAGCTATCCTGTGTCTAAACAGTGTTAACCACCAGACCACGCTACTACACGTGGTATTAAACTTTTTTTATTGATTTGTATACAATTAAAGTATTTGGCAGATTAGATGAAGATATAATAATAGGAGAGTACCGACAACTGTAGCAATGAGTGTTATTGCTGTAAAAGTCAGAGGAAACCAGCGTTAACGTCTCAGTTTACTGCCAGGTCCGTTCATCTTTATAGGTAGTTTAGTTTATATCAAACAAAAAAAAAAGATTTTTGTTAACTGTGAAAACGCTCCAACATTTGTACTTTTAAAATCATTGTCTTTGTAAGTGGTGTCAAATGCACGTGTGTGCTACAATACCTCAGGGTTACTTTTCAGTCTAATGTCTCAAAAAGCTGCTATAAGGTTTGTGGGTGAAAGGATTCGACTGGAGCGTCTTCTTGTGGATTATATATTCAGAAGGAGGGCGGCTTCTGTGGCTCCACTTAATATAAAGAGTTCCTCCAATGATTGTCACAAAACACATAGTGAAAGCTGTCATGCAAATCCAAACAGCCGTTTATAAGCCTTATAGAAAGGCCTAGGCTGGGAACTTTGCAGAAATTAATTAAATAATTAAAGTTGAACTTTAAAGTTACACTTTGATTTTAAACAGATGCTATTGTAATCAAGTTAAATAAACATAACATTTGTCATGACTACATATTTTGGAATTTCTTGTTTTTTCTTTTTTTTTTTGTTGTTTGTTTGTTTGTTTGCTTTATCAGTTCTCCGAATGCACCGTCTCTGTTTGCTTCAGGTCCCTGATATCCAACGCCGAGTTTCTGGTGATTCACTGAAATCATGAAATGGCATGTGTCTGGCCTCTGGTCAACCTGTCTGCTGTGGTCTGGGATGTTTGTCACCAAAGGCTTGAAAAAACAAATTTGGAAAAGTCTGGTCTGGCTTTGTTTGGATATGTGGGGAGGTGTCCGGAGTCAGAAAATAATTACCAGCACTAGAAAGGAAATGCATGTGTTTGGACTGTTGTTGAAAGGGAGGGAAGCAGACTGGATTTGTCAAAATGTGTCCCCCGTTTTACTTATTTCTTTGAAACCTTTGGAAAACAATAACAAGGAAACATTCAGGAAAGGGGTTAAGCTGGAAAGCCTGATTTTTTATTTATTTTTTACAGAACATTCCTACCAGTGATAAAAAAATGTCTCTTTCCCATTTCTTAAGGCATAAAAAATGAGTAACTGATATAATTGGTAACTTAAAGGATTTTCTTCCACATAGGGAACCAATGAATGTGCTCAAACTAAATCTGCATGTGAAGATGAGGCGTACTCATGACGCACACAGCTACAGGTGGAAGGGTGGTGTCTGACTGAATCATGTCCAAATGGAAAGAAAATAATCATGATGGCAGCGGAGGAAGAGCGCCTGCATTCATACAGCAGCAAAAGGGGCAAAAACTAAAAAAAAAATATGACACAATCTGGAACAGTTTGTTATTGTTTGGATTTTAACCTGAAAAATTCTTTGAAACCGCCCCAAAAACAATAACAGACATTTTTCTGGAACAAAGAGCCCATGTTCTGAAGGATGGTATTGTATCGTAAATCAAACACTCAGGATGCCAGTTTCCAGGAGTCCTTGTTTTGCAGAAAGCTCCGCCACACAACATAACAGAAACGACTGAGCACCTGGAAACATATCTACACTTTGCAACGCGCGGTATATCCGGGAATCCTCTTCGAGCTGTTTGCTATCATGTCTCCATCGGGACGGGGGGGAAAAAATAACCAATATCAAGGTTTTTATGAAAAGAAACTATCGTTTTCCTTCTTCACAAATGTAAAAAAAAAAAAAAGAGCAGTTATTTCTCTAAAGGAAATTGTCTAAGTATAATGTTGTGCTGGCTGTAAGGTGAAGTTTAAGCATGAATTTAATAGTCTAATCTGACATAATTGGCTTCTATTGTTGACTTCACGTCTTCAGCTCCTCTCACACACACGTGCTGATGTCACATGCATCTGACAGCACTCGGGCTGATTTCCACCTGACTCAACGGGCAGCTCAAGTTCTCCTGTTCACAATGAGAGCCCAGGAGCTGGCCTGTGCCCTCTCGCACGTAGGCATCCCTTCTTTGTCGCGAGTCAGTGTCCGTCGCCTACTTTTGTGCCGCTAATGCACTTCTCAGGACACTTTTCTCTCGCTTTTCTTCTGTTTGTGCCCACTGAAACTACGCTGAGCTAAACAAACACACTCCTGCCTTTCAAAATTCATCAGTTCACCTCCTCATTGCGCGACTATTTTTGTGCATTGAAGTGAGACGTGACTATAATGTTTAAAAATAACATTCCACTGACCTCTTTGACCTGCTTTTAAATGGCAACGCCGGTAAAATACAACAAATCCTGTACACGCCACCAGAAATGATGCAGTTTCATTGTCATCCACAGCTGGTACACGTAGGGCCTTTGGTTTATGCTTGAGGTGCAGGAGCAACGTAGGACTGTGAAATAATGTGCGTACAGAAAATTTAAAAGATATGCACAATGTGCTCAGCAGCCTTCTTTCCTCACAGGCCCACATGGTCGAGTGTAGTCACACATTACTCGGAGACATTATGCACCAGTTTATTCACACTTTTAGTCTCTGTACAGTCACAAGTTAAGCTGTTGGATTCAATACTACCGAACCCAGCCATTTCTGTTTCGCAACCTAGTTAGGAGAGTAAAATATCATCATTTTAAATATCCAAAATCCAAGCCAAGTGTCCATCTGGTGTCGGGGGCGTGACTCGGTGACCGTGCATTTGACTCAGACTCTGACGCAACCACATTCCTTATTGAGCAGCAACAAAGTCAATATGAGGAGGTGGTTTGCACATTTGTGCTGTTCTCCAGACTGTACAAGTTTTAATCAGATGGTCTAACTAAAAACAAGGTCATTCTCCTTCTATGAAAAACACCTTGTACATTCTGGTGTGTGTATGTAGATTACAAGCTCCTGCATTGTCTATTTCAGGTGTCGTTCTACGGGTTAAAAGGCTATTATTTTGAAAATTGACCAACTTCTCTGTAGTATTTTCTTGTCTGACATCCAGTTGAATGACACTTGACATGGCTTCGGTAAGAACAGACCAGGTGGGGTTTTTTCAGCAGAGCTCCGAGCCCCCTTTGGGCCGTTTCTACGTGGCATCGGATGGAACAAGCATGTGTGGAGTGGCCAGAACCCGTCTCAGTTATGCAGGGGCTATGGTGCGCCACCTAACATGAGGTGGCTGGTTATTATCTCAAAACAATTCCTGTGCAACATTATCATTGATACTGTAAGCACAATATTAGTGGCAATCAGATAAAGCTGCATAAAGGAACATTTTTGGACATTTTTGCCTCAGTTTGGGGTCCCTCTATAGGCATGGAGGTTAGGTCGTTTTTTACGACATGGTCCTGGATTGACGTTTGCTTGATCTTTTTCCCATGATGTTAACTAATAGCTAGTTTCATCATTGTTTACGAGTGACGTAATTCCATCGAGTGATATCAGGTTATTACAAGAGAGGACTTAAATGGGGGCGCAAAGTTGCGCCGGACGGTTTTTGCAGCCTCAGTAATGCATCTCCAGTCTAGTTTGTCGTCCAGGTGAGATGCAGAGTCCTGCCCCACCTTCACATCCAGGATGAAAATGGTGTCACGCTCATGTCACCATCCTTCCATTATCTATTCCCGCTTTATCCGTCACCGGGTCACAGGGGTCTGTCGGAGCCTATCCCGACGCATAGTAGGCGGAAGGCAGGGGTACACCCTGGACAGGTCGTCAGTCTGTCGCAGGGCCACATACAAGACAAACAATCATGCACACGCACATTCACACCTACGGGCAATTTAGAACAATCAATCAACCTACCCTGCATGTTTTTGGACCGTGGGAGGAAGCCGGAGTACCCGGAGGGAACCCACGCAAGCACGGAGAGAACATGCAAACTCCACACAGAAAGACCCACCGGTCCGGGAATCAAACCAGGTACCTTCTTGCTGTGAGGCAACAGGGCTAACCACTAAGCCACCGTGCTGCCCCCTGAAAGTCCAGCAGGCCTTGCAGCAGAAGAAACGTTGTTCTGTGTTGTAGTTGATGCGTTGAGTTACCCATCCATCCATTATCTATACCCGCTTTATCCGTCTCCGGGTCACGGGGGTCTGTCGGAGCCTATCCCGACGCATAGAAGGCGAAAGGCAGGGGTACACCCTGGACAGGTCCGCTCATGTCACGTTCACCTAAAATTCACTATCTTCTCCTTTGTCTCATTCGTGTTCATGATGAGGTCATGGTTTCCACGCCGTACCTCAAAGCGGTCCACCGGTTCTCTGCACGTGTCCTCCTGTCCACGCTTGGACAGCCCAAAACAGAGCAGTCATGTTAGTGTTTCTGACGATGACAGAACTGTAAGTTCATGCGTGCACATGTTTGTTCAGATGGGAGTGGGGTCAATCAAGCAGGCAGATGATCTCTTCACCACCAGCCCACCAGCTGATGAGCAAGCTGGATGCTGAAGGATGTTTGTTTGTTTACTTAGGTGAGTCGATCACATTACCTGCACCTATGTTGGAGCAACAGGAGATCATGGCTGGAGACAGATAGACGAGATTTTCTTTGTGAAGCTGCAGCTTTTCACACTATGTGTTAAGTTGCTAGATTAACCATTTCCAGGCTTTAGGGTAAACAAAATGTACTGGCTGTTGATTCATGTTACAAATATCTTGTACCAGTCTTTTAATCTTTAACTTGGTGATAATTTTGTGACTCATTTCTGCATACTAATCAATCTTATTCCTGAAACTCTTAAAAAAAAAAAGTTTTGATATTGACAATGTATTAAGATAAGCCTTTCCGTCTATGAGCGGAAATGCGACAGCAGGATGTGTTCTACGGCATTCATGGCCCGCATGCGTTGTATCTTTGTTGGAGCCTTTCCGTAAATCAAACGTAAAGACGCAATGCGGACTCTCCCAAGAGCCTGGGTCTGGGTCCATCAAAAAAACAGGTTTGTTTCCTGATCTGCAATCCGGATTGAAAACACGCGCTTCAAAGCGAATGCATCAAAGGCGTTGTTTCAGCGTGGGGTTGTAGCGGTACATAACTGGTGCCTGCATAACTGGTGCCTGCTGTTTCTGAAGATGTGAAGCAAGACACCACGAGCCTCATGAGGTGGCCTTAAATCATCAGTCGAGGTTCGTCTTATGTGTCCACCCTTTCGCCTTTTTTCTTCTTCTTTGAATTTGTTTAATATGGTAAGAAAAAATTATGGAAATTATCTTCCAAAACATTGAATACTAGATTGAAGATTGGAAAGTATACCAGTACTACTGGTGGATTCATATATTATTTAGTCATGATGCATCTTTCAAACATTAGTCAAGACCAAACTTTAATTGGAAATCTATCCCCGTTGCAGAGCTGTGACCTTCTTGTGGTCCCTGCTTTCTTTCACTGGTAAGGAGTTATGTACTGGACTCCTGGTATGAAGGGTTTTTTTTTGTTGGTTTTTTTTTTTCCCCTGGGCTCATCACCAACAGTCCTATTAGGCCACAGCCACAGACTGATGTGTCATTCATCCTTTTAAGAGTTTGAATGTAATTGGACGGCAGGATCCCATGCCAAGCTGTGCCAACAAATGCTGTGTGTCTCAATAGAGGGAGGTGTCCTCTCTTGTGAATGGGAACGTAACCGCATCAGCTACCCATAACTCCTCGGAAGCGCTGCTTGCAAAACCATGGATACAAAATGCACCCTGAGAAAAAGGCAGTAAACCACGAAGGGCGCAGTCATTTGGCGCACTCGTCTTTTTTAGCCATGCGAGCTGTTTGTCTCTGTTTTCGGCGTGTGAGTTTGTTGTTCCACAGCTTGTTCCAGACTGAGATATCTCTACGATTGCTGACGGCTGAAATAATCTTTGTGGAGAGCATGGATTCAGCTGACTTTGGTGACCCTCTGGTTCTGACTTTGATTGATCAACTTTGTAAATAAACGTCAGAGTTATATCCTTTTTTATTGTATGCTTGTTTTCTGGTCATGCAAGGCTGCAGTCACGTCTTTTATGTTCATTGATGGAATGGCTTATTATATATGTGTGTGTGTGTGTGTGTGTGTGTGTGTGTGTGTGTGTGTGTGTGTGTGTGTGTGTGTGTGTGTGTGTGTGTGTGTGTGTGTGTGTTTTGTATTTGAGAGCTTAATTCTGTTTCACTAGATTTGCAGTAATCCCGACCATCACTGCCTGGTTTAAAATTCATTTTTTTGGTGCGTTTTTATAAATAAATCTAGTACAAAAAGAATGTGAGCCTCCCAGAGTTGATGATGATGCTTGAGTTTATCACTTTGCTACTGTCATAAGGCTCCAGAGCAGTGAAACCGGAACTGCGGTAGGAGACACGTCTGAAAGTGGGACATCTATTTGGCTAATCTCCACTGAGTGGTGGCTATCGGGGGTGGCTGATAACCTTTTCTATATATGTGCACACACTCACTCACTGCCATTGAAACACCCAATATCTTTCTCTGCTAAATAGATAAAGATTTCCACTGTGTTGTCACATGCCTCGTAGTCAACACAATGAACTATATCTACAGTCAACAGGGATACAGGTCAGAGTTTAGGCCTGATCTGTGTTCTGTATACTGGATGTACCTTTTCATAGTACATTCCTCTCTGACTCCAGCAGCACTTGAACAGTTTGAGCCCTGGGCTATACCTTTACATTTCCACGTGAAAACGATCTACAAATTCATCCAGTCATATCAACATGAACAACTATCGGCTCTATGTATAATGATAGAAATGTTTGTTTTTTTTTTTTTTCATTTTTTTCCCTTTTTTTTCCCCTTTTTTTTTCCTTTTTTTCTCCTTTTTTTCTCTTTTTTCCTTTTTTTTCCTTTTTTTTCTCCTTTTTTTTTTAATGATAGAAATTATTAAATGCAGTATATCCCTTCCCTATTTCCTTCTAGACGGAGACGTAAAACGATAAAAAACTGTAATAAAGCAGAAAAACTGTAGGCGAGTCTGGATGTAAGTGCTCTGAAACTGCTGGTACCCAAAAAAAAGACAATAATGAAGTAAGGGCTGGTAATATGCACCCTTGTCACTCGTAGAAGTCTTTTCTTTTCTAAGTGTTTGTTTATCTCATTGTGTTGAGATTAGACGGTGTTTTAGTGCACAGGTTTCACTTCCATTGACTGCCAACAAACATCCAATATGCAGCGTCATAGTGAACAAACAAACAAGCTCCTGTAAAAAGCTGCAAAAGAACTTTGACAATGTGTTTTTTTCATTCACCCTGTCACAGAAGCCTCTTACGTGGAGCACTTCACAGGCAGTGCAGTTTCGTCAATATTCCCCCCGTTGTGTGTGTGTGACCTCGAGGTTGAGCTGCAGTTCATTGCTGTTGTGCCTCTGCTCCAACTTAGGAGGACGTAAAAGTGGTGAAATAGTGGAGAGACAAAGCTCTGTGTAAGCATGAGCCATCCCAGAATATGCCACTCCTACCAGCTCTTGCCCTTTTACCAGACTGTTAGATGTTTCTACAATTCCAGCATACTGTTTGTAATCACATGCCAATGCTGCACTGTCCAACACCAACGCAGATGGGAATAGCATTAGTAATTGGTTTTAAGCAACAAAGCCATCCATCCATTTTCTGACTCTGAGGCCAGATCCTGAGAGCAACATTTTGAGCAGAGATCCCTAGATCCACTTCTTCAGAACCACCTCCTCAAGCTCCACCAGGAGGACATTGAACTGTTCCTCCCAGTGGTAAATATCCAAAACATGTCTCATGGAAAGTGTCAAGGGAGGGGAGGGGGGAGGGGGGTGGGGTGGGGTCCTAAACAGATCCCCAGGCTATTTTCGCCTGCCTCAATCTGCAGGAGCAGCAGCTCGACTCTGAGACAGCACAGGAAAATTGAACTTCTCCCCTTATCCCAGATCAGAAGCCAAATGGTGCTTTAAAGATAATAAAAGAAAATAAAAGAAAAACAACCTTCACCCTTTGACTTTCATGTGTCTTTATAAGGCAGAAGACTGTGGTGAAGCTGGTTGGAAGTGGCAGACACAGATCTCTTAAATTAAGCTGCTTGTGCCAAAAAAGGACAACACGCAAGTAAATGCCAGAGGCCTCATAAAAGAATAAACTATCCAACCTAGTTACTCAAGTTACACATGGAAGCTCCTTCCCTTTTTAAGTGTGTATTCATCCCTTCGGGTTGAGCTTATGCAGTCTTTCTTAACTTCCACTGACTGCCAACAAACATCCAATATGCAGCATCATCATGAACAAACATTACAAGCTCCAGTTGTCGTTGGAGCATTATCTGCAGCACAAAATTCACCCCCTCAGGCATACATTTTATAAGAACTTGTGATGTTTGTACTTTGTTAAGCCTTCAGTGATGCAACATACATTTGCCAACACTAAGGTGTAGTTGAAGTCTGTGTTTTCACATTTGACAAACTGTCCCAATGATGAGTGGCGATAACCTTTGATCCAGAGACCAGCCAGAGACCCCCGGCCTCAGCTGACAATGTTTATGTGCTTTCACAACTTAAACACGTCGAATAATAAGAGCTCGCCACCAAAATAAAACTCTCTTTGATTTAATCCTCCTCTCTTCTCAGAAACACCCTACAATTGAACCTCTGTTTTGACCTTCTAAAGCTGTAGCATGCAAATCTGAACCTCTTTAACTGCTTATAACGCTGGCCTTCTGCCAAGAGTGCTTACTCAGCCTCCTCCAAGCAGGTTAAAGCATTTTATTTATTTATATATATATATATGTGTTTTTTAATACCTGAAATAGGAATCTCCTCCAAAGGGTCCAAGTACCAACATATTTATTCAGCTGCTGAGAATGAGGCTGCACAGAGGAGGGAAGGCTGCTGTTTTGATCGGCTCTGCTTCGTTTGTTTGTTTTCTTGTTGCATTATACAACTTTTCGGATTAATGCCAAATTTTTCACATAACTGAGGAGGAATCCAGACATCCAGGGGAAAAAAATAACCTCATGCTTGTCGGGTTTGTTATAGCAGTGGCGGCATTTTAAGCACTGGTAGATGGTTGTTTCAAAACAATGCTGGACATGTTTGACTTTGTTGTGGTTGCCTTTAATCGCAGAGACCTGGTCCGGTTTTTACACATCAGCACCGTCTTCACGTGTTCTGTTGAAGTTCTGCTGAAAGGTGAAGTTCATCACTTTCATACCACATCGAACAGTCTCATGTAAGCGGCAAACATCCTAAACAGCAAAGTTGATTTGTTACAAAAACATGGTTTAGGAACTAAAGATGTGTTTTGCTGTTTTATAATTTATTGAAAACAAATACCAAACCTTTGGTTAGTGGTTACCAAACCCACTGATCAGGCGTTCACCTAAAGGTTTATTCATCATGTTTTCACACGGCAGGAGTCGTCAGTTTTACGTAGTCACCGTAGGGAAGTCCATATTTAAAGCACAGATGACTCAAACTCAAAGCCACACAGCTCCAGACTCTGCAATGGACCAGTGATTCTGTCCCAAACTTCTCTTTTTAGCTCTACTGCTGGAAAAGAGATTATTCAATTCATCGAGTTCAGAAAAATCCCTCAGTTTTCAGTTCAATTCTCCAGCTCAGTTTAATTTGATTCAACTGGATTCAGTTCAGAGCCAATTCAATTCAATTCTTTACCTTGATGAAAGAAAATGAGACGTCTTAGTATTAACCAAAGAAAATGCCAAAAAAAAAAAATTTTCTCATGCTTTACAGGCAGTTATTTTTCTTCCTCTTTTAGCACATGCACGCGTCACCAAGCGTCCAAAAGTCTCTTACCAAACGTTTCTCTGAACGTCCTCCAGTGTTTAGTAAAGATTTTATATATTTATATACACAAGTAAAACATAGATATGAGCATAAAAGTAGGCGAGGCAACTGAAGTACCTTAGAAACCTTCTCTCAAACAGCTGCATCAACCACAGAGTGAAGCAGTCCAACACTTCTGATATTACCCAACACTCTTCATCAGACAGGTCACTGGTCTGTTTGAACAAAAAGGGGGGTGCGAATACCCAACTTGTTCAGGAAATGTACAAGTGCAGCGCTCAAAACATGGTGTCTGTCTTTGTTTCAGTTCCAAGTTTCACAAGCAGTGAGGTACGAAACCGGAGAAGGAGCTTGTGTTGTTTATGTGGGAGTGGGGCGACCGACCAGACGAGACACAGAAGGGGTTTAATCGCAAACATCGCATTTATCTAAACAAATAAGCTTCAAAATAAATTCTCTAAATCATAAGTTGGCCCCATAAAAGAGGTCAAAGTAACATAACTAAACCCCAAACTGCAGGAACATAACATGACCTGACCTAACAAAGTGATGCAGAAGGCTCGCAGGGGGGATCAGACCACAACACTGTTTGTGGGAGGCAAAGACCTACCAACTACACAAATTAACAAACCGAATCAATCCAGTGTTCTAACAATATCCCTTAACTGCTCGACTGCCTAAAAAGCCAAACTACAAAAGCACTGAAACCCGTATCGATGCCATCCAAGAACGTTCCCTCTCCCACCTTCTAACAGGAAAATGGTGCAGTCCACAGGGTTTCAACCCTTGATGGGAAGCAGGTGCGGTTCTGCTGGCCAGTGAGGACAAACGTGAGTTCATGTGTTTGTGCATGTGTAGGGATGCCGGGAATTTAAGGAGAAAGTAACGGTGCTATTTATTGTTTCTGATTGTCATTACAGTCATTATGATAATTTGATAATAATATTTAACCTTCTAATGCCAGACATATGAAATTATATGCAGTCTTTTTTTTTTTTTTTTTTTTTTTTTGTTTATTATGTATGTGGAGGTCTGATATATACATACAACATGAAACGGTTAACTGATATTTGATGAATCGATAATTTAAGCACTTTTAAATATTTGCATTCCTCAACGGTAGAACTTTGTCTGAGATCAACTGCTGTATACAGCTGTCTGAATCTTTGTGAAATATAACATTTGTATGATTATGAGGGAAAGAAATGTGTTTGTTTCTGTGTCTAGGTAAAAAAAAAAAAAAAAAAACATGGTTATTTAAGAATAATGAAACATTTTTAATTACTGGTATGATACCACAGAGGGTTAGAGGTGGTTTAACTGTTCTGGCTTAGATGTGAAAGTCTGATATCATTAATAATAAGTAGTAATTAGTAATTTGAAGTGTATTATATGAAGAGTAAGGAGCTTTTATATTCCCAAGTTTCTTTTTCATAGGGATGCTTTATGATAACGTTGGTGCTGCACTAATTCTGTAAAAAATATCTTAAATAAATCTTGTACTTTACCACAAAAAACTGTGAAACACACTACAGTGGTATAAATTACTGTACAAGACTAATGGATTACTGGCAGAGCTCTACGTCCATTCAGTATCAAAGTATTTGACAAGAAAGATCAATGTGACGAAAGATTTTTTTTCAAATGTTCCTGCGTGGACTGACGAACAACCTCACGTGGGAACACATGAGCATTGTTTCTGCATTTGTTTACTCCAAATATGCTAAGCTCCTATTTCACTAACACAAGGAAAGTCTTTGTCTTCATTGCATTTGTTGAAGTTTTTGCATAACTTTTAGGTCTCTGCTCCCTGTAGGTGCCTGATGGTCCATGTGTGGTATAAGTGAAGGACTAGTCTACATGGTCGTCTCTTTCGGAAATGAAACGGAAAATTGTGTATTTTTAAATATTGATGTTAAATTCACTTAACCAGAGAATGAGAACAAGAACGAAATGTTATGATCTCCAATGTGTGAATGACTGTGCAGCTGGGCCCACCTGAGTGTAAAGGGCAGCAGTCCACAAGACCGCTGGGGCGGTCAGAGGAATGAGTGCTCACAACTCATGTGTATTTTATTTTAGTATGTTCAAAACTTTAGAAAATATAAATGCACAATTGAGGAACAGTGAGGGAGTGATAGACCTGCCTCGACGGTTCGTGATAATGGAATGGACAAGAATCAGGATCTTCCAGACCCTCCCAGGTTGGGAGAACTTTGTGAGACTCCTGGCTCTTTTTTATGGCAGAAGCAGCGGAAATTCCTTAGAAAGTCATTACTTACTAATGACGGCCGCTGTATACTGGCACAACGAGGTAACTACGGAAGTGTGGGATCGTGAAATAGCCACAGAGTGAGGAAGGACTTCATACACAAGGAGGGCTAACAAGGAACAGTTGAAACAAAATAGGGAGGAACAAGGAAGTCAAATCAGAACAAAACTGAAAACGATACTGCAACCAAAGAAAAGTGGTTGGGGATCGCAAATTTAAAGTTCGTGTTCACTAATTAGCTTTTTATTTTCCGCTTATTCTCTCAGCCATCCTTTGTCTGACATTATTCAGACTTGCTTGCTAGTTCAAAAATTCCTGTGAATCCTTTCTTCAACATCAGATTGATCAAAGTACTTCATTGTTTTTCTACCTGGATCTCTGACATCCCAATCTCACAAGAGGACATAAAACAGGCGGGTTTATCCAGCTTCGGTACACAGTGGAGTTGAGTCCTTGGTTACGGCTGGATGGGATGGGGCTTGAACTCACTACTCTTGCATGACAGTTTAGGGTGTGACTGCCAGTTTCAGCTCCTCCTACTTCCAATGAAACTCATTTGAAAAATTTTATAGTTGTGCAATATTACCTTATCTGAAACATAAATTATGCACAAAGTGTTGTAAAAATGACAGCCATGCACTTGCCCAGGAAAAATACAGTAAATAACTCCTCCCTTTACCAGGGTGATGAACAGAGTGGTTCGGCGTGCCAAATACTGTGATGGTCTTTAAGATAGTTGGCATGTTAACTCTGATCTCTAACCGCTTTCTCAATCTCATTCATTTCCTTCACCCATTGCCTGAAAGGTTGTGAAACTGGCAGATAAAGCACAAAAGCTGACAAAAGACCATATGTGGCAACCAATAAAAATCCAAAGGACTGTGTGCGATTTCACAAAAATCAGTCATATCACATTTACATTTTGCTTCCATATATTTATTGCATTGCCCAATCTTTGTTCTTTCAGACATGCAGAGGGTGAAAAGGGTGGAAACTAAAAGTGTTTAACAGACAAATCCTATTTCATTTGAATGAGTGCTTTGCAGAAATGCAATATTTTCATTTAATCTTAATTCCAACCAAGTAGTTTGCGAGTTTTGATCTGATTCTGCATGGACATTGTAATTTTAAGGACTTGTTGGAGTCTTGTGCCAGCACAGCATCCACCAGAGCATGTGAAATATCCCAAAAATCAAAAGGTTTTGAGCGTTGCACAACTAACCAGAATGAACTGGCTGGTTCAAAACCAGCCAAAATCACCACACAAAAACTAAATGCCCCTCCTTTTTTTCTTTGTCCCCCATTTTGCCTCATGTATCTTTGTAAAGTCACCTCCATGCAACAAGGTCTTGATTCACAGTAACTGGCCCTGTCATTGTGCCCAATGCCCCTGCAGAAACCCAACAGATCAGGCAGTCGGCAAGACGCCAAACAAGGCTTTGAATTGCTGACACACTCCTTTTCTTTCTATGCTGGACCCACAAAGGATGCACTTCTGGTGCCTTGGGCCCCTAAGGCTGCCCCGATTACAACGCCCAGACGGTGCTTGAAGGGGACAGGGAGCTGGGGAGAGCTAAATGTGTCTAATCCCGCAGTAATTAAAAATAAAAAAACAAAAGGGACAGCAGTATGAAATATTATACTTAAATGTAAATGTTCAGCAGTTAGGTTTCCCATGACCCTTTGACTTGCTCTCTAACCTACATCACCCAAAGCTATTTGTCGGTGCATTCAAGTTTCTACTGTGTATTTGTTGGGTGAATTATTACAGACGCTCCAGTGGAGCTGATATACAAGCATTTCCAATAGATACCCACAGTGTCAGTGTAATGCAAGTCCATTGCATTTCTCTGGGTTAATGCATAAACAAATGCCAGAAGCATCTCCTTGGTTTTAAACAAATGGTACCCCACATTCATTCCACTAAAAAGAAAAATAAATCTTCTTAAGCAGTCAAAATCAGTCTGTTAGTCTAGTGGACACTACAATATGAGAAGGAAAAAAAAAAGGAAATCAAAGTCGGCGTACCGTGATCTCAAACGGTGAACCTGCCTTCCTACCTCTGTCTTCATCATTATGTTCAATTTTAAAAGATATCACTCGTTTAGCTGCTTCCAGTACAGTGCAGAATGGAAAAAACAAGGCTGTCACATTGCATTAGCGTACTTCTGCAGTGTTCACTGAAGATCACTGGAGCATCCACGAGGTCTGCAGCTCCAGCCAAATGAGGTAAGAGGGGAGAGAAGCCAAATGGAAACAAGCAATACCGCGGCCTTCTTTTCAAGTTTTCTAATGTTGAGTTGCAAGGTTTTTTTTTTGGTTTTTTTTTTCCAGGGCTCCTGTCCACTGCCAAATTGTCGCTTTAGCCTGAATGCCAGCGCTACACCTAAGATGGTAGAAAATCTCCTAAGAAGCATCTTTTCATTGCAGCCCACCATACCTGCTCGCCACAAAATTCAGTTCTCTCATGTACAACAAACCTACACGCAAACAAAAGTGAATATTGTATTTCACAATAAAACAGGAAATATCCAACAGTCTCTGAGAACTAGTGCGAGTGTGACATAACCACTGACTTTCATGCCAGAGACCACAAGACTGGCACCCATCCACCTCATAGTTTTTGCAGTCCCTTTCTATTCTTTTCTCACTACAATAAAAAAAAAAGTGATAGTAAGTAGTTTAAAATATGTGGTTAGGATTGCAAAAATATTCACAAGTAGTGATTATGCATCTAAAAATTAAAATATTGATATATGCCTTAATCCAGTCATTGCCAAACTGTAGGACACTAACATGCCTCTGTTCCATGGTGATTAAACAAAAGGTGGTGTCTTAATTGAGTGCCGAGCGAAGGTTAGTTTAGTTTTGAATGAGTAAAATATCCTTAAATGCCTTTCATGTCAAACGGAAGTGCTGGTGGAGGAGAAAGATCATAATCATAAGTTACAACTTTAAAATACTGTTGTTGCGTAAGAGAGTGCTGTTTCAAGGTGTTTTCATGTGGGAATGTAATTGTTCTCACTTTGTAACTGATTTATCAACGTAGTGCTTATTTGAAAATTTCCTCCAGTGTTTTTGTGAATGAGCTGGCCCACAAACTGAGCTGTGATATCATTGAGTATGTTACCAACAGTAGAAATTAAAGGTGTGCTTAAATATTCCTGTAAAATATGCAGGTATAATGTAGAGCATATTGTTTCTTTATAGATGTAAAGCTGTACCAGGCCACGTAAAGGAAAATAGGGTTAGGGTTAGGGTATGGCTTGGGTGATGGACTTGATGATGGACTTCGACTTTTCCTCTCTGCACAAAATCCTTCTGATCTAAAGTTTAAAAAGAGAATATTCTCCTGTTTTAGATAGTAATTAAGCAAAATTACAGAAAATAGAATTAAAAGGTTTACAAACAAGACACCAGTATAGAACCACTATGGAATATTTTCCACACTTCACTTTTTGGTACTCATCACCAAAATCTTTTTGTTTTGCTAGTGTCTTTTATCTTCAATCAATGTTAATCTTGCTTAGCATCCTGTTATTTATCTTAGTCTTTCATGATTATGTGGTGAAGCCAACATTTTCATCATGGTGCAAATTGCAAACTGGAAGAACCATCTACCAGGTACAAATCTACAAAACTGTCAAACAAAAGCTGTCACAAGGCTGTTGGGATACCTTTCTCCGTGATGTCACCATGTGATGATATGATATGGTGATGGCCATGAATATGTGAACTCAAGCGACCTCAGGAAACTTTAGACTGGCTCTTGTTTTTAGGGTTATGATTCATTATTAAACACTATCATTCTAGGGAATATCAGCAAGCTTGATCTGGACTACACTGGTTTAGTTTCTCTGTGTCATGTGACACTGAGCCTGTTTTTCCTGTTCATCGCCATACTCCCCGTGTTTTCTTTTGTTTTCTCCCATTTCACGTCTTTACCAATAATTCTGTCTCTTTGTAGTCTCCATCTGTCTTTTTTACATCATCTTCACTATATATATATATATATATATATATATATATATATATATATATATATATATATATACATATATAAACTCGTTCCTCACCCTCCGTGGGTGGTGTCCCTTCTAAGCTCGGGTCCTCTACCAGAGGCCAGGGAGCTTGAGGGTTCTGCGCAGTATCTTTGCTGTTCCTAACACTGCATTTTTCTGGACTGAGATATCTGAGGTTGTTCCGGGGATCTGCTGCAGCCACTCTTCCAGTTTGGGGGTTACTGAGTACCCGAGTGCTCCGATCACCACGGGCACTACTGTCACCTTCACCTTCCAGGCCTTCTCCAGCACCTCTCTGAGCCCTTGGTATTTCTCAAGTTTCTCGTGTTCCTTTCGCCTGATGTTACCATCACTTGGTATTGCCACATCCACCACCACGGCTTTTCTCTGCCCTTTGTCTACCACCACGATGTCTGGTTGGTTTGCTATCACCATCCTGTCTGTCTGTATCTGGAAGTCCCACAGGAGCTTTGCTCTGTCATTTTCCACCACCTTGGGAGGTGTTTCCCATTTTGACCTTGGGGTTTCCAGCCCATACTCCACACAGATGTTTCTGTAGACTATGCCCGCTACTTGGTTATGGCGTTCCATGTATGCTTTCCCTGCCAGCATCTTACACCCTGCAGTTATGTGCTGGATTGTTTCCGGTGCTTCTTTGCACAACCTACACCTTGGGTCTTGTCTGGTGTGGTATATCTGGGCCTCCATTGCTCTGGTGTTCAGAGCCTCTGTGCTGTCCTGTAGGCCAGCTCTCTCTAGCCATTGGTAGGA
This sequence comes from Xenentodon cancila, assembly GCA_014839995.1. Taxonomy (NCBI): domain Eukaryota; kingdom Metazoa; phylum Chordata; class Actinopteri; order Beloniformes; family Belonidae; genus Xenentodon; species Xenentodon cancila. Next base: position 25,577,730 of record CM026203.1, on the reverse strand, counting down.
CTTCTTGAGATCAGCGACTTCAGTTATGGTTCGATGGTACATCCCGTGTAGGGGCTTGTCCTCCCATGATGCTTCCTCCTCCAGCACCTCTTCACCTTGCCATTGTCTGAGGCATTCACTGAGTATGTCATCCGTTTGGGCCTTGTCCTTGATGTACTCATGGAGCTTGGCAGTTTCGTCCCGGATAGTGGCTTTCACACTCACTAGTCCTCGGCCTCCTTCCTTACGGCTTGCGTACAGTCTCAGTGTGCTGGATTTGGGGTGGAACCCACCATGCATGGTGAGAAGCTTCCTTGTCTTAATATCTGTGGTCTGTATCTCTTCCTTTGGCCACCTTATTTTATATATATATATATATATATATATATATATATATATATATATATATAGCCTTTGCACAGTGCTGAAGCTCCAGTTAGGCATTAGAGTGGCCAAAAAGAAAAGCCCATTAAAGACTGAGACTGTTCAGTCCATTCTCATGTTAGTTCCCTGGATATACAGCAGTGATATTGGAGTTTCATTCAGGCTAGTTAAATGCACTTGAATACTATCAAAGAGGAGCAAAATTGTCATAAATTAAGGGTAGTGTATCAGATGTTCAGAACACTTACAAATACTCCTGCTATCAAATGGCAACTACAAGGAGGCTGCAAGGAAGCCGGCCACAGCCGAATATCTGAGACAAGTTAAACAGATCCTGAAGAGCCAGCTGGATAGGAGGAACAAAGTCCAAGCCATTAACACATATGCCTTGCCAATAATCATGACCCTGCCAGTAAGGGTTAGGGTTGGGTTGGGTTAGGGTTGGGTTAGGTTAGGTTAGGGTTAGGTTGGGTTAGGTTAGGGTTAGGTTAGGGTTGATTAGGGTTAGGGTTAGGTTAGGTTAGGGTTGGTTAGGGTTAAGGTTAGCAGCAAGTTAGGTTAGGGTTGGTTAGGGTTAGGTTGGGTTAGGGTTGGGTTAGATTAGGGTTAGGGTATGGCTTGGGTTAGGGTTTAACCGTGGAGCTACCACTGTCATGTTTCATAGATAAAACAGGGTTCTAATGCTGGACTTCGATTTTTTTTCTCTCTGCACAAAATCCTTCTGATCTAAAGTTTAAAAAGAGAATATTCTCCTGTTTAAGAAAGTAATTAAGCAAAATTACAGAAAATAGAATTAAAAGGTTTACAAACAAGCCACCACTATAGAACCACTATGGAACATTTTCCACACTTCACTATTTGGTACTCATCACCAAAATCTTAGTTTTGCTGGTGTCTTTCCTCTTTAATCAATGTTAATCTCGCTTAGCATCCTGTTATTTATCTTAGTCTTTCATGATTATGTGGTGAAGCCAACATTTTCATCATGGTGCAAATTGCAAACTGGAAGAACCATCAACCAGGTATAAATCTACAAAACTGTCAAACAAAAGCTGTCACAAGGCTGTTGGGATACCTTTCTCCGTGATGTCACCATGTGATGATATGATGTGGTGATGGCCATGAATATGTGAACTCAAGCGACCTCAGGAAACTTTAGACTGGCTCTTGTTTTTAGGGTTATGATTCATTATTAAACACTATCATTCTAGGGAATATCAGCAAGCTTGATCTGGACTACACTGGTTTAGTTTCTCTGTGTCATGTGACACTGAGCCTGTTTTTCCTGTTCATCACCATACTCCCCATGTTTTCTTTTGTTTTCTCCCATTTCACGTCTTTACCAATAATTCTGTCGCTTTGTAGTCTCCATCTGTCTTTTTTACATCATCTTCACTATATATATATATATATATATATATATATATATATATATATATATATATATATATATATATATATATATATATATATATATATATATATATATATAAACTCGTTCCTCACCCTCCGTGGGTGGTGTCCCTTCTAAGCTCGGGTCCTCTACCAGAGGCCAGGGAGCTTGAGGGTTCTGCGCAGTATCTTTGCTGTTCCTAACACTGCACTTTTCTGGACTGAGATGTCTGAGGTTGTTCCAGAGATCTGCTGCAGCCACTCTTCCAGTTTGGGGGTTACTGCCCCGAGTGCTCCGATCACCACGGGCACTACTGTCACCTTCACCTTCCAGGCCTTCTCCAGCTCCTCTCTAAGCCCTTGGTATTTCTCAAGTTTCTCGTGGTCCTTTCGCCTGATGTTACCATCACTTGGTGCGGCCAAAAAGAAAAGCTTTGAGAAAGCCCATTAAAGACTGAGACTGTTCAGTCCATTCTCATGTTAGTTCCCTGGATATACAGAAGTGATATTGGAGTTTCATTCAGGCTAGTTAAATGCACTTGAATACTTTCAAAGAGGAGCAAAATTGTCATAAATTAAGGGCAGCGTATCAGATGTTCAGAACACTTACAAATACTCCTGCAATCAAATGGCAACTACAAGGAGGCTACAAGGAAGTCGGCCACAGCCGAATATCTGAGAGGAGTTAAACAGATCCTGAAGAGCCAGCTGGATAGGAGGAACAAAGTCCAAGCCATTAACACATATGCCTTGCCAATAATCATGACCCTGCCAGTATGACCACTGGAAGAGGTGGAGATCCTAACGATGCTTTTCACCCAAATTCTAGTCCAAAGTTCCAGAAATACATCCAGAAGATAAACCCCAATGCTGAACTGCTAAGTGGATGTCTCAGGAAGTGGAAACCCAGTGAAGAGATAGATGAGATGGAGGAGGATCTGTCATAGAAAAGGAAGCCAGTGCATGGACTCTATCACTGGCAGATGCCAGACAGGCACAAGCAGAGGCCTTGAGTACATGAACAATAGCGGCCAGGGTCTACCACAGCTGCAGATTGGGCAAAGATGCTCCACAAAAACAATCCAGCACACAATGTAATGTTGGGATGAAAGAGCAAAGATCACATGGGACCTACAGATCCAGACTGATCACTAATCACTGGTCAACAAACTCCAGAAGAAAAGAACTCCAGAAGAAAGCAGTCTGTGACATTAGGATGTTCCTGTTTAAGTTCCATCCATCCATTATCTCATTCCCGCTTACTCCGTCATGGGGGTCTGTCGGAGCCCATAGGCGGAAGGCAGGGCCACATAGAAAGACAGACAAACATGCACGTCCATACGCATGCACACCTACAATTTAGAATGATCAATTAACCTAGCATGCATGTTTTTGGACTGTGGGAGGAAGCGGGAGTACCCGGGAACCCACAACAGGGAAAATGCAAACTCCACACAGACTCCACACAAAATCAAAGCAGGAACGTTCTTGCTGTGAGGCAACAGTGCTAACCACTAAGCCACTGTGCTGACCCCAGTTTGAGTTCATCACAACTAATACTTTCAAAATTAACACAAGATCCACACAAGATCCGGCACCAGGCTTATTCCCTTACATTTACTTTTACTGAACCTCCTGTTTTGGATTTTTATTATTAGAGTAACATCACAGTAATGTGTTATAATCTGTCTTTTCAGTGACGTAAATAAACTGAGTATTAAGTCTTCATTCATTTTTTTTTCAGCTGCGTACGTGCATTTAGTCTCATCTCCAACTTCTCATTATGTCTGTTTCAAGGCTGGCAGACTTTTTACACGTCTTTTCACATTCTGCCTTCGCGCAGATCACAAGTTTCTGTGGTTTAAACACTCGACTCACTCGCTCAGACATACGGGAAATAAAAAATGAGTGCGTGCAACACGGCACACTGCATGCCCTAAGCTGCAGCAGACAGCCATAGCAACCCACACTGTAAACAAAGCAGCTGGCAAATAGAAGAAGTTTACTTGACTTTTTTTTTTCTGTTACTGTGAACTAAACTTTGCAGGTCAAACGAGGATATCAAGTCATCACGTTATATGCTCAGCTGCTCACTCACACAAACACACATATGTACAAAGAAAAATCATTTCCGTTCTATAATAATTAATCATGATCTAATAGGATGCAACACCATTTCCAGAAGAGTTGTCTAAAAGGGCAACAAAACATATATAAAATCTTTAATTAATCTGAACCCTTAAACACCAACTTCACTGGAAATAAAGAATTCCATCTTATTCCTTAATTGTATGTTTCAATCATTTAGGATTAAGTATAATAATTTTAAAAATACAATATCAATTAAACATTATTTTAAAAGGAAACTGTGTCTATTCTTGCTCTGCAGTCGTTAGTTTTGCTGTGTGATTTTGGTTTGATTATGCACCAGGTATTTTGAAGGGAAACAGATCTTGACTGTGAACAGGCCGGTCTAGCACACAGACTCTGTCTATAAATCCATGCTTTTTCAGTTGTGCACAGTACGCTCTGGCAATGTCATTTTGAAATAACCAATGGTAGCATGTGTCTCTCCAAAAATGTCAATGTGCCCCGTAGCGTCAATGCAATCTTCAAATACATGCCGGTTAGTCCTGCCATGGATGGTAATGCAACTACCTACCATCACAGACACTGGCTCTTGCACCTTTTGGATCAAAGATCTTTCCAGGTTTGTGATTTTGAAAGTGATTTTCTTTTTTTTCCTGTAATTATTATTTTTTGGAATATATTGATGACTTTCTGATAGAGTTTGGCTCCAGGCAGCGAGCCATGACACTCTTGTAAATGCTGAACCCTTTTGTTTTTATGTTTTTTGTGCACTGGTGCACAGTCATGTTGGAAGAGGAAGAGGCCAGCTCCAAACTGTTCCCACAAAGTTTGGAGCATGGAATTGTCTTAAATGGAAATGTCTTGGTGCTGAAGCATTCAGAGTTGCTTTCACTGGAACTAAGAGGCCAAGCCCAGCTCCTGAAAAGCAACCTCACACCATAATCCTCCCTCCACCAAACTTTACAATTGGCACAATGCAGTCAGACAAGTACTGTTCTCCTGGCAACTGCCAAACCCAGACTCGTCCATCAGACTGCCAGATGGAGAAGTGCGATTCGTCACTCCAGAGAACGCGTCTCTCCTGTTCAGAGTCCAGTGGCGGTGTGCCTTACACCACTGCATCGAATGTCCAATCTCCTCTGGACAGATGAGCCAAAGTGGAGTCCATCATGGGGCTTACATTTTTTCATCCAGTCTGCTCCACAAGTTTGAAATGCACTTTTAAAAGGAACCTGTACAATAACATTTCTGTCAACCTTCAAATCAAGTCTCAAAACCTGCCAGCTCCGACAAGCTTCCCTTACATTATTATTTCTTCTCATTTCCATCACCACACCTAAAGGAACCATCTCTTTTTACTATTTAATATTTCTGTTTTCCTTTTTTAAATATGGCATTGTAAATGCAATAGTCACAATGCAATATATATATATGCAAGATGGATCTATAGAGCTTTGCAAGGTGTCTCTAAATAAAATATATATTATTTAGTGTTTGTATGACTTATTTCACCCACAGGACTAACTGTATTATTATTATTATTATTATTATTATTATTATTATTATTATTATTATTATTATTATTATTATTATTATTATTGTTGTTATTAAAAATTTGCCACCTGTCTGGGAGTTGCTTTTTTCATGATTTGCTGACAGTAGAGAGGAAAATTGTGGGAGCAAAGCCAGTCTGAGATGCAACACAATCAGATAATGGGTCATTTACAGTGAAAATCCTGCAAAACACTGCATCCCTTGTTCCTCTACACACATCACTGCACACCAGCCAGCATGTCGTAATGTCAATGGCAACAATCCTATTACTTTGATTGGGTGTGCAGAAATTTAAGTAATGAGTGTGTTCAATGTATTCTGGCATTCAGTCCCTGCTGAGAAGGCGGAAGCACTTTGAGCTGTAATTCAGATACCAGTGTTGCCACTAATGCCACTTAAAGGAGCCACATGGTCTCATGAGAAAATAAACACAACCTGCAGGTGAAATCCTTTATAAATCCATGTAATTTCCAGGACTGAAAAGAGAGATTTATTTTGCTTGCACATGTAAATACCAATAACGGGAAAAATCACAATGTTTTTTTTTTTTTTCTTTTTTAGGTCTGAGAATCTGGATAGCTAGCCCTTTTTATGCTTTACAGGATTTTCATTGAGCAAGAATTGTGCAACCCTCCTAAATACTGTAGGTGTTAATAGTGACAGTGAACCATTGAGTGTCCTGCTCAAAGGTCAAAGAACAGGATGCTTGTAACCCCCGAACCTTTTTTGTGATGTTTGTCTGCAACAGGGAGGGGATGTCTGTTGGGGTTGAATCAGACTAAATATCCTTCCTCACAATAGTCATTCGTGTTGTGCAAACAGCAGTGAGGTAAATCAGAGTACTACAAAACAATGAGTTCAAGTAATTCTTGAACTAATAAGCAAACTTTGATGCCAGAAGCCTCTCTATCGTCATTCCCAAGCCCTTTCATATGCAGAGAAAACATTTTAGAAAAGGCATCAAGGTGGTGGTTTAGACTGTGTTTGAAGAAAATAAGAAAAGCAAATACAACAGGACCACCGGAGCGGAAGCAACCATACGCAGCCTTTGACTACAGGAATTTTCATTGTTTGACTGGAACAATTAAGACCGCTCCTGGATGTTATTTCTTGGCCTTTCTTGCGCATGAATGATTAATTCTTGGGCCACTTTTACAGACTGACGACTTCATTTTCCAATTGTTCCTGGAATACTGAAACTACGGATGTTGTAGTTACACTCCCTGCAAAGACAACAAGATAACCCTCAACAACGTAACAAATTAATCACACAAATCATGCTTTTGCCAGTACTGCTAGTTGGATGTGTTAAATTTGTCCAGATGAACATAGATTGACCGATGCACTGAGGACAGAAAAGGTCTGTCACTACTTGTAATATGATGTTGCCCTCTGGTGGATGAAAACTTAAAACCTATGAGACACAAGGTTTGAAGCCCTTCCTGAATGATTGAATGTATCAAAGAGCATGGGCTGCTCCTCTCCTGAGTCATTTAAACTGTCATAATGTTTATTTTTGGTGTGTAATTTCATTTAAATGTCCTGACGTCTCAATTTCATGCACAGTTCGATTCAATACTTTATCAGCGTTTCTCTCAAGTATAATTTGCTTCTTAGATTTTATGTAGTTTCTGTTAGTGGTTATTCTTGTTTCAAAGACACAAGCAATTATTTCTGGAGATGGCAGACCAATAAAAGGCTGGCCTTAAATGTGTTGCATCATTATATGATCACTCTGTTCATATATTAGCAATAAGCTGCGACTAATAATGAGACATGGTGTTTACCAGCTAGTGACTATGCATCTCTTTTACTCTAATCCAACCTCTAGTTCTGAGGAACGCTTAGAATATAAGGACTTTTTCTGGTCCTCTGGAAGCTCTTCCCCCAGATACTTAAATATCTGTAAACTGCTCATAAGTAGGATGATTTTACCCCCATTTGAACCCAGACAACACAGAGGCTTTCTGGGCCACTTACAGCTTTACTTTTATTCTAATGCTTTACATACATAATAAAAGCAATTATCTACTCTTTGTGATCACTTAAATTTAGGTAAATGTACGATTGAAGGACCAGAACCATATTATGTCTTACGCCATGTCATTATTTATTATTTACACTTTGCTTGTCTGGAGCATTTAGGTGTGTATGGACAACTGCCATGGAAGAAAGACAGCAGCAATGATCTCAGAGAAGCAATTGTTGCTGCCTATCAATGTAATATAATATAAGAAGGTTACAAGGACTTTTCCAGACAAGTAAACCAAAATAAAAGAAATACAGTTGGGGGGCATAGAAGTTTTGATCTGAATTTATTTGCCACTGTAAACCAATTGTAAAGCTTGGATTTCATCTAACACTGTAGATTCCATCCCTGACTTTGGTGAAATGGAAAGCACATTATGCGGTGCTTGATTGTATCTTAGCCTCACTTCGAAGCTGTATTCCAGTCCCGCAGAGCAGGGTTTGAGCTCAGCGTTGCCTCTGCCACCACAGTAACATCACACATCAGGATGCCTGACTCCGCGCTCTTGATGCGTCCTCGGGGAACTAACCATGTTTCTGGAATGATGCTGCGTTCATACTGATACTGCAGGTGAGGTATCAAGGGACCTATGAAAGAGCAAATAATTAACAGGAGCCAATCAGATATGTCATATTCTAATAAATTATTCAGTATTTGCAGGGAAATGAATTCCCCCTCCCCCCCTGCTCATATTGCAGGCAGCACCATAGACACTCAGAAAAAGGTTAGAAATTAATTACTGTCTGGTTCAATACACGCTGGGTCATTTCCATCTGAACACACATTACAAATTCAACATTTGTGGTCTTAGAGTCTATGAAGAAACATAATTGTTTGTACTTCTAATTTGCCATGTTTTTTTCCTACTATTTCTTTCTTTGTGCGCATAAGTTTATGTTGTGGAGCTGGGCAGGGTTATGAAAACAAGAACCAAAAAACAAAGGCAAATGCAGAGATGTTTGAGACCACACGTTGCTGTGTGGCACATGTTAAAAGGGGGGAAGTCCTTCACACATGTTTCAAAATTGCAGTGACCCAAGAGATTTGTAACTCTCAAAGTGAGACGCAGAGGTAGTGGCTGGGGACGGCTGTGAAGCCGTTAGGATTCCTGTGGATCTAAACCCTTCTCCATACAATGCCGTCTTTCCTTGGCTGTTACCATGTTATGGTAAACCCACTTGTTATTTGCCATTTTTTTTTGAATTTCTTTACTTTATAATAAATTTTAGCTTCTCTCTCCACTTTTTGTACACTTGCCATACATCAAGTTTGCCTTGATGTCTGTCTGTTTCCCATCTACTGATGCGACCAAAACCATAGTAAAATATTTTTGTTTTCTAATTTTTTTGCCAGAGTTGTGTGTGTGTGTGTATTGAATTTTATGTATTTATGAACGCATCAACTTTTAAGCAAGATGCTGAACCTGAACTTCAAGGTTTCAGAGGGGGCGTGACCAGGTCTAAGTACGGGAAGTGACATCAGAGCGGTTCTCGGCGTCGCTGTTGCTGGTCGGAGTTATGCGAGAGTCTGAGTGTCTGTTGGCCGCTGCGAGCCACCGTCCACGGTTGATGTTGTAGCGGAATAGCAGGGAAGAAAACACCGAGGAAGATCGGCCACAAGCTGCAGCGAGGTTACAAGCTTTTCAAATTCGGTAAGGCGACAGAGACGTTTTTGGCCCCTTGGCACGTGGTGCCACGGTTGGCACGGGGTCAGCCGCTGTGCTTGTTTGTGTGAGGTTGGTCGCGTGAGCTAACGTCAAGTCGGGGCCCCGAGCGGCGGCCAGCGTCTGTTTCTAGCCTGCCTGCTAACGTTGACGTTACTTCACTGGGCGAGTTCAGGCTACGAAGCCTCAAATATGTGGAAAATGCAGTCCTGATCACGAGTCAGAAGTCCACCGCGGCCACGTTTCGTGGTGTGCAGTCCGGTGGCGGCCAGGGTCGGGAAACATTAGCAACGAGTAAAAATAGGAGCGTGAGCGAAACGTGCAAAAGTGATGTTATGTTATACAGCAGCAAAGTCAACATTTGATGTGTCGGATTCGCTTTGGTTCGTTAGTTAAATAAATGTGAAAGTGAGCCAGGTGCTGCGTCTACTTCAGCAACTTTGCTGCAACAGGTCCAGACCTTTGGTACCGAAAAGACGGTGTTTATTTAGACAGGTGAAGGTCATCTTTCAGACTCGGCCCTCAGGTGGAAAATAGAGGCTCCAACGGTCTGCGACATCGTCTGATCATGTGTCGTGTGTTGCAATACAGTGATGTAGAAGCAGACTGCACAGTATTAGTAAACTAAAGTGAAGTGAGTAGTGAGCTGTGGAGATCACCCCCCACCGACTGTTTTTAAAGATGCTCCCCGTAGCCAGGTGGACACTTTTGCAGGCATGACGCTGTTTTTACGGATGAATGAATGAAACCAGGGAAATGGTCAGTGTCTGTGCGGGACTGTAGGACAACGGCACGAATCCGTATTTGGTTAATTTGACTGCTAATTATGTTGGATTTTGCTTTCAAGTGACAAAATCAGAAGATGGGGTTGCCATGGTAACGGTAAACTTACAGGTAATATAACCTGAGCTTTTGTTGAAGTGTAAAGTTTTTTTGAGGTCAGTCTGGGAGCTTTATGACAGGTAAACGTTTCTTGCCGCATGATGCAGTCACGCTCATCATCAATCCCAGATTTTATTTTCTTCTTTCGCTGACTTTGCTCATGATGCTGCACAGCCTGTAGTGAGATTTGGCTTCGTAGCAGTCTTCCAGGTCTTCATAACTCTGTCTATTGTGAAAGTGACTGTTGCTAGTCATTAAAGTATTTTGCAGATAAACCCAGGATTGGTGTGGCTGCCAAGTAATTTGTTTACTCCAAAAAAAAAAAAAAAAAAGCAGCTGTCTGCGAAGATGCTCGTAGATTTTTATTGGGTGTTGACGTTGTTGCTTTATAGTGACTCCTTTACAAAAACACAATCTCAGCCAGAGATAATGACTTCCACATCCATTTTCACACCTCACTGTTCTGTTAACTGTTATTCAGATTGGTTTTTCTTTCCTATTTACTAGTGTTATGAAAAAGCTGATTTGTATGTATCATTAGAGATGAGAGACACACACTTTTCCCACGTTTTGTTAAGAATGGAGGAGTTACGTGTGAGATGGTCCCAGGGATCACTGTGCCCACTTCGCCTTCACTTACCACTTGTGCCACCATCTGTTGGATATAATAAATGCAGCTTCTCTAGCCTTGAAGTTTAGGTTGGTAAGGAGCATAGCTGGGAATGCTTAGGTTGGCATAATGGTCACCAGATGTGTGGAAAATGCAGCATGTAGTTCCTTGTGAAGTCCTCTTTGGAAGTGTTTCTGTTTTGTAACTGTACAATATCACATTTAAATGCACTAATTTTTTAATGTAGTGCAATAAACCTACATAAAATATTCCACTAACTGTTTTGTTAAAATTATGAGAAATAAAATTTGTTATAGTTAGTAGTATGACTGCAGACCTGTTCTGAAAATCAACCAGGTTGTAACAGCGGGTTGTTTTAAACAGGGTGAAGTTTTCATGTCATGCTGGATCTCTTTGTGTCAATAATAGTTTTTTTTTTTTTTTTTAAAGAATATTAGATAATTGCAGAATGTTTTTTAATCCTTTTGCACCAATTCCACTTCTTCTGTTTGCAATCTGCTGATTTACATTTTATCATGTCTGATTTCCTTTCAATGAACTGTCCCTGTTGTTTTTGAGCAAATGGAAGAAAATTGTAATAACTATAATTCAAATGTTGCAGTTGTTGTTCCTCCACAAGATCTTTTTAATAATTTTAATAGGTTGCATTTGCTATATTTGGGTACTCTGTATTCAGTGTAGGAAAACATCCACATTGGCTTGACATAATCAATTTACAACAAAAAATAACATGCATATCACCAGCTGAGAAACTAGAGTAGTGCTAATTAGTATGAAATTAAACCTGTGATGAAGTGGAGTACTACAGTTCTCTGCTGCTTCTCATCTCATCTCGTATCTGACCTATATTCTTTCTGGATGATGAACGCCTGGGAGATTGCTTTCATAGAACAGTCTGGACTGAGGCATGCTGGTAATCTGCCCACTTTGCCAGAACTATTAAACTGTGGTATTTATAGATGAGAATTAGAATCTTGATTCCTCTGCCAGTAGTGCATCCCTGTCCCAGTCTCTGTGCTCCTTTGGTCTGCTTCTCCCTGTGTATATTTTGAGAGGTATTAACAGTCCAGGTCATCTTTAGTAGTGCATCAATATGCACCTTACCAGGTAAGACATTACTAAAGCGAAGCTAACACACCAGAGGAGTCAGGAGAGAGTGTTTGGTATCTTCTCAGTGTGAAGTTGCATGTGCTGGAAATGTGCATAGACTCAGTAGCTTAACCTGGAAAGGAGCCAAGGTCTCTTTGTTCTGGACTGCTCAGCTGTGGAAGGAAAAAGACCAACAGAATCAGATGGCTCAATTAGGGTGACCTGAGCAATCTTGCTTTGGGATCAGGGGGATTCCTCTGTCTTGCACACAAGGGCCCTGCCCTGCTTACTCTATTTGGATAAGGCCCATCGACTCTCGTCTCAGCCTCAGGGGACGAGCTCATCATCCCTGAAGAATTCCCCAAGGAAATAATGCTCTTCTAAAAACAGTCAAAAGACTGACTTAAGTTTGAAATTCGCAGTCTGGCCTGTCTGATCCACCTTCATTCTTAAGCTCACCTGGATAAGATGGCTTGTATCAATTGAAGCATGTCATTTTCTGTACCTATTATATAACCATATCACTTGGATGGAGAAAAAAGGTAGTAAACTTGTTTGTACGTATACAGTATGTTGTGTTTGGTGAAACACTGTGGCGTGCAGTATGGCCAGACATCTCCAGTCCTGTGGTGCATTCAGGTAAAACCTGAGTTGTGGGATGTATCTGTATCACTAGTATCTGGGATGCAACTCTTGGTTTGTTCCTTCTTTTTGGTCTGGATGCTTTCCAGATTTATGGACGGCAACAATTATCGTTGCTTATGTTTCCTCTCCAGCATTGCACCAAGACACACCTTTATGTGAGCTAAGAAGTTTTATAGAGTATAATTTTTATTTTTAAAGTGTGTGTTGGTAAGCTTGCAGACAGATGCCACATCTCTTCTACCCTTTGTGACTATACCATAAGTGTATGCACTTCTCATCAAGAAATATTTGCGTGCACACATGGAAAAGGCATTCAATGAATATATTCAGTATAATCTTCTGCTTTGCATTTTAAAGTGTATTTTATGGTGAGCAAAGAGTCGCATGTGTCCTTTTTTGTGTGTAAACAGTTTGTATATTTTCTGACATACTGTTATGTTATTTCAAAGACAATATGATGACAAATAATGAAAATGGGTTCTGTTTGTGTTTACGTTGCCGGGGATGGTATTTGATGTCAGAATCCAAAACTTAAGATCCATTTGGTGTACTGACGATTATTTTTTTAAACCACCTCTAAAACCGGTTTGTTAGAAATTACTTTTCTTGAAAATTGACCACTGCTCGTTCCTTCCATCTCAACAGCTGCTTTGTTTGACTCTAGCAAGGCTTTCAGATCTTGACGTCCATCATCCAGTAGCTTTAGTTTTGATCACTTCTCTACGTAGCCACGTTTCCCATGAATCTCCAGGCTTGCACTTCTGGCTGCACTGCCAGCTAATCTATATGCTAATGAGAAGATAATAATCAATGAGGTTCATGCATGGTTGTCCCCAATCAATACCACACCGCGCATGCAAACGACTGAAACGACTGTATTTCATACGACCAGACAGTTGGGTGGCTTGTTAATGCTGTGGATCAGATCATAAGTATGCCATATCGTCTGGTTTTTAATCTACCCTATTTCACATAAATTAATTCTGATTTTGTTAAGAACAAACCGGAATTCAACTGCAAAGTGCTGTTCAGCTTTCATGAGGGAATGTGGTTTTCAACTATTGGTTTGCGTTTCCTTTCTGAATCTGCTGAAATTCAGTGGGCTGTTACTTCACTCCTGCGATCTGATTGGCATCTGCCTCAAGTTCCCATTCAAACCCTACTTATGTTTGAGTTATGTTTTGTTAAGGTTTTGTTGAGCTTTTATCTGTGATGGCAAGGCTTTAATGCCTTTCCTGATAACATTGTTAATGCTGATAAGATTTTTTTTCTTTGTTTTATTATGCTCTGTCACAAGCTTCAGTGTTAATCATGCATGGATTTGATGTTAGTTGTTGTCTGTATTGTAAGATAGTGGGTTGTGTGTTTAATCTGTGTACAGATCCTGCTCTAGTCTTAACCCGAATGTTAGGATAGAACACCGGGTCACTTCAGGAAACTGCTTTCCACAAAATGTCTAAAACTACAATACTGTAGACCTTCAGCCAGAACTTAAGCACTAACATGCAACCATCATTTCAGATGTAGTCTATCCATAATGGGAAGTATGCTCCTGTTTTAAACAAATATATCGTTAATTAGCCTTTTAATATAGTTCAGTCAATGATCAGTCTGTTAGTGTCTGTTTAAAAAAAAAAAAAAAATTATTCAGGCACCATCAGAGGGGGAGGAGAGAAACAGAATAAAATCATTACCATCATTTTCATTAGTGATGATCCTGTTGTCCAATCAGCACGCTTCTCTGCACAGGCATTCCATAAGCAACTCATTGGCTGTCGCTAGGATACCACATAATCAGGAGGCAGGCTCTGGCCTGGTTGGTAGACTGGAGTGTTGATGCTGGGACAACAAGCTTGCCGTGTGTTGGGGGTAGGCAAGAGGGGCTGGGGGTTCGTATATAGCACAGAAACACCCTCGTACGCACTCACTCACTCATTTACTCAGCCAACCAACCTGCCACTCAGCGAGACAGACAAAGAGGCGCAGCATCCTGCAGGAGGACGACACACTCCCAGGGGATGGGGCATCATACCCCTGCATCGCGTTGGGGGTGTCTGAGGAGGTAGGGAGCACCAGGGTTGGGGGGGAAGCTTTGTCTCAGCAGCGCAAAATCCCATCATACATGCACATAATTAAATACACAAACACACACACATTTCTGATGCCTTGGTTATTAAAGCCATTAGACATTAGTGAAGTACTGCAGTTGAAAATGCTTTCTTGTGGTATTTGTAATGTGGGTCATTTGAGTTGTTCTGTATGCAGACTGTGTGATGGACCCTGATGGAGGCTCCTGCACTTCCTCATTGTGATGTAAGCGCTGGAGAGACAGCCTGTCTGTCTGACAGTCTTTTAGCGGCTCTCATCCTCCTGCTGCCCGTGCACATTTTCCAGACGCAAATCTGGAGTCGATTTGCGGTCTCTTTTAATGGGAGTATTAGAACATGAATGGGTTTACTCATTTAAAACGCAAAGGGCTGAAATAGTTATGTTACACTGCTGACTGACCGCTGATGCTTCTGTGACGTCCAAACAAGCACGTTGAACCCACAGAGACCAAAAAAGGGTTTTTTTTTCTTCTTAAAACCAAGTGAAAGAGTGATTGTTGATGTATATGTGGAAGTGAGATCTAGGATTTGACTTGGGGGTGTTTTCCTCTGCAAGCCTTTACTGATGGACGGCTGAAACCACTCAGAGAGACGGGGGTTTAGGCCATTATTACCAGAGGGGATTCCCTCCCCTTTACACTCGAGGAGGCAGAATCTGGCATGTAGGCTAATGACTACGTTCAGGCAGACAGGTTTTGGCAGCAGCGGTGCTTTGTTTACTACCGCAAACCTTCCGTGTCGGACTAGATTTCGTTTCCTTCACTGTCACAAACATGCAAATGTGAAATGTTGCACAGATTTGGGATATTTTGACTTTCGAAGTGACTAAATCTGTATTTCTCTGGTAGTTTTTATTTTTTCTATATATATTTTCAGTTTTCACTGTCGTGGCCAGGATTATAATGGTATCTTGCTTCTCCTTGAGATATTTTTTTTTTCTTATCTTTAAAGCTGTGCTGATTTCAGCTCAGTGTTATTGTTTACTGTATTTCTAATATTGCTTTAAAAGTTTCCATTGGAAAGATGTGATTCTGAAGGCTCAAGTCAACCTTGAATGTCAGTTGTTTTTTTTTTTTTTTTTATTACCTCCTTTGTTTTGTCAAGCTTTTCAAAGCTATTTGTGCGCGTTCATTATTTTTAAGGAATAACACATGGTTGAAAAAGACTGCAGGTTAGTTGCAAACCTCCTTTGTAAGTTGTCTTTAGAGCTTTGTCTTGGGCCCTAATCCTCTCAAAAGAATAACGAGGAGGAGGAGGAGGAGGAGCAGGAGGAGGAGCAGGAGGAGGAAATGGCTTTAGAATTGCAGCATGGCAGCAGCATTGCTTTTTATTTAATTAATTTTATCGCACTCTCCTTCCACTTTAGCTCATTTAAATCTTTCGCCCTCCACACTCAGCCTCATTACTTGCTCTCTTTCCTACGTGGCCCCCATAACTTAATGTGTTCACCTCTAACCTCAACGCTAACAATTTCATCCACTATTTTTGCGCCCTCTTTCATCCCCGTTACATCACTTGGTACTTTATTTAAATCCCCTTCACACACGCTCATTAATCCCACCTCCCTCTTGACACCAGTCAACTTCTTGATGAGGTCTGATTCTTTTTTTTGTGCTTTATTAGAACTCCGTTTCACTCAATCCGTCTGACATTTCTATATGCACTTTAAACGTAATCGTTACACCGTTGCACTCCTGACCTCACCAAGCAAAGATGTTCCATATCCTTCCTTCATTCTGTTTAACATCTTATCACATACCTGCTGAGACTCCTCTGTCTCATCTTCTTAAAGAGCTCTGAACTCTTTTCCTCTTGTACTAATGGATAGCAGAGCATCAGGAGACCAGCTTTAAAAAGGTTCTTATGGAAGAGTCTTAAATCACTGGATACATGACAAGTCACACTTCTGAAGTCTGAGATGCTTAATATAAGAGAAATGGGATATTTTCCCCCTATAATGCTTAAACACATTTTTCATTTTATTGTATTTAAGTCACAGGTTACTATCACATTACTCATGATATAGTTGAATGATGGGATTTTATTTTCCTTTGCTAAAAAGGTACTCTTCCTCATTAAACTTACTGGATTTTATTTTCTTTCTAAATTGCACGTTAAGGTTATAATTTCTGTTTCCAAGGTATACTTTTAAGCAAGGCAGTAGGTTTACCAGGCAGACAGTTTGGCTACTGAATTATAAGAAAAAGAGGTGTGTGTGTAAGAGAGCGATTTGATGTAGGTCTATTAAGTAATTAAGTATTTTTGAATGTCTGTGTTACATGCTTACACGTATGATCATACATGTAAGCATGAACTTGTACATGTATGGATACACATACCCACATACACACACATGTTATATATAATAATATACACACATAAACACAACCTTAATAATAATAAAAACAACAATATTAATTACAGAAAACATCTACAGCAACAACAACCATGAGGCTAATAATAACAATATTAGTAATCCTAGTGTCATCATAGCTAGTATTATAATGAGCAGTAAGAGAATAAACAGTAATAAGGGTAGTTCTTATCAACACCACCACCCTCCTCCCGGATGACCTGAGTCCCCCAGGGGCACGTAACCACCGGCCCTCCCCACCCACGGCGGAGGGACCAGTCTCAGAATCAGAAAATCATATCTTTTTTTTTTTTTTTTTTTTTTGTTGGATCTCATTTGATCCATGGCCTCAGTCAAGATGTCAACTTATTTAAAACCAACACCAAAAGCACGTGGATGTTTCTGTTTACTTGTGATGCTTTTACGGGACTAAAAAAAAAGACTATCTGATTTCTGATAACCAAATCTGCCATAAGGGATAGTTAGTGGGACTCTGTACATTTACGTTTTGCCTTAGATTATAGAGAGAATAAATATTACTCCCTATTGATGTAGATAAAATATTTACCATTCCCCTCCCTATGTGCTGGATGTTTTATTTCCTGGCTCACGTGGTTGTTGTATCCCTGATTCAGGAAGTAGTGGGTTTCTCGCCACAATTAGGTTATGGACCCTTTTTTCTTTTTAATTTAAGACTTAATCATTTGTGTCAAACGGTGGGAACAATTTTCCCTAGAGCCTAAAGAAATGTTGAGATTTTGAGCCAAAAGCGAAAGAAATGTTGATATTGATTGAATGATACTTAACAGTTGTATACACGTATTTACTGCTCATATTATTTTTATTCTTTATCAATAAATACTATTGCTTGGTGTATTATTTTAGTTATCTAATAAACTTTGGTTGGTTTCAATTCTAATTTACATTTTTGCCACTGAAGTAAGAGTAGGTGGTCATACTACTTTGTTTATAAATGCATATTTGTCGTGCTTAATTTCTTCATATTTCATAGTAAACATGTATTGCTAATATTACGTTTGCTTGATGCGGAGCAGCTTGTTTCCTTGTTTTGCTTCCCAAACCTTGTCCTGCAGGTTATTTGACTTTCATACGTGTCGCCGTGTGTTTCTGTCAAGGCACCGAAGAGCCATTCAGAGAAGCCGGGGGTCGAAGGTGAGAAGAGCAGAGGGCACCATGGAGAGTGAACCCGTGGCCCCTGCCTCCACTGCCAGCAGTACTGGGACCACTGCCACTTCCGCCACAACCACCTCCTCCGCCTCCTTCTCTTCCTCCTCTTCCACCAGCTCCTCCAGCACCACAGCCGTTAACACTAGTAGTACATCTACTACCACTACTGCTGCTTCTACCACATCCATTAGTCAAGGTAGCAACAGCAGTACTAGTAGTAGTAGTAACACTACTAGTAGTAACACTAGTAATAATACCAGTAACAGCACTACAGCTGGAAGACAGGCACTGCCCCAGATATCCGTTTACAGTGGAATACCTGACAGACAAACTGTGCAGGTGAGTGTCTTGGTTTTGTAAAATAATACTTTCTTTACTCTGCTGCCCTCTGTCGGTGGTCATGTAGCAGAATTAAAGTTTCTGTTCTGCATGGACAGCATGTTATAATCCAACGTTTAACTGGGAGTAAACTTAGATGGTGAGGGGAGGTGAAATGATGAAATGATTGAAAGATCTTGCGAAATAACTAAAACTGAAGAAGGAATGCTTTTGTTCTTAAGTTCTTTTGACCCTTCAACTCGAGGATAAGCGTCTACACCGGCTTAGTCTCTGACAGAATGACACCCACTCAACTTGAAGTGCTGATGCTTTGACAGCAGGGTTATTGTTGTATTAAAGCTGCCTTTTCTTGCACTTGGTTGCTAACAATTAAAAGGCAAACACCTTTGTTGAGAAGCTGACCTGTGAACTGGGCTGCTGGTCATTGATTCACTTTGAGAACTGAATGAATGCTTGTGTTCCACCTTCTGATTTTACTGCCATTCCTTGAGGCGTTTTTCCGGATGTCTCTGACACTGCGGACTACAGGTCAACATCCTCTCTAGTTACTAGGCAACCTGGCAGAGGGCACCTGCAGAGGTGATGGGTGAGATGCTGCTACTATAAACATCAAGGAAGACTCCTAATTGATGCGCCTAGTTTCTTTATTTACATGCTTGTAAGATTTAAAATACTAACTAATAATTAGGTAAATAAATCTGAAATTAAAATAATTTGTTATGGGTTAATAAATTCCAACTCCAGAAGTTACCAATTCCCTTATTTAATTGGTGTTCCTCAGAATTGTACTTTTATTATTTACGTGATTGTACAGGGGTTCAGATCTTTTAGGTGACTGAGGTGGTTGTTTGAGAGAATCTCAGTTTCTGTTTTCAGTCAGGTTGATTTCTATGACATCATTCGTTTACAGTTGATTGTTATATGTAAAAAGTTTTTAGTGTTTTTACACTTTAGAGCTTAAAAAGTGACATTATTGTTGAAAGCAATTCACCAGATGCGTGCTATCAAATGTCCCCATGAAACCTTCCTAGTTAATAACTTTAACTGGGAAAAAAAATGTATTTTTTAGATGTGTTTTCTGGAATTGTGACTACCAAGAAACCGAGAAACTTGACCAGAAACAGAACAAATTGGTTCATTTGATTTAATTATTTTTTTCCTACCAAAAGCAACAACAGATTTTAAGAGGTAGATTGATGCGTTTTTTTTGTTTTATGGCCAATTCTGAATTTTAGAAATGAGGGCAGCCAGTTGCCTATTTATAGTTTTATATTGAATATGTTTTTTTCTTCCTTTTTTTGACCAATATGATTATTTTTATTTCATCCCCATACGATGAGATGTATAGCAATTTAAAAATATAAATTGTTTGGCAAATTTCCCTAACTGAAACAATTTATAAACCTTATTAATCAATTCACCTCATGATTTACACTGTCTTAATTATGTTTAGAGATTTTCTTTGTCTGTTCAATTAATGATTATCATATTTATTTTAAATATTATCTTTTTTTTAAAATGTCTTATTTTTAAATAGCATAGAAATACACATAAGATGTCTTTGGACCATCGGTAAACATGTATGTGCAGTTGAAATTATGAAATTCTAATGGCTTTAAAATAAATCATAATAATACTACAAATATTGTACTGTCTAATATCAGATCATCAGTGAGGCAGTGTGAGCAGTACATATGAATAAACATCTGTCATCGTATTAGATCAGGAGCGGGGAACCCTGGTCCTCCAGGGCCGGTCTCCTGCATATTTTAGATGTTTCCCTGCTTTAGCACACCTGATTCAGATTAACGGTCATCAGCAGCTTTACATCAGCGTGTGCACAAGTCTGTTGTAGCGGTGTGTTTTTAAGAGAAGGAAAACATCAAAAACACGCAGGACACCGGCCCTCGAGGACCAGGGTTCCCCACCCCTGCTTTACATTTAAATAGACATAGACATTGCCGGATGTTTAGCAGAATACGTTGTAGTAAATGTGCAAAATCAGTGAGTTGGCCAACTTATTAATGGGTATTATTTCGTAATGTTAATTGGTATAAATGGGTATTGTAATGTGTATTTTTCCATATTTGCAGGTATTCCAGCAGGCACTACACAGACAGCCAAACACAGCAGCACAGTACCTGCAGCAGATGTACGCTGCCCAGCAGCAGCACCTGATGTTGCAAACCGCAGCACTCCAGCAGCAGCACAGCCTCAGCACCGCTCAGCTGCAGAGCCTCGCTGCTGTACAGCAGGTCAGAAAACCGCCGTCATAGGTTGTGTGTACCCCTACTTTAGATACAATGATCAGCTCTACTATCAGCCTGCTACAAGACAGGCCTTGGAAACTGTACATTACAGTCTCTCTCCTTCCTGTGTCTCTTGTTGCCGTGAGAAAGGCCAGCATCGCAGCTGGCCGACAAACCTCTTCACAGAATGGCACTTCATCTCAGCAAACAGGGTCTACTCAGGCTACGGTAAGTGTCTCTTCTGTGTCAAGTCTGCCTCATAAAGGCCGCTTAAGGTTTAGGTTATCTTTGTCCAATTAGATGATCGTGAGAGTTGACTAACACTTGAACCAGAAAGCCAGCAGGTCTATCTAGATTTTTGTTTTTTACTTTTGAAGAATTTGAGTTTACCTTTGGTAATGAAGCGGGGAAGGTTGTGCAAGTCTTTTATATCTGAGCGCTGACTTTTAAATATCAGTATTGTGGATAAACCAATGATCCTGTTAATCTCTCCCCACAGATCAACCTGACCACCTCCCCAGCGACAGCTCAGTTGATCAGTCGAGCCCAGAGCATCAGCTCCACCCCCACCAGTATTTCCCAGCAAGCTGTTCTGCTCGGCAGCCAATCCAGCCCCACTCTCACAGCCAGCCAGGCACAGATGTACCTGCGCGCACAGATGGTGAGCGGACAGGGACGAGGAGCACAGCCACCGGCACATTTACATGAGTTCGCATATATGCATAAACACCGTCACACTCAGAAACTGCTTAAGTAAATGAGCCTGATGCGTACAGGGATACTGTCAGACCTGCACAGGGACAGCATTTGTGTTTGGCTGCTTTTAATTTGCCAAATCAGTTGTGTTTTGGCATACGAAATACTTGTTCTACCTGGTTACGATCGCATTGTCAGATGTCATGTTTGTGGCAGAAAAACACAATTGTGAGTTTACAAAGTGCCATAAATGTTATTTCGGATTCAGTCTTTGGTAAACACAATCAGAATCCCTACAGAGGCATTTTCTTAAAGGCCATATATTTTGCTTTTCCTTAATGTCCTTAATGGTTAGAAATTGTTTTTACTGTCACATATTCATCTTTTATGCTATTTAGTTGGGTTAGAAGAACCTGTTGAAAGAGGCCCAATAAAAAGAGGAAAGAAACCATGTTTTTGTCTACTTTATACTAGTTAATTCCAGTACTTTGTATAGGATGAACATCATTACCAGTAGTAATAATGGTAATATGGGACCTTTACATTTACAGTGGTAATGTATAGATACAGATCAGTTGTTGGCTGAATATGTTCAGTTTTATGAATGCTCTTAAGAAAGACATGGACATTTATACATGTATGTCTCCCTCTAGAGGGAACATCCTGACACAACATCCAGAACTGAAGAAAAAGGATACTTTTGACTTATTTATTTATTTATTTTTTTTTGTAAGTTGTGCTCAAATAAACTGCCTTTGGACAAGCCATTTGTATTACTTCTGTTCTCATTTGAATGGTTCATGCTGTACCTCCCAGGCCCAGCAAAGTAACCTGGTGCAGGTGGCTAGGAACCTGGGCCGGGCTGTTCCTCTGTCCCCACAGCTCATCTTCACCCCTGCTGCCACGGTGACGGCTGTGCAGTCGGAGAGTGCCACTCAAGCTTCCTCACAGGTGAGTCTTAATGCTAGATTCAGAAAAATACAAAAGCAGTGCAGATGTGGGCATATTTTTCACATCTTTAATATAAACGTGTACTAAAATCAATTATGTATCTTGTTACATTTTTGGATGGAGCTCTGACAAGCCAAGGTGATGGATTATACACTGCAACACCTCTTTATGCCCATTGATGTCTGTGTCTTAAGAACCAGGTCCAGAATCTAGCTATCCGTGGCCAGCAGGGGGCGACCACATCCTCGTCACAGACTCAAACCATGCAGGCACTCAGTCTGAAGCAGAGCCCGGTTCCCATACAGCCTGCCTCACTGATCAAGAATCCCAGTCAAGTGACCCAGGCCTCCACGGGGGGGAAGGCCAGCTCCTCCGACAGCCCCTCTGATGGAGGAAAGAAGGGGGACAGTGCAGCGGTCACAGAAATTCGAGCTCTAAACATGAGCCGCAGTGTCACAGCCATCAGTGCTCAGCCTCTGATTGCACCTGGTAAGTTGGCCTTGTATTTCCAATACGATTCAGTACCTGCTGATTAACAGTTGTTAATTAACAGGTTGTTTTTTTAAGAAGACAATTGATCTTTAAAATACAGTCCTTTAACTCACATCTTTTTGATAATGTGACTAAATCACGCTCAACACACCAAAGCTGCTTGTGTCTTCCTTTTTTTTTTTTTTTTTTTTTTTCTCCCACTGACTTCTTGAATCTTATAAAGGGGATAGCGGGAGTTAGTGGTCTGTGCGTGCATGTGAGCATGTGTCTCTGTACCTGAGCGAGAGTCGATGAAGGGTGTCAAAGTGACGCAGGTTGCCGTCAGCCTGCGAGCCATCAATGAGGATCAGCGTGGTTGCTTGGTGTCGTTGCCTCGCCTCTAGACCGTCACGGTATAGACCTGCATGTCCTCTCTTGGCTTGCATGGGATTCTGTTTTCCAGGTACTCCAGCTTCCTCCTACAGTCCAAAAACTATGCATCTGACTAAATTGACCCAACAGTGAAAGTGAGTGTGTGTGTGTGGCTTCGCAATGGACTGGTGACCTGTCCAGGGTGAACCCCGCCGTTCACCTGTTGACAACTGGGATGGGTTCCAGCAGATCCCCGATGGATGGATAATTTAGTCCCATCTATTTTACTGTCCATGTCGATTAGATGTGGAATCAGCCTCTTGATCTTGGTTTTAAAGACAGGAAAACGAAACCAAGTTAATTAAAACCACCGTTAATCGTTAACCAAATACAAGTTAACGTAACTATATATTACTGATGAATGTTTAACAACAGTTTGGCCAACTTGAATTACATAGTTGATCAATTAGTTGATCAAATAAAAACAGCTTAAAAATCCTTCTCTACTTCACTAAAATACATTTTTATTAATGTTTTAATAAAAACAGAAGTTTGTTTTTTCACATGAATTTCTGTTACTTACCAACTAATGTGTCCGTAATGGTGTCAGGATGAGAAAAAAGTGTTGCAGTAAAGTTGATTTTTTCATTTTCTTTTTTTTTTTTTTGTCTTTTAAGCAGTGCTTTTAAATTTTGTGCAGCTGCTCCTAAAATGTTTAACTATGTGCACCAGTAGTACAAACAGACAAAGCCGCGATGAGCACTGAGTGGTGTTGGCTTGAAATAAGATTAGATTTACTTAGTCGCCCATTTAGTTGTTCTTTTTTTTTTTTTTTTTTTACACGTTCAGTTACATTTCAAAATGTTGTCATCATCATAAAATGCTGGAAAAGATTAGTAGCTCTTAGCCTGTGCAGTTTTCCTTGAAATGAGTGGGAGTGTTTTTAGCTGTGAATCCGCTGCTTCTGTCAGGAAATACTCAAGTACATTGATTGATATGACATTTTTTTTTTACAGCAGTCAGCTATGATGTTGGCAGGATGAATAAAAACCTATTAGGTTGGGTTTTCATTCAATAAATTCTCTAAACCTCTTTCATTACACTTCCTGGATGCATCTGGAGTGGACTGAGTAATGTACAGTATCCTTTGACATTTCCACCTGGGTTAAAGAGCAAGTGGACTGTAAAATGTAAACAATCCACGTGTTTTTAAAAGGTTTCATGTGATTTCTGTACACCGACACCTCATCTTCTGTAGGAAGTTTATCATTTTTCATGCGGACAAACTAAACAGCCAAACGGTCTGCCAGTTGCAGCATGCCACTTTTCGTAACAGATGTACATTTCAATCCTTAAAGTAAATCTGCGGTTTCAGGCAGCTGTCTTATATCGTTCACAGCAGAAATGTGCCTCTTTGTTTGTGGCGGGATTAAATGAGAAACTATTTACACCCGGTGCTTTCACGAGCATTCTCGTGTAACGTGTCCTGGCCTGCATCGTACATCCGTTCACTCACTGAAGGGGTGAAATCGGGCGTTAAAAAGATGCCGTGCAGGGTTGGGCCTGGACGAGTGTGAAAACTGTGAGTGGCAGACTGCCAAGCAATGGCGAAGGTGTTTTTAACAACATATTTTGTAATTGGAAATCAACATCTTTTTTCTTTTCTTTTTTTTATGTATGACTGGCTTTGCATGCGCCAATAATACAAACTGACTACGTTAAATTAATTCAGTTTGTTTGCAGGATGTATATATTTTCCTTCAGGTGTATTTTTTCATTCTTTCATTCTTCCTGATAATCAGACTGCCTTTAAAAAAAAAAAAAGGAAAACAAAAATGATTTTTGTCCATGCGTGCACCATATCTGTCTGTGCCCACGACCATAAACCTGTTCTAGACAAAATACTGTGTTCATGCACGAGGTTGTTGGTATCTGCCTAACAAATGAGCGTGCACAATTTGTGGTCTTGTGTGTTAGTAAAGCGAAGGGGAGGAGAGATTATCTGAGCATGTCACTGCGCAACCATGTCTTGCTTTGTTCAGTAATGGATTCATGGAAAATGAGGGAAGATGGAAGCTTAAAATCCAGTTGCATGCTGTCTGGTTTAAAAAAAAAAAAACAAACAAAAAAAAAAGGGAAAGAAAGAGGGAGAAAAAAGAATATGGGTTGCTATAGCAGCAAGCCACAAGGGACAAGTGTGCACATGAGATGATGGGGAGTTAATACGCCATTGATCAGGAGTGAAGAAGGCTGTAGGGCTGCCTGATGAGGCCTTGGTCATTCATATATATATATATATATATATATATATATATATATATATATATATATATATATATATATATACACACACACACACACACGTTACCCTACGGTTTAAAAAAGAAAACGATATCTAATTTGAAATAAAATTTGCTATTACAAGGTGTAGTTGAATAGATTTGGTGTCAATAATGAGTCAACGTGTGTGAGATTATCAGGCCAGAGTACAGAAGATGCACAGCATAAACAAACGGAGCATTTTTGTAAAGGTTTTAGAAGAGGACTCTTTACACAGACTATCCAAATTGACCATTTTGGGATGTGTATGCCACTAAGTTTTGTTTTTTGTTTTTTTTATTGGTTAGGAGACGTTTTCACATTCTCGTTTTTTCATGTTTCATGTTTTTCGCTGTTGGGCAAACTGCTGGCCCGCTCACTGACATCAGGGGAGCTTAAACTTTATACTACGTACATGTTTGACTCATTGACCTCATCTCAAACTGGTTAGTAATGTTTATTTTTGTTTAAATGTTAACTGAATGTAACTGTTTCAGAAGTAGATGGATAGATTCTTAAAAAGCAAACGAGAAGCAAAGTTTTCACTCGCATTTTTTTCTGCTTTTCAAGGCTCGCTCGAAATGATAATTCAGTCACAATTCAGTTAAAAATACAGTTTACTTTGACTTGAAACATTTCTGTGCTACGTAAATCCTACGTCTACTGAGTCTTCACTTGAGTGTCTGTCGTTTTAAATTAAAAGTCAGAATATTTCATCCATTACAGCTTGAAGGTCTGATAAAACTTATAAATGCTCAGTACAGCTATTAAGAATTAAAGAGGCTTTTCCACAAGTAGCTTATTAACTAATTAGTGTTCATGACACAGTTTCTTGTATTTTTAGTCATGCTCGTGTTCGGTTTGACTCAGCACAGAGTTGTCTGGCCCGACTGGTCTGAGAGAAGAACAAAAGAAACGCGGGAAGTGTGATTAATCGTGCTTACGACTTTTGCTCAGCGGGGTTTGTCAGATTGAGTAATGTCTTAAAAACGTGAATGTTCCAAAAGAAAAGAGTCCGGCTCTGTGACCGCACAACAAAATTGGCACTCTTTTGGCCACATAGGGCTACAAACTATTATAAAAGCCCCCCTCTCGTTTCGTGGTATGATTAGTATCACTTTCCGCCTAATCCAAATATAATCAATCACAAAAAGCCTTGGAAAGACAAAGACGTGGTACTCAAATATTCCCTCTTTCTCCCTGTTGTTGTTTATCAAAAACGACGCTCAGATTTCTTAATAAAATATCATTCGGTGTGATTTGGTCCCCCCTCTGCGGATCTGCCATTGTTTCACTGCTCAAAGTGAGACTGTTTGCTTTTCTTTTCTTTTCCTTCAAACAGATGAGTCAGACGCATAATTTATGTAGGAAGTGTTCTCTCCGAGCCAACTCCCACACAATAAAACATCTGCAAACCTGATTTAGAATTCTCTCGCGGTGAGGAAAGATGAAATAAGGCCCGCTGTTGCTTCTGTGTTGTAGTAGGTCACAGCGTGTTTGAAAGTAAGCCAAAGTGGCAGCCGGTGAGAATGTTGAAACGGAGGGATTTTCCAGGGCCTGGTGCTGCAAATGCTGAAAGGAATGTATACTGTCCTCAAACTGAGGATGTTGCACAACAATACACAGTAAGAGGTCTGTGAGCACTAATTTGGGGAAGGGATGTCCATGGCCACATGCTAAAATTTGTAATATTTGCCGTGTGTATGTGCGTGGGCGTCTTTCCAGTCCTTAATCCCAAGATCTTGAGGGAGAAACGGATTTAACATTAATTTCTTGTCTTCTCCTCTTCCAAGATTTCTTTCTGTTCCTCATTAGAGCCTTGAGAAAGTTGTCAGGAATCATGAGGAGGACTGGTTATAACCGGCGCGTACTGATTCAGAAATCCCCCTCCCTCACACTTGCTGTGGGTGGGAATCTCGTGATTCATTGGGCTTCCGCTTAAATCCAAGACAGTTCCTGGTGCATTCTTGGTGAAGACCCAGAAGGCAGCGCTTCGTTATTTAGCTGATTTCATGTTCACATTTTTAACAGCTGAATCACTGATATCTACTGATGTCCTGTTTTTACTTCCACAGTAGGAGTGTTGTCTTTCAAGTCAAATATTAGAAAGATGAGACGGGTATTTGCAGACAGCAGGTAGGACTTGGTGTGGGTCATTACCGGCTTTCTGCATCTGCCCTAATGCAGTCCATTTATACTTCGCCTGCTGGTTTATGTCCACTCTTTTTGACCCTGCTTTTCCGACTTTACAATGACGTTTTAAACCCAGCAGCTTTCTGAGTCTTCATTCATGGAGGTCTTGCGTCATTTTAGGGCTAAAATTAAAAGTTTGACCAAACGATCCAAAGTGCAGATCCAGTTGCTTGGTGTCGGTAGTCATGGTGAAGATGAGGCTTTGTTGTAAGTCTGTCGTTGCTTCTTCAGCACATCACAAGGCTGACATTTCACAGTTTCAGCTAAGCTTCAAAAGGCTCGACAGACTCTTGGGTGTCATGGATTTTTGTGCACATGTACATGACTACTAAAGCTTTGTTATATTTTTGTTGATCACTCAACTTTCCGGTTGTTTGTTTTTTTTAGTATTTAACTAGTATTTTTTATCATGGTACGCATTAGGCCATCTAAACAAGCATGCGTGCTTGCAAATACCAGGATTTCGCCAGTCCACAGTCGCAGAGCAGCTGGCGCGTCTGCAGACGTATCCATAATAAAACTATTATAAGATGTGCTGTAGCTCCCTCCTTCACTCTTCTGGGTCAAATTGAAGATTTTGTGTGTCGATGCTACTTCTTTTCTTCCCCTGAGAGACAGTAATGATGTCTCATCTGTTAATTGGACAAAGGAGCTAAAACGATGGATGTTTTTATCAAGTGAAGTAGCTGTTTTTAAATGGCTTCCTAAGCGTAAAGCGTGTTTTCATTGTAATGCAGCAGGCCGTATCCACCCATTTACAGCTGAGAGTTATCTTGCTTTAGTCATCAAGAACTTACAGCGTGTCCTCCCTCTGCACCACAGCTAACCAAATTTGCTGTCGGCGACTTCCACGGCGCCTCACTGTGTGAAAAAGAGAGCACTCTTCAGCACATGGTGTTGTATTAAAGCACTAATGTCAGGCAAACGCTGCTGGATAGAAGCGTCTGCATTTTCCGTGGCAGGGTACAGACTGCGGTTAGTGCCTCACAGGGAAACTTTGAAACCAGATGGAGCCTATCCCTCACAAAACATCATGCATAGAACGGGGGAGGAGGGCGGGACAAAGGGGGATCTGAGACAATTGTTGATGTGCTTGGCAGTTTTCCATTAGTGGATTTATGGTGAGGTTTATTAACATCACCGGGCGCGCCTCCGGGTTTTACTTGTCATACAGCAGAAGCCACTGTGCAGGTCTCGGTTGGGTTTAAAGATGATGATGAGTTCTTTTAGCTTCTTAGAGATGAAGAAGGTCCTGCTGAGTCGACATTCACCCTGTAAACACTGTTACGGGTCGCTGGCTCGGGGTGCTTCTTCCTGAGGCGTTTCTAATACCGCGCTAGCCTCAGGCTAGTCCCACTGAACACTCACATGTTACCGCCATACAAGATTGATGTGCTGCGTCTCTGCCTTCAGGGCAAGTTTTGAGCTCAGGATGTCTTTTTTTTTTTTTTTTTTTTTTTATTGTTTTACCGCCCGAACCACTGACAGGTGATGAGAGCCCATTTTGAAACAACTTGAGAGTCAGGCCAGCATCGCCTCTGTGGCGCTCGTCTGTGCACCTTTCCACAAGCTCCCACTATTACATGTTGTCAACAAGGGGCACAGAGGTGAAGGCAGCACCTTGAAGTGGGATCTGTAGTGCAGACATCTACATCTTTCAGTGTTTAAGAGCCAGAGGCAGAGGGCTCCTAATCCCTTTTTTTTTAATTTCACCTCATACTTTCTACCAACTATAAAGGTTTTGATCATCAAAGGTGGCTGAATATGCCAATGAAAAGAAAATCTATTTAGTTTTAACTGCTTTAAAGCTAGTATTAAGTATAATAATAATATGAATTGAAAACTTTCTTCTGCCAGTTTTCGTGTTTAAGCACAAGCTCTTTATCGTTTGTCCTCTTGCTAAGAACAGACGACGGATCTTATGGATTATTTAGGGTGCAGCACAAGCACGTTGTGACTTTGTGACCAAACTGAGGCCGGTGTTGTTCTTGTTCCAGCGTACACCCAGATTCAGCCTCATTCACTGGTTCAGCAGCACAAACAGCAGCAGTTTGTTGTTCAGCAGAGCCAAAGTTCCCAGAGGACGACGGGCCAGCTGCTGCAGACCGCCTCCATTCAGCCGTCACAGCACCCTGTCCCCGTGCTGCCCAAACCTGCCCCTCACCAGCCCTCCACTCCCAGCCAACAGGCCACCATCTTCCACTCCACCGTCAGCCCCCACGCCCTCCACTCCTCCATCAACCACGCCAAAGCCCAGCCTGTCCAGCTCACTGCCATTAACCTGCAAATACAGCCAACGGTACGTACAGGTTGTTTGTGTTTATGATGCTACTGAACTGGTGTCCCTTTTTTTGGACTGATGTGAAACAATAATCTCACAAACGCCCATGCATTAACAGCTCACTTCTGATCAGCAGTGCTGAGACTTCACTATTCAGTGCAACTTGCATAAAAAAAAAACAAATCACCACCTCTTTCATATGACTGCATGTACTGTTATTGACAGACATGCAGTCTGTCTTTTATTAATGCCGCACACTTTATACACATTAGGTCTTTTTATTTATTGTTCTATTTTTGTGTCTGACGGAACATGACTTTCTCAGTTACCTTGTATTTTTCTTGTACACATCCCTGACTTTGGTATTTTGAAACTGGTAACCAGAAAAACAAAAGCGACTGCTCCAACAACACCCACAGTCCACATTTCCCCTCCAAGACATACATGTGAAAAAACACAGGAATCTTCAGAGTTTTGATTCTTGGTGGAATGTTTTCCCACTGATGCAATGTTTTTTCCTGACGATTTTCAGTTTTCAGTCACTGACATTAATGGGGACTGTCCCTAACGTGTGGTGGTGGTGTTATCTCAGATTTTCCTTCTCATATACAGTCGTATCAAAAAGAAAG
Organism: Xenentodon cancila; assembly: GCA_014839995.1. NCBI lineage: Eukaryota > Metazoa > Chordata > Actinopteri > Beloniformes > Belonidae > Xenentodon > Xenentodon cancila. Next base: position 25,547,242 of record CM026203.1, on the reverse strand, counting down.
CCTGTCCTTTTTCACTTGTATGTTTTTACACATCAGGGCTAGATTACACCAAAAAAAAATCAACTTCCTTACCAATTAGAACTTTAATTACCAACATCATGTCACAGTGTAACACAGAGAAAGCAATACATGCAGGAGCAGTACAGGGAAAAACTAAGAAGGTTGGAAATAATGTCCTCTAAGACAGTATCTGTCACTTCAAATAGATTGAGGTCTGGACTTCTGCTGCAGGTTTGCTGAGATCATCGTCCTCCTGAATGACCCCCTTTCTTCCAAGCTTTAGACAATTAGCCTCACCTTTGACTCTAGACCTCTGTAGTATCCAGAGGAGTTGGACTGCAAGGTTCCCAGGTCTTCTGTCAAGAAAGCCATTACTAAGATTGACTTCTATCTTGAAAATTGTCCTAATATGGATAATAATTCTCACTTTAGACCAGTGGTTCACGAAGTTTTGTGGGTATGATTGAATGGAAAAAATGAACGGTTTGGACACAGCAAGCATAATCAGAGGCGCTGCTTGCCAACAGGTTTACCAGACAAATGCTTGGGATCCCGATTCAGAAGGTGGCCCCCCCAAGGGAAGACTGACTTCGAATCGCAACAGAGCAGTGACCATGAGGAGAATTCGCAATGACAGTGGTCGGGCACCCGGCCAGCGGAGAAAACCATAAAAGGGCCCCGCCTCTACCTCTTGCTCTCGCTGCGTCTTGCATACAAACCTTATGAGGGCAGGTCTATCAAAAGTATTATTATTATTATTTATTGGCAAGAAATTTAAAAAAAGGTGCTGCTAAGGAGCGTGGATGGCAATAATTGTGGGTTGTGTGCCAGTGTTACAAAAATGTTCTTATAAACCAAAGCGGGGCCCAGCTGAAACTGTTGGGAACCCCTGCTTCAGACTGAGACTCTGAATGGTTTGGAAATGTTCTTATAACCCTGCCCAGACTGGAGGGCAGAACCAGTGGTTCTCTAAGGTGATTGCTGATCGTTTTCCTTCTTGGCACCTTCTTGGTGTTCGTATTTACCTCATTTCAAGATCTGAACTGTGTTTTATTTCTTCATATAACTATATTTTGTTTCTCTCTGATTTCTCATGCTCATCTTAGGCTACTCGATTGGTTCAAGACAATAAAGATAAGCCAACCTCATTAGTGGTCAGAGAGACGAGTCAGGCACCGCCCATGCAGCAGCAGCAGCAGCTGCCGCCGCCGCCGCCGCCGCCGCCACCGCCGCCACAGCAGCAGCAGCAGCATCAGCAGAAACCTGTGCCTCCTCCGTCACAACCCTCCAAACCTGCAGAGCAGCCCAAAGTTAAACCTGCCACATCGCCTAGTCAGTCACAAGGTAAAGACTTAGCAGACTCTTTAGGCAGTCGGCGACCGTAACGGGAAAACTGGGAAGCACTTCAATACCCTCTGTAAAGAACTTCTTGTGTTGTGACTATAGACTTATCTTTAAAAGGTTTCAAATTAAACAAGACATGCTCTATTCTAGGTTGTTTAACAAAAAAAAAGAAAAGAAATAATAGACTGGCTAATAGAGTGGCCAGTGAGTGAATAACTGTAAATTGTTTTTAGTCAGCTGGGAGTGTTTCAGAGGCTGCGGTTTTATTCCCATCGTTGGTAATTTGTAATGTTAATGTTTTCAGTGTCATTTAGATGCCGTCTGAGGTTTGCTGCTATAGTAATCTCTTTAGATGGTTACTCTCAAGTTTCTCTGTTTTGTAAAAACAATTTTCATGTCCTTAACTAATGTAGATGGACTCTATGTATTATTCAGTTTGGCACTTGTAGAAAATCCATGAAGTGTTACTCATAGCTGTGAAAAGTATCTTTTTAGAATCACATTCCTCTTTAATTGGCACTTTTTTTCAGAAAGGTGATTCACACTCAGAGTTAAAAAACTGCAAGGGGGATTATGCCGGAGTTGTCCTGTAGATGGGTACGCGCTGTCTCTGATACATCTCTGATCTGGGGATTGAACTACCGCTAACGCGGTCTCCTGTGAAGGGAAACGTGACGCAAACCTCATGTTTTCTGTGAGTTAGGCGCGATACGGAGAGCAGGGAACTATTTTGAGAATCCCGCTGTCGGATATGCAGACATGTCTTTCTTTAGAAACTTTGAACATTTAAAGTCAAAGTAACAGCATGTTGTGGGAGCCTGCTGATGGTTATCCTGAAGAACTCTTGAGTTGTATCTTTATTTCGTTTACCACTTCTAAACGTGTAGTCGAAGGATTTAGTGAGCCAGCATCCAACAAAGCAGTTGCAACCACCCACCGGTTGGCTGCCGCATCACTTTAGCGGTCCTGACTGGAGGTCCCGATACGACCAGAGAAAAGCCTAACACTGATCAACTCCTGTTTATTCCAGTACAGCCTCGCGAGAATCTGTACGAGCGTATCCCAGCTCTGGCGAGATGAACGTATGCAAACGTCCTACCAGAGTGGCGCAGCAACTTTTATCAGAATTTGTGTGAAGATGGTTTTAAGACGACACGGCTGCTTTTATACATTTGTGTTAATTATTTGCATGAAGTGTTAAAAGAACTGAATGAGTAGGCTTTGTTTTCAATGTCAAGACGATGTTGGAAGTGGAATGGGTTTGGGGGGTGGTCTTGGACCGCCGGCAGGTCCTGTTAACGGCCCTGCTGGAAACGAGCCTGGCCCGTTATGTTTAATGGACACTTTAGGGTAATCTTACACTGTAAAAACACTAATCAGTCTTATCTGTGGCGTAACATGTTGGGTTAGAACAAACTGCTGATTGTGCGAGGCTTCATAGCATGACGATGACTCACGAGGAAGTAATAACGGCTCGCCATTGGCTACGGTGACTGCCAATCAAAACTGTATGTAATTTTACCTGATGTGGTAAAACTGGTCTGCATCAACCTGGAACTTATGCTGTTGCTGTTTGGGTACCAACACTCCAATGTCAAGCTGGTTGTGCTAAACGCGGTGGTCATTTCCGATTTGGTCTGTTCATCCAGCCCATTTGCAGTACAAGCGCAACAGGCTTCGAAAAGCCCTTTTCAGAAAACCTGTGGATGGCATCATGTGGGGCTTGTCCAGTTCTTCTTATGCAGCTGAAATCTAGTGGGGTGGGTTTGGGCAGTGGTCTCAGCCGTGTCCAGTCCCGATCACATCCCAACTGAAAACGAGCACGGTCTGTTGCGCTTTACTGTTTCGGTTGACGTCACCGGCACAATTAAAAACCGTTTCCAGCAGTAGGCCGGAGCTGTATGCTCTGTCGTCGTCTGCAGCCGTGGGAGGAAACGGGGAGGCGGACCCTGCGAGCAGGCGTGTCGTTTACGGCTGCGGAGCGGCGCTGCAGCTTTAAGACGCTCGCGGTCGCCGCGGCAGGTCGGCGCGCGTCTGTTCGTCGGATTATCGGAACAAAACAACAAACGCGGACCGCACGTGCCGTCTGCCTGAGAGAAGCGGAAGCGGCGCGGTAAGAAAACTCTCCCCGTTCAACGCCGGCTGCTTTAAAACGTGACAAAGCAGAGCGGCGTGTTTACTTTCGCTCGTGTGGGATTTAAGCGAAACGCCGAGGTGTCGGCGTGACGGATGCAGCTGTGACGGGGGCTTATTGAGCGACGTTTTGCCCGCCAGTCACTGGAAATATCTCGTTTATTGTCATCAACAGCAGCCAGGTGAATATGACCGAGACTGGTTTGTTGTCACTTGTCAAGTCCACGGTTGTACAACAAACACGCAATTAGGCATTTGATGCTCCAGTGTTATAATGTTTGTTTTCGAGAACCAAACAACTATCTTGCATGTTTATAGTACAATATCTGTATTTTGAACTGTCAGTCATTTGAAATTTCCTCAAAAGTTTAGGAATATTTATCTTCCACACTCAAGGCTACAGTCATTGGTGTCATTGTAACTATGCAGCAATTATAAAACACATGGATTTGAACATGGAAACCTTCTAATTATGCAAGTTTTGTGTGTCTAGAAGAGTAAAATAAATAAAACTTCGTTTAATGCCACTAAAAGCATGTAAAAGCTGTTGATTTTTGGTGGCTTTGCTTCAAAAATCTATTTACTTCCGGGTACTGATGGCTGTCTAACTCAGACCCGCTCAGTTTGACTTCACAGATGGTATTAAAAAACACTAATGTCGCATCTTGTGTATTAAATGGAGGGGGTTTTATTTTCTTGGTCAGGAGGGGCATCTGCCAAGAGGCCGAGTGCAGCAACAGGGACCCCACCTCCAGCCATGACCTCAGGAAATGAGAACGAGGCTCCCACCGTGATGGGCAGCGCCCCACAAAACGGAGAGAATAAACCGCCGCAGGCCATCGTCAAGCCCCAGGTTCTCACGCATGTAATTGAAGGCTTCGTCATTCAAGAGGGAGCGGAACCGTTTCCAGTGTGTGTAAGTGGCCGACCTCAGATTTACTGGCAGAGAAACATGATAAACAACCCAGAGCCACCACGCTCCCCGGTGCACATGCCTGCAGGGAGCTGTCAGCAGGCAAACACAAACCCTCTGTTGCGGCTTGTCATGACAGCTCACAGCGTCGTTTTAGATCGGTCATTAATTACAGGAAGATGGGCGTCTGTTAGTGTAAACGGTACAAATGGAGGAATGTATAGGTGTGTAAAGCTAAGCTCATTTTAGTTTTCATCATTTTACATTTCAGTCTGTCATTATTATCTCTTTGTTTTTATAGCAAATACCTTATGCATGCTATAGGTTAACACATCTTGCACATCTCTTTTGGCTTGTTGAAGAGTTTTAAGGACATAGTGGCACACAAACCTTGGGTTTTCTGCCTCCTACTGGACGGTTGCTTTAAATGCTCTCCAGATTCTCAAGCTGAGCAAAGCACCTCGAGTATGTTAAGAACTGTTTTCTCTCTCTCCTAACTCCAGTACTACATTGTGGGCATTGCGCACACGGATTGTAACATGTGAAAACAAGAATTTTAATCCCTTCATTCCCTCTCATTGGAAAAGTTAGTTACCCATTGTGTAATCTTTTCTTAAGACTAATTTTATGACAAGGAAGCTGAACATTCTGGCTCTGATTCTCAGGATGTCAGAAGTTTTTACTTCTCAGCTGTGACATACGACTGAATTGTTCGAATGCAAATGCTTTTAAACACTAGTCGTGTCTTTGAATGCAGCCACTTTGCCAAATTACTGGAGAATTAAAACATTTTGGTCTATTTTGTTGTTATCTTCAATACAACACCAGGTGGAGCGTCTGCCCATTCTTATCGACAGCCCAAAGAAGCTGGACCACCAGCTCTCCTCAGACCCTGACAAAACTCCCGTCAGCAACGCAGCAAACAGCGACTCTGAGCCCGAGGACTTGAACCAGCCAGGTGAGACTGAACAGACAGACTAACAAGTGTGTAGCTTTCCCTGCGTGTGGCTTTATCCAGGAAAGTGCATTATCCCACTCTGTTGTCAAGCTGCTTTTGTACATCTTCAGAAAAGGCGTGAAGTGAATGAAATTGGGCTATTGTGTCGAGTTAACCTGAGAATGTTGGCAGTTCTGTGTTTGTGCTGCTCACTGCTGTGTTTTAAACAGACGCCTGCTGTGGCTGTTAAATTACACAAGTCCCTCGCACACTTTTTCCTCTCTTTTTTTTTTTTCCTGGATCATCCTCTTTTATTTAGCTTGGTTAAACATGTAATCTGATCATGGTACGTTCAGAAAAACATTTTCAACTGAAAGCTGTTTGGATGAGATCTTTGGTTCACTCGGGTCATGTGCCCGTGTCTACAGTCTTTCAAATTTCCTGCTGGTGCTCAGTCTCCTCAACAGAAATCAGTGCACATGGATGGAGCACTTTTTATTCTATTTGTGTTTTGTTTATTGCCACAAAAAAAAAAATTATTATTTATTACTTTTATAAAAGGACTTTCCTGTTTATGACTTTTAATGAACACAACAAGGGCTCACTGTGACTCAACCGTGTTCATTTCAAATGTGTGGCCATGCTGGATTTATGGATTTATTACATACTGGCTTTGTCTTGGCGGATCAGGTCCCCCTATTCCCGGTCTTGGTGCCCGTATGTAAGACCCATTTCCGGAAAGGCTTAAGATCTGACCCCTTCTTTTTTTTTTTTTTTTTTTTTTGTAAGCAAGGGACACATCCCTCCCCTTCTTTCCGAAAGGGAAGGTGTGTGGCACCTTCACAGGGATGTGGAAAAAGGGAACTTTGGACCGACCACAGATCATATCCTTATTTACTCGCTCTAACTAATTTAACATTGCTGAATTTGTGAGAGATGGAAATAATAAAAATGGAAGGAAATGAAATAAGGCGATACATTATGCTTCGATTTTAGTGGATTTAGATTTTCGTGGTTAATACCCGCTCACGAGTGGAAACAGCAGCTGTTGAGGAAGACCAGGACACTTCAGCTTGAGGAGCTCCAGCGCCTTAATTTACTCACAATTTCACCTACGGCACCTATACCATGTAAGCTCCAATGTTATGTGATATGGATTACCCTGCAAGCTGGTGGACCTTATTTATGTATGTAAACTGGTTTGTTGGCTAAATAAATGCAAACAGTTACAAACGCAGAAAACGCAGTGACAGTAAGACTGTGTTTCACAATAAGATTTAAAATTTTCAACTAATCTGCTAAACGGAAGTACAGTGGTTCATTAAACCTCTAGTGTTCATAGTGCTGTACAGTCGCTCTGGAGTTTAAACAAGTATGTTAATGTTTTTTGAGTAATTATATCATTAAGATGACTTTAAATCTTCTTCCATGGCATTTTGAACATGGTAATTATGCCAATGATGTCACGTTGTTCAGTCGATGTCAGTGATTTAATCACGTTTCATGTTGATGTTGCTGCCTCTCCGACAGAGAAAGAAGAACCCAAGCTGACGTGTGAATACTGCGGCTGGGTGGACTTCGCCTACACGTTCAAGGGCTCCAAAAGGTTCTGCTCCATGGTTTGCGCGAAGAGGCAAGTAACCTGGGCGTTTACGCTTTTCCTTACATGTAAGCAAAAGCTTTAGAAATGACGGCTTTGTCTGAACAGGTACAACGTGGGCTGCACTAAGCGGATTGGACTTTTCCGTCCAGAGAGGAACAAACCAACGAATCGCTGGCGTCGAAGACCCCCAGGCCGCTCCAGTATAGAGGCCAAAAAGCAGGTATAGAGGCGCACGCACACACGCCCGTCATCACTTTTGTAAAAGTTGCTTTTTGACTTTGATCCCTCATCACTTAACTGCTTCCACCATATGTTTTTTCTTTCTTTTTTTCCCTTAATCGGCACTTTTCATGCCTCATGCCTTTTAATGAAGTTGAGGATGATTTGTGCCAGCCTCATCGGCTCCCTCTGTCTTCACGGGTCGTTAAGCGCTCTATGATGTTAAGCAACCTTTATTGGTGACCACTACAAAGGAGGAAGCATTAGTAGGCCTGCCCATTTTCTGCCTGCTGCCTGAGTTATATAGAAATCAAAAGGAACTGGGTTTATCTTTTGACATTCAGTAATTGGACCCACCGACTAGTGGTTTATTACAGCGGCAGGTGTGCTGGAATATCAAGTAAACTGGTTAAATAGCAATAACTGATAGACAATCGTTTAAGTAATTCTGTCAAATCTCCATTTGCGTATTAAAGTTATTGGAAGCTTTGAGCCACAGTGCACATCTTATCAGATCTCAGCTGTCTACCAGTGAGCCATGACGTGGTTTCCAACAACTGTCCTTTCCAGAAACTGTCCCCGTCACCCCAGCAGGCTCATGGCGGCTCAGTGTCTTCCCCACACGCCTCGCAGCCCAGTCAGGAGGAGTCCAGCCCATGTTCCGACATGTCCAGCTACGAAGAGCCACCCTCTCCTCTGTCAGCAGCCAGCTCAGGACCCAGGGCTCCTGCTCCAGTGTCCACCCAGGTCCCTGTCCACAGGCAGCCGAGCAGGGCCTCCGACCAGGAGGTTTGTGCTGGGAGAGACGTGCCGTCTCTCTGCGAGCGCTTCCTACCCAGCGATCCCACCAAATGGAACGTGGAGGAAGTTTACGAGTTCATCCGGTCGCTGCTAGGTCAGGAGGCGTATTCTTGAAGCACGTGTAGCTCTCAGCAGGAACCGTCTGTGACCGTTTTCCTTTGCCGTCCGTGCAGGTTGTCAGGAGATCGCAGAGGAGTTTCGCTCGCAGGAGATCGATGGACAGGCCTTGCTCCTGTTGAAGGAGGACCACCTGATGAGCACCATGAACATTAAGCTTGGACCTGCACTCAAGATTTTCGCACGTATCAACATGCTTAAAGACTCATAGCAGGAAGGTATGTGTGCATATAGATTGTAGCACTGACGGCACAGAGTTCTGACTGCACTACGACCTGGCCCGTTCCTCGCTCTGGACCGGCTGCTTCCTCCTCTCTCTTGCTTTCAAAAAAGTTACAAAATAGGTTTCATCTGTACAGGAAAATCCTCGCACAACGGCTTCGCTTTCTCTAACACAGCTGTTCGTGATTAGATCTTGTTCATGTTGGGTCAGTTGGGTTTGAAGAAGAAGAAGAGACGGTTTTCAGTTGAGAGTGATGCTCGGAGCGCAGGCGGAGTTCCTGTCCTGCTCGCTTGTGCCTGGGTTTGGTCTCTCAGCAGCACGGAGATGGAACACGTGTGACGTATTAATTTAATATAACATGTTATACGTTTTCATACTGTTGGTGAGAGTGTGAAAGGGAGAGAAACTGAAGCTTGCATCCCATGAAAGTTCTTGTCTTTATTTGGCAGATCCTTTGCCCACAATAAGAGTCACGGTACTTGAATGGGGAGAAATTATTCAAGCAGCCTCTTTTGGGACTTTTTTTTTTTTTCCTTCTTTTCAATCAGATGTTTTATCCTGTAGATTTGAGCCACCTTTTTTTGTAGATATTTTTGTTTCTGCTTTTACAAAATGATTACGATATTGATTTCTTGCCTTAGTTACATCCTGTATCCAGGATGATGTATCCAGGAACAGTCGGCGTTTGCGGCTGTCTTCACAGAACCCTGCTTTTGACTCTTACTTCCTTTTTCACTTGTCTTTTCTAATGAAAAACGAGCAGTGGCTTCATAAAGCACAGCTGCCGTTTCTGTGTAAATAGCAGCTCAAATAAGGGGAAAAAAGGATGGACTTGTCCTTTCTGTAAGTTGTCCTTTTTCATTAAAATATATTAATTTTGCTTAATATTTTGAAATATGCAAATGTATAAAATATAATTGACCTAAGTTGTTTTTCTTTGTTGTTTTTTTAAAATAAAAGTTGTATCATCTAATTGTGTTTTATTGATGTGATAGTAAGTGAACTTGTTTTAGGCAATTATTTGTCAAATGCTTGTATTTATGAAAATTTGTTACACATTTTGCAGTTATAAAAAGATTTCCAGTACACTTGTGTCTGGGTCATGTTTATATGTATTCGGCCTGAAACCGACTGCTGTGATCGCACATGTTGAAGGAGGAGCTGTTGTACTGCATCTATTTGGTGTTGTGACCACAGCATTACGATCTCAGGAAATAAAGTCCGAGATGTTGGATGGTTTGGAGACGGTGGCGCTGAGGAAGAGACGGGTAGCAGAAATGAAAATGTTGAGGTGGGACTAGGAATGAGTACATTGGAGGGGACGGCACATGATAGATGTTATGGAGATAAAGTCAGAGTCCAAACTGAGATGGTTTGGACATGCACACTGAAGGGATGCTGAGGTGGGAACTGCGAGGCAGGAGACCCAGAGGAAGACCAAAGAGGAGATGTATGGATGTAGTGACGGAGGACATGAGATTGGTTGGTGTGAGAGAAGAGGATGGAGAGGACAGGGTTGGATGGATGACCCCTGAAGGGAGCAGCTGGGGAAAAAAAGCTTGAATAAAATTTTATTTATACCATCTATTACAATACAACTGGTCTCTAGGAGTGGAGACTGCTGACGACTCCTGACCTTCCCTGCCTGGGTCAACTGGACTCTCCTACAGGTATGAAGCTTTATTATAGCAGTCATTGTTTTCAGGGACCGTTGGTGATTGAATTATCACTGTGGCGGTTTGTCATCTGTGGATGTGTGTGTCTGTCTGGTGACAGGAGGGCCACCCGCTGACTCATCCAGTCTTATGGATCTTTAACTGCATTTAACAGTTCTCCAAACTACAATCATAGAGTAATTCCCGTGCAGCAGTGTTTGTCCTTGGAAGGTACACCATCACCTCTAACTCTGCTTTAAGGGTTAAAACCGAAGGTCAGGCAGATTTTACATGAGGCTGTAATTAATACATGTCATTAATAAAGCTGATTTGTGTATTGTCAGTCTGTCTTTCTTAATTAGTCATAGAAAAATAATGAAAATTAAATTATATCTGCTACAATTTCTTTATTTTTGACTCTTTTTAATGAGCAAAAGTTGTAATCTTTCCAAATTCTTCCAGATCATATATTGCAAACACAAATCTTAAAATCGGCTCTCATTTTAATTCTCCACTGTGGTAAAGTATGAATATTCCGTTTCCGTGGGTGCTCAGAGGCTTTATGACACACTTGAGCTTCGTGGTCTTCCTACTTTTGTCATCGCTCCTCGTGATACTTCTGCAGCGTGACTGGCATCCACCTGTGCTGAAACTGAATTGGCATAAGAAACGTCAACACCTGTCTGTCTAAAGTCTCCCAGCTGATGGTGAATGTCAAAAAGAAAACTGAGCCACGAGGCTCGGGGAATTGTCTGTAGACCTGTGAGACATGAGTGTGCCAAGGTACAGATGAGGTGAGGAATAAAAGAGTAAATGAGTTACAGCATCGCCAGGACTCCCTGGAAGAAGAGCTCTTGGCTCTCAGTGGCTAAGCACATGATTATTAGACAAATAAAATCTGAACACCACTGGTCAGAGTGGTAACTTACAACACAATAGTCCCTCTGGATGAGAAATAGTCAGAGAATCTACAGTCAGAATGGAGGTTTTTTTTTTAGTTACGAAAACGACTGAAACAGTTGCATCCGATGCTACCTGGTCACGCCGTCCGTTTCAGGTCTCACCTGGACGAGGTGCTGGACATGGGGCCGATCTAGCAACAGGTCCATCTCAGAGCTCCGGACCTTCACAGGTTGCCAAGATTCATCTTCGACACCGTGGCGTCTTTGTGTGCTCCCGTGCGTGACTAGGAGGTCAGAGCTCGGAAGGGACCTAAAGGCTGATCTCCGTATCGGTATAAAGGTATTTTTTCTGGTAATTATGTAATCGT